>JAHBBC010000002.1:1200000-2400000 GCA_019915015.1 Auriscalpium vulgare
CGCTTTTCTCCTTGCAGAAGTTCATCCGGGTGCGAACATCACGTTGTCTTCATCTCGGCATGACTGACACACTGTACAGGAAGAGCAATTTGCTAACGAATTTCTCAGGCGCGAGGGCGTCCGCACGCTGATAGATGTGATCAGCACAAGCTATGGCAACACTCTCGCGGTATGTCTCCATCGTTCCACACATGCTATGCGCCCCTATCTTACATGCGCTACTCCAGTATGCTTTGACGGCGATGCAGAATTTGATGGAGCTTGACTATGGCTGGGCGAGCCTGGACAGCACATTCATCTTCAAGGTCGTGCAGATTCTGTCGTCGCCCTCATCGCTCATCAATGTCTGTCGCCCCGCCACCGCCATCCTCAAGCGGCTCGTAGAAGCCGATCCCGTCAGCGCACCTGGGCCCTTGATGGCGAGCTCGAGTCGCAATCCACCGGCCGCCCCTCCCGGCTCTGTCTACCGCTATGGCTTCGACGCCGTTTTCGAGCAGATGCGCAAAGAGCAGAGCCTGCTCGAAACCGTTGTGAGCCGTTTGGGCACCGCCGACACCGCGCTTGCGCTGAACAGGTACGCATATAGTGACAGCTCGCAACCGATCGACCCTGCGCTGTTGGCTGATGGTCTGTGCAGTGTGATGTTGATCAACTCCCTGCTGGCCCACGCGACGGACACTTGGTGGGAGGTCTTCATCGCAAAGCTGGAAAGGTTAAATACCCGCAAGGCTGTTATCGTGAGCGCCTCCATATCCGCCGCACTGTCGCCGCGCTGACGCTCCCGCCCGCGATAGCGCCTTATGTCTTCGCACACGGTGGAGGACTTGACGTCCTGCGTGCTCGACTTCCAGGGCAACATGGCCCGCGTTACGTACCGCAAGAAGACGACCCTCGTCGAGCCCGAGGTCGAGGATGCGCATTCTGCGGCCCTCGAGTACATATGGTCGAACTCCGGCCTTCAGCCGGAGACACTGTCAGATGGGGATATTTTGAAGTGGCGGAAGCTGGGCTTGGACTCTGAGAACCTCAGCCACGAGTTCGGCGAGGTCGGAGTGCTGGGACTAGACTGTTTGGTGCGTCCTGTACATCATAACAGCGAACCGAAAGATATTGACCATCCTGCCGATACCTCAGAGGCATTTCGTACAAAATGATCCCGATACGTTCTCAAAGGTAGCGCAAGAGCAAGTCAGCCGGCCGCTAGAACGACGATGTCCTTTGGCGAAAGCATCCAATGAGGTCGTAGAGCTCCTTTCCGAGTACTGGGGTGTGCTTGCACCTGGCTGTTAGTGTCACTGCTTGTCGATGCCCGTCATTGCTCACAGCTGTCGCTCCACAGATGCTACCTCTCCCGTGTTCCAGCCGTTCTTCCTCAATTTTTACAAGGTTCATGCACTCGCAACCAACTTCTTCCTCAGGATGTGGAACGAAAGCGGTGCCGCTCTCGACGACTTCACGCGTGTGGTTGCCCTTGTCCGCAGCCAGTAAGTTGGTCTCAATGCATCAAACCAAGGCTGACCACGCGTTTAGGGTGAAGGTTGCATTGCGTCAGGAGAATGTTCGGCCTTGGCATGAAATGGAACAGGACTTCATCGACTGCGAATATCGTGCTGTCCGCGACCGCCAGATGAAAGAACTGGAAGAAGAGGATGACCTGCTGAGCAAAATCCCCGTGCGCAACCTCCGGACGAAACTGTACAAGGAATCGAAGGAGTTCGTGCGCCAGCAACGCATTCACTGCCTCCTCCAAGGGGCATGGTTCATGAACGCAGTCCCTGTGTCTTCGCCTTCGGCCCGCAAACCTACTCGCCCGTGGCGGTTCATGCGCCTCGTAGGTCTTCAGCGCTCCTCTCTGTGGTTACAATCTGACATCACCTCTGCAGGATCAAGGCCTTAAGTACTTGCACTACGTCGACAGCCAGGTCAAGTTTCCCGTCCGTAACGGGCTGGAGGACCTTCCCGAACGCATTGACCTTTCTCTCATCGCGGAGATCGCGACGGGCAACTGCGCCGCGCCGGCCAGCACGACGCGCGACGACATCTCGCCGCACTCTCCACTCATTGCGTCGCCGCTCTCGTTCTCGCTGCTCACACAAGAGGGCTCGCTTGCGGACCAGATTGCGCCGGACCAGTCGCGCTGGGCTGACTGGACTGACGGGCTGAATCTGCTGCGGCGCGATAGCGGGCACGTCGCGTCGCAGGAGACGGCGGACTTCATCCAGGCGCTAACAGAAATTGGGTTAAAGGTCAAATTACTAGGTGATGTGTCTCCCCTTGTGATGGCTGCTTTGCCCGTGCTCATCAATGGCGTTTGGTTTTCTAGATCTTTCGGGTGACAAGGTCGAGATTCCCAGCGGTCTCATTGCGGGCCCGCCACCAACTAATAGTGACTTCTTTTTCTCGGACTTGTATGATCCCCAATAATGTACTGATACCTTTGTTGTCGCTTTTGCTGTCATTTGAAGTCCTTGCAATGTGAAAGATTCAAAGAATCCACTAGTCTCACACAAGATCGGGAGGACCGGCCGACGGGTTCGACCGCCGACTCTTGCTTCATGTCACGCGTCCTCTCTCATCCACGCCACCTCTGCTACCTGCAGACCTTGATCTGCTCCCCGTGTCCCCGCCCAGCCAGAACGGCATTGCCGTTGCCCGCTGTCCTCGCCCCGTTAGGCACCTTCTCCTGCACTGCTCACGGCTTCATACACTGGCACAAGCTTCATGGGCATCCATCTTCCGTAGCGTTTCCGTGGGGTGGTGTTGGGAACCTCTACCCATTTCTTTGGCCAAGCGGGTGCAGCCGGTCACTGCCCTCGGGGTCGCCGACAACAAGGTGATCGCCATTTAGCATCGCACGGGTTCTGTCCTTCAGGATCCAGCCGCGCGGAACGCTGGCATTGGCCAGCGTCGGCACGTCGAATCTGCCTAGGTGAAGATGCATGTTCATGTATTCTTCCAAGTCACCCGCCTCCAACTTGTAGACTCCTCTCGGCAACACAAAACGAGATCCTCGATGGAGGTGAGTTCGGTATCGAAAAACTTGGCAGGCTGATCATCGCGGTCGTTGCCGAAAACGACCCCGATGACGCCTCCGAAAATGCTCTGCTCGACCGAGAAGCCATGCTCGTGCTGGGGGACGCCGAGTCCGCGACCGTCGAATGGTGGTAGGGAAAATCGTCAGCCTCGACGGACGTCGCGCTCCTCTGGAAGCGGCTGGCCACGGCATGTGCGAATTGGTGAAGGATCACGACGTGCACGATGAAACGGCTGTAAGTGATGTGATTCCCAGAATAGTGGCGGTATGCCGTGGCAATGAGACGGCCGTGCACATTGATTGCGGTAGGGTCGGGTACAGCGGGCACGGGCTGGTCGAAGTACGCGTTGACGGCGGACTCCACGACCCGAGGAGAGGCGCCGCGCTGAAAGAAGGACAAGAGGGGCGCAAGCTCTGGGTCGGAAAGGGAGACGTCGGGCAGCTGCGCGGGGCGGTAGGCTGTCTCGCGACGAAAGATGGGGACATATGCAGCGATGACTTTGGGGTCGTTGAGCAGAGCCTTTCGAATGTCGTGGATGAGCAGGTCTGTTACAGACGGGTCCTCGTCCGACAGAGAGCAGGCGTCGGACGAATAGTCGCTGTCGACGTCGGAGTGATCTGATTCTGAGGCCGTGACTGTGCTTGTAAGAGACGTGATAGATTTGGGCGCTAAGACTCCAGGTCCGAAGGGTCGATGTCGATGAGCTGGAGAGGACGGCACGAAACAGTGGGAGTCGCGCGGCCCGGCGTCCCGCACGCTCTTGCTCCCTACCCATCCCATCCTCGAGGAAGTCTGCCAACTGCAGACGCGCCCCATACCCAGTGGCCCGCTATGCCTCGCGGAATACCCAACGTCAAGCGCGACGACACGCAGGGCATGCGCTACACCAGCTTCCATGTGCCTCTCCAGTGTGTACTCTCTCGTCGACTCTCCGGGCATCTTGACCAGACACAGGCTCGTCGTGATGCAGGCCCAATCCGAAGCACATGAGCACGGCCTACCTCAAGTCAGAGTCGCAGACACTTTGGGCGCGAAAGACCGCGCGTCAGAAGGCGGCGGGGGAGGAACTCGACGTGAGCTCGCTGCTGTCGCGCTCTGTGTTTCGGCGCTTAGCACTCCTCCAGCGAGACCATGTCTTGGTTGTACACCTGGGCTCACGCTACCTTCGCATCGGCTACGCCACCTCGCGAGAACCAAAAGTCATCCCTAATGTGATCGCGCGCAGGGTCGCGCCACCGGCCCCGCCCCCCGTCTTCGTCGAGGGCATCTCACGACCGCACAGAGGTCGCCCACGCCCCACGCCCCCACCGGCCAACGGCGACGAATACGCGGTCGCAAGCTCTTCGAATGACCCAGTAAGCCCTCACTCGATGTCCTGTCGCGCCGTATCTGAGCGATGGTCACCCAGTTCGAGGAGAAATTGTCCGTCATCCAGGTCTCCTTGAGGGACCGGATGCGGTTCTACAAACTGCGGGTGACACCGGACGCAGCGAACAAGGCGTCGGCCTTCAACGAGCAGCTGAAGCCCGAGATCATAGCCGAGGAGAACGACCCTTTCCAACCGGACTGGATCCAACACTCGGACGCCCCCTTTCACGTCGGAGATGATGTACGTCGACCGAACTGACAGTCCTTGGTCGTAATGAGCGCTCAAGGCAGTTTTTGCAGGCCCTGCGTGTCGCGGACCCAGAGCGGCTCGGGTACGTGCTGCGCTGGCCCATCGTTGGCAAGAGGTTCAACACGCGAGATTACACCTCGAATCAGATGATCATCGACGACGTGGAGACCATTCTGCGCGAGTCCCTACGCACTAAGCTCAACATCACTCCCGCAATGTACAAAGTGCGTAGACCACCGTGGCATTGGCACATCGTACTCATGCCCTTGCAGGAGTTCTCAGTCGTCCTGGTGATACCCGATTTCTACGAAAAGTCTTATGTGCGCGACACGGTCCATCTGCTGTTGAAGACGATGGGCTTCAAGCAACTCTGCGCCCAGCAGGTTGGATATCCAGCTCCGCATACATCGCTGGATGATGATGATGATTTTCTAGGAAGCGCTGGCTGCAACATACGGTGCGGGGATCACCACCGCATGTGTGGTCGACATCGGGGCTACGACGGCCAGTGTGGCTTGCGTCGACGAAGGCATGGTCATTGCTGACACCAGGTGCGTCGATGCATTTATATCTATTACCGGCAGGCCTATAGATCTCTTCTAGGATGTTTTTGAACATGGGTGGCGATTACATCACCGAGTTCCTGTATGTCTTGCTCGACAGAATCGGCTTCCCGTACAGAGACATCAACCTCGCGCGGGCGTATGACTGGAGCGTGCTGGAGGACCTCAAGGCCCGGCTGTGCACGTTGGCAGAGGTACCCTCGTCCTGTTCACATGCGCTAGTCCGACTTGAACGTGCTTCTTGCAGGGTGACGTCGCGCTGAATCTCTACGACTTTGTCGTCCGACAGCCAGGGAAGCCAGGTGAAAAATACGGCCTACGTGCCTACGACGAGATCATCCTCGCCCCAATGGTACGTCACGACCTCGTTGTCTTCCGCAATATCTCCTAACCCTGCATGTACAGTGCCTTTTTGAGCCTCGCGTGATTGACTTCAGTCGCCGGCGTATCGGCATGCGGCCATTCCAGCACCCAGACGTGACAGAGGAGCTGTGGGACAACCGCGAGCACCGCGACTCCCTGCCCGCAGACCAATTCGTCAGTATCTCCGGGATGCCGTCTCACTCGCTCAGTGCCTCACACAACGAACACAGACACAAGCCATGATCATCTCCACACAGCATCTCTTCGTACCTCCCGACAGCGCTGCCCCAGTGAACGTGGATGCGCCACCGTCCGAGGCGGCCGTGAAAATCGGGACGTCACCCGCGTCGGACGCCCCCGCAGGTAAGCCTCCTCGCGCCCGCACCGCGCCGCCCGTCTCACGAAGCTGCGCAGAGTCCGGCGCCGCCTCCGCCGTGTCCGGCACGCCCGCCGCGGGGCCCAGCCGCGGGGCCTCCAAGGCCGCGACGCCGCCACCGCCCTCGAGCACCGCGGCGGCGGCGACGCCCATCGACGTCGACGCGGAGCCCGCGCCCGCGCCGCCGGCGGCGTCGCGGTACGACATCGACATCGCGTTCGAGGCGAGCAAGCTGCCGATGGACGTCGCGATCTTCAACAGCACGCGCGCGGCGGGCGGCGACGAGAAGATCCGCAAGTACCTGCAGGCCGTGCTCGTCATCGGCGGGACGGCGCTCGTGCCGGGCATGGAGCACGCGTTGGAGAGCAGGTGCGTGCATCGCGCCGGCGCCGCGGTCTGGGAGTGCGTGTGCTGACGTGCTGGCGCGCGGGACAGGCTGCAGGCGATCGCCACGCCGCTCGTCGCGAACATGGACAAGGTGCAGATCATATCGCCCCCGAAGGACGTCGACCCGCGCATCCTCGTGTGGAAGGGCGCGTCTGTCCTGGGGAGAATGGACGGCGTCGCGGACCTGTGGCTGACGCCCTCTGACTGGGTGCGTCGTCGGCCTGCCTGTTCATCCTCGTCCTGCTTCGTGGCTGACGCGCGGGCCTTCTCAATCATCAGGACACGTTGGGAATGCGCGGGCTGCGAGAACGGTGCTTCTATCTGTGATGCATGTAATGGCGTACATTTGATGAGAATCTGTCATACATATCTTCGCGAGGCGGAAGCACGCAAGAACGGCTATGATACATGTCGGATCGGAACTTGTTGTAAATTGAGTTATGGTTGTGCGCAAGAAATGGAGACAGCTTCTCAGACGGGGGGCTGTAACGGAGGCGTCGGGTCTCGACAGATACAGATACAGACACAGATACGGGCAGGAGCTGGGAAGGAAGGACACGAACACAGAAGAGCAAATATGGAGGGCCTGCCTCGAGGCAGCAGCACCTCCAGAGTCGCCGAAATGCACGGGCACGTCCGCATGCACGCGTGTCCCTGAAAAGGATAATTGCATGGAAACACGCAGCGTCGTCAAACGTGGCAGAGACAAGGGGCCGTCCGCATGCGGGGCGGGCCCGTCACACCGCGAGCGCGGCCTTGATCAAGAGGAATCCGGGCGCGTCCAGCGTCGGCCAGCGCGCGAGCGCGTCGTCCATCGCCTCACGGCCCAGCCTGTCCCCGCGGACGCGTACAGGAAGAAAGAAAAAGAGCTACGGTGAGCACGGGGCGACGTGGTCGGGTGGGACACTCACCGTGTGCGGGTGGCCCAGTCCACGCGCCGCGCGCCGCCGTGCGCCCACTCCGCCAGGTGCGCAGGCAGCGGGGCGGCAGGGGGCGCGGGCGGGGGCGCCGGGGCGCTGCGCCGCCCGCGCTTGCGCTTCTTCGACGTGGGCGGTGCGGGCGCGGGGGGATGCAGCGCGTCCGCGGTGGCTGCGGCGATGTCGCGGAGCGCGTCGACGGCGTCCGCGACGACGCGGTCGAACGCGCGGCCGTAGACGAACGGGCGCGCGGGGAGCTTCACGGCGGGCGCGCGGCAGAGCGGGCACTCGACGGGCTCGTGCCAGTCGCCGCACTCGTGCAGGCGCGAGAAGAACCACTTGATGATGCAGAGCGCGCAGAACGCGTGGCCGCAGTTGTACGCGACGAGCGAGTAGGGGCACGCGCTGGCGCGGGCGGCGGTCAGCGGTCAGCGGGGCGGGTGTGCGGAAGGGAGAGGGCGTACATCACGTCGAGGCATCTTCCGCGGACGGGGCGGGCGGTCAGCGCGGGCGAAAAGGGGGAAGGGGGGGAAGGGCGGCGGCTCACAGGGGGCAGTTCAGTTGGTCCTCGAGCTGGTCGAGGATCGGCTGCGCCGCGTCGCCCGCGCGCGCACACGCGAGCTCGGCGACCAACTCCACCTGCTTCTCCAGCGCAGCCTCGCGCGCCGCGACCTCCGCCTCGCGCGCGTTGAGCGCCGTGACCTCCTCGTGCACCCCCGCCGCGACCATCTTTTGTATCGCATCGTGGCTGAGATCGGGCGTCGGCATCTTGGACACCACCGCAGGGCGCGCACTAGCCGACGGCGACGGCGACGGCGACGGCGACGCGGTGGCGGGCTGTTCTCCTTCGTTGGAGGACGACGGTGGGTGCGGGGATGTCTGCTGCCGTTTATGCGGGCGCCGCGCGGGGACGTCGACGTAGAGCAGCTGCTGCTGCGCGCCGTGGCGACCTGTGCGGCAATGAGCATGGCGCGGGACTGCTCGAGGTCGAGACACAAGCTCCCCAGCGCAATGCCTCCATGAGGAAAGCGAGATGGGGGGATGGTGACATGGGAGAAAGGAGGAGAGCGCGCACCTCTGAGACTGCTGCCGGCCAGCGGGGGTGTGGCACCGCCGCCGAGGCTGAGGCGCGCGGACCGGCGTGGGGCGGACTGCGAGCGAGTTCCGGGCATGGCGCGTGTTCCTGTAGCGCGGGAGGGGGACCAATGTGGATGTGCTGTGCACCGTGGTCGCAGCGCGAGAGGAGAGGTCGTCCTCGCATCTCGCCGACGGTGACCCTATCTATCACGTGCCGCCTGCGCTTGCTCCCGCCTGCATTCATGCAGCATGCTCGCCCACAACGATCCAGCAGCGGGCGACCCTAGGACTGCGTCGGGGGTGCGTCAGGCCCAGCATTCAACTAAGTACCAACTGTACCACTGACCGCTGATTCTGAATTTTGTAATGGCAGGCACTACCACCAACCCACATCCACCGTCTGATCCAGAACTCTCCGTGCGGTGGACCCATCCATCACCGAGAAGAGGCTCGACCCAGACGGTTTCACAGGACCCCTGCACCCCAGGCCCCCCGCTGCACCGTACCCACCTCCCCGATCACCCCTGGGCCCTGCGCCGGCGCGCGCGCCACCCAACTCTACTCCCGCTGTAACTGCAGCTGCTCCAGGTGGTACGAGCACTGACCATCCTGATTATATCATGAAACTGATTGGCAGGTCCTTTTTGCCTGCCAGCCGGCGCCCTCATGCCCAGACCTCGCCCGCGCACCCACCCGTCCCAGCGCGAAAACAGGAAAAATGCAAGTTGGACGCTGACGACCCCACCGCACCCCCGCCGGCGATCATGACACCCACTCGCGCGCCACCGAACTCTCGCTGTGACAGCTCCGCTCCAGCTGGTAAGTTACGAGCTCAAGCGCGAAACACCGCCCGTTCTGATTTTCTATAGCTCTACAACGCAGCGCGATGGCAGGTCGAGGTCGTGCTTGCGTTCCCCACCCGCCCACGTCTCCCCTGGCCTCAGAGCCCAGCCAGACCGCGCCCGCGCGCCGAGAACGTAGTTCGACGCCGACGACCCCGCACCCGCAGCCCCCCCCCCCCCCCCCCCCCCCCCCCCCCCCGCCCTCCGGAATCCGGATTCGGCAGGCATCATCCCCCTGGGCCGGCACGCGTGCGCCACTGTAACAGCTCCGGGTACGAGCACGCAGACACTGCCCGCCCTGCCAGATTATATCCTGATATTTGATATTGATATTGATTGGCAGGTCGACGTCTTGCTTGAGGCTTGAGCTTTCTTGCCAGCCCACGTCTCCCCTGCCTCAGAGCCCAGCCAGACCGCGCCCGCGCTCGACGACCACGCACCCGCAGCCTGCCGAGCACGCAGACACTGCGCGCCCTGATTATATTCTGATATTTGTTTTTGATTGGCAGGTCGACGTCGTGCTTGCTTTCCCTGCCTCCCCTGGGCCTCCCGCGCGCCGAACACACGGTCGGACGCCGACGCCCCTCCGGATTCGGCACGCGGCCGCTGTAATACTAACAGTTCCGGGTACGTGCACGCAGACACTGCCCACCCTGATTATACTGTACAGTATCCTGATGTTGGATTGCAGTACATACTCGAAATTCAGTCCCGCGTGCCGTGCCTACTCGAGTCGAGAGCGCAGTGAGACGGCGCCGAGAAAGGCTGGACGCCGCCGACCCTCCCCGCCCTCCAGCGATCACCAGCACGCAGATACCCCCAGCCACGTCTCTCCTGGTCCACTCCCGCTCTGGAGCCCAGAGCGCAGAGCCGAGCCGAGCCCGAATCTGACGCCGACGACCGCACCGCACGCGGCGATCATCCCGGACGCGCGCCCCTCTCGCGTCTCCCTGCAGAAAGCTTAACGTTCACGTCCCGCTGGTACTGTATACGAGCAGGCCGACACCGACCGATTCGATTCCCAGAGTTGCGAATAATTCACGCTGCTTGTGGTGCAGTGCAGGACTTGCTTCTCCTGCCCACCCCAGGCCGAGACAAGGAAACGACGAGGCGAGGCGGGGCGGGGCGAGAAGTCGGACGCCGACGACCCCACCGCACCCCGAGCGGCACCCGCGCGCCACCGAACTCTCGCTGTAACAGGTCCGGTCCCAGATGGCGCGCGCGTCCGTGTCACCTGCGCGCAGTCGCCGGTAAGCATGCCAATCCAAACCTTGTCTCTCCTCTCCATCTCTGCACCCTCGCCCGCTGAATCCTCCCTGCAGCACGCTCCGAGTCTTATCGGAGCCCGATAGCAACACGGTTTGAACCGGAGCTGGAACTGTGGACGCACATGTACAGTAGCGCGCCGCAGCCATGGCAACACCCCGGGCGCCGCGTGCCAAAGCCATTATGATTATTTATGCGCGGCCGCCGGCACGCATACATACGCATCGGGCGCAGGCAGGGTCGGACTCCCAGGGTGCGCGAGAAGAGAAGCGTGCTCTCATTCAGTCATTCGTTCATTATTGATAATAACTGATAACATCATCGATGGTGGGCGCTCGCGCTCGCTGGTGGGTCGAGGGCAGCGAGAGTGCACTGCGACTGCCTGAGTCTTGCTTCGCGCAACACATTGCCCGCGGGGCCCCGGAACACGCGACGAGCATTGGCGCGCTGCCGGCCGAAGACGGCGGTGGTTACGCGCGTGTCCCCATCGCACCCACTACACACATACACTACTACCCATGTTCCAGCCCGATGACGATCGCGCCGCCGCCTTCCGCTTCTATATGATTCCGTTATCCTCATCACACCGTTGTGATAATTACACTACAGCCCCCGAGATCCAGCAGCCAGCCAGCCCCCCGGCCGACTCCCTCCATGGCGCCGTGCGTGCCCTTCGCGAAGCACGCCGCAGTGCGTACCCGTACCCGCACCCGTTCTGGAAGGGAACGCGCGCGCGGATCTGGCGTCCGAAGCGGCGAGAGTTCAAGTTCATTGCCATTCAGAATCCGGCGTGTGCGTGCGTGGCTTGTGCTGGGCCCTGCGGTGCGGCGCGGGTCGGTTCTGTATTTGTTGCCAGGAGAATGCAGACCGAGAATGCAGAATGCAGAACCCATGGCCAGAATGAATGCGGAATCGATGTCGACGTTGTGCGGGCGGGCTTTCCGGCGTGCCCGACGATACGAGGACGAGGTGGGGGCGAGTCACGTACTCCGGGACAGTCAGCATGCCGGGCAGGCCGCCAGCGGATCATGACGCAGCGTCCGCCCCGCCGCGGCACCTCTCGCGACGTCAACGTCGACCGTGGCCCCCCGTGAGCCTGGACGGCACTTACGAAACTTCTGCGCGCCATACCCGCGCGGGACGTCGATGTCGATCTCGGGCCCAGCGCACGGGCGACCCCGATCGAAGACGCGAGTGGGTGCACATGTACGTATGGAAGCGGAAGCCCCGCGTCGCGGCATGCATAGATGTTGGCCACGATCAGACGCCATTGCCGTTGTCGTTGCCGTTGTGGCGGGCGGCGGCGCGCTGGATGCGGATGCGGCGGCGGGGATCCACGTGCGGTCGGGGCGGGCGATGCATGCGCGGCGCGCGCTGCAAGCCAGCTGCATGACATCCCCCGCACCCGAAGCACGCGCGCGGACGGCCCACGCAGCGCGCGACGCACCATGCTCGCGCGCGGAGGGTGAGATCGGCGGGGGCGCCGGTGCGATTCGCGCGGTGCGGGGAAGCTGTCTGCGCGGGCGGGCTTCGGGTTCGCTGCAGATCGCGCGCCGTCGCCTGCGCATGGAAGCGGCGTGCTCGTGATGTCATCCGACCGCGCCGCACCCCCCGTTTCCAGATTGAAACACAGCGAAACAGCGCAAACCCAAACCCGTCGCGTCGCGTCGCGTCTCGTCGCTGCATGCGTGCGTCGCCGTGTTTCACCTCCGTCGCGTCTGACTCTGCGCCTCGGGACGTGCGTGCACGCGGCCCGGGACCGCGGGGCTGCCACGTCGCCCGGAAGCAGCTGCAGCATCAGTGGCTGACGCGGACGCGGTGACAGCGACAGCAGCGCGATAAATGGCACTGAAATTTTCGATTGGGTGGGCGCGGCGATTGGCTGGCGCGTCCCATTGGCCGCGCGCGCCAGCCAATCGCGCGCGGGGTGCCGTACGTGGGTCGGGCGGGCGACGGTGCGTGCGGTGCGCGGGTCGCAGGGGGCGCGCATGGCGGCCCGCGGCGTCCGGATGTGGATGGGCCTCTGCCCGGTGCGGTCGCTGCGTGCGGGGACGCTGCGCTACGCTGCGTCGCGCGACGGACGCTTCGTGCCGCATCGGGCGCGCGTACGTACTGGCGACGGCGCACGCGTCGGGCGTCTGCGCACGCGTCCGGCGTCTGCGCGCGTGCGTCTGCGCCAAGCCTTCGCGCGCCTGTGTGCGCGTGACTGTGCGGGGGGCTCGGCGGGCGGGCGGGGACGCGTGGCCGGATAGGGGCATATTGCGGGGACGGGCGGGCAATGAACTGGAAGTGGACGGATTCCGGAAGGGGCGATGTCTGGATGACGTGTTGTGGGGGCGCGTGTGCCGGGGGTGGGGCGGGGCGCGGGATTGGGCGGTGGGCGATCGTGGATCTTGACAGGATGAAGGCAGGGCTCGCGGACAAATCAGGTGGTTCGCTTCGGGGCGGTGGCTTCGGTCTTGTCTGCGCGCATTTTAGGAGATATGGCGCGTCCTTCTCGCTCGCCCGCCGTCCTTTTCCTTTTCACCGCGCGCGGCCGTGCCCCCGCGCATGCTCGCCCTCCTCCCCCACGCCCCAGATCTGGACGCCCCCTTCCGCCTCCCCGACAACCGCTCCCACACCCGCTCCTATACCACCCCCCGCCATGCGTCCCCCGCCCCGCCCCCGCACCCCGCCATGCTCCCCCACCACCCCCCCTGGCCAACCCACCTAGTCGACACAACGCCCCCGCCCTTCCCCCCGCCCTACCCCGCCCACCCCTTCCCCGCCGACACCCGCTACTTCCCCCCCGCCTACCCCCCCGCCCTGCGCCCCCCGTCTCCCGCCCGCGCGTCCCCCACCCCCGGGCCCTCCTCCGCACCCGCACCCGCCCCCGTCCACCCGCGCCGCGCCTCCACCCCCTCCGCCGCCGACCCCCCGGACGACGACGACGACGACGCCCCCAGCAAGACCTACTCCTTCGTCTCGCTCCCCGGCAACACCGTCAAGAAGCGCCCGCGCCGCCGCTACGACGAGATCGAGCGCCTCTACGACTGCGCGTGGCCCGGCTGCACCAAGAGCTACGGCACCCTCAACCACCTCAACGCGCACATCGTCATGCAGCGCCACGGCGGCAAGCGCACGCCCGGAGGTGCGTCCTGGCGACTCGTCTGCGGATTGTGCTGACCGCGTGCGTCCGCGCGTGCAGAGTTCAAGGAGCTGCGCAAGCAGTGGCGCAAGCAGAAGAAGGACGAGGCGGACCGCGCCGCGCGCGCGCAGGCCGCCGACGCGTTCCGCATGCAGCGCGCCGCGCACCTCCCGCACCCGCACCCGCTCCCGCACCCGTACCACCCACCGCACCTCCAGCACCACCTCCCGCACCTCCCGCACCACCAGCCGCACCTCCACCAGCAGCAGCAGCTGTACGGCCCGGGCGTGCAGGGCCTCGGCCTCGGCATCCCGCTCGCCGCGCTCCCGCTCCCGGACGACCGCGCGCTCTACGCGCCGCCCGCCCAGCCCCCGCCCCCGCACCACCACCCGCAGCCGTACGCGCAGCCGGACGTGTGGCCCATCGACGACGCGCCCGGGCCGCCGCGCCGCTACGCCGACTACACTGGCACGTCGTCCGGCGCCGGGGGGAGTGCAGGTGCGGGCGGCGGCAGCGGGTGGGGCCGCCTGCCGCCGGACAGCACGCTGCTGACGCCGCTGCCCGGCTATGCGCAGCCGCAGGTACAGGGCGGCGTGCTGCCGAAGCTGGAGTTGGAGGAGATGGGCGGCGCGGTGGGCGCGTATGAGGAGGAGCCCGCGTTCGAGGATCCCGCGGCGTATTGGGAGGCGTGAGCTGCCCGCCGTGTGTGGGCGGGTTATATATTGCGCCCGCTGCGAGGAGGAGAGCTTCCGAGCGTCGAGCTCCAACATCCTCCATGTCTGTCCGTTGTCTTTTCCCCATTCCCGTCTGTCTGTCTGGTTCTCCGTCTCCGTTCATCCGTCCATTCTGTTCACATAATTCGCCTCGTCTGCCATACACACCCATAACGTTACATAACTGCATACATTACACACACACCAGCATATTCTCCCCTCCCTCCCGCCCGCCCGCCTGCCGTCTGCCTACTACTGTATCCCGCTACTTCACTTCTAGCCTACCGCCCGCGTTTATTTCAGCTCTAGCTCAGCCCGTCGATCCATCTTTGTGTATATAGGTACCTCTGCGGGTAATGCGCGTCACGGTCGGACTCGGACTCCGGATGTAGGAGGCGGCGTTTGTATAAATCGCATTTGCATTTGCGTAAATTGCGCGCGCCGATCGACGGGGCGTTTGATCCATTGGCGATAATTTCGATTTCGCGTGCGGCCAGCCGTCAATTGAGTCGCTCGCCTGTGGTTCGGTTACTGTAATGAATTCATGATGCGCGTATGCACGCGCGTGCATGCATGCATACTTGTGTCGGGATGGCCCTACTTACCGCGAGTGCGAGTGCAAAGCTTGTTGAGTTTGAATAATGCGATGTCGCCATTCGCGTGGCGCGCTGTCAGCGCAGGCCTGCAGCGATGCGATGCAATGCAATGTGGCGCAGCTGATGGATGGTGGCACGTCTGCCAAGCGAAGTCAAGCATCCCTCGAATTCGAATTCGCCGCGCGCGGGCGCCTGGGGCGCAGATCGCCTGGCGGGCTGCTGGCTGGACAGCGCGTGCCGGGGCGGGCGAGAACCAACTTACTCGAATACTTGCGCATTGGCCGCAATATTGACGCGTGGAAGACGTGCAGCTGCCTTCGAGCTGAACAACGGGGCGCAGCGGCGGCTCGTCCTCAGCGCGGGATCTGCGCAGGCAGATGCTGACCCAGACACGGACAGCGACACGGACACTGTGCGCGCGAGGCGAGGCGAGGCGTGGCGTGGCGGCGGGATTTGCAGCGGGCGTACGGCATGCGCGTAACGCGTACGTACGCGATGTGAAGAGCGGCGCACGATACGATATAGGCCTACACATACCACACCATGCATGCATAAGTACATACGCAGCAGACGGATTGCCTGGGCCGGGCACGTTGCCATGGCCCGCGTTCGCCTTCGCGTGCGCGCAGGGATCATGCACATGCCGGCATGGACGGGCGGGGCCGCGCCAGCGGAGTCTTCCTGCCGCTTTAGTGTCGCTGCTGGCTGCTGGATCGCCCGCTGCGGGCGGCGGGGGCGCGGCCGATCGATCCGTGCGCGGCGTAAGAAGGACGGGGACGGCGGCTGGGAAGGTGCGTGCGTGCCCCCGCGCGTCACATGTTCGGGCCCAGGCGGGTGCATGCACTCACTGGCGAAGGCGAAGGCGAGGACGACTCGACAGGCACGCGCGCGTATGTGACGTCACGCGTTTTGGCGTGACAGTGCGTGGCTCTGGCGGCGTGCACCAGCACTCGCGCATCGCCCAGCGCTCCTGCCCGCGTCCGCCCTGCGAGCTCGCGCTCGCGCTCGTCCTCCTGGTGTCAGCACCAGCGCACCCGCCCGCCCCGCTCCGACTCGGATCGGCCGACACACCACCAGATATCTGCCTCCGCGCCGCCCAGCTCCAGTCGCCCGGTCCCTGCCAGCTCCCTCGCCGCCCCGGGCGCCGCTCTGCATCCGCCTCTCCCCTCCCCTCCCCTCCCCTCCCCGCCCCACCTAATTGCACTGCAACTCAGGGGCCCGCTCATGACGACAAATGGGCGTACCGCATATACGTCAACATGCCCAGCTTTGTGCTGATTGTTGCTGTGAGACACGCGTGTGCACCCGCGCACCGTTTTAGGGTTACAGTGCGCGCCGGCGTCGTGGCGTCGATCGAGACAGGAGGGAGTAGGATCGACCGTGGGCTCGCCGACCCCATCTGCAGGCAACAGCGGATAGGAGCCCCTCCGCAGAGATAAATGCGTGGTTTTGTTTTTCATTTGCGCGCGGGTCAGCAGGGGTGCTCGCCCGCACAGCCTGGGCCCATACGGAGATGGATACTGGACAAGGCAGGAGAGCACAAGACGCTGCTCTGAGACGTGCTCGCCCGAATCGCGATCGCTACACCCGACACGCGCCTTCGCAGCAGCAGCGCTGCGGGCGTCTCTGGCACGCCTCTGCCGCGCGACGGATCACGGATCACGACGCTGTATTATATGGGTCTCTCAGCTGTCCCGCCCGGGCGCAATTGCAATAATACGATGGGCCTCCAGTGGGACGTAGTGGATTCAAATTGCCCCGGTATGTCTTCGCGGCGCCTCGGACGCGCGGCTCTGCGTTGTACCGACATCTTACCCGGTACCGCCCCGGCCTGCCCTCTGCGTCTTTATCGCCTCTCGCGGGCACCCTCGAGTCTGCGTCTCTGCAACCGCGACGGACCCCCGGCCGGCGCCTCCGCTTGCACGCACGCCCGACAGCACCCGAGCCGCCATCCGCCGTGTATGCAGCACAGTCTTCGTGACTCTGGCCGCTCGGACGACGCGCCCTCTGGATCGCTGCCTGCCCGCTGCGCGATGCGCAGGACTTCAGCTTCATGCATCATGCCCGCGCGACAGTCAGGCTCGCAGGATCTCGCCCCCGCCCTCATGCCCATGCCTCGGACGCCTCCTCCCACCGCCCCCCGCAAGTCGACTCGCTCGCCCCACCCGAATGCCCACGCCCACGCCCGTGCAAGCGCAGACGCAGAATGGGCTCGGACCTGGCGCCTCCGCGCGCACTCAGGACAAACCCTCAGAGCGCCAGGCGCGCGACGCATCACGGGCCCAAGCTCGCTTGATGCATGATGGCCAGCTGCTGCTGCTCTTCCATTCCCCAGCCGATCGCATCAGATTCCCAGCGTCGCACTTCATTGCGCAGACGCCGCGACTGAACTCTGCGATCTGGCGCGAGCGCGAGCGAGGCGCGGGGATCGACTTGGCGTCTGCGCCGGCTGGAGTAGCTGTAGACAGTAGTATGCATGCGCGGGAGCGGTGTGTATGGCCCTTCATACAGAGTAGCTGTAGCTGTAGCTGTGGGCTCGGCGTCCTGTCCTGTAGGCTTTTGGCTACTTACATGACGTTGAATACAATGTGGTGTGTAGCGCCCGCACGCCCGCAGCTCAGGCCTCACTGTCCCGTCCACGACGGCACCTGTGCTCCGCCGCGCGATCAGCAGCAGATCGGAGTCCAGCGCCTTGTTTATCGATAGGCACGTCTCCGCGCCGCCCACAGAAGTGCTGCAGCACTGAGTCTGAGTCCTGAATATCGCCGTCGCGTTGCCATCGTCACCTGAGGGGCGCGGCCGCGGTCCTGCGCGATAAGGCTACATACAGTACACACACACTCGATATTGAGGCACGCGTGCTTATTTCACCTCAATAACATGCTGTATTCAGTGCAACCCCGTTTGTCGGGCCTGCGTGATTCAACTGTGATACTTATCTAAGTAACAGCATGTACACCGGAGAGAGGCGAGAGGCGAGCTGGAAGCCGTGATCATCACGCATGTCGATTATTATTCTCGCGATGATCGCGCCGGCCGATGTGCGGGTGCTCGCCTTATCAGCGCCACGACGGCGCGCGGGGCGGGCGAGAAGATCTAGACGGACAAGGAGAGTTCGGGAGAAGGAGAAGGCAGGCAGGCGAGCCGCGGGGCACGCGGGGCGGGAGATCTGATGAGTCACAACGTGAGTGAGAGTTGGGCAGCAGGGGACGCGGGCCCATCGTGGCCCAGCGCTCAGACTGCTGCTGCAGCTGCAGCGGAGAGACTGAGCCTCCGGAGGCGTGATGCGTGCGTGGAGGCAGCGTTGGGTGCCAGTGGACGGGACGCGTCGGTGCGGGCCGGTGCCTTGACGACCTCCGAGGACCGTGACACAGCTGACCGGCCGTGCGCAGAAGCCGTGCAAACAGCAACAGCCCGCGTTCGCCGTGTCGCCCTCGTGGCACCTGCTCCATCAGCGCCGGACGCCTGCGGCCTCCGCGCTGTCACTGCATGCGTGGGCAGCAGCACCGACCAGACCCCGTGCCGCATTCACTGGCAAACCTTGACGTCGAGCTGGGCATGATTGAAAACAACTTACCCGTCAGATGACTGCATGTGCGACAACACACCCACGAGACGATGCGTCCAGCGCAGCTAGACAGAGACAGACAGGAGGGGCGTCTTCCCGGAACTGGGTGTTTGTTCGGACGCCGCTAGACACAACCAGCTTGTGCGGCGATGCGCGAAAATCTTGCTTCTTGTGTGACTGACACCAGCGTGCCAGACCCAGTGCACCTCGAAAATCTGCACGGCGCCATCCGAGTCATGGTCCGAGGAAAATAGTGGCAGGTGTCGGGAAACTGCCATGGCACCGGCACGTATGGGGTGGGTGGCGGGACAGGCACGGGCGTGCACAACGTCAACGTTAACATTTACATGCTCCGGGAATCAATCTGGCCGTGGCGCCGTGGATAAGCTGCGGCCGCAGGGCGAGCGAGCTGGGACGAGGGGTCGCCGGTGATCGATGATCCTTCGAGCGCGGACTCGGAGAGGTCGAGCGAGGACCGCGGGCACCGGAATATGCAACGGGTGCCCTGCCCTGCCCCAAAGAAAGCATCGACTTTCAACTTGCATGTCCTATGGGGCAGAGACCGAAAAGAGCAACTTGAAGGACGGCGCAGCCTCATGGCCGCAGGCCTGACCCGCAAACGGCGGCACAATAGCCCTGCGATATTAGGGTCCCCGAAACACGGCACCAGAAACCTACTGTACGTCCCTGCAGCTCGAGACGCTCTTGTCCTGTCAGGGTCTTGTCCCGCACTGACTTCAGGCCCAAGGCACCGGGGGGTTGACAGATCCCGTCCTCCCCCCCGCCCGGCCCACTAGTACTGTGCGGGCCCAAACTTGAAACAGTGCCCGCGAACTCGCTGCGCCCGACGCCGAGGGTCGTCGCTAGCAACCGCAACCGCGCCCGCCAGAATTCCGTCAGCGTAAAGAAATAACGGCAAACATGTGTTGAAGTTTTGGAGCCCTAGGAGGTTATAGCCTGAGCGTGTTGCATAACTGGTTATAAAATTTGAAATGGATACCGAGCGCCGATGGACCTGCACTTATATCGTCAGATTAGATTCTGATTGAGGAACAGGACAGGCAGGCACCGGCTGCGCGGGGACGGGCAGGCCATCGACGATAGGGGCGTGGCAGGGCCCGTCGCTGGCTGGCCTCCGAGTCCGCGAACGTGGATGATTCGGGGCCAGGCACGCACTTGGGATCGCGGATGAAGCTTGAAGGCCGTCCGAGAGGGGAAGGCTGAAGGCAAGCAAGCGGGCCCGCGGAGACATCCCAGACCCGACGCGGACAAGGGACCCGGTGCACGTTCCTGCAATGTGCAGCAGTAATGTGCAAGCGTTGGCCGGCGTCGGTCACTCGAGCGTCACGTTCAGGTCAGTATCCCGCGTTTGTCGCCCTGGGCGCCGTGATGAGAGGCCGTTCGCCCCGCATCAGCACAGGCGGATGAGGGATGTCGCTGAGTTTCGGCTCCGTGAAAGCGCACCTTTTGCACGTATGTTGAGATGTGAAGAATAAGGTGTAAGTGGTTGCATGTACTAAGCGCGGCCGCAGCGCACCTGCGGTGTTTCGGCAAACACCGGGCGGGCCACTTCAAGCGACGGAGCATCATGCAATGTATCAGTTCATTGACATCTTATCGATGTGCGCCGGGAGACGCAAGGAGTATGAACAGATCTAATGCTTTGAAACGAGTATTATTGAGATCAAATGAGTAGTTAAGATATAGTGTCCACCACGAACATCAATATGATCTTTTGCGACAGTTGCCTCCGCTCATTAATGTAGTACGACTGAAACACCGCCCCCGCCAGTCCTGGTTACGACGCGGGGGTGGCGACGAAAGCGAACGTCCCGCCCAAGGGGTAACCCAGGCCCGTCGCCGCTGCGAACGTGCTGAGGTTGAAGCCGATGGGGAGGCCGGGCGTGTCGGGCGTGATGATGGTCTGCGTCCTGAAGCCGGGTGACTCCTTGTACAGCAGGAACGTGTACCTGCCGCCGCGTCAGCACACGCGCGATTAATTAATGTCGGTTGCAAGGCGACGCACCTGTGCGCAGGCTCGCCGGCGGGGGGCTGGGGGGCGACCCACTCGGACACGGCGCGCGTGGTGTTGACGAGGGGCAGCACGCCGTCCGCGTCGATCCCGCCGAACCAGAAGCCGCCCCCGATGAAGTGGCGTACTTCCCTGACGCCTACGGGCGCGTCGTAGTCGACCGCGATCACGACGTAGGGTCCCGGTCCGAAGCGCAGGATCTCGAGGGGGCGGAACAGCACGCCGAAGGACGGGATCTTCTGGTTCACCTCTAGAAAAAGCGGTCAGTTGCGTACAATTATGTGCAAGACGCGTCCGTGCGTGCAACGTACCAGTCACGGGGTAGTTCTCGCCGGCTTTGATGTACACGGGCGGGCCGGACGGCTGCGGGAACTTGACTTCCAGCAGGAGCTTCGGGTCGAAGTCAAACTGGAGGTCTTGGGGAATCTGTAAAGCCATGAGCACGCCGGTGAACAAAGAGGGAGGGGGGGGGGGGACCAACGTTGGCGGAGTAGAACGCGTTCTTCACGACTGTCAGGTCGGTGTTGCCGCCGAAGCTGGCAACTGCGGACGACGCGGTGAGCGAGAGAACAGCGGTGAGGGTGAAGAAGCGCATTCTGCCTGGAGAGCAGCAGCACAGACACCTGGCCGCCTCTTATACCCCGAGAATATCAGGACGAAACATGAATCATTGAATGGAAAAGCGCGCGCCGCGTACTTGCATTGCTGTTGTGACGCGCGGTTAGCGCAGGCACATTCTAACAACCTTTGGTGTCGTCAGTCGCCTGTAACGCCGCAAAACCGAACGGATGAATTGGCGCACCGGGAGCGCACCCAGGGTCGCCAATGATAGTTACCATTCGCACAGTTGCCGAGTTGACTCGGAAGGCTCTGCATGATGTGGCGGGGATATTGTTGATTGAGTTGCGAGCAAGCGACCACGGCCAAGCCTGGCGAAGCATACAGCTGCAGCGGTACAGAGCGGTCGCCGCCGGTACTCGCTGGCACTCGTCGTATAGTTCTGTACATTTGCCGAGTGCGCGACAGGGCGCTTGACCAAGTAGAGCAGGCGCCAATTGACGTGCATTCAAAGAGATCCGATTTCAAAGGCGCATTTAGCGGAGGCGATGGAGTCGTGCAGCGTACAAGTGGCTAAAGCGTGCCGTTGGATCCAGCAGCACCCGACGGTGCGCACTCGATGCGCCGGGAGCGTGTTGGCGAGGACACAGATGCGATGCAGCCGGTGTATGAGGAGGCGGAAACAGGCACCCCAGCAACTGTTGTTAAGAGTGCGCGCAGTCGAGGAGAACCAGTCTCAAGGTCAGCTTGGACGCGGGCAAAGGGGGGATTTGTGGTGCACGTAGTTGAGAGGCTCGAGTGTAGCGAGGTGCACAGTGAGAGGAGGTCAGGCCAAGCGAACCCCCTTGACCTGCGGGGCAGGGCGCCAAACGACGCGACGGCAAGCGTTTCCGAAATCTGACTGTGAGCGCCGGTTCCTACCTGCGGGGTACCTGGTTGTTCCTTGCGCCTGAGGGCAACTTGATGGAATGATGGGACAGCCACTGCGCGCTGAGTAGGACGAGAGCGACTCAGTCTCAAGGCCGGTACAGGCCGGCTCCTACGCACAGCAACACGCATTTGAAATGGCCCGAGCGTAACATTCCTGATGCGTATGAGACGTGTCCTGGGGTTGCGTACACGAGATGGGTAGTCCATCCTAGGTGGAGACGACCTACCGAGAAAGTACGTGCGTGGACGTAGATGGTGAGATGAGCCACAGGTGATATATCGTTCAATTGAGAACATACGGTACAACCGGAATAAACAGCGTCTTCACGCCCACGTGCAGGTAACGCATACATAGGTTGGCCATCCCGGATAGCGAAGGTCTGTCAAACACCGAGACGCAGTTGAGCCGGCGTGAAACCAACGATGGGAAAGATGCGGTGAAGTTTGAATAAGCGCTCTGAATGCAACGCCGGAGGTGAGTCGAAACCTGTACGACCTCCCAGACCTCTGGGCAGCGTGAGATGACTCGTGCAGCGTGTCCCGTAGGAAGCCGGCGTGGATTCAGGCTTCACCGAGGCGCAGACTTCCACCTCAAGTTCCACACTTTTGAAGGGAGGGTCGGCGATGATGGCGAGGGGCGATCGAGCCCAGTGAGACTCGACAAGACTGAAGAGCAGCGGCGACAACGGCGCCTCCGACGCTTAGGCCCGTAGTGGTCTGGTTTATCGAACTTTCTCCCCTTCGCACCCTTCGCACGCATCCGCCAGCCAGCACCATGCCCACGCCACACATGATTCGTGGCTATCTCTTGAGCGTCAAGAAGCTTCAAGCTTATGGCGAGAAACTCAACCTCGATGTCGCACATGCTGCCAATCAACGGCTGGGCCTGTACCATCGGCAAAAGGCACCCCATCCCATGCCTCGTCGTCGCGAGCAATCTTCGGTCAGACAATATGTCCATGAATCTCACGCGAGGAGCAAACGAAGGATCCGAAGTGGTTCTACAAGGTTGACGTTGATCATTGTCTTGTCCGTGCCCTGTTGCTCGCTTTCGAAATTCGCCATCCTTCTGTTGCGGCTTGTGTACCACCGCATGACCACTCACTGCGTTCAGGGCCCGGATACTATAGGTTAAAGTATCCCCGACCACGTCAGCTGCTTGGAGTCCCGGAAGCGGGGGGTTAAACTCGGCAAGTAGACCGAACAAGATGGGATCGCGTCAAATACTTAGACTTCGAGTAGACGGCCTGCTCGGACCGCAAGTACCTCGTCTGCTAGGGCTCAAAATAGTTGGGACCAGGTCGTGGTAGGCTCTCGTGCATTTTCCACTTTCTACCAGCTAGGGATCCTTATGTGACCCAAATGTAACACAATGATTTAATTAACTCAAGGATAATTAATACATGTATTATCCCATTGACCCCGCAGGCCCGCGTCGCATGGTCGCTCTCTCGAAGAAGTCGTCCGAAGGGTGGGAGGGAATTCGGTTCTTGACGCGCCTGGGCGTTCGGCCGTGGGTGCTCGTGCCTAGCCTGGTGAAACAACGAGGTGAGAAAAACACTAAGAGCATAGGAAAATTAGCTTACCGCGCATATATCTAGCTCCGATGGCCGACAGAGAGCCTTCGGTTCCCCAGATCGCGACACAAGCTCCGCAGGAAGACAAGCCAATAGCAAAGAGCGGAGCAGCGTAGTACAGACAGGGACTCAGAGCACAGCAGAGAGGTGATATCCTGGCAGTGCAAGACGAGGTCCGAGTGGGCGCGCGTTATGTAGCTCGGACGCATAGATGTTCGACATATTTACGCACCTTGTATTTCGATCCAAACGTCATATGCGCATCTTGACGCGTCTCCTCCTGCTGTCTGTGCGCTCCGAGGCTCCCTCCTGCTCGTTGTCGTCGACTGAAGGTCGAAGCCGTCGTCAGGGGCTATGACCTGGCGCCTGCGTGCCCTACTCCACGGGTGTGCTCGTCCACGGGTCCTTGATGCGGATGCGCGTGTAATGGTCCTCGTTGCCAGGGAAAGGGGCGGGAAGTTGGTCGTGACCGGAGATGCATGATGGGAGAAGGTAGAAGTCGAGAGTCAAGCAGAGCGCCGGCGCGCGACTTGACGAAATCTCTTGCCAAATGATTGCGTCACAGCTCCACACCTCCTACAACCCGTAGTACATCAGCTACTCAGACATATTCAAGGACGAGAATAACCAGGGAGTTAATCCAGCTACTTCAGCTCTGATCAGCCGAACTACTTGCCTGTCTACTTGAATTCCTAACACGTCGATTACTCCGAGCTACTATCGAGTACTTTTACTCTGGGTACACTATCTACTTCAAGCGCCTCACATCCTTCAAGTAGCTCATCTTCTTTATGTTAGGGTAGTCGGGCCCTGAACGCAGTGACTTGTCTAGTCCAGCCGTCCATGCTCCGCTACGAAGTGAGTGGCTGCCCGCTGGTTTGTCGAACGCTGTCGCTAATTCTGTTGCCAGGAACCCTTTCGATCTCTCTCCCACTCACGCACTCGCATATGTCTGCCATATTCAATGCCATTTAGTTACCACAGTTCCACCTTAAGCCCGGCCCCGAGGCACCGCCATCCTGCCCATATCCTTCATAAACTCTCGCAACGTCTTCAAACGACGGAACGACGCAGATCCATACACCGGTAGCGGTTTCGTCCAGGCTACCTCCTTCTTCGTTTTAATGTCACGGCTGTAGTCTGGGTCGGCGACGGCCAGGTCGAGATCTGCCGCCGTGAAATGGGTACTCCGTACGATGGTGGCGCCCGACCAGTACTGCCCTGCGGCGGCGATGACCCGGATCGATTTCAGGTCCGCGCGGCTCGCAAACGTGAACGCGCATTGCTTGACCACGTCGTCCTTAGCCTCCTGCAAGCGCAAGAAGATGTGCGCAGCCAACTCCTTGTCTCGGGCGTGGCGATGGGGTCCCCTTTTGACTTCGACGAGCACGCAAACCTGCTCAGAAGTGATTTCCCATCCGCCGTGATAGTCCCTCTCCGCCGCCTCACGCCTCGCCATGACCCAGAGCAGGGCGAAGTCTACCAGCCGACCCCTGGCATCCGGCTGCGCCTCGGTGGCGAAGGACGGCTCTTCGGCCGGAAAGTCATCGATCTCTTCATCGTCCACCAGCGACTGGTCGTCCCCGTCGTTCTCGTTGATAGAGGGTGCCCGGCGGCGAGCGGTGCGCTCCTCGTCGGCTATGTCGCCGCCAACCCTGTCGCCCTCGCCATCATCGCCAAACTCGCCCTCCTCATTTTCACTCCCGCCCACCTCACTGTCCTCCCCCCCATTGTGCCCGCTGCCTAAGCTACTTTCCTCGTCGTCCTTCGGGGGTGCCACCCAAACAGGAAATTGGGGATAAACTAGGATGTTGGGTGTATCCGCGACGAGGTCGATGAGAAGGCGGTTCCAAAGGGGGTACCAGTAGTACTCCAGATTTCGCGGGTTGTACGTGCGAGAGAAGCCCAGGGCTTGCGCCAACTTGGCTGAGAAATGGGTGATGCGAGTCAAACCCGGTATAGCGATCGTTGGCATGTCGGACGAAGCTTGAAGGTCGTCTTTGCTCAACAGCGTCTTTTATACTCTTCGTGGTTCAATCGGACCACCTACAAGAACAGAATCATTAATGTTTTCCCATGAATCCCACGTTTGGACTACAAAAAAAGTCATTGTTCCCATGAAACTGACTCGCGTGGAATGCGGCCGGCAGCGCTGCGGCTTAGCGCTTGCCGCTAAGCGTACTTCTCAGACTGGGAAGGTCACGTGCTCGGAAGTTCATATATAATAAGCCGCTGACTGTCCGTGTCCAAGTCCAGCCGTCTTCCTCCGCTACCAAGTGAGTGGCCGCCCGCTGGTTTGTCGAACGCTGTCGCTCATACTACTGCCAGCAACCCCGCGCACCCAACGCACCCATCCGCTAACCAGCACCATGCACACGCCACACATGATTCGTGGCTATCCCTTGAGCGTCGAGAAGCTCCAAGTTTACGCCGACAAACTCAACCTCGATGTCGCACAGGCTGCGAATCATGTCCCGAAACGACTAGGCCTGTACCCTCGCGTACGCCTCATGATGGCCGAGGGCAAAAGGCACCCCATCCCATGCCTCGTCGTCGCGAGCAATCTTCGCTCAGACAATATGCCCATGATCTCACGCGAGGACCTTGAAAGCCTGAAGAAGTTCCTCAGGCGAACGCAGGATCCGACGTGGTTCCGCAAGGGTTGATGTCACACTGCCGCATTGTCTGTCCGTCTGTACGATTACCTGATCCTAGTCCCCATGCCACTCGTTTTACTCATGCAAGCTGTTTCTTGCTTTCAACTCGCTATCCTTCTGTTGTCATTGTTATCGGTAGCAGTATACGAGCGGCTCGCCTCACTTTGCATTTGCTGTCCCTTACGTAACCACATTGGAACGGACATCGAGCCCGCACAATGCTTTGTCACGAGAAGCTGGAGGGCACGGGCGCTTGTGGCAGACAGAGAAGCACGAGAACAAGAGGATCGGCCGGCCAGCCTCGAGCTACGCAAATCGCGGTCTTCCTCCCTCCATGTCGAATCAACCGTGCCTCCCGCCCTTGTCCAAGCTCGGCCCAGCGGCGCGTTCGCACGGCGAGGATCCGCCCACCCACCGTCCGTACGGATCCACCGCCGCCGCATAGCTTCCCGCACTTCGGAGGAACGTAAGTCGGCCGTTCGTCGAATTTGGAGTACGCTGACCACGGACGAAGTGCCCTAGGATCCAGTGCTACATCCGCAGCTGTCAAAGTCAATGGAGAGCCGCGTGTTGCTCGGGAGACCAGACGATGTTCTCTGGTTGTCTCCTGGCTTGACTCCCGGTGTAACTTACTGATTATCCCTCTCAAGGCTGCCTCCGACCGGCATCTGGTCCCATGGAGCATAATCCCGGTGGATGGATGGTTTCGTGTCGGGAAAGGTGCCCTTGATCTCGTCGGTATGTCTCAGCCCACTCGAAATCATCCGTTCCACCGAACCATCTTCTTGCACAGATTCACAGCGTGCAGGATTCTTGTACCCAGTGGCTCGACGGCTGTCGACGTCGAGGCTGGGCCGCGCTGAGTCCGTCCTGGCACCCGTACCAGGCTCCCAAACCTTGCAGGTTTGACCGTCGAACCTTCCCCGCGATTCACTATGCCCAAGCCTTTCCACCTCGACCCCGAAGGCGGGGTCATGGCGGCCACCGACGCCGAGGACCCTTTCACGGTCAGCCTGACATCTCTTCAGGCCATTAAGGTGCGCCAGCCGTTCATAGAGGGAAAACGTCTATCTGACTTAGCTCTGCAGGATGCCGCCGCTGCGCTGAGCTCGCAGGTCTTAGATCGCGGCGGTTTGAAGGTAGGAACTGCTCAGTCGTACGGAATGCTCTCTCACGTCCGAGATAGGTTTCACTCAAGCAGCTGCCATACACTCAAGAGCAGCGGGATGCGGTCCAACGACTTTATGACTCAAAACAGGAGACGCGGCTCGACTTCTCGGACAAACAGAAGGACGACCAGGCGGCTGCAAGGGCATTGTTGGTCTCACACGGGTTGGATATTGAGGCGCGGAAGGCGCTCGAGAGCCGATGGTCGATTCAATCAAGCTGGCGGTCGGCAGGGAGGTATCGCGTTTTGGTACAATGGTAAACACCTGCTTCAATGTAGTATGCTTTCATGCCCTAATGTAAAATGCAGTCGATGTGGTTATAGCGGTTCAGCTCGACAGGATGCGGACGACAGGAAGGCAACGCAAAACAACGCGTCACCTTCGAAGAAGAGATGGGCGCGTTCCGCCCCTTACGACTTCACGGGCTGCCTCGCCCACGCCGACGTCACCTACAGCGGCGCGGGCGACAAACATGTTCTACGGGTGGTCGGCGTCCTTGAGCATAACGAGGGCTGCAAGGCAGCAAATCTGAAAAGAACACCGGCCATTCCCCTCCATCGGCACGTCGCAGAGGTCGCCCTTCGCCAGCTCAAGGACGGAGCGAGGTACGGACAACACAAAGCATGCTTGAGTCTCACTGATAATCGTTTCTCTAGCATCACAGCAATTCAGACACGGAACATAGAGCTATATTCGAAACGGCACTATCGCGACCAGGCGTCGAGTGTTCCGCTCGCTGCAAACTACAGGTATCAGCTTTTGGGCTCGGACTTTCGCAGCCTCTACAGAGCCCACCACCGTTCGCAGGGCATCGACATCCGGCGGCCCCGGAGATCAACATAGACGGCTGGCTGGATTCCTCGAGCTCGAGCTTCCGACCTGAGTTCCACAGGTCGGTCTTCCTGTACGAGCCACGGACCGCGCATAATGACAGATTCACGCTCGGCATCTGCACACCTGAGATGGAGGAGGCGGCCTGGGAGTACGTGCACGAGTCTCAGCTCTTGATTGACGGCACTTTTGGACTGTCCACCTCTCGACTCCTGGTTTGGATTGCCATGGGTGTTAATGCCGAACGAAAAGGCGTCCCTGTAGCGATGATGCTGTTCTCTGCCCCCACTGGGGCGAAGGCGACGCATGCAGGCTACAACACCGCCATCATCACGCACCTTTTCTCGAGCTGGAAGAATTGGCTGTCTGGACGGCCCCTTGCAAGAGGTCGGATATTCTACCCGTGGGTCGCCATTAGCGATACAGACTCGAGGGAACGCGGCGCGATGCTCATCGTATGGTCCCTAATCGTCCTTCTGCTATGCCTGTATCACGTTCGCCACTGCTGGACGAACAAGCGTCGAAGCCTTGTCGAAAAGGTGAAATCGGAGGCAGGCGACGACAAGACGCATGTGCTTAACCGAATTCGAACCATGGAGGATGCGTACGTCTCCATCCATGTTCTGCCTGCCATTAACATTCTGACCGTCACGGGTATGTAGCTTGATTGCAAGTACAGACCATGAGGCCGCGAAAGCACTCATCGAGGTCCAGCGAACGGAGTTCACGAGGCTGAGCAAGGTCTCTGCCTCGCGCGGGATCGCTGAGGCAGCACTCAAGTACCTGGATTACCTCCGGACCACCTGGATGCCGGTAGGGCTCTGGCAGAGTTGGTCTCAGTTCGGCCGCATCGCAGCAGCACATCGTCTGAAAATAGATGTCGCCTTGGTGCTTACAACAACTAACTATCTGGAATCATTCAACGGAAAGCTCAAGAGGAAGGAGGTCGCCTCCGAACAGCATTCCGGAAAGAGCCTCCGATGCGACGTCCTTTCCTACCATCTCGTCTTCCAAGTGCTCCCCCGAGTGTTTGCGAGCCTTCGCCTCAAGGCCGATCTGCAGGATTGGAAAGGCAAGCGTTTCGACAAGGCGGCGGGAGGCGTCGCGCTGGTTCCATCCCAGAGATCTACGGCTGAAGCGAAGGGCATCCCACTCGCATATTACACCCCCCATCCCTCCCGAGACGTCGCGGCCGCTGACATCCTCAAGTCAGGCCGTCTCGTCCCAGTGCCCAGCCTGCGGCCGTACGAGGTCTGGGCAAGCTGCGCAACTTCGGCAGCAATCCTTTCCAATGACCGATACCCTCGATATTGGCTTACAATTCACGCATCAGGCGCAGCGAACTGTACGTGCCCGGACTGGCTGCAGCGCGGCGGTCTCTGTAAACATCTTCGGGCCCTTCTCATATCCCCTACACTAATCCTGTCTCGCACCTCAACTGCACCGCCAGGAACCACAATCTATCAGCCACCAAGCTCCATCGAGGTCGCTATTCAGATCCGAGAACGTAATCTACAATGGTATGGAGTGCGGTCCGACGGAGCTCTGACACCAGCGCTCAATCAATCTACCTACCCCCGAGGATACTGTGAGCCCGGACCGCCGCCATCTATGGTGGTAGCTTCCCCTGCAGCCCCGGACTCCATCATTCTCCCACCTTCCGAGCTCGCCGACTCTCTACCCTGTCTAGATACGGAAGCTGAGCTGACCGAGCTGGCCGAGCCCGACGAAACTGCAGGCGAGGGCTGGCACAACAAGCAAGGGCCTGTAGTCAAAGACGGCCCACTCGATGGCGCCTCGAGCGGGTGTGGGGACGGATTCGGAGATGGAGACGGAGGCATGGAGGGACGCTCACATACACCGCCATCGCCGGTGAGTTTGATCCTCGAACCGCAAGTGGCGTCCTGACTTCTTTCAAATCGTCCAGTGTCTAGCAGTCTCCCCGACGCTTCTGCTACAGAACGTGCAATCAAACCTGGATGCGGTACATCTGCAGATGCAGCAACGGGTGCAACAGGAGGTCGAGCACATGCTGCCGCGACTGCATGGCCTTGCAGGGGTCGTAGGGGACATGTCCTCTTTGGACATGACCGATAGCCTCGTCGAATTTCACGCGCTCATCGGACAGCTCACAGACCAGGTTCGAGAGCGCGGCCAGATGGTTGAGGACGCATCACGCGCCTCGGATAGGACAGGTGGAACGGCGGGCCCGAGGCCTGAGGGCGCACCCCACGACGGTACTCCGGTTGGACAGGCGGGCCCGCCGTCGAGTTCCAGTAAGCCTCGCGTCCTGTCGCTGCTGAAACGCTCACCGACTCCGCCTTTGCAGCCAAGCGTTGTGACGCGAACGGTGAGGATGGTACGCCCCGGAAGCGAGCACGTACGAAAGCATGGCCGACAAACGTGCTACTCATAGCCCGGGAGGAAAAACAAACTCGTAAGCCATCGTACGGCGTCTTGTAAAGATCGCATATGTCGACTGTGTAGTCTAGCTAGCAGTACTGTACCTTCGGGTAAAGCCAATTAGCGAGGTCACGGTGTAGAGCATACCATCCATCAACGAGAGGACTGAGCCATTGATGATCAGCTGAGTCCACGGTCACTTCACGTCTCCCGATCCATCTGCACACATTCACTCGCTTCACACCAAGGCTTTGTTGTTACAATTGTTTCTTTCATTTCTCATAATAGGCGGTATGCAGAATAGGGTTATAGTGAAAGGTACAGAGATGTAATGCAAAATGCGCGCCTTGGGGTCGAAGTGCTCACGCAGCCCGGACAGATCGTGTTCAGTCGACGCGTCGTGGGTCGTGAGCCACGGGTGCGCGAGCGCGTCGGCTGCGGTCGGGCGGTCCGCAGGGTCCGCCGAGAGGAGCGCGCGAATAAACGACTTGGCTGCAGAGCGCGCGTGTGAGATTCGATGCTCAGGTACGAGGCCAACGGAGTGCTTACCTTCGTCGGACACGTTCTTCCAGTATCGCTCGTGAAACTCGACCTTGGCTTCTGTCGTCTCGCGCACAAGCGCCTTGACGTCATCGGATCGGAAGGGCGAGTACCCGCACAGCAGAACGTAGGTGATGATGCTGCGGCGCAACTTGAATGCCCACAACAAGGGCGAAGGTGACTAGTGGAGACGCACCCTGTTGACCACATATCCACAGGCTTGCCATGGCCCTTCTTGTTCAGGACCTCTGGCGCGACGTAGCCAAAGCTGCCCGCGAGCGATGTCAACTTCTCGGTATCGGAGTGAAGATGCTTCGCGCTAGAAAGCGCGTCAGTGAGGCGCAAGGGACACGGTCATGCAGATGGCACAGACATGCCAAAGTCGGCGATCACGATGTCAGACGCGGGCTCACGCGTCCGGTACAGGATGTTCTCGGGTCTGTGCAGCGTATTAGGTGAGCTGTGCGCCAAGGAGCATATGACGCACTTCAAATCTCGGTGCACGATGTCGTGTTCGTGGAGGTACTTGACAGCGTTCAAGACTGACCTGCGTGGATTTAGTATCCACTTGGCGGGGCTAGGAACGTAACGCACCTGATGACGCTTAAGGCGTCGGCCTCTGTGAACTTGCCCCGCTGCGAGATGCGGTCGAAAAGCTCGCCGCCAACGGCAAGCTCAAACGAGAGGTAGTACTTTGTTCGCGACTCGAACCACTCGTAGAATTTCACCTGCATGTAGATAGATAGGGTCAGCGTCATTGACTCCGTTGTGCATGTAACTGTCCACGATTTGCAGCACTGACGTACGCGTCAAATACGCGTCGTGCAAGATTTCTGCAGGCACAGACAACCAAGACGCGCGTTCCTGACAAATTGACAGAGCAGGACAGGCGTACGCACGATATTCGGATGGTCCAGCCCCTTTAGCACCTCCATCTCACCCCACACGCTCGCCTCATTGCCCTTGACCTTCTTCTTCGCGATCACCTTCAGAGCGACATCCCGCGTGACCGTGTCCAGGGAGCGCGTGGACTTTGTCGACAGGAATGACGTCGCGGGCGAACTGGAACTGGAGGGCGAAGGCGAGGGGCGGGTGCTGACAGGAGAAGCTGTCGAAGACGGCACGCCAGGCTGCAAAGACGCCGCGGCGCCGCGCTGGGCGACGTTGATCTGTTCCGGGGGTACATGCCATGTCGCACGCTACGTATCGCGAGGCCGTGAGTATCGCGTCGAGACATGGAGCACGGGGACGGTGCGCACCATGACCTTGCCAAACGTGCCGGTCCCGAGCACCTCGTGCACCTCATACTGTTTCTTCTTGTTAAAAGGGGGCGGCTGAGGGAGAACCTTGTCAGTCACGAGCGAGAGCATGCTGCTTGGCACGGGACTGTGCAGTCGGGAGCGCTTGGCGGGCACGCGAGGACGGAATGCGGTTCAAAGGACGGCGGGGGCGCGGAGGGGCTGGACGCAGAGGACAGGAGGGAAAAGGGCGTGTCGTCGTGGTGAAGGGTGATGAACGATGTATGGACAGGCTCCAAAGACGTCGTGCCGTGCATAAGAGGGCGAGCGGCTTGATATGATACAGACATGTCGAGGGCAATGCGAGCAATGTGAGGTTGAAGCAATAAGAAAGACGTGCCGGGAGCATGAGCACATGGGAGCCGCGAGAATCTACCATATCGTCCGTGTAGCGTAGGCAAACTGGTCGCGCGCGGCCTTCGTTTTGGGGTGGAAGCTCGAGACGGCCGCTGCGGCCGCGGGCGCGGCCTTCGCGGTGATACGCTATCACCCGGGACGGACCCTAGCGGGGCGTGCGGCGAGTGCCTCACAGGACAACAACCACCAACACTGCCTCCTATACGTCGCGATCCAGTCCGGGTGACTAGTCTTGCTGAGGGGGGAAGGTGTTCGTGTCGCTGTCGCGCTTCGTGCCCTCCCCGCGGTCGTGCGGGGCCACCTCCTACCGCCTAAACACCAAACTAAACACTCACCTGCCTGGGGATGCCCTCTACGGGATCCTCCTCCGAGTGCTTCGCACCCGTGTGCGAAGCGTCCGCCTATGGGCCGTCGCACCCCCTCTTGCCTGTCCGCCTGCCTACCTGTTCCCACATCGGTGGGGTCCTTCCTTCCTAAGTCTGGTAGCGCCTCAGGCTACAGTTTCTGTGAGGTAAAGGGTGTGGGTGGCTTGCGCCGCCCACAGGTTGATTGGGTTGCTCCGTCTCGCGCAGCTCCCTAAGTAGTGGCTCTACCTACGTCGCTAAGCCCTCCCGATCTAGCCCGTTCCGGTGATCCGTTCCGTCGCCAGTCCCGGTTGCTCCTGGGTCGCCGGACCACGTTCCCATCACCCCCGCTCCCGCGACCCTGCGCCTCGCATGCTGCTTCCCCGTCTCGCGACGTCTCGCTACACGCTTGCCCGCGGCCTGAACCTATCATTTCTCCCCCCAACTGAAACTGCAACTGTCCCCAGTTGCCAGGAACCGTGCGGAAGCGGCATATAAGGGCTCGCGACCTTTCGCGATAACGTCGCTTGTAGCATCCCTTTGCCGATTTCTGTCCCGCGATGTCCCTCCCCGCAGCGTCTGCCACCGCCGACAACCTCGACCTCCTCCGCCTGTTGACGCAGGCCCCCTTTGCTGGTTTTGACCTTGGGGATGCCGAACGGGAGGTTGCGCTACGTCTAGAGTGGGCCGACAAAGTCAACCAGCTCGTGGTGCGTGCTGGTCCCCGACCGCGTCTTTTCCCGGCTTGGCTGATGAAGAACTCAATTCCAGACCCTTTCTTCAATCCGCGCGTCCCGCAGCCTGCGCGATCTTGCCTTCCACTTCACTTCGCCGATCCTCGAGTTCATGGTGAAGCTCGTTCCAGCGTCCGCCCCTCTCGCCCAGCGCTTCGAGGGCACCCTCATGCGTACCCTCCCCGACTCAGCGCGCGCCAGCCCGCGGTGGTCCCAGATGTTCTCCCCTTTCCCTGCCGACGCTACCGACGCGGAACTCCACGTCTTGATCACCATCGTGGAGGCTGGGCTCTGGACCGTGTACTACTTCGGAGACGGTTCTGTCGAATCCTACCTCCATGAAATCACGGAGTTGCATGGCGCCTTCCCCACCCTGCGTCCTCAGGGGATGCAGAGCTGGCTCCTACGTGATTTCGACGCCCGGGCCGTCCATGGGATGTTTGTTATTACCCGCGAAGACGCCGTGTGCCGCGCCCTGGCCTACCACGTCCGCGGTGCCTCCAGCTCCCCCCACTCTCGTGCCTACGCGGGCCGCCTCACCACGGGCGTGGTGTACTACCTATTGGGGGGCCTCGCGGAGGACTCGGTGGATATGTTACGGGACTTTACCACCATTTCCGAGGCCTTCGACACGTTTCGCGATATTTGGGCGGACTGGCCACTGGTGTTGGATCGCCTCGACATGCGCTGGGCCGCGATGGCAACCTGTATGGGCGGGATGCTGGACGCATGGGGATTAGGGTCCCGCCTCCTGGCCAACCTCCAGCCCGCAGACTTCCTGGTCCAGGATATCCGCGTGGCCTCGATTCGCGCCATCGAGCAGATCAGTTCTGCGCGCCTCTCGCACATCTCCTCCTCCCAAGCCATAGCTGAGATACCCCTAGGCTTCGATGCCATAGTCCATCCCTCGGACCAGCCGGGCCCTCTTCCCTTCCCCGCGCACCCCACGGTACCAGCGCCGACGGCCCCCTCCGCGTCTCCTACCTACGCCGGGGAGATACCGCCGCCCATCGCCAGCTCGGAAGAAGTCGAGGAGGGGGAGGTGATCGAGCTTCTGATGGAGCGCGAGGAATAGGTATATTCCCGGGCCAATGTCTGTAGAATGTTCCATAGCTATTGAAATGGAACCAGGAGCCATGTGCGGCTTCCCCCTGTCCCTGTGCCACGTTTCGCGATGCCTTGCGATAAGCTCCTGGGCCCATGCCGGAGGCTCCGTCTGGGTCGCGATCTGTCGCGATAACCCACGTTGGCCGGAACTCCGGCGAGACCCTCGTGTTTTGGTCTTCGCGCTGTATCGCGACGCCGCGATGGTGTGCCTCTTTCCCTACTCGCGCCGCCTATATGAGGGGGCTGCGACGATGGCCTTTTCCAAAAAAACCCTCAACGCCCCAGTCCGTCCGACTACCTCCTCCACATGCAGGCCGTCCTACTCCGCGCGTTTTCGCGTTTCCGGCTGTACCAGCTGTTGATACATCCGGTTGAGGTGCCCTTGCCTGGTGCCGACGCTTCCTCATTTCCCGCGGCCGCCGTTGCCTGGCTTCAGGAGATCTCCGACCTATTGGTGCGTCGTCCCGCGGCCCTCTTTTCCTCATCCCGGCCTCGTACTGACGTTGTCTTCGCTTCTTCCCCCCTTTTCAGCAGGACCATCGCGAGACGTCGCATTTTACCCTACCGGCCCTCGCGTCCATGACCGTCGTCTCGACGCTCTCCTACCTAGCGGAGCGCTTTCCCGAAACGTTCGAACAAACCGCCCCCATTCGCGCGAATATCGTAGGAAATATTCCGTTCGGAGGGGACAACGCCCCCGGGCAGCCACCCAGCGTCGCTCTGCTTCCTCACGTGGTCCATGTGGACTCCTTGGCCCACCTGGTGGAGCGCTCCGTTTGGTTGCTGTACCGTCACCAACTTCACGGCCGGGCAACTTTCGAGGTCAACTTGGCAGCGCTGTTCGGCCCCGAGTTTGCCCCCCGTCCCGACGGCCTTGCCACCCGTGTTGCCGAGTTATTCCTTCGCGACCTCGATCGTTTGAGTGACGACCTCGACCACGCCGACGGGCTGGTCGGGGCCCTCATGCTCCCCTTGAACCGCGCCGTGATCGGAATGACCCACCCCCGCGACATTGGCGTCCTCGACTTCCTTGCGGCCGCGAGTCCCTCGTTGCAGGCTGCCCATCGTGCGAACGTCCGTGAAGCCGCCGACTATCTCGTTCCCGGCCTCAAGTTGGTCGCGGAGCTTCGCGACTTCGTTTGGGCGGACCAATTGAACGCCAGCCACCTGCGCCACGCCGTCACTCGCCTCGAAGGCACCGCGGGAAAGCTGCTGTACGATGCCTGCGAAGTTGCCGCGGTCCTCGACCACCTCGCCGGTGCCGGTCCTATGCGCCGTATGCTTACCGCCCTTCCCTTCCCGCCGCTTACTCACCGAGTCATCCGCCGCGGCTCTATCGCGTTCTCGTGGGGGGTCCCCAACCTTGTTGAGGTCGTGGGCCCGAGGCCTCCTGATGCCCTGAGTCGACGGGCTGGTCGTAGGAATGGGGGTAACCGCGCCCGGACTCCCGCGCCCAATGGTGCGTCTGGGTCCGGTGCGCCCGCGTAGCGAGCGATTCCTGTAATTTGCCCAAGGCGCCCTTAGGGCCCAGTAATGCCATTCCGTTCCCTATCCCTTCTTCTTGACTCGCGCGCGAACGCTCGCTAAACCGTGTGAAGGTAAGCGCCGCACCTGTCGCGGCCCGGCGGGCCCGCTCTGCTTCCACGTCGGAAGCAAAAACCCACACGCTGGCGCGGCGCCCCGTCTTAACGCGACGCGTTGCGCCTCGACCTCTCCGTCTCTCTCTTTCCTCCCCTCACCTCTCCCTATCTCCCCCCTTCCCTGGCCATGTCTGCGTTCTCCCGCCCTATCAACCTCAGGAAACGGCTGTCCGCCGTAGAAGCGCTCGTCGCCTCCCTCCCCACAGTCGACTCCGCCCACTACGGCGAGTTCGCCGCGAACTGGGAGTCGGCCACGGTGAGTGCCCACGGCCTCTCGCTCCCGACGCCCTGCTGACCCTCCCTTGTGTCCAGTCCGCCTATGCTGAGGTGTTGGGGGAGGACCCCCCGCCGTCCGAGGTGCTGGACAGGATCGGGGCCGTGTCCGCCGTTGTTGACGCCTGGCCGTCCTCCGGCCCCTCCCCCACGCCGTCCTCACCCGCCATCCCCTACTCCACTCCCGTCGCCGCTCCCCTCTCCCGTCAGGCTGGCAAGCGGGCCCGCGCCGACAGTGCCCTCCCCGCGCCTTCTGTCCGCCCCCCGGTCTCCTCCACGCCTCACCGCGCCGCCGCCCGCGCTTCCCCGCCGCCCACCAAGCGCAACCGCGAGTCCGCCCCCTCCGAGGCTGACGCCGAGGCCGAGGTCGACGAGCTAGATGAGGCGGGGGACCCGCAGGAGCCCGTCGCGCAGCGCACCCGCGGCGCCACCAAACTCCCCGCCCCCCGATCAGTCCCCGCCGCCGCCAAGTCGAAGGGCAAGGGCAAAGCCGTCCGCAGTTCCAAGCGCCCTGCCAACGTCCCCTCCGGCTCCCTCGTGCCTCCGCCCGCCGCCACTGTCCCCTCTTCCGAGGCCGGCTCCCCCGCGCCCGCCGCCGACCCTTCCACCTCCGTCAAGGGCGCCAAGATCCCCGTCGCTGACACCTTCCCGGGCCGCCGCCTTCAGGTACGTCGCCCTTTTCTTGTCCGTCGTGTTGCGCCGCTTACACTCCGACCCTCAGGCTTCCGCCCCCTGCTACCGCTGCGCCACGATGGACTCCCACCCCACGTGCTTCTTCACGGACGTCAGCGGCCGCCAGTGCCATCGCTGCTTCGTGGGCCACCACAAGTGCGACGACGGTGTCCGCGGGACGCACTTCTACGTGGTGGGCAGCGACGGAGTCTCGCAGGATGTCGACCCTGCCGGCATCCATGTCCGTCCCCGGTCCTCCGCCTTCGACTGGGCCGACCACCCCGACCCTGCCGGCGCCGTCCCCATCCTCCGCTACGACTCCCCGCCGCAGCTTTTCCGGACCTACAACGCGCTCACGGAGGAGCTCAACACCATCAGCGTCAACTACGCGACGCTCGACGCCCGGGCCCGCGGCATCGTCGCTGAGCGGAACTGGGTCTGGCAGACCCTGCAGCAGCTCGGCGACCCCGCGTTCCCTGCGCCTGCTGGGGGCCTCATCTCGCCGCAGGTTGGCCCCTTCGATCCGCCGCGCCGCATCCCTCTCCCTGCTCCCCCCGCGTTGCGCGCCGCTTCTCCCGCGCCGGCCAGGCCTGCCTCGCGCCTCCTCCTCGCGCCACCCTCGTCGGCTCTCATCGCCTCTTCCCTCCCGCTGCTTAGCGCCGCCGTCGTGCCTCTCGTCGGTCGCGCCTCTCGCCTTCCTTCCCCCGTGCCTCCGGTTGCTCCCGCCGCGCCCTTCTCGCCGCTCGCCGCTGCCGCTCCTCCCGCGTCGGACCCTGCCCCCGGCCCTACCATGCCTACCGCCGCCGCTCCCTCCTTCGAGGATGTCGGCACGCCGCCCTCCGCCGCGGCTGATGGTCCCGCTGACCCCGCGCCCGCCGCTTAGCCGCTTGCGAGCCTTCTTCAAAAGGAGTCGCCCCTGCTTCAACAGCAGAGGGCCTTGGTGCTTCGATGCGGGGGGCGTTCCTCGTGTCCTAGGTGGGGGTTTCGGCGTCTCGCTGTCGTGTTGTCCGCTCGTTATCGGTCTGTTCATAGTTGTTCGCTATCCGTCGCTACCTCTTTGCTGTGTACATAGAATTCGCTATCCTGCTATGTTGTGAATAGAGTCCATTGCTTGTGTCACAGTGTGAGCGTGTCCTATCGCGTTTCCGGCGCGACCTCAGCCTTGTTCCAGACCCTTGAAGCCTTAGTCGGTGCCTGCCCAGTCCGAGCTTCGCTAGCGCTCGCGACTTCGACTTATCGTCCTGACTCGTCTCCATCCGTACTTCCAGCTGTTCAGTCCTAAATACCACCGTCTAATCCTCCCCCCAACTGAGATATCGACTGTCCTCAGTCGCCGTAGTGCTGGGCGGTACTTTTTAGACGGTGATCTCGTCGTCATTGTCATCGTCTTCCCTGGTGGGGTCGTCTGCTCCCTCTTCATGAATGGCATCGTGATCCTGCCTATCTTCATGAAGTAGCTCGTCCACCCTGGACTGTGGGACGTCCAGAAATTCGGGCAACTCTGGCAGCGCAATGTTCGTTCGCGCGAAGTAAGGCAGGACGCGAAACTCCGCGACCGGTGATAGGTTCAGGCCGCGGGCAAGCGTGTAGCGAGACGTCGCGAGACGGGGAAGCAGCATGCGAGGCGCAGGGTCGCGGGAGCGGGGGTGATGGGAACGTGGTCCGGCGACCCAGGAGCAACCGGGACTGGCGACGGAACGGATCACCGGAACGGGCTAGATCGGGAGGGCTTAGCGACGTAGGTAGAGCCACTACTTAGGGAGCTGCGCGAGACGTAGCAACCCAATCAACCTGTGGGCGGCGCAAGCCACCCACACCCTTTACCTCACAGAAACTGTAGCCTGAGGCGCTACCAGACTTAGGAAGGAAGGACCCCACCGATGTGGGAACAGGTAGGCAGGCGGACAGGCAAGAGGGGGTGCGACGGCCCATAGGCGGACGCTTCGCACACGGGTGCGAAGCACTCGGAGGAGGATCCCGTAGAGGGCATCCCCAGGCAGGTGAGTGTTTAGTTTGGTGTTTAGGCGGTAGGAGGTGGCCCCGCACGACCGCGGGGAGGGCACGAAGCGCGACAGCGACACGAACACCTTCCCCCCTCGGCAAGACTAGTCACCCGGACTGGATCGCGACGTATAGGAGGCAGTGTTGGTGGTTGTTGTCCTGTGAGGCACTCGCCGCACGCCCCGCTAGGGTCCGTCCCGGGTGATAGCGTATCATTTTGGAGCCCACCGCGAGGGGTATGGTGATGACGATCGTGTTCGAGCTTTAAAATCAGCCTCGTAGACGGCACCCGGTCGCTGATCAACATGGCGCCGAAACCCAAGATAGCCCACCTCCCAACGCGAACACAGCCGCAGAGGACCACGAGGGCGGACGCTCGCAATACGTCGCGACAGGCGGCCATAGAGGCAGAAATCGAGGAACCACAAGACGAACAGGGGGAAGTCTCATCGCTATCAAGCCTGCCATCAGAAGAAGAGGATCCGCATGGACCGACCCTCAGTAGGGAGATCCGACGCGCCGGAGAGGACCCTAGGTCCCTGATCACAGGAGGGGATCGCGTCACGATCGAGGGACTAGAAGGTTTGCTTCTGAATTCTGATGGTGGCGATAGCGACCATCACACACGGCATGATCCGGAAGGGGAATGCTCGAGGAACGAACGGGTCAGTCCGGGATGGGGACGGGCCGTTTCCTTACAAGATAGGACTTCGCGAAACGTCGCGGAAGCTAGCAACAATCCCCAAGAAGCGCCATCAAGCCGTTCGAACCCCAGCAACCCAAAGTCGCCAACACAGTCAGGAATGAGTACACAGCAACAAGGAACAGGAACGGGTGGAGGAGGCGGCGGCGGAGGCGGAGGCGGTGGAGGAGGGGGAGGCGGCGGACAACAGGCAATACCGCCTCAGCCCAACGTCGCGCCAGTCGCAATGCCTACCCGCGGGGACCGCAACGCACCGTCTTTCAATCAGAAGGCCCGCGAGTTACCGCGTTACTTCGACGAGCTGAACCATCTCTTTGCCCGGGCTCAACTAGCGGATGATACGGCGAAGAAGGGCCATGCAGTGCGTTACCTAGACGTCGCGACGGCTGAGGAGTGGGAAGCGAGGCCGGAGTTTAAGGATCCCACCAAGACCTACCAAGACTTTCAGGACGCCATTGTTAAACTGTACCCGGGAGCCGATGAGGACCGCAAGTATACCATCGCGGACATGGACGCGCTCGTAGGCAGTCGGTACCGTCTGGGCATTGCGTCCGGCGGCGAGCTCAGCGAATTCTATCGGCAGTTCTTCGCGATCACCGACTTCCTGGTTAAGAAAAGCAGGATCTCGACCCGTGAGCGCGATATCGCGTTCCTTCGCGCTTTCCAGGACAGCCTCATGAACAGGGTGGCGACGAGACTGCAGATCAAATTGCCGGACCACGATAAAGAAACACCGTACCCCATGGCCGACGTGCTAGAGGCAGGAGAGTACGAGCTGAGGGGCACTCCCTCAATCGTACCAGCGGTCAGCGCAGGACCGGCAGTGGCGGTTGCAACGACGGAGCCTGTAATCAAAATAGAACAGTTTCAAGAAGCAATCAAAGCCGCGGTTGCCGAACAGTTCGCGCGGATGCTCGTCAACCAGGGGAACGGCGGAGGTCAGAGGGGTTATGGGGGTACCTCGGGAACTCAACAGCCGCGCGCCACGCAAGGAAATCAAGGCGGACAGGGAGGGCCGTCAGGATGCCTTTTCTGCGGCCAAACGGGGCACTTCGTCAGGGAATGTATGGTGGTCCAGGACTACATCGCGACGGGTCGCGTATCTAGGGACCACAACAACCGGGTCGTTCTGAAGGGTGGAGGGCTTATCCCGCTAGGAGAAGGCCCGCTGAAGCAGCGTGTGGATGCGTACTACGCCGGGAATCAACACGGACAGTCAGAAGCCATGATGCTGACGACGATGGACTACGAGCCAGTGCCGGCCAAAGTGCAGACGGTCGCCGGCCTAATCCAACTGACGCCGCAATTGACCGACGAAGACAGAATGACGGAGCTCCAGCAGGAGATGGCAGTGCTCCTGACGGCCCGAGCGGAAAGGCAAGCTCAGAAGGAACGCCGGCAGGCCGCACTGGACGCGGGCGAGTTTCCCCAGGCAATAGGGCTGCTGCCTGGCGAGCGCGAAAGGTCGCGACGAGTTCCAGAGGTGGTCATTCCGAAGAGGAAGCCGTTTACGCAAGCCAAGAAGCAGGTTTCCTTCGAGCCGGAGGCCGTCGACCGACCAGGGGAGACTGGGGATAGCGCAGACAAACCAAGGCAGGCCGACGAAGACACCACAGCGGGTGAGGAGCCGTTAACACCTCCGATCCACCCTTTCGCGAAGGTGCCCGACGCGACGTACGTAGGGCCGGCAAGTTACCAACGAAGCGCGGGGCAGCGCAAGGCGGACCCAGCATACAATAAGGTCGCCCCGGTCCGCGACCCCGTAATAGCAAGTAAGGTTTATGAGAGGGCCATGAATGCGGAGGTCACCTTGACACAGAGGGAGCTCATGTCCATTGCCCCGGAAGTACGCGCTCAAGTTCGCAACGTGGTGACCCCTAAGCGGGTCCCAAACGAGGCAAGAGTACCAGTAGTCCAGGCGATGGTGGAAAGCGAACCAGAGCTCTTTCCGTTCGACTTCGACCAGGACGAAGGGGAAGGAGAGGACGAGAAGGTGGTGAGGGGATTCGCGGACCATATGCCCGAAACCTTTCTGCAAGCCCTGGGACACCAGCCAACGGAGTTGCCCGAGGGGACGCGTGTAGGAGAAGTCATTGTGGAGGTTCTGATGGGAGATCTAGGAGAAGCAGGAGAAGGGGAACCAGACCCTGAGCCGTTGGAAGTCGCCAAGGAATCGCTGGCCCTCCGTTCGATCTTGCCACTAGTCGACAACCAAGCGCACATCGAGGCAGTCGTGGATCCCGGGTCGCAGATTATTTCCATGTCCGAGGACGTATGCCATTACCTCGGGCTGCATTACGATCCGAACGTTCGCTTGGATATGATATCGGCCAACAAAAGTCGCGATAGGTCGCTAGGCCTGGCTAGAAACGTCCCGATGAAGATTGGGGGTATAACGCTATACGTACAGGTGCATATCATCCGCAACCCGGCGTACGACATGCTCCTGGGGAGGCCCTTTGACGTTCTCACGGGAAGTACCGTGCAAAACTTTGCAGACGAGAGGCAGACAATCACGATCACGGACCCAAACACGGGAGTCATGGCGTCAATCCCCACTATTCCACGCGGCCGCAAGCGCATCTCGCGAACCCAGAAGCAGGGGGTGGAGGGTTTTCGCGACTAGAGGATTTGTTGGAGGACCAGGAGGAGGTAGGGCTGGTCGTGGGGTTCGAGCCCGATAAGCCTGATACTCTTAGAATGGAATCCCTGGTGTACCTCGAATCCTCGCCTACAATCGAAGATGTGCAGTCAGCTTATTTGTCAGTGTGCGACCTACCGGAGGAATACGCGGGAGTGTTCGCGAAGCGAGCGGAAGAAGGAGAGGAAGAGGAGGAACGAGCAAGAGCAGGGACGTTTATTTGGACGGCGGCAGACTGGGGAGACGGCGAGAGTGGGAGAGAAAGAGAGGAGGAAACGGACAGAGGTGAGCTACAGCCGACCGCGATGCAGCGCGAAGTCTTTGCGGCCACGAAGAAGCGTTACAAGCCAGCACACCTCAAGGTAAAGCCCATTCGTACGGACCTGCCGGAGCACTTCCGGATCCTCAGAGAGATCAGAGGGGACCCCCTGGCGGATATGCCGCCGCTCCCAGAGAAGCCACCGGACTTCGTACCCACGGGAAGGTACACCGCGGAACGTCGCGAACAATTTGACCGAGTCCACGACGGAGATTTCCTATGGCCGGAAGAAAGGAAGCTCATGCATGCGTTTATGTGCGCACAAAACGAGGCATTTGCCTGGGACGACTCGGAGCGGGGGCGCTTTCGAGAAGACTTCTTCCCCCCCGTCACAATACCAGTAGTTCCGCATCGGCCGTGGGTTCAGCGAAATATTCCGATTCCGCCAGGGATATACGACAAGGTCATGGCGCTCATCAAGACCAAGATCGCCGCGGGAGTCTACGAGGACTCAAACTCGTCGTACCGCTCTAGGTGGTTCTGTGTGGTTAAGAAGGACGGGACCAGCCTCCGTATAGTCCATAGTCTGGAACCCCTGAATGCGGTGACCATCGCGCACTCAGGAGTACCCCCCTTCCCAGATCATTTGGCGGAGCAGTTTGCGGGGCGGCCGTGCGGGGGAATTCTGGACCTCTACGTGGGCTATGACGAAAGGAGACTAGATGAAGCCTCAAGGGACCTCACGACTTTCCAGACGCCGTACGGCGCAAAACGGCTGGTGACCCTGCCTATGGGGTGGACGAATTCCGTCCCGATCTTCCACGACGACGTGACCTTTATTCTCCAACCGGAAATCCCGCATATTACGGTGCCTTTTATAGACGACGTCCCCCTGAAGGGGCCGGACTCGGACTACAGGACGGAAGGCGGAGGATACGAAACGATCCCCGGCAACAACGGCATAAGGCGGTTCGTATGGGAACACTTTAACAACGTTAACAGGGTAGTCCAACGAATGCGCTACTGTCATGGCACGTTCTCAGGATGGAAATCACAGCTGTGCGTACCAGAATTCTACGTGGTAGGGCACCGCTGCACACCGCAAGGAAGGATGGCAGACGAAGAAAAGGTCGCGAAGATTCGCAATTGGGGGCCGTGCACGGATCTCTCAGACGTACGGGCTTTCTTGGGGACTGTCGGAGTCCTGCGCATCTTTATCCGTAACTTTGCGCACCGAGCCCATGCCTTGACACACCTGACGAGGAAGGACGTCCCGTTCGAATGGGGACCCGAACAGTCGCGAGCTATGGAGGACCTCAAGGAGGCAGTCCTCGCATCACCAGCGCTCCTACCGATTGATTACACGTCGGAGGCCCCCGTGATCCTAGCGGTAGACACCTCGTACATCGCGGTGGGTTTCCTATTGAGTCAGGCGGACCCCAACGTTCCCCAAGACAGGAAGAGACGCCGATATTCTCGATTTGGTAGCATCGCGCTAAACGATCGCGAAGCGCGGTTCTCGCAGCCCAAGCTGGAGCTCTATGGTCTTTTTCGAGCCCTGCGGGCCCTTAAAGTCTACCTGATAGGGGTGAGGAACCTGACCATTGAGGTCGACGCCAGGTATATCAAAGGCATGCTGGAAAATCCTGACCTCGAGCCATCGGCCAGTATGAACAGGTGGATTATAGGCATCCTGATGTTCCATTTTGAGCTAGTGCACGTGCCGGGACTCTTCCACGGGCCCGACGGCCTATCCAGGAGGCGTAGGCAACCAGGAGACGCTCTGGAACAGGAAGACGACTTCGACGACTGGGTTGATGCGGTGTATGGTTTCGCACATATCGTAAACATGGTAGTCCCGAAGACAGCGCAAGAGAGAGCCTCGCGACGGCAAGATGGATGGACGGGGCCAGGAAGCATACCAGACGAACATGGGGCTGGTTCAAGCCAGGACGCGATACGTCGCGAGGAGGCCCGGCGCTCCCACGATGAACCGGCCGACGTCTGGGCAACTACGGTCCAAATGCAACCCGCACCAGTACAGGACGCGACGTATCGCGATGTTCCCAGATCAGACAAGGCTCATGAAGCTGACAAGCGGCTGGAACTAGTCAGGGACTGGTTAGGGACCCTGGCGCGGCCGGCGGACTTGACCGACGAACAGTTCGCTCGTTTCGCTCGATACGCGCTCCAGTTCTTCAAGGATGGGGACCGCCTTTTCAAAAGGCACCACCAAGGCAGGCACCAACTCGTGCTGGGAGGAGACCGACGTATCGCGGTCCTCAAAGCAGCTCATGACGATGTCGGACACAAAGGCGTCTACGCGACGCGGATGATGCTGTTGGAGCGTTTCTGGTGGCCATACGTGGACGCAGACGTGGCTTGGTGGGTGAGAACGTGCCATATTTGCGAAACCCGACTAGTTCGCCACAGCCTGATACCGCCAACGGTGGCAACGCCGGCGAACCTTTTCGCAAAGATGTATGCAGACACCATGCATATGCCAGCAAGCGGCGGATTCAAATACATCGTCCAAGGACGCTGCTCCGTAACCCACTATCCAGAGTGGAGAATGCTAAGGGCGGAGACGGCGGACGCCATCGCGAAATGGATTTTCGAAGACGTCTTGTGCCGGTGGGGCGCCCTGCGAGAAGTGGTCACGGACAACGGCGCACCGTTCGTGTCGGCCTTGGAATCCCTGTCGCATAAGTATGGAGTCCGGCACATTCGAATATCGGGATATAATTCGCGAGCCAACGGAATAGTCGAGCGGTCTCACTTCGACGTACGTCAAGCGCTCTACAAGGCAGCCGATGGAAATGCTGCAAAATGGTCATCGGTTGCGTACTCGGTATTCTGGTCGGACAGGATAACGATCAGGCGGAGGATGGGCTGCTCGCCATACTTCGCGGTAACAGGAACGCAGCCGCTAATGCCGCTGGATATCATCGAGGCTTCATACTTGATGCCTCCGCCCGAGTCTCTACTGTCTTCCACAGACCTCATAGCGCGCAGGGCAATGGCCCTACAAAAGAGAAAAGCCCAGTTAAGGACCATCCACGACAAAGTCTTTGAAGCGCGACGTATCGCGGCGGTAAAATTTGAACGTGACCACGAAGCGACGATTCGCGACTACAATTTCAAGAGAGGCGACTTGGTCCTCCTACGGTTCACGCGGTACGAGAAGTCATTAGATCGAAAAATGCTTCCGCGCTACGATGGACCGTTCGTGGTAATTGGCCGACGGAAAGGAGGACCTTACGTGCTTGCGGACCTCCACGGTGCGCTCTTCGACCGACCGGTCGCGGAGTTTCGCGTCCTGCCTTACTTCGCGCGAACGAACATTGCGCTGCCAGAGTTGCCCGAATTTCTGGACGTCCCACAGTCCAGGGTGGACGAGCTACTTCATGAAGATAGGCAGGATCACGATGCCATTCATGAAGAGGAAGCAGACGACCCCACCAGGGAAGACGATGACCAGGACGACGAGATCACCGTCTAAAAAGAGTACCGCCCAGCACTACGGCGACTGAGGACAGTCGATATTTCAGTTGGGGGGAGGATTAGACGGTGGTATTTAGGACTGAACAGCTGGAAGTACGGATGGAGACGAGTCAGGACGATAAGTCGAGGTCGCGAGCGCTAGCGAAGCTCGGACTGGGCAGGCACCGACTAAGGCTTCAAGGGTCTGGAACAAGGCTGAGGTCGCGCCGGAAACGCGATAGGACACGCTCACACTGTGACACAAGCAATGGACTCTATTCACAACATAGCAGGATAGCGAATTCTATGTACACAGCAAAGAGGTAGCGACGGATAGCGAACAACTATGAACAGACCGATAACGAGCGGACAACACGACAGCGAGACGCCGAAACCCCCACCTAGGACACGAGGAACGCCCCCCGCATCGAAGCACCAAGGCCCTCTGCTGTTGAAGCAGGGGCGACTCCTTTTGAAGAAGGCTCGCAAGCGGCTAAGCGGCGGGCGCGGGGTCAGCGGGACCATCAGCCGCGGCGGAGGGCGGCGTGCCGACATCCTCGAAGGAGGGAGCGGCGGCGGTAGGCATGGTAGGGCCGGGGCAGGGTCCGACGCGGGAGGAGCGGCAGCGGCGAGCGGCGAGAAGGGCGCAGCGGGAGCAACCGGAGGCGCGGGGGAAGGAAGGCGAGAGGCGCGACCGACGAGAGGCACGACGGCGGCGCCGGGCAGCGGGAGGGAAGAGGCGATGAGAGCCGACGAGGGTGGCGCAAGGAGGAGGCGCGAGGCAGGCCTGGCCGGCGCGGGAGAAGCGGCGCGCAACGCGGGGGGAGCAGGGAGAGGGATGCGGCGCGGCGGATCGAAGGGGCCAACCTGCGGCGAGATGAGGCCCCCAGCAGGCGCAGGGAACGCGGGGTCGCCGAGCTGCTGCAGGGTCTGCCAGACCCAGTTCCGCTCAGCGACGATGCCGCGGGCCCGGGCGTCGAGCGTCGCGTAGTTGACGCTGATGGTGTTGAGCTCCTCCGTGAGCGCGTTGTAGGTCCGGAAAAGCTGCGGCGGGGAGTCGTAGCGGAGGATGGGGACGGCGCCGGCAGGGTCGGGGTGGTCGGCCCAGTCGAAGGCGGAGGACCGGGGACGGACATGGATGCCGGCAGGGTCGACATCCTGCGAGACTCCGTCGCTGCCCACCACGTAGAAGTGCGTCCCGCGGACACCGTCGTCGCACTTGTGGTGGCCCACGAAGCAGCGATGGCACTGGCGGCCGCTGACGTCCGTGAAGAAGCACGTGGGGTGGGAGTCCATCGTGGCGCAGCGGTAGCAGGGGGCGGAAGCCTGAGGGTCGGAGTGTGAGCGGCGCAACACGACGGACAAGAAAAGGGCGACGTACCTGAAGGCGGCGGCCCGGGAAGGTGTCAGCGACGGGGATCTTGGCGCCCTTGACGGAGGTGGAAGGGTCGGCGGCGGGCGCGGGGGAGCCGGCCTCGGAAGAGGGGACAGTGGCGGCGGGCGGAGGCACGAGGGAGCCGGAGGGGACGTTGGCAGGGCGCTTGGAACTGCGGACGGCTTTGCCCTTGCCCTTCGACTTGGCGGCGGCGGGGACTGATCGGGGGGCGGGGAGTTTGGTGGCGCCGCGGGTGCGCTGCGCGACGGGCTCCTGCGGGTCCCCCGCCTCATCTAGCTCGTCGACCTCGGCCTCGGCGTCAGCCTCGGAGGGGGCGGACTCGCGGTTGCGCTTGGTGGGCGGCGGGGAAGCGCGGGCGGCGGCGCGGTGAGGCGTGGAGGAGACCGGGGGGCGGACAGAAGGCGCGGGGAGGGCACTGTCGGCGCGGGCCCGCTTGCCAGCCTGACGGGAGAGGGGAGCGGCGACGGGAGTGGAGTAGGGGATGGCGGGTGAGGACGGCGTGGGGGAGGGGCCGGAGGACGGCCAGGCGTCGACAACGGCGGACACGGCCCCGATCCTGTCCAGCACCTCGGACGGCGGGGGGTCCTCCCCCAACACCTCAGCATAGGCGGACTGGACACAAGGGAGGGTCAGCAGAGCGTCGGGAGCGAGAGGCCGTGGGCACTCACCGTGGCCGACTCCCAGTTCGCGGCGAACTCGCCGTAGTGGGCGGAGTCGACTGTGGGGAGGGAGGCGACGAGCGCTTCTACGGCGGACAGCCGTTTCCTGAGGTTGATGGGGCGGGAGAACGCAGACATGGCCAGGGAAGGGGGGAGATAGGGAGAAGGTGAGGGGAGGAAAGAGAGAGACGGAGAGGTCGAGGCGCAACGCGTCGCGTTAAGACGGGGCGCCGCGCCAGCGTGTGGGTTTTTGCTTCCGACGTGGAAGCAGAGCGGGCCCGCCGGGCCGCGACAGGTGCGGCGCTTACCTTCACACGGCTTAGCGAGCGCTCGCGCGCGAGTCAAGAAGAAGGGATAGGGAACGGAATGGCATTACTGGGCCCTAAGGGCGCCTTGGGCAAATTACAGGAATCGCTCGCTACGCGGGCGCACCGGACCCAGACGCACCATTGGGCGCGGGAGTCCGGGCGCGGTTACCCCCATTCCTACGACCAGCCCGTCGACTCAGGGCATCAGGAGGCCTCGGGCCCACGACCTCAACAAGGTTGGGGACCCCCCACGAGAACGCGATAGAGCCGCGGCGGATGACTCGGTGAGTAAGCGGCGGGAAGGGAAGGGCGGTAAGCATACGGCGCATAGGACCGGCACCGGCGAGGTGGTCGAGGACCGCGGCAACTTCGCAGGCATCGTACAGCAGCTTTCCCGCGGTGCCTTCGAGGCGAGTGACGGCGTGGCGCAGGTGGCTGGCGTTCAATTGGTCCGCCCAAACGAAGTCGCGAAGCTCCGCGACCAACTTGAGGCCGGGAACGAGATAGTCGGCGGCTTCACGGACGTTCGCACGATGGGCAGCCTGCAACGAGGGACTCGCGGCCGCAAGGAAGTCGAGGACGCCAATGTCGCGGGGGTGGGTCATTCCGATCACGGCGCGGTTCAAGGGGAGCATGAGGGCCCCGACCAGCCCGTCGGCGTGGTCGAGGTCGTCACTCAAACGATCGAGGTCGCGAAGGAATAACTCGGCAACACGGGTGGCAAGGCCGTCGGGACGGGGGGCAAACTCGGGGCCGAACAGCGCTGCCAAGTTGACCTCGAAAGTTGCCCGGCCGTGAAGTTGGTGACGGTACAGCAACCAAACGGAGCGCTCCACCAGGTGGGCCAAGGAGTCCACATGGACCACGTGAGGAAGCAGAGCGACGCTGGGTGGCTGCCCGGGGCGTTGTCCCCTCCGAACGGAATATTTCCTACGATATTCGCGCGAATGGGGGCGGTTTGTTCGAACGTTTCGGGAAAGCGCTCCGCTAGGTAGGAGAGCGTCGAGACGACGGTCATGGACGCGAGGGCCGGTAGGGTAAAATGCGACGTCTCGCGATGGTCCTGCTGAAAAGGGGGAAGAAGCGAAGACAACGTCAGTACGAGGCCGGGATGAGGGAAAAGAGGGCCGCGGGACGACGCACCAATAGGTCGGAGATCTCCTGAAGCCAGGCAACGGCGGCCGCGGGAAATGAGGAAGCGTCGGCACCAGGCAAGGGCACCTCAACCGGATGTATCAACAGCTGGTACAGCCGGAAACGCGAAAACGCGCGGAGTAGGACGGCCTGCATGTGGAGGAGGTAGTCGGACGGACTGGGGCGTTGAGGGTTTTTTTGGAAAAGGCCATCGTCGCAGCCCCCTCATATAGGCGGCGCGAGTAGGGAAAGAGGCACACCATCGCGGCGTCGCGATACAGCGCGAAGACCAAAACACGAGGGTCTCGCCGGAGTTCCGGCCAACGTGGGTTATCGCGACAGATCGCGACCCAGACGGAGCCTCCGGCATGGGCCCAGGAGCTTATCGCAAGGCATCGCGAAACGTGGCACAGGGACAGGGGGAAGCCGCACATGGCTCCTGGTTCCATTTCAATAGCTATGGAACATTCTACAGACATTGGCCCGGGAATATACCTATTCCTCGCGCTCCATCAGAAGCTCGATCACCTCCCCCTCCTCGACTTCTTCCGAGCTGGCGATGGGCGGCGGTATCTCCCCGGCGTAGGTAGGAGACGCGGAGGGGGCCGTCGGCGCTGGTACCGTGGGGTGCGCGGGGAAGGGAAGAGGGCCCGGCTGGTCCGAGGGATGGACTATGGCATCGAAGCCTAGGGGTATCTCAGCTATGGCTTGGGAGGAGGAGATGTGCGAGAGGCGCGCAGAACTGATCTGCTCGATGGCGCGAATCGAGGCCACGCTGATATCCTGGACCAGGAAGTCTGCGGGCTGGAGGTTGGCCAGGAGGCGGGACCCTAATCCCCATGCGTCCAGCATCCCGCCCATACAGGTTGCCATCGCGGCCCAGCGCATGTCGAGGCGATCCAACACCAGTGGCCAGTCCGCCCAAATATCGCGAAACGTGTCGAAGGCCTCGGAGATGGTGGTAAAGTCCCGTAACATATCCACCGAGTCCTCCGCGAGGCCCCCCAATAGGTAGTACACCACGCCCGTGGTGAGGCGGCCCGCGTAGGCACGAGAGTGGGGGGAGCTGGAGGCACCACGGACGTGGTAGGCCAGGGCGCGGCACACGGCGTCTTCGCGGGTAATAACAAACATCCCATGGACGGCCCGGGCGTCGAAATCACGTAGGAGCCAGCTCTGCATCCCCTGAGGACGCAGGGTGGGGAAGGCGCCATGCAACTCCGTGATTTCATGGAGGTAGGATTCGACAGAACCGTCTCCGAAGTAGTACACGGTCCAGAGCCCAGCCTCCACGATGGTGATCAAGACGTGGAGTTCCGCGTCGGTAGCGTCGGCAGGGAAAGGGGAGAACATCTGGGACCACCGCGGGCTGGCGCGCGCTGAGTCGGGGAGGGTACGCATGAGGGTGCCCTCGAAGCGCTGGGCGAGAGGGGCGGACGCTGGAACGAGCTTCACCATGAACTCGAGGATCGGCGAGGTGAAGTGGAAGGCAAGATCGCGCAGGCTGCGGGACGCGCGGATTGAAGAAAGGGTCTGGAATTGAGTTCATCATCAGCCAAGCCGGGAAAAGACGCGGTCGGGGACCAGCACGCACCACGAGCTGGTTGACTTTGTCGGCCCACTCTAGACGTAGCGCAACCTCCCGTTCGGCATCCCCAAGGTCAAAACCAGCGAAGGGGGCCTGCGTCAGCAGGCGGAGGAGGTCGAGGTTGTCGGCGGTGGCAGACGCTGCGGGGAGGGACATCGCGGGACAGAAATCGGCAAAGGGATGCTACAAGCGACGTTACCGCAAAAGGTCGCGAGCCCTTATATGCCGCTTCCGCACGGTTCCTGGCAACTGGGGACAGTTGCAGTTTCAGTTGGGGGGAGAAATGATAGGTTCAGGCCGCGGGCAAGCGTGTAGCGAGACGTCGCGAGACGGGGAAGCAGCATGCGAGGCGCAGGGTCGCGGGAGCGGGGGTGATGGGAACGTGGTCCGGCGACCCAGGAGCAACCGGGACTGGCGACGGAACGGATCACCGGAACGGGCTAGATCGGGAGGGCTTAGCGACGTAGGTAGAGCCACTACTTAGGGAGCTGCGCGAGACGTAGCAACCCAATCAACCTGTGGGCGGCGCAAGCCACCCACACCCTTTACCTCACAGAAACTGTAGCCTGAGGCGCTACCAGACTTAGGAAGGAAGGACCCCACCGATGTGGGAACAGGTAGGCAGGCGGACAGGCAAGAGGGGGTGCGACGGCCCATAGGCGGACGCTTCGCACACGGGTGCGAAGCACTCGGAGGAGGATCCCGTAGAGGGCATCCCCAGGCAGGTGAGTGTTTAGTTTGGTGTTTAGGCGGTAGGAGGTGGCCCCGCACGACCGCGGGGAGGGCACGAAGCGCGACAGCGACACGAACACCTTCCCCCCTCGGCAAGACTAGTCACCCGGACTGGATCGCGACGTATAGGAGGCAGTGTTGGTGGTTGTTGTCCTGTGAGGCACTCGCCGCACGCCCCGCTAGGGTCCGTCCCGGGTGATAGCGTATCACCGGTCGGTCGAAGAGCGCACCGTGGAGGTCCGCAAGCACGTAAGGTCCTCCTTTCCGTCGGCCAATTACCACGAACGGTCCATCGTAGCGCGGAAGCATTTTTCGATCTAATGACTTCTCGTACCGCGTGAACCGTAGGAGGACCAAGTCGCCTCTCTTGAAATTGTAGTCGCGAATCGTCGCTTCGTGGTCACGTTCAAATTTTACCGCCGCGATACGTCGCGCTTCAAAGACTTTGTCGTGGATGGTCCTTAACTGGGCTTTTCTCTTTTGTAGGGCCATTGCCCTGCGCGCTATGAGGTCTGTGGAAGACAGTAGAGACTCGGGCGGAGGCATCAAGTATGAAGCCTCGATGATATCCAGCGGCATTAGCGGCTGCGTTCCTGTTACCGCGAAGTATGGCGAGCAGCCCATCCTCCGCCTGATCGTTATCCTGTCCGACCAGAATACCGAGTACGCAACCGATGACCATTTTGCAGCATTTCCATCGGCTGCCTTGTAGAGCGCTTGACGTACGTCGAAGTGAGACCGCTCGACTATTCCGTTGGCTCGCGAATTATATCCCGATATTCGAATGTGCCGGACTCCATACTTATGCGACAGGGATTCCAAGGCCGACACGAACGGTGCGCCGTTGTCCGTGACCACTTCTCGCAGGGCGCCCCACCGGCACAAGACGTCTTCGAAAATCCATTTCGCGATGGCGTCCGCCGTCTCCGCCCTTAGCATTCTCCACTCTGGATAGTGGGTTACGGAGCAGCGTCCTTGCACGATGTATTTGAATCCGCCGCTTGCTGGCATATGCATGGTGTCAGCATACATCTTTGCGAAAAGGTTCGCCGGTGTTGCCACCGTTGGCGGTATCAGGCTGTGGCGAACTAGTCGGGTTTCGCAAATATGGCACGTTCTCACCCACCAGGCCACGTCTGCGTCCACGTATGGCCACCAGAAACGCTCCAACAGCATCATCCGCGTCGCGTAGACGCCTTTGTGTCCGACATCGTCATGAGCTGCTTTGAGGACCGCGATACGTCGGTCTCCTCCCAGCACGAGTTGGTGCCTGCCTTGGTGGTGCCTTTTGAAAAGGCGGTCCCCATCCTTGAAGAACTGGAGCGCGTATCGAGCGAAACGAGCGAACTGTTCGTCGGTCAAGTCCGCCGGCCGCGCCAGGGTCCCTAACCAGTCCCTGACTAGTTCCAGCCGCTTGTCAGCTTCATGAGCCTTGTCTGATCTGGGAACATCGCGATACGTCGCGTCCTGTACTGGTGCGGGTTGCATTTGGACCGTAGTTGCCCAGACGTCGGCCGGTTCATCGTGGGAGCGCCGGGCCTCCTCGCGACGTATCGCGTCCTGGCTTGAACCAGCCCCATGTTCGTCTGGTATGCTTCCTGGCCCCGTCCATCCATCTTGCCGTCGCGAGGCTCTCTCTTGCGCTGTCTTCGGGACTACCATGTTTACGATATGTGCGAAACCATACACCGCATCAACCCAGTCGTCGAAGTCGTCTTCCTGTTCCAGAGCGTCTCCTGGTTGCCTACGCCTCCTGGATAGGCCGTCGGGCCCGTGGAAGAGTCCCGGCACGTGCACTAGCTCAAAATGGAACATGAGGATGCCTATAATCCACCTGTTCATACTGGCCGATGGCTCGAGGTCAGGATTTTCCAGCATGCCTTTGATATACCTGGCGTCGACCTCAATGGTCAGGTTCCTCACCCCTATCAGGTAGACTTTAAGGGCCCGCAGGGCTCGAAAAAGACCATAGAGCTCCAGCTTGGGCTGCGAGAACCGCGCTTCGCGATCGTTTAGCGCGATGCTACCAAATCGAGAATATCGGCGTCTCTTCCTGTCTTGGGGAACGTTGGGGTCCGCCTGACTCAATAGGAAACCCACCGCGATGTACGAGGTGTCTACCGCTAGGATCACGGGGGCCTCCGACGTGTAATCAATCGGTAGGAGCGCTGGTGATGCGAGGACTGCCTCCTTGAGGTCCTCCATAGCTCGCGACTGTTCGGGTCCCCATTCGAACGGGACGTCCTTCCTCGTCAGGTGTGTCAAGGCATGGGCTCGGTGCGCAAAGTTACGGATAAAGATGCGCAGGACTCCGACTGTCCCCAAGAAAGCCCGTACGTCTGAGAGGTCCGTGCACGGCCCCCAATTGCGAATCTTCGCGACCTTTTCTTCGTCTGCCATCCTTCCTTGCGGTGTGCAGCGGTGCCCTACCACGTAGAATTCTGGTACGCACAGCTGTGATTTCCATCCTGAGAACGTGCCATGACAGTAGCGCATTCGTTGGACTACCCTGTTAACGTTGTTAAAGTGTTCCCATACGAACCGCCTTATGCCGTTGTTGCCGGGGATCGTTTCGTATCCTCCGCCTTCCGTCCTGTAGTCCGAGTCCGGCCCCTTCAGGGGGACGTCGTCTATAAAAGGCACCGTAATATGCGGGATTTCCGGTTGGAGAATAAAGGTCACGTCGTCGTGGAAGATCGGGACGGAATTCGTCCACCCCATAGGCAGGGTCACCAGCCGTTTTGCGCCGTACGGCGTCTGGAAAGTCGTGAGGTCCCTTGAGGCTTCATCTAGTCTCCTTTCGTCATAGCCCACGTAGAGGTCCAGAATTCCCCCGCACGGCCGCCCCGCAAACTGCTCCGCCAAATGATCTGGGAAGGGGGGTACTCCTGAGTGCGCGATGGTCACCGCATTCAGGGGTTCCAGACTATGGACTATACGGAGGCTGGTCCCGTCCTTCTTAACCACACAGAACCACCTAGAGCGGTACGACGAGTTTGAGTCCTCGTAGACTCCCGCGGCGATCTTGGTCTTGATGAGCGCCATGACCTTGTCGTATATCCCTGGCGGAATCGGAATATTTCGCTGAACCCACGGCCGATGCGGAACTACTGGTATTGTGACGGGGGGGAAGAAGTCTTCTCGAAAGCGCCCCCGCTCCGAGTCGTCCCAGGCAAATGCCTCGTTTTGTGCGCACATAAACGCATGCATGAGCTTCCTTTCTTCCGGCCATAGGAAATCTCCGTCGTGGACTCGGTCAAATTGTTCGCGACGTTCCGCGGTGTACCTTCCCGTGGGTACGAAGTCCGGTGGCTTCTCTGGGAGCGGCGGCATATCCGCCAGGGGGTCCCCTCTGATCTCTCTGAGGATCCGGAAGTGCTCCGGCAGGTCCGTACGAATGGGCTTTACCTTGAGGTGTGCTGGCTTGTAACGCTTCTTCGTGGCCGCAAAGACTTCGCGCTGCATCGCGGTCGGCTGTAGCTCACCTCTGTCCGTTTCCTCCTCTCTTTCTCTCCCACTCTCGCCGTCTCCCCTGTCTGCCGCCGTCCAAATAAACGTCCCTGCTCTTGCTCGTTCCTCCTCTTCCTCTCCTTCTTCCGCTCGCTTCGCGAACACTCCCGCGTATTCCTCCGGTAGGTCGCACACTGACAAATAAGCTGACTGCACATCTTCGATTGTAGGCGAGGATTCGAGGTACACCAGGGATTCCATTCTAAGAGTATCAGGCTTATCGGGCTCGAACCCCACGACCAGCCCTACCTCCTCCTGGTCCTCCAACAAATCCTCTAGTCGCGAAAACCCTCCACCCCCTGCTTCTGGGTTCGCGAGATGCGCTTGCGGCCGCGTGGAATAGTGGGGATTGACGCCATGACTCCCGTGTTTGGGTCCGTGATCGTGATTGTCTGCCTCTCGTCTGCAAAGTTTTGCACGGTACTTCCCGTGAGAACGTCAAAGGGCCTCCCCAGGAGCATGTCGTACGCCGGGTTGCGGATGATATGCACCTGTACGTATAGCGTTATACCCCCAATCTTCATCGGGACGTTTCTAGCCAGGCCTAGCGACCTATCGCGACTTTTGTTGGCCGATATCATATCCAGGCGAACGTTCGGATCGTAATGCAGCCCGAGGTAATGGCATACGTCCTCGGACATGGAAATAATCTGCGACCCGGGATCCACGACTGCCTCGATGTGCGCTTGGTTGTCGACTAGTGGCAAGATCGAACGGAGGGCCAGCGATTCCTTGGCGACTTCCAACGGCTCAGGGTCTGGTTCCCCTTCTCCTGCTTCTCCTAGATCTCCCATCAGAACCTCCACAATGACTTCTCCTACACGCGTCCCCTCGGGCAACTCCGTTGGCTGGTGTCCCAGGGCTTGCAGAAAGGTTTCGGGCATATGGTCCGCGAATCCCCTCACCACCTTCTCGTCCTCTCCTTCCCCTTCGTCCTGGTCAAAGTCGAACGGAAAGAGCTCTGGTTCGCTTTCCACCATCGCCTGGACTACTGGTACTCTTGCCTCGTTTGGGACCCGCTTAGGGGTCACCACGTTGCGAACTTGAGCGCGTACTTCCGGGCAATGGACATGAGCTCCCTCTGTGTCAAGGTGACCTCCGCATTCATGGCCCTCTCATAAACCTTACTTGCTATTACGGGGTCGCGGACCGGGGCGACCTTATTGTATGCTGGGTCCGCCTTGCGCTGCCCCGCGCTTCGCTGGTAACTTGCCGGCCCTATGTACGTCGCGTCGGGCACCTTCGCGAAAGGGTGGATCGGAGGTGTTAACGGCTCCTCACCCGCTGTGGTGTCTTCGTCGGCCTGCCTTTGTTTGTCTGCGCTATCCCCAGTCTCCCCTGGTCGGTCGACGGCCTCCGGCTCGAAGGAAACCTGCTTCTTGGCTTGCGTAAACGGCTTCCTTTTCGGAATGACCACCTCTGGAACTCGTCGCGATCTTTCGCGCTCGCCAGGCAGCAGCCCTATTGCCTGGGGAAACTCGCCCGCGTCCAATGCGGCCTGCCGGCGTTCCTTCTGAGCTTGCCTTTCCGCTCGGGCCGTCAGGAGCACTGCCATCTCCTGCTGGAGCTCCGTCATTCTGTCTTCGTCGGTCAATTGCGGCGTCAGTTGGATTAGGCCGGCGACCGTCTGCACTTTGGCCGGCACTGGCTCGTAGTCCATCGTCGTCAGCATCATGGCTTCTGACTGTCCGTGTTGATTCCCGGCGTAGTACGCATCCACACGCTGCTTCAGCGGGCCTTCTCCTAGCGGGATAAGTCCTCCACCCTTCAGAACGACCCGGTTGTTGTGGTCCCTAGATACGCGACCCGTCGCGATGTAGTCCTGGACCACCATACATTCCCTGACGAAGTGCCCCGTTTGGCCGCAGAAAAGGCATCCTGACGGCCCTCCCTGTCCGCCTTGATTTCCTTGCGTGGCGCGCGGCTGTTGAGTTCCCGAGGTACCCCCATAACCCCTCTGACCTCCGCCGTTCCCCTGGTTGACGAGCATCCGCGCGAACTGTTCGGCAACCGCGGCTTTGATTGCTTCTTGAAACTGTTCTATTTTGATTACAGGCTCCGTCGTTGCAACCGCCACTGCCGGTCCTGCGCTGACCGCTGGTACGATTGAGGGAGTGCCCCTCAGCTCGTACTCTCCTGCCTCTAGCACGTCGGCCATGGGGTACGGTGTTTCTTTATCGTGGTCCGGCAATTTGATCTGCAGTCTCGTCGCCACCCTGTTCATGAGGCTGTCCTGGAAAGCGCGAAGGAACGCGATATCGCGCTCACGGGTCGAGATCCTGCTTTTCTTAACCAGGAAGTCGGTGATCGCGAAGAACTGCCGATAGAATTCGCTGAGCTCGCCGCCGGACGCAATGCCCAGACGGTACCGACTGCCTACGAGCGCGTCCATGTCCGCGATGGTATACTTGCGGTCCTCATCGGCTCCCGGGTACAGTTTAACAATGGCGTCCTGAAAGTCTTGGTAGGTCTTGGTGGGATCCTTAAACTCCGGCCTCGCTTCCCACTCCTCAGCCGTCGCGACGTCTAGGTAACGCACTGCATGGCCCTTCTTCGCCGTATCATCCGCTAGTTGAGCCCGGGCGAAGAGATGGTTTAGCTCGTCGAAGTAACGCGGTAACTCGCGGGCCTTCTGATTGAAAGACGGTGCGTTGCGGTCCCCGCGGGTAGGCATTGCGACTGGCGCGACGTTGGGCTGAGGCGGTATTGCCTGTTGTCCGCCGCCTCCCCCTCCTCCACCGCCTCCGCCTCCGCCGCCGCCTCCTCCACCCGTTCCTGTTCCTTGTTGCTGTGTACTCATTCCTGACTGTGTTGGCGACTTTGGGTTGCTGGGGTTCGAACGGCTTGATGGAGCTTCTTGGGGATTGTTGCTAGCTTCCGCGACGTTTCGCGAAGTCCTATCTTGTAAGGAAACGGCCCGTCCCCATCCCGGACTGACCCGTTCGTTCCTCGAGCATTCCCCTTCCGGATCATGCCGTGTGTGATGGTCGCTATCGCCACCATCAGAATTCAGAAGCAAACCTTCTAGTCCCTCGATCGTGACGCGATCCCCTCCTGTGATCAGGGACCTAGGGTCCTCTCCGGCGCGTCGGATCTCCCTACTGAGGGTCGGTCCATGCGGATCCTCTTCTTCTGATGGCAGACTTGATAGCGATGAGACTTCCCCCTGTTCGTCTTGTGGTTCCTCGATTTCTGCCTCTATGGCCGCCTGTCGCGACGTATTGCGAGCGTCCGCCCTCGTGGTCCTCTGCGGCTGTGTTCGCGTTGGGAGGTGGGCTATCTTGGGTTTCGGCGCCATGTTGATCAGCGACCGGGTGCCGTCTACGAGGCTGATTTTAAAGCTCGAACACGATCGTCATCACCATACCCCTCGCGGTGGGCTCCAAAATGATACGCTATCACCCGGGACGGACCCTAGCGGGGCGTGCGGCGAGTGCCTCACAGGACAACAACCACCAACACTGCCTCCTATACGTCGCGATCCAGTCCGGGTGACTAGTCTTGCTGAGGGGGGAAGGTGTTCGTGTCGCTGTCGCGCTTCGTGCCCTCCCCGCGGTCGTGCGGGGCCACCTCCTACCGCCTAAACACCAAACTAAACACTCACCTGCCTGGGGATGCCCTCTACGGGATCCTCCTCCGAGTGCTTCGCACCCGTGTGCGAAGCGTCCGCCTATGGGCCGTCGCACCCCCTCTTGCCTGTCCGCCTGCCTACCTGTTCCCACATCGGTGGGGTCCTTCCTTCCTAAGTCTGGTAGCGCCTCAGGCTACAGTTTCTGTGAGGTAAAGGGTGTGGGTGGCTTGCGCCGCCCACAGGTTGATTGGGTTGCTCCGTCTCGCGCAGCTCCCTAAGTAGTGGCTCTACCTACGTCGCTAAGCCCTCCCGATCTAGCCCGTTCCGGTGATCCGTTCCGTCGCCAGTCCCGGTTGCTCCTGGGTCGCCGGACCACGTTCCCATCACCCCCGCTCCCGCGACCCTGCGCCTCGCATGCTGCTTCCCCGTCTCGCGACGTCTCGCTACACGCTTGCCCGCGGCCTGAACCTATCAGCGGCGCGCGGGGCGGGTATCGGGTGCGACGACGGGATGATGCCGTCCGCGGACGCGGACATGGGGCTGGACTCGGCGGAGGCGGACGCGATGACGGCCTCGTCGCCGTACGCGGAGTCCGGGGGCGTCGAGGGCCAGGCGGAGGAGGCGGGGGACGTCGACGCGGAGTGCAATGTCTCCGCGGTATCGGGCGGCGAGGCCGGCGAGGGGTACGTGATCGTCGGGTTCGGGATGATGGGCGCGGCGCCGGGCGACGCGCGGTGCCCGAACGACGGGATGCTCGACGCCGTGCTGGCGCCGGGGTGTGCGAACGGCGACGGCGCGGGCGTCGGGAGGGAGATGGGAGGGTACGGGCGCGGGCCGGCAAAGTCGCGGCGCACCTGGATCTCAAAGTCGTGCAGAGTTGCGGGGTCGACGTTGAGCTGCCACTCGAGGTAGCTACACATCCCGCCTCCGCAACACGGTCAAGCCCGTCCAGCGCGCTCACTGTCCGCTGAATGAGGCGTCCACTCGGCCACGTCTGCGAAGAAAAACGCAGGTTCTCTCGACTGCCCTGTCGCCGGCCTCGTGCGTGTCCGCGCGCCTGTCTTTCAAGACACACAGCGCACGCCCTGGGCTGCGAGGCAAGGGCAGTATTAGCACAGCAGGGCGTCAGCAGACAAACGTAGCGCACCTTAATGCCTCAGTCATCAGACAGCGCGGGCGTGCCATACGTGCGGACATGCGGGTGCTATGGTCAAACAGCCTGTAGAGCAAGTAAGACTCGCCTTGGCTAACCGTTTGAGCATTTTGTGTGACCCCGGCCATGATCGTGCGGCAATCTGAAGTGAAAGGTGCTGAGCGCGTTCGCGCGATTAGTTGTGATGCAGGATGATTGGTGCGGCATGACTGAAAGACGAAGTGGCCAGATGGGAAACGGAGACAACGCTAAATTCTAAATAGGGAGATCTCGACATGTGCACATAAGCGCTGGGGTACAAATCTTGTGATGTCGACTGTCGACATCACAAGATTTGTACCCCAGCGCTTATGTGCGCACAGCCACCGTTCCTAGGGTTAGGATTCATCCGACTCTTTGCGGGTTGCATCCTTATCCTCCTCTCCTATTATCCTTGTACTCCTCCAAAAGACTACTCAGCAAAATGGACAACTTAGCCGGTATCATGGATAGCATTTCCATCACAGGCATGCAAGCAGCTCAGAAATACGGGGACGCGTTTACACTAGTACGTTATCTCTAACGTACGATTGTGATTGGCTAGGCGGGCCGGGGTCTACTTGCTCGCAGGCTGCCCTCAACACGTGCGAGACGGCAATGGGTGCGCAGGCCGTGGGTCATAGCGCACCTGGAGGAGCAGATGCGCATGGCCGAGATTCTGCCAGACCGCTCGGTGGAGGATGCCGCGCTGCAGATGAAGGGTGATACAGAAGGCCACAAGTTGGAGGCGCCGTGCGTTGCTCGCAGCGTTTTGCAACACATTTACGCACGGTGCGCAGCGTCACGCAGACGCACTGCGTGGGCAGCCCAGCCATTCCCGCCGAGCGCCTGCACGACGCGCTGCCCGACAACTTCACGCCGCAGTCACCTTTATCGGCGGTGCACTGTGCATCATATCCTCCCATGGGCCATGGCCTGCATAATATATATGTATGCGCATCATCACTAACGTGCGCTTTGCAGCCTGGACAAACAACGATAATGCGTATGAAACAGAGGCTGGAGGCGGATGTGAGCGAGACAGAGGTTTGGCGCGGGGGAAACTGCGCCGGCTGTCGCCCGAATGAAAACAAAAGAGAAAGGACTCACATTCTATTGTATAGCTAATTCCGCTCATGTACAATGATAATGAATAGCTACATGAACGGAGCTCGGTGATGAGTAAACAAGCCCCAAACGAAAACCAGCGGCACTCACAATTCACCGCACGACGAAACCTCGAGACGACAGTTCATGGCCGTGGTACGGATCACTCGACGGCGCCGGCGGTTCATGGCCGTGTGGCGGATCGCTCGCAGGCGTGTTCATGGCCGTGGTACGGATCGCCCGACGGCGGCATTCGTTTGGGGGGTGGTAGCAGGAGAAGGTTGCTGAGAGGCGGGGGTGTGCTTAGTGGTGGCGCACGCCTCGGTTTACAGGGCGACGCCACGAGTCTATACAACACATCTGCACAAGAAAACATTGCTATGTACACGGCGGTCTGTACTTAATTAGGGAAGGCCCGGGCATCGATCATACCGGTGCTCCATGTACCAATTGTAGGCGGCCCGCCGCTCCTGAAACCCTCGGTAGAACGTGCCGTTGTAGCCTACTACGGCGTCCTCAACCATGTACTCGCTGTTAGGGCGATGTGAGTCCTGCAGAGGGGCAAAAACAAGGCAGGAATGCTTACTACGGGCCCTGGAGGACGCCTGTGGTGAAGCCGCGGACGACTCCGTACCAGGCATTGCCCGGAGTTGCGCTGTCAACCCGGGCTCGCCTTAACATCCCCTGAAGGGAGAACCCGCCGAGAGATTCCACCGACGGGCTCGAGAGCCCGCCGGCGAGAAGCGCGGGGGAGGGGGGGGCCGTGAAGGGCGGGGGCGAAAGGCTGCGAGGCGACGCGGACCCATCGCTCTCCACCGATGCCGAGCCTGTCCCGTTGGTTGCGAGCTCCTCCTGGACGTGGACGGTGCGAGAGACCGAGACGTTGACGTGCTGCCCGTGGACGAAGTACGTGGCAAGGTGGTCCTCATCGGTGTCGGACTTCTCCAACGAAGCGTCGGTCGCGGCCGGCGTCGACGGGGGAGGGGAGGTGATGCGGGGGGACGCTGCGACGGGCGCGTCGACGCCGTGAGCCGCCAAATACTCGCACTGATGGGCGAAGGCCCAAGCCGCCGCCTCAGCGTAGTGGGGCTGGAGGACGTGGAGCCAGGCATTGCAGGCGTCCATGAGGTTCGTGTATACGTCGTAGTGGCACGACGCTCCCCTTGAGAGGGCGGACACGAGCTCGTCCCTAAGGCGGAATTTAGCACGGGGCACAGAGGGCGGGCGTAGAATACATACCACTTATCATACAGGCGGATGGTGGGGCCCATCTTCATCAGATAGTACAGGGTCAGCGGATCTCCGCTCGCACCCAGCTCCGGGGAGGGGCTGGCGGCAGGAGCCTGCGCGTCGCTGGGCAGCCGCGGGAGGGGACGGGGTCCATTCGTGCTGGCGGGCGACTGCTGGGAGTCGCTGACTCGGGAGGCTGCGAACGCGGGGTCTCGATTGGTGTACGAACAGCCTCGAATGCAAAGGACACGCACCGTCCGACATGCTGCAGGCAGGGTTTTGAGAGCGCAAACGTGGGGGGATGCGCAAGGCGTTTGCTTTCGAAGCTGCAGTTTATAAGGGTGGGCTTGAGCGGGCGAATCCTCAGGAACGTGTCTGAACGCACCAGGGCCACACACAGGCGATCTTGATACTTCCAGCAGCCAAGGCTCCCCATCGGTCGGCATCCGTCCAAAAGGTGCCCGAGCGGAATGCACGGCGGACGCTGGCTGGGTCGCAGGCCTTAACCACCTGGTAAGCGTACAACACCACTGGTCGGACGCACCCTTGCCGTCTGGCTACCCAGGCAAAATCTGCGGGGGGCAGGTTGGCTTGCGCCCGTCTTCCCCGACGCAGCGGCTCTGGGTTGGCATCTCGCGGTCCCCTGCCACCTGTGACAGTGACCGCGCGGTCAGTATCTGCGCGGTGGCGCTTGTCGTTTGTGCAATAGGAAACTGCACTCCTGGCTGGCTTTTCGCCGGCGATGGTCCTCCGGCCGCTGGAGATAGCGGCCTGCTTCGTGAGCAGCGCCGCGCGGCCGACCAGTCATCAGTCGGACTGCCGGTCAGACCATCTCAAATACAAAGATAAGGCGGTACGCACGGGTCTGTGACAGCTCGACCGAGGTGGACAGGGCACGGCGGCGTGCTGAAATTCGCGGCGAACGTTCGGGTGCTCGAAGGGCTCGGCGAGCCGTCATGGCTGCGAAGCGGCATCTGGCGGTCGGGCTGAGCACTTGGGTGGCTTAGCAAGTAAAAACTCACCATTTCGGGGTGAATGGGCTTGCGCAGTGCGGTGGGCTCCCGCAAAGCTCGCGCAGTGCGGTGCGCGCGGCGACGATCTGCAGATCCGGAGCAGCCCGTCACGGTGGCCCGGGAGTGCACCCTTGCAAAGACGGTGAGCACCTCCGCATTGCTGAGGCGCAGATGAGCAACTCACCGCATGGTCAGGCATGGCTGACCTCGGCTCTCGGCCGCTGCAAGCTGTTGTCCTTTGAATGGGTGTGGCCGACACGAGGCAATCGCCGAAAGCGGACGGCCAGCGCCCAGCGCCACCCACGCGTCGCGCGCCTATTGTCCACCCACGCGTCGCGCGCCTATTGTCCACCCACGCGTCGCGCGCCTATTGTCCAGCCACAGACGCGTCGCGGCATTCTCTGTCAAGTTTATTCTTAAGGCCCTCGCAACCGTCAGCTCTGCTCGCTCCTTTCCCCCCTCCAACATCTTCCTATCGAGCCGTGCCCTCGACGTCTACACTACCTTTTTTTTCTCAGCCTTTTCCGCCCGCCATCCGTATTGCACGCCTGGGAGGAAGTGTCGGAGGGACAGCGCGGCGATGGGTGCGCGTTATGCCATTTTTTTTGACCTCCCACCTTTATTCAGGACATCCCGCACGTCGATGGGTGGTTGGTGGAGGGTCCGCGAATGAGTCCCGCCAGGATACTGACGCGACCTAATGCCATCCGCCCACTCCGTCCGTGGAGGTCTCTTGGCCCTTTTTCTCCTCCGCATGTTCTTTGCGTATTATATTCTGACGCATTTTGCCGGGTTAGCTTTACACATCGCGGGGAAGACCACAGAGGATTTTCCGCCCCACACGGTAGGTGTTTCCTGTGAACACCATTCGACCGCATCTTTAACGGTCTCCCTCACAGACTCGGTCGGGCCGGGTCTATGCGGGCCTCGCAAGACCATTTCGTTCGAACCTCAAATTCCGAGACCTACTCATCAAGGCGGTCGAACGCGACGATCACATTGCTAACCTGCAGGTATACGCCCACGAGTCCGGTGCCTCCCTCGACGACGGATTCTGGTCGCCCACCGATCTCTCCCCCGTTACCAGCCCCCGGACTTCACGGCCAGCGTCCCCTGCGATGAGCAGCCTCTCTGACCTCACCCAGACTACTGTGGATCCGGTGCCCGCCGGCGACGCTTGCGACCGCCCGGTGCCAGCGTGTACCGGCAGGATGCTGCCAGCCGGTAAGTTCTCCCCTCATGACTGCCCTTGCGTGTTGAACCCTCGTGTCCCCAGATGGAGAGCCGACGGGCGCGCAGAAGCGGAGGCATAGAAGAAGGGCAAATGCCTCAGCTCGCAAAACCGCTGGCCGCGGAGATCCGTCGGAGGGCGCTGCACACGCACCCGCGCCAGACAAGGAGCCCTGCGTGCGCATTTCTGCCGCTCGGAAGGTTGCGGGAAGGAGGAGGAGGACAAAATCAGACGCCGCGAAGAAATCTAGAGAGGGCCCAACCACGAAGCGCCACCGGAAGTCCTTTGCGACGCGCCACGCGGAGCCCAAGGTCCTTCACTTCGACGACTTCGAAGCGAAGAGCTACAGGGTCACCAAAGGCTCCTACACCGTGCATCGCCTGGACGGAGTGGGCGACGAGCCCATGTCGGCGGATATGCTTGACGAGCAGGGCTTTTGGGAATTCAAGTGGGACGGAATGTAAGTACCACTCCTACGTCGATGCACACATAGTACTGATTGGTGGAAAGAACGCCCTACGCAATACTGGATGCAGAGGAGCAGGTCATCGCCGTTCTCCTCGGGAAGCCTGCGGAGAGCGAGGAGAAGGACCCTCGGAAGCGATGGGACGCAGCGATCCGCCGGTTGGCCGACAAGTTCGAGGCCGCCAGAAGTAAGAAGGGTAGGAAGTTTGCGACCAAGTTGAAATCGCATCGCCGCGGTAAATACACGGCGGCCTCGTTTGGCGTGTCCTATGGCGGCGGACAAACGGTGCGCTTGTACGGTACACGGCGGCCTCATCTGACTGTCGCACAGAGGCCTGGCAACCTCGCCATGTCCGATGAGCATAAGGACATGGTGGCAGAATTCCGGGACGACGAGGACCTTGGGCGAGTGGCTGGCTGGCAAAGTAGTGAGCATCAGGACGTTCCATGGTAACATGACGCCTCATTAACATTCGTTAGATGGCTTTGCGTCCTACGTACCCAAGGGCTTTGACTCCATGGTCTCCTCGATGGAGATTCTGTTTGATTCGCAGCCAGAACTCCAGTGGAATTTTGCCAACAGCTCGTACCCGTGCGCGACCGCCAACCTCGGGCCAAGCACAGTCTGCAGGGGGCACAATGACTGTTCGAACTACCCATCCTTCCCTTGCGCCGTGACGCCCTTCGGGTCCTTCAATCCAGACACAGGGGGGCATCTCATCTTGTACGACCTCAAGGTGAGGATCAGGTTCCCTGCGGGGTCGACAATACTCCTGCCATCTGCGGGAATGCGGCACGGCAATCTTCCAATCAAGGCAGGCGAGAAGCGCTACTCATTCACACAGTATTGCCCCGGAGGCCTTATGCGATGGGTGAGGCATGGTCTCCAGCCTGCCTGGAAGCTTTCGACGGCGGCCCGAAGTCGTTTGGACGGGGAGGGTGGTAAAGGTTGGCAGGCCCAGCTACGAACCTTGTCAAAGTATAGCGAGCTGGAGTCTGACCGGGAGTGGCTGCTCGAGCGCGAGGCTGCGCGAGGCCGAGGCAAGAACTTGTAGGGACGCGATGTATTGTACTATATTGATAGAATGCGCGAGTGCCTCGTAGCTAAACGACGGGGTTAAATTTGACGTCTGCAGGCAACACGGGCGCCGCCTGCATGCGCGCCTGACTTAATGCCAACGCTCGCGTTCATACCAATACGGAGCATGGCCTGCCTTGATCGCCGCATGGGTTCGGCGGATTCCATTTGCGCCGCCTGTTCACCTTCGCCCACTGAAGGTACAGGTATGTCGTCTGTCGAAAATCTGTTTGTTCTGTACTAAGTAACTGATCCAGTGAGCGAGCGACCAGTACCACGGCCATGGGCCGGCAGCCAAGCTCCCTGCCCGCTTCGTCTCGCACATGTTCGTCTGTCTCCGACCCCGTAAGTATGCTGCCAACAATCCGTTTGTTCTGTACTAAAAGCAGATCAAGTGGGCAAGCAACCTATACTACGGCCTTGAAACGACATCAAAGGTCTGTGCGCGCTTTGTCTCGCACTTGTTTGCGTCTCCGGACATCCATCCCCTCCCTTCACCACCGACCAACGCGCCGAACCCGCGCCTGGAGCACTTCATTGCATATGCGCTGCACCGCACCCGGCTGCACGCATCGGTTACCTTCGCCGCCCTCTACCTCCTCCAGCGTCTGAAGGCCCGGTTCCCCGCAGCGAAGGGCTCCTCTGGCCATCGACTGTTCATCTCCGCCTTCATGATCGCCTCGAAGTTCATCTGCGACAACGCCTACAACAACAAGAGCTGGTGTATCGTCGGACAGGGCATGTTCACACTCCGCGAAATCAACCAGATGGAGCGCGAGATGTGTAGCTATCTCGAGTGGCAGCTCAACGTCGACCCTGCCACGCTCCACGACTTCGAGATCCAGGTTCGTGTCGACTATGCCCACCCTCCTTACCGTCCCGACCCATCCAACAACATCACTCCCTCCTCCGTGCCCGCTTCCGTCCCCGATAAACCGTGCACGACGAGCTCTTCGTCATCGTACCCCGACCCGTCCTCCTGGTCCTCGCCGATGTCTGGATCCTCATGCCAGGACGAGACGGCCACCCTGTCCAGCGTCACCCAGGATTCCAGCCCATCGACCATGGCGGTCGTTTCCTCGCGCGCTGACGAGAAGGACGCGCCGGACCTAGATTCGTGTTCGGGCGACACCATCCCCTCCACCCACTTCACGGTCTCGGTGCAGGTCGACCGGAGCAACGTTTCCGCCGTCTATGCCCATCACCCCATACAGTTTGCATACGCGACATCGCCGATATGGTAGATCCACCGAGCTTGCTACATACTGGCAGTGTAGTACTTTGCTACCTATACGTCAAAATGTGAATGATATGCACGGACCGTTCGTGTCTTTTTTGGTTCAATGAGGAGCTTGACAACATGAGAGGCAAACACAGTGGCATTTTGTCCACAAACAATACACCGAGGTACATGTAAAGTAACCAACTAATTAAGCCAGCCCGTCGACGTCGATAGGCCTCTCCTTGCAGTCGCCGCCCGCCAACCTCGCCTTTGACTCGACCTTGACTTTGGCACCGCGCGACCCTCCAGCAGAGCGGCCGGTCCCTGTGGCCCGCGATCCTCCCGCAGAGCGGCTGCTCGATGCGACGGCCGACCCTCCCGCCCCACGGCTGCTCGACGCTGCGCCCGACCCTCCCGCACCGTGGCTGCTCGACGCGAGCTTGTCAACCGACCGGCGAAACGCCCAGTCTGCTCGCTTGGGAACGGGGCCTGTGATCCTGGCCTTCTTTTTGGCAGGCATGGGGATGACGTCCGTGTCGCTGGCGTCGTCAGGAGACCCGTCAGCGTCGGGCTGGCTGGAAGGGGCCTGGAAGTCCTTTTCGTTGGCCATTGCGTCTCTGTAGGTCTCGACCGACCAGCCATCGGGAAGGCATGCGTGGGTGGGGAGGCGCGCGGACACCACGATGCGCCTGCATCTATTGCACATGCCCAGGGCGCGAGCGAGCTCGATGACGGTGATGCCTGGGGAGTCTGTGTCCGAAGTCTGCAGGAGCGTCTCGAGGGCCTCGTCTTCGGGGAGCGGCTGCTCACTTTTGGTTGCCCCGGCGCCGTCGAGCTTCAGCAGGGCGAGGGCGAAGGCTGGTTCGCTGCCATGGGCGCCTGGGAGGCAGTTCTGTGAGCGAATGTTTACACATGAAGTGAGGGGCACCCACCTGTCGCCAGGCCGCTCATTCCTTCCTCGGCCGTCCGAGAAGTCGCCTCTAATTTCATGGGGAACGGCTTGAGGGCTGCCTGCGTGTAGGGAGGCTGTTGGCCGTTCAAGGCCTCGGACTTGATGGGCGAGGCTGGCTTCGACGGACGAGTCGCGGCAGGCGACGCAGCGAGGGACCTCGGCGAGGGGGTTGGCCCAACAAAGCTTGGGCTTCGAGCAGACGCCGCAGACGTCGTGGGCCCCCCCAGGATCAGCCCAGCCGCGCTGCCGCCCACGGTACGCTGACGCTTCGGCGTTGTCGGGGGTGTGTGGTCAATACGAGCCGCTGTTGTGAATGCAATTCAGATGAGTGCTGCGGCTCTGAAGGCAAGGTGCTTACGGATACGGCGTCGCCGCGCGACTTGAAGTAGGGGGTACGTTTTGCAAGGGAGTTCGTCGTTCGAGTTGAAGGTACGAGTTACACTCGCTGTTATGACGCAGTGAGCCACAGTAGAATAAACGACGGGGTATGGGCTTACCAAAACACCCGCATAGCCCGTCTTCACAGGCCAGGCATAGAGTACCGTAGTGCTCGCCCGGCGGCCACCTAGCAATAAAAAGCACCGTCTCCTTCGCCTCACCGGTCTTGAGAAAGCAAAAGCATACGGGAGTCGGCATGTCGTGCGTCTCCCAGTATTCGAGGAGCTCGTCTAGGGGGACTCGAGTGCCATCCTCATAGCATGGACTGTGGAGAAAGTCAAGTCTAAATAAAGGGAATGGTGGATGAAACGTACTAGTAAAACTGGACGAGGGTCTCAGTCTTGGGGTCGAACGTGAGGAACGTCTTCGCGTTGGCGAGCTGGTCCTTGTAGGGGGAGAAGATAGGATCGAACCTAGCCAAGCTAGCAGGCACGGAGCTCGACCGACGAAGAGTCGACGGGTAGGGCATTATTTAATGAGCAAAATAGCTGGGGTAAGGATGTCTTGAGCGGGGCTCGACGACGAAGACGAAGGGACTCGCACCAGATTTTATAACATACTAAACCTCCCTATATTCCTCCTTACATCTCACTCGTCCTGCCCATCCTGCATGCCGGTAGCTAGGTGCGCCGGATGTTCTTGGACAGGTGGAGGGAACTCGCCAGTTCAGCGAGTCGCGCACATCTGGAGGGTGTCGACATTGACGGTGACAGCTGGAGAGGAGGTGCACTGAGGATCTCGGCGGAGGGCTCAGCGGTCTGGATGGGGGAAAAGGAAATGGGCGGGATGCGCGACGTGGAGGGGGCGCGGGAACGGGAGGGGGCGCGGGAAACGGACGAGGAGGCGCCGAAGAAGGTCCAGATCTGCAGATAGCAGTGCATCCGTGGGTCCAGAGGCCTAGCCTGCAAAGCTTCCTGCTCGGCATCAGTGACATCATTGATGCCAAGGCTTACCAATCGTTGTGCGGGCTCGCTAGCCCATTGGAACCTGGTGGTGGTCGAATCTAGCATCACGTGTTATGCATGAAGACGCAAGCGTGGTCGTTGCGTGGTCGTACTTTAAACTGTCACCTTACGGAGACCAGTCGCAACATTCGTCGCGATTTTCCAAGCGGTTTACGGCAGGTCAGTGCATAGCTGTGTTGCCCATGCAGAAGGAGGCAGAAGGCTAACTCATGTCGCAGCATCCCACTCACTAAACCACTAAATCACTAAGTACGCCCTCCACCATCCCCCCGATTCCAGTTGCCCCCCACCTGATGTGTGGCTACGCCCTTAACTCCGGGGTACTGAAAGCATATGCGAAGGAGTTTGGTCTCCCCAGTGGGCCGGCAGCAGCGACGGACATCGCTAGTCGTTTCCAGCTTTCGCCCCGCGTGCGCTTCCTGCTCGGCAAGGATAGGAACGGAAAGGCTTTTCCATGCCTCGCGGTGGCGACCAACCGTATGTCGGACCACATGCCGATGATATCCCCGGAGCAGCTGCAGGTTGTGAAGGACTTCCTTAAGACTGATCCGGATCCGAAGTGGTACTATGCTCGCTTTGATTTCGCTATCGCTCTGCTTTGTTTGGTCTCCGTAACTGAGTTTGACAAATCTGTCTCCAGTTCATCGTTCCTCCCCATACCCCAGTGTCGCCCGAGAAAGCCTGGTTACGAGTGTTGTATCTCGCCGCCATACAACGTGGAGATATGAATATTACATTGCGATATTGATTGACGACACATATTATCGATGGACTGCGAGCTGTGCAGGAGGGACGCTGCCAATCACATACTTACATCTTAACGATTCATATTACATCGGCGCCCCCCTCCCCCGGGGCTGCACCGCCAGGTGGGCACCACGACCCGCGAACCCTATGCGGAATATCCTCCCGAGACCCAGCCCCCCGCCCGGCGGGAAAAGGGACGTCTGGTTAGGCTCCTCCGGCTGCGATCCAGACGGGTCTGACGGGAACTGGCCGGGCATGCGCTGCTCCTCCTTCTCTTTCCCCGGCTGTACACAACCATGAGCACATCAATCAACCGCGTACGCAGAGTGTGGACGCACCTCGAGGTCGATCACGAGCGCACCTGTGTGCCAGCCCGCCGCCGTGGCCGCAAAGCAGAACTTTTTGCCCTTGCTCGCGCCGCGATCGAAGTGCACCACGGCGGGCGTCTCGACGTCCGGCGGATCCGGGAGGTTGAATCGCCCGCGCGCGCGGTTGCGGTCCTCCTCTGTCGCATACCCCCCAGGCTCGCCGACGGGCACGTCCGGCGCGTATCCGAGCCCGAGCGCGCCATGCGAGTAGCTGCCCCATGTGAGCAGCTCGCCGGAAGATGTCAATGCGCCGTAGTGGTAGTCACCGAGCACGACGGAGATGATGGAGCGGTTCTGCAGGGCGGGGATAATCTTGGGCGCGGAAGTGTCGTTTGTCTCGGTGTGGCCCATCAGGATGATGGAGCTCGCGCCGGTTGAGTAGGCGACGAAGGTTTGAAAGTGGGCGGATATCTGGGAGGGACGTGTTGGTGGCAAAGCAGATGACGAGTCGGGTGATTCGATTCTTACGTGCGTGATCTTCATGGCAGTCGGGGCCGCCAGTTGGCTGTCTTTCGCGGAGAAAGCAGGTTGCTCGCGGACACTGGACGCTTCGCTGTAGTTTGGCAACTGCGATCTCAAGATGTCAGATGTACATGCACGAGAGAACACTGGTGCCGCACGTATTGCCATCCTCCACGCCTGTATGTCCCCTCTGACCCCAATTCACCATACTTGAGGACATGGCCTTTGTTCGTCAACCCGATGAGATTATTGTCGAACGACGCAATTTTGATCAATTTGACCTCCGTACTCATGACCTCCTCCTCATCGGTGCCACTGAGCTCCGGCAGCTGCGGAATCGGGGGCAAACGGAACGGGTCCGCACGTAGCGTCCAGGTGACGCACGGGATCTGCTGGTGCGTCGCGCGCGCCTGGTTGTCCCCGTTCTCGTTCATGACCGTGTTCTCCTGCTGCACGCCCGTGTTGATAGCACCCGCGAACGGCCAGTACACGAGCACGTCACCTGACTGAGTCAGGATGGACGAGAAGGCCCAGCCGCACTCGACCTGCACGGGCGTCGTATCCGGCGCGCGACAGTCGAGCAGCGCCGAGTCAAACTTGAACGGCCGCCCCCAGCTGAGGAACGTCCATACTTGTGAGTCGGAGTCGAGAGCCATGGCGTGGATGCGTCCGGTGCTGTGACGAATAAGCAGGGAGACATGGATTAATGGCTGCCAAAAATACCTGACGGAGCGAATGGGCGCCGGTAGGATCAGTTTATGCGGGACGCTGGCTTCCTTGTACTTCATGGCGAATCCTTCACTATTGAGCGCCATGTTTTGACCGTCCAAGGTGCCTGTAATATTGCGTCAGTGAGAGAAGCAAATACAAGTGGAACCGACGCACCCCACACGTAAAGCCCACCGTGAGAGTCAAGAGCATGGAACGACCTGCGGGTAATGCTCCGACGTCGGCCCCACGACGCTCGACAAATGGACGTACATTCCGCCCGCAATTAGACTGACAATGCGCACGTCGCCAGGAAACTTCACTTCGAGGGGATATGGTACGCCCCAACCCGTGTTTTTTGGGAGCGACGTTGTTCCCATACGCCCGTTCCGCCGTTCGCTACATCACTAAGTATGACAAGATGCCAGGAAGGAGAGGCGGATTGCATACCCCCAAACGAATACCTTCGGGTGGCTCAGGCCTCTGTACAACACGCGCCAACCTGTTGTCCTCGCCGTCTCGGAGCTGGTGAAGTTGAAGTCATCTGCACATTTGCGCTTCCAGAAGGTGTCGTCTGCGCAGACGGCTGCGAGTGATTTGCTTGTAGATGCCAAGCTGAGGAGATCCGGTATGGGCACAAGGGGTAAAACGTTATCCAGAAGAACCTCAACGGGGAGGTCTGGCAGTGAAGGCATTCTGGATGATGGCAGTGATGAAAGAGAGATGCGCAGTAGCAAGCGATACTGCATACAGCGCCTTCGATCGACGTCATCGACACAAATCCAATCCAATTCGGTGCATTACAGTGCAGATTTGGCGCCAAAACATTACTTACTCCGGACAGCCTAACTTCAACAAAACTTCGACCATTGCAATACACTCTTTGCACGCTACGATACAGCAATATGAGAAGCTGCGTGGTTTACCGAACCACCATGTCGAAAAGAGGAAATCTGCCAGCCCGCCATGAAGTTACCAGTGCGCACTGCCATTTCAAGGATCTTGGATTATTTAACGCGAGTTCATACATCGAATGGTACGAAATGCTGTACATCAAAGAAATAGTTACACAACGAGCGCTGTGCACGCACCAGGCATCGGCAAGCCGACAATGTTGATGATAACAACCTGACTTCACAGACATGTGAGCATTCGTGTGCGAAGACCGATAAAAGAACAACAGACCATCATCAAGGCAATATATGCAGCATAAGAAAAAAAAAGCAAGCACGCGCAAAGCATGTGGGGTTTCCAAAAATTGTCCACACCCAGTAAACACGCGCGAGTCTGGGCGAACCATAGACAACGCGGTGCACCGGTGGTACCTCTGCACGCCCGAAACACCGTACCTCTACTGCCTACCATCCTCGTACGCCCGTCTTCGCCCCGCGCCCGCGGCAGCCTGGCTGCGTGCCAAGATCCTTGACATGCATGGAATGGCCTCAGAGAGGGCCATGCGACCTTGAATGGTCGGCTTGTCCGGGTCACAAACGCGAAGGGGCAGCCCGGGAGCCCTTGGCTCAGGCGCTTTGCGCGTGGATACATCGGTGTTGGACCCATCCGAGTCAACTCGGATCGGGTGCACATCTCGTCTGGGTAGGCGAAGATGGCCCTCGCGCACTTCTGGGCGAGGACAACGGGTAACGGCGGTGCCGTTCTGGCTGGGCGGGGACACGGGGGGCGGACCAAGGTCTGCAAGGCGCGATAGATGGGTTGTGGCCGCAACGACGGCAGTAGAGGGAAAGTGTGCGGTGTGCGTAATAGCGTGGATGAGAGAGAAAAGACGACGCGTGAAATCAAGGATGATGTCGGAGTCGGAGATCGAACCCGTCGGCCCGGTCCTCCCGATAGTTCACAACGGCGATAGAAAGCGACAGACACAGCAAGACACAGGTTGATCGACTATCATCAGCCGCCGCGTTCAGTCTGCTTCCAGGAGATCAAGACACAGGTAAGTATGGAAGGTATTAGTACATCATACAAGTTCGAGAAAAAGAAATCACCATTAGTTGGTGGCGGGCCCGCAATGAGCCCACTGGGAATCTCCGAGACTGTCGAGAGGGAGGCCGCGCGACTCCCACGAGTCAGCTCAATCGACGACTTGCACGTTTCTCGCACTTACTCTACCCAAATCTATCACGTCTCTTACAAGCACAGTCAGTGTATCATGGCCTCAGAATCAGATCACTCCGACATCGACAGCGACTATTCGTCCGACGCCTGCTCTCTGTCGGACGAGGACCCGTCTGTAACAGACCTGCTCATCCTCGACCAATTCGCACATGCCGTGGCCAGCCGCTTCCAGAGGAGCGCGACATCTGTCGAAACTGCCGAGTTTCCCTACCACCATTCGACGGTCGCTGACTCGGACGTCCCCGGGCACGAGCATGGCTTCTCCGTCGAGGAGAGCATGTTCGGAGGCGTCATCGGGGTCGTTATCTGCAACGACCGCGATGGCCAGCCTGCCAAGTTTTTCGAGACCGACCTCAGCTCCATCGAGTATCTCGTTACTGTGTTGCCGAGATGGCGGGGTCTACAAGTTGGAGGCGGGTGACTTGGAAGAATACACGCACTCGTATATTCACCTAGGGAGGTTCGACGTGACGACGCTGGCGATAGCCAGCGTTCCGCGCGGCTGGGTTCTGACTCGGAAAGCCAGAACTTGTGCGATGCTAAATGGCGATCACCTTGTCGTCGGCGACCCCAAAGGGAGTGAACCCGCAGCCGCGCAGCCAAAGAAACATTTTGCACGCTACGGAGAGGCCATGCGGGCACGCTACGGAAACCCCGCGCGGAAGGGAGGCCAATTTGTGAAGCCGTGAGCAGTGCAGGAGAAGGTGCCTGAAGGACTGCCAGTAGTTCCAATGTGTTGTATTTCCGTCTACATTACTCAATAAAATGCAGGAGCGTTGAGTTCACCACGGAAACGACAAGCCCAAGTATCCCTATGTCCTGATACAGTGACGGTGAGCATCGCGCGGGAGCAAATGATGCACAACTTACTTTCTAGGATATGTCGCGGGCCGCCGTCTGCTTCTACGAGTTCGTTGGCCTCCATGGAAGCTGCTCGCATTTGACTGTGGTTGAATGCGGCGTTCAATGCAGACAAATCGATAGGCAAGTTCACGGCGGCCGGGTGGCGGCGGATCTGTTGGAGTGTTTCCTTCGTAAGACCCTTGTCTGCGAAGACAGGTCGCGTCATGATCGTCGCGGACCTGACAAAGGATGTTAAGGAAAACCTGGACGAACTGTCGGCGCGCCGCCACCTTGAGCGTATGTAACTCTCGTGAGTTGGCTGTCTTCGGCGCGCAACGGACGCGCGATTGAAGATTGAGGGAGCCCCGACTCGGAGATGAACTGCGGGCGCATAACAATTCCATGGCTCGCAGGTTCTTGGATCAATGAGTTCATGCAACAAATTGTATAAGGATACTGTACATCACAGAAGCCATTGCGCGTCTAGGACCAGGCATGGGCAAGCCAACGATGATACCTATTAACTAACTATCACCTGATTTCACAGCCATGTTAGCATTCATGTACTATAAACGATAGGGCGGGAAACTGACCATCATCGGGGCAACACTTGCGGCATAGAAGAGAAAAGCAAGCACGCGCGAAGCATGCGGGGTTTCCAAAAATTGTCCACACCCAGTCAACACGCGCGAGTCTGGGCGAACCGTCGACGCGGTGCACTGAGCCACTGCACACCCTGGACATCTCACCTCTGCTGCCACCATCCTCGTACGCCTGTCTTCACCCCGCGCCCGCGCCAGCCCATGTCACTTGCCAAAATCAATGGCATGCATGCTATGGTCCCAGAGGGGGTCATGGCATTATATCGGCAACCTTCGATGCGAAGGTCGCCTGGTCCGCCGGATCACGTTGCGAAGGGGAGGAGCTCTTGGCTCGCCGCTTTGCGCATGGATGCATCGGTGGTTACACTAAACTATCCAATTGGGATAGTTAGGATTATCCCACCTCGTCTGGGTAGACGTAGGTGGTCCTCGCGCTTGCGAGACAATATTGACTTTCCCACTTAGGGAGAGCCGTTGAGGCTGCGCGGGGACACGGGGGGCAAACCTAGGTCTGCGAGGCGCGATAGATGGGCCGTTGCCAGCGAAGGCACCAGAGGGAAAGCCGGGGGTGTGCGTAAATGTGTCGATGGTGTGGATGAGAGAACACCCCAAACTCTCAGGTTGGATATCGGAGTGAGAGTCGGAGGTCGAACCTACTGGCCCGGCCGTGCCGTCACCTGCTCGCTGCAGGCGTCAGACTCACTGCCAGTGTGTCCCAGTCTGTCCTGATCTCCTTGTTCTTCACTCTATTCAACATGTCGAGCACGGCCTGGCTGGACACCTCGGTGTCCTCAGAGGAGTCCTTCTTCTTCGTACCATCGGGGAACATATGCACAGACAGCTCGGCCGACACGCTGGACATCAACACCATTCCTACCCTCGACCACCACGCCGCGCTCATCAAGGAGTCGCTCACTCTACAGTCGCTATGCTCCTCAGACTATGATCCTGGCAGGAATGTACCGAAGATGCCTGACCGCGCAACGAAGAGGGCCGCACGGTGCACTTTGGTCTCTCTGACGACTTCGCTCGCCATCCCCAAGAACGGCCGCCGCCGGCGCAAGCATGGCACCGTCCTTGTCTCCAGCCCCACGCCGGAGCGTCTGGAGCATATTCCGCAGCTGAGACCTGCATTGGATGCATGGGTGGTGTGTTATATTCTTCTGTACGTTGACGGCTTTCTGACCGCCCGCAGTCTGCAACAGCTCACATGGACCCGCCGGGTCTCGTCCCTTGGTGCCCCACCATCGATGGGCCCGTATCCGTTTGGATTGCTGAAGGGTCTTTCTTCCCGCCGTGCTATGTCAAACAGCGTCTTCTCGAACGTCATGGCGTGCGCCAGCCCGACTTTCCACCCGCAGCAGACGATACCGCACATCCGCAGGAAGCCAGGAACGCCAGTAATCGTCGCATACGCCGCCGTGCGTCCTTTAACCCGGCGGCATCCATCCATCGCGAAGCCGTCGTGGTTGAAGCCGCCGGTTACCTGACCGCGCTCATCAAGAGCAAACCGCGCCGTTGGTCGTTGAGCGTGCCCGCCAGCTACATGGGTCTCGAAATCAAGGAAAGGAATCTGGAGATACAACGTCTGGAGGCTTGTCTGCGCGGTGACCTGGAGGCCATCGACACGAATGTGGCCATACTTGGGCAGGAGATCAACACCATGAATGTACCCGAGATCAGGGTGTCTACCTCTACGACGACGGTCCCCTTCTCCGTGCTGTCTGCTCCGAGCACGTCTGGAGCTCCTGTACCGCTCGCTGTCCGGAGAGGACAGAAAGTGCCGCCAGCGTTGGCTCTCCGGCCCGCCCGACCTCCGGAGATCGACTCGTACCCTGGGATCCCTACTGCGTTCCTAGGCTCCCCTGCGGACCTGTCTCCTAATGTCTCTCTGGCTACCTGCGCGAACGGTACTCCTCATGACCTCATGGTATCTCGCCTCCGGTCTCAAGTCGCGGACATGAAGCCACATACTCCCCGGGACGAACGTACACACGAAGAGCTCGCACCAATGACTCCGAAGACGCCAACATCCGCGGGTGCCATGTCGACGAAGAGCGTCAAGAGCGAGGACGAGTGGGCGTTTGCTAAAGATCTGATGTTGCGCTACGGCGAGGAGGTGACGACGAAAACGCCTGCTAGGCGTGCCCGGCCTGCTGCTCGTACCTCTATTGGCTCTGGCTTGCAAACCCCAGCGTCTAAGCCGCCCAAGGCCAGACCACGCGCATCAATGCCTGCTGCTGTGCCCGTCTCTACTGCGAAGGGACCGCGGGAGTTGTCGCCCGCCACATGGGACGTCTATGCTCCGGCGAAGGGCAAGCTACGAACGAAGGACTCGGCACCTCCGCAAAGCTCGCTGTCTCGCGCGACCGCTAAGGCTGTTTCTACTCCGAAATCTGCACCGCGGTCTCGTCGCGCCGCCAGCACCCCTGCGCGTAGCACGCCGACTCCTGCTCGCCACGCCCGGCCGCCTCTTCCTCTCGCACCTGATACCCCGGCATCAATGCAGGATCCAGTACCGAAGCGCAACCACGTGACGCCGTGTCTCAAGCCGACGCCACCGAGTGCCATGCAGGCTCTGCCCAAGAAGATCCCCGGCATTCTGAAGCGCACGAAGAGTGTCCGCTTTGCCTCTCCGCCTGGGGACGCGCCCGAGCCAGCCGAGGTCCCCGCGACGCTACCACAGACTGCTGGGAAGGGTGATGAGGCGCTGTCCGTGCCGGAACCGTCCCCGCTCAGGGAGTCCTTCACTGCGCACGACACGCGGCCGCCCACGCCCGCAAGCGTCACGCCGAAGCCGCGGCCACGGAAGAGCATTGCTGGGGAGCACCCTGCATGGGAAGCGCGGACGCCTGCTCATGAGCGGCGTCGCTCATATCAGCCTCAGCGCCGCGAGTGCGACGCGATTGCACCAGCACCACCCAGAACGTGCCACCCAGGTCCCAGTGCACCTCTGGTACCGGAGAGCGCGAGCACGCCCGCTTCCCCGCCTTCTCCAGCGAAGACCCCGCGCGCGCGCAAATCACTGCTCTTCTTCGCAGACAAGAGCGCAGACAAGGAGAACAGCAAACCTGCGGGGTCGCCGTTTCGCCTGTCCCTCGCGACGGCAACGCCAAGGCGCCGCAAGGACGAGAACGCCGCACGGCGTGACAGCGATGCGACGCCGCAGGAGACGCCGGGACCCGGGGGCACTGGGAGGAGCCGTTTGTCGACGCCGTTGAAATCGATATTCGGGCGGCTGCGCGCGTGATGGTCGACTCCATTTTACACATACACATTCGTTTGGACGTGCACATACCTTGTATATAATCCACTCCTTTCTGGCAATGCATATATTCTATCTGACTAGAGGTGTATATGTGTGTCGGGCTTTAGGCAAAAGTGCTCAGTAGGGTTCGCGAAGGCACCGATTTCGGTGTCCATGATGGTCGCCTCAGCTCGTCGATCGGCGCCGCGATGTGCGGCCGTAAGTAAAATGTGATAGCGCATGGATAGCCATAGGACTGCTATGTGAAGAAGATTCCATCCAGATCTCACGTACACTAGATCTCTGTCGACTGGCAGATTGCAGCCCCGCAATCATCGTGCTGCTCGGTCCTCCTCGAAAACACGCCTCACCTGTTCAGAGTGCATAGTCAGCGGAGCGCGCGCGCTCGATCCTGTCCGACTCACATCCCGGAAGAACACATCGTCATCGAGTACACGGAAGGCGGTCAGCGCGAGCATGCGCGCGGTGAGCATTGTCGCGGCGTGCGCCTCCAGGGTGCGCGCCGCCTTGGTGAAGCCGGCCGTGTGGTTCTGCGCACCCGGTGCGGCGGGAATGTCTGTAGAGGTCAGAGGGGTCGCCCGGGCGTATGTATCACACTTCTCTCACTGTATGTGGGGTGAACGGCGGGGAGGGCTGAGAGGGCGGTCAGGGCGAGTGAGCGGTGGCGTAATGGGGAAGCGCACCGTAGGACACGTTTCCCTGGGCGGATAAGCAGGACGTCAATTAACGGCAATCGGAGCAGGGGCGGAATGCGCGTACGAAATCGGTGGATGCTGGGACCGCGTCGTCCCTCACTACAGTCGGAACACCGTACTGACGTTGCGCAGTGACCGCTAAATCGCCCGCTATCACCGGACCGTCAGTAAGAGGAAAAAAAAGCGATGGATGGAAGCATCCCGTTACTAACCGAGCACGCGATTCTGCCGCATGTCAAAGTAGCGGTCGCCGAGCGTGATCTTATGCTTGCACCCAGTGGCCATCGACGCTGCCCTGCCGGGGGGGTGAGCATTAGCAAGACGCGGCGGCGGCGCGCAGGTGCAGCGCGCTCACTCGAGGCAGCGGATCACGCGGTCACGCAGGCCCTCGACCTCGTCCCAGGCGCCTGCGCGCACAATCCACGACATCTTCGCGTAGTCCGGGATGACTGGTCTGAGTCAGCGCGAGCCGCGGGGCGCGGAGAGCCGGCGGCGCGACGCACCGTTGGGCGTCCAGTCCCTGCCGGACACGACACCGTGCACGCGGTGCGCGGGCTTGATCTGCTGCCGCAGCGCGGAGATGCTTGAGTAGGCGACGAAGGCCGCGTCGAGCGCGTTGACGCCCTCCCAGGGCACGAACGCCGCGTGGGCTCTAGAAGCACGTGAATTCGTGAATGGTGGCCAGCGGGGAGGAGGCTGCTGCACGTACGGGTGGCCGAAGTACTCGACGTCGATGACCTGCAGCGCGAGCGTCGGCGCAATCCCGAGCGCCTGCGTCGCGCCGGCAGCCGGGTGGCACCTACACAAATGGGTGAGCGGGAGCAGGCGGGCGAGCACAGAAACTGGCGGACATGACGCAGGCATCCATCCCCTCATACCCGCCGCGGTCGAGCAGCAGCTGCTTCCCGCAGCCCGACTCCTCCGCTGCACCTCGTCGGCCAAGGACACACACACTAGCTAGCAGGACACGTACCGGGGGTGCCTAGCAGCACAACGGTGCCGGGCGTGTCATGGGCACGCAGCGCCGTGAAGACGGCCAGCGCGACGCCAACGCCCGCAACGGCAATGAGGTTGTGCCCGCACGCGTGGCCGAGCCCTGGCAGCGCATCCATCTCCGCGTTCACGCCGAGCACCCGTCCGCCGCGGTGGGCACGCTCCGCGCGCCACGCTGTCGCGAGCCCAAGGTAGTGCGGCGTGACGGCCCACCCGCGCGCGGCGAGGAATGCCGTGAGCACGTCGTGCGCGTGTCTGCTGACCAGCTCGGATCGGTGCGAAGGGGAAGGGCAAAGGGGCGGCTGTCACGCACGCCACGTACCGTTCTTCGAACATGGTTTCTGGATGGTCTAGATTGATTGGGCACGTCGGCATGGGCGCTGGGGCGCAGCAGACGCGTGGACGCACCGTGGATGGTGAGACTTAGGCTCCGGAGCTCGGGTTCGAGCTCAGTGAGCTTGGCCTCGATCGTTGCGAGGACCTCTGGCCTGTACATTTCCTTGAGCGGGCCCGGATCATATGAAGGTGGTTTCCGGCCGTCCAAACCCACTGAGAAGTCGCAGCAGCTGGAGAGACTGACGTATTTGGGCTACACGGGGTCAGACAGGCACTGCACGGATTTCCGTCGTCGCTCACCGGTTGCTCTGTGGATTTCGATGGCGACTCAAATGGTGCTTGTGGTGGGCTGCATATCGAGTGCGACTGGGCGCGCTGGCGATGGCCCTTCAAGAGGCCGCTGAAGCAACCTATGGGGGTGTCAGACATGGTCAGTCGACAGGCCGGCAGCGGGAGGGGAGGCTGCGAAACCTCTGAGGGAGCGGAGGCCGAGAATATATACGGGCCTGGATAATCAAGAGGCCGCGCTCGCATTTGGGGAAGGAAGGACGATCTTGAAGCTGAAGCTTTGACGCACCTCCGTACTCACCGGAGTTGCCTCCATCGGCTGCTTTATCGCTGAATCACCACGCTTCCCTCGCCCCATGATCTTCCATGTCTCTCATCTCGCTGACAGAGCCGACGGCCAACCCCCGGCACCGTTCAGCGTGCAAACAAATATCATAAGAAATATGAGTGGATACATATACGTACAAAGGTTCAGGTCCCGAACCCCCGTGCCTCATTTACTTTTCTGGGACACCATCCGCTTCACCATGGAGAACTTGCCCTCGGGCGGCGTGTAGAGGTCTTCGCCACTGAAGCCCACCGTCACATTCGCGTGGCGCGAGTACAGGCGCACATGGTCGGCAAACTGCGACGACGGCCCGGCCGCCTGGCCGCCGTCACCCACAAGGATGGTCATCTGGTTGTGCGATGCCTTGACAATGCGCGCCGCGGCGGAAAGTATGGGCAGCACGTTCGTGTTGCCGTGCCGCGAGCGCAGGTCGACTATGCCGGAGTAGCTGCGCGGGATCATCACAAGCACGTTGCCTGCGGCTGCACATCAGCGGGCTGCAGGTGGAGTGCAAATGGAGGAGGCGCATACCGCGTCTGGAGTCCACAATCAGGTCGACGAACTTGGAAGCGGCCTTTTCGAACTGCGCCACGCCATGAGCGAAACGCGCGCACGCCAAAAAAGCCGGCACACATACCAGATCGACGCTGATGTTGGACTGTCGGCTTGTCACCTTCACGCCCGCCCGCGCAGGGTTCGCGGGGTTGCCCACGACAGCCAATCGGGCCGTGATCGACCCGAAATGTGACGAGAACGAGGCCGTCGGTGACGAAAGCGTCGTCGCGATCGCCCTGTCGCGGCGCCGCAGGCGGCCGCCTCGCCCGTTGATGGCGCTCACGACAGAGGTTAGGAGGGACGGGGCGGATGCGGACGCGAAGGGATCCAGTCTCCATGTGCCTGCTTCCGACTTGAGAAGGGCCCGGCACTGGAAGAGGCGTCCACGCACCATTTATATTCTCGTACCGCGTTGCAACGGTGAGGCCGTTGACGGGGTTGTCGCTGCCACTAGTGGAGGATCCAGCCACTGGTGCGTCGGGTGCGTCGGGTGCGGGACTGTACTCAGGGGGTGCGACGTCGGACTCGCTCTGATTGGGATGAGATCAGCGTGGATGTGCGAGGAGTCGCGGGCAATGCACGCACCGATCCCGACGAGGAATCTGGCCGGATGGGCTCCTTCTTGTCGATGATCATCTGTGCGGGGTGGGGGGTATTGGGGACGAGTTGGAACAGCGATCAAAATGCCCTATATATGCACTGTTGAGTAGCCGCCCATTTTCCTCCGGCGGAAAGCCACCGATATTGAGCGCTTGGGCGACTGAGGCGGGGCGATCTCCGCGAAGAGAGAATCTCAGACAGCGCGACGAGTAGCTGACTACACAGACTATGCGGAAGAGAACTGAGCATTGGAACCGCGGAAGGGAACTTGAGCTTAGACTCGGCTTACCGCGGTCAACACGTGCTGGGAATTGAAAAGAGGGGCACGAGACGCGACGCGAGACCGCCGCCGACCGGTCATCGCGCCTACGCCACTTGGTGGCACATCTGAGAAGCACCAGGATGCGGCTATGAGCATCTGCAGAGCAAGCAGAAGTCGAGCGGACGCGAATTGTTGATCGGGTGGCCGGGGTGGATGTATGCGCGTTCAATGCGATTGATCGCATGACTACACCGCGAACTCGAGGCGGGCGACGTTGCGCCGACCGATAGAGCATCTACGCGTGCTTTACAACAGGCGGCCGGATATCTGGTAGTAAATAGAAAAAAGAAGGCAAGTGGTAAGTACTTGGTCTGTAGGAGCAACTTCTCTCGTGGCCACTGGCCAACGACCCAGTTTGCCAAGCTTCCACGATGGCCGTCCACAGCATCCTTCAATGTGCGGGAGAATTTACATTGGAAGGAGTATCAAGCTACTTACCAGAGATGTCCCGGGAGGGAAAACCAATCCCGATTCGCAAGGCTGCTGCCGAGAGCTGTATGCGTTGCTTCAGCCCAAACCGTAGTCGCATCTTTGCCGGAGAATATCATGGAGGAAGGATATGTCAAAAGGGAAAAAGACCGGATGGCGGCGACGTCAGGGCGAGAGCAGAAGTATAACTCTGAATATCTAAACTTCTGAACTCATCAATTCTTGTCTGCTGACGTCACTCGTTCACGTGGGCGACGACGTCCTAAGTAGCGGCTCGAGTCTCGCCTTGCACCTTTTCATCAGGAAGACAGAAGGAAGGATGTATTCGCCTCTCGGTCTACATAATTCTCTACAAATGCGTAAAAATATATCCGCGATTGCGAGGAAAGAGAGGGTACTATGTAGTTATTTGAAGTACTACAACGTCCAGGCGGGCTTCGTCCGAGTAGCTAATCCTTTTGCGAGCCCCCCCGCTTCATCTTGGCGAACATTCCCTCCGGCTGCACGTACTGATCCTCGCCGCTGAAGCCCACCGTCACGTTCCCACGCTGTGAGTACAAATGCATATGGTCCGCGAACTGCGAGGAGGACCCCGCCGCCTGGCCGGCGTCGCCGACGAGGATGCTTACCTCCCTGCTTGTGGCCCTGACGATGCGCGCAGCCACGGAGAGGACGGGCAGCACTGTGACATCACCGTGCCGCGAGCTGAGCTCGACGATGCCCGAGTAGGTGCGCGGGATCATCACGAGCACCCTGCCTGCACATATTGTTAGCGCGCTGCAGCAGGACAGCAATGGAGGCGGCACGTACCGTTTCGCGAGTAGACGTTCAAGTCGATGAATTTGGAAGGAGCCTTGGCGAACTGGACATCATCCGTTAGTGGCGTGTAGGCCTAAGAAGCTGGCACCCATACCAGATCAATTTCGATCTTGCGATGGCGGGTCGTCGCCCTCACGCCCGCGCGAGCCGGGGTCGGTGCGTCACCCACGATGGCCAGGCGAGCCGTAAGCGACCCGTAGCGCGTAGAGAACGTGGCCGCCGGCGATGAAAGCGTTGACGCGATATCTTGGTGGCGGCGACGACGGCGGCCGCCTCGCCCGTTGATGGCGCTCACGAAGGAGGTTAGGAAAGATGGGGTGGATGCGGGTGCGAAGGGGTCCAACATCCATGTGCCTACGTCCGCGATGAGACGGGTCCGGCACTGCGCAGAGGCGGCACGCACCGTTTATGCTCTCGTATCGCGTCGCGACGATGAGGCCGTTGACAGGGCTGTCGCCGGCGTTCGTGGACGCTCCGATGGCGTCCTTGGCGGCACTGTACTCTGGCGGGGCGGCATCCGAATCACTCTGTAAAGGGACAAGTGAGCTTGGTTGACAGTGAGCCGGCTGTTGGCAAAGGGCGCACCGATTCTGACGAGGACGTCGAGGAGTGCGACCTCCGGTGAGGACGATGTTCCTGCTCATCCGCAATCTTCTTGTCGACGATCATCTTGGAGATGGGTTTGGTCTTGCTGTCAAAAGGGGAGGGGAGGCTGAGGAAACAGGGAAGCTGGGATAAAGGTCGACACCGCCATCTTGATGTCCATATATACTGCACATCGTGGATTCCTGTCGACCTGCTAATTGCTGCGCATCATTATGTATGGGAGCTGTGAAGGGGTAAATAATTTGAAAATGTGGGGTGCCTGCGCTCTCAGAGGCTGTTAGACTGTTGGTGGGAGATACGCGACGAGGCGGTGTACCGACTAAGATACGCGTCGTCTCGGCGCCGGCCAAACTCAGAACGAGTGTGCGTTGCTTCAGCCTGAACCGTGGTTGCATCGTTGCCGGGAAATGTTATGGGGCAGGGCATGTCAAAAAACGAAGACCGGACGCTGGCGAGAGCACTGAGCAGGAGAGGATTCTGGTCTGCTGACAAATCACTCCGCTGTAGACAGTGGAGAGGCTCGCCTGGCGCCTTTTCATCAGGAAGACACTAGGGGGAACATCGTAAGAAAATATTCGCCTCCGAGTCCGTATGGAAATATCCGCCTCCGACGCCTCCGACTCCGAGTCCAGATGATCGTCTTCAAATATGTAGAAATATATCCGCGACTATGAGGAAAGAGAAAGAGTACATAGTACGTACAACTTCGTCTTCGCTAATTCTTCCGCGAGCCCTCCCGCTTCATCTTGGCGAACTTGCCCTCGGGCTGCACGTACTGATCCTCGCCGCTGAAGCCCACCGTCACGCTCCCCCGCCGCGAGTACAAATGCATATGGTCCGCGAACTGCGAGGACGACCCCGCAGCCTGGCCGTCGTCGCCGACGAGGATGCTCACCTCCCTGCCTGCGGCCCGAACGACGCGCGCGGCCGCGGAGAGGACGGGCAGCACGGTGACGTCGCCGCGCCGCGAGCTGAGATCGACGATGCCCGAGTAGGTGCGCGGAATCATCACGAGCACCCTGCCTGCACAATTTCTCAGCGCACGGCAGGAGGACAGCAATGGAGACCACGGACCTTTTCGTGAGTAGACGTCCAAGTCGATGAACTTGGAAGGAGCCTTGGCGAACTGGACATCGTCCGTCAGCGGCATGCAGGCCCAAGAAGCTTGCGCGCATACCAGATCAATGTCGATCTTGCGATGGCGGGTCGTAGCCTTCACGCCCGCGCGAGCGGGCGCAAGCGGGTCACCCACGATGGCCAGGCGAGCCGTGATCGACCCGTGGCGCGTAGAGAATGTGGCCGCTGGCGACGAGAGCGTCGACGCGATATCCCGTTGGCGGCGGCGGCCGCCGCCTCGCCCATTGATGGCGCTCACGACAGAGGCTAGGAGGGACGGGGTGGATGCGGGTGCGAAGGGATCCAGCATCCAAGTGCCTACGTCGACTACAATGAGAGGTGCCCGGCAATGCGGAGAGGCGGGCACGTACCGTTTATGCTATCGCGCCGCGTTGCTACGGTGAGACCGTTGACAGGGCTGTCCCCGCCGCTCGTGGACGCTCCGACGGCGTGCTCTGCGGCACTATAGTCGGGCGGGGCGGCGTCTGAATTGCTCTGTAAAGGGATAGGTGAGCTTGGTTGACGTTGAGCTGTTGGCAAAGAAGCGCACCGATTCTGACGAGGACGATGAGTGTGACCTCCGGTGACGACGAGTGGACGCTCTGAAGGCGTGCTTTGCGCTAAATTTGGGCGGCGCGGCGTCCGAATCGCTCTGTACAGGGACAGGTGAGCTTGGTGGACGTCGAGCAGTTGGCAAAGTGCGCACCGATTCTGATGAGGACGACGAGGAGTGTGACCTCCGGTGACGACGATGTTCCTGCTCATCTGCAATCTTCTTGTCGACGATCATCTTAAAAATTGGTTTGGTCTTGCTGTCAAAAAGAAAGGAAGACTAAGGAAGATGGGGGGAAGGGAAGCTGGGATAAAGGTCGACGCCGCCGTCTTGATGCCTCGTATAAGTATCCTGCATAACGTTCCAGAGACTTCGCAGGGTTTCGGACTGGCTGATTGCTGCGCAGTAGCTTGACCTTATGGTATCAGATGATAGTCGTTCTGAATATGGCGGCGCACTGGCTGCGCATCATTATGGGATGCTGCGGAGTGTCAACACTTTGAACATGTGCCGTTGCTGCGCCCTCGGAGGCTGTTAGGTGTTGATGGGAGATAGGTACAGAACAGAAGACCGTATTCTGTGGATAAGGTCAGCCACGGAGAGGCGAGGAGGCGTAGTACTTACGCGTCGTCGCGGCGCCGGCAAAATTCAGAAGGCGCAGCGCGGCAAGCATCCCGGGCGGTTATGTGAGAGGGCAAATTGCACATCGGTCGTCCAAAGTACCTTTTCTTTTCGAGTGAGGCGCAGCCTGGGTTTGACTGGATACTGACTTACCGTGTGATCTCAAAAGAATATGCCTTCTATTCAAATGGGCCCGCAAGTGAGATTGAATAGTGATACACGTATGGACAGAGGCGTCCGGCACCCATAGGCATACTCATCGTAGCTACTTCTTGGACGAGGTTGTCCCGCTTGATGACGATGGACGTTTCTCTGCGCGCGATGGGTGTGACGGTACCAGCGGCCGCGGAGAGACTGGAATGCACACCCACGTGGTGCTCCGCAGCAGCCGCGTGTAGTCTTCACGGAGTGCCCTGCCGCACATGTGCGTGTCAGCGCGATACAGGCGAACAACAGAAGGAGGTGAGGCGCACCGCTTCTCGTGCAGACGTCCATAACGTCCATATCGGTGAACTTCGACGCCGCCCATCCACACTGCGAGACCTTCCACACTGCGACGCATCGCCGTCAGCAATAAGCAGGGCAAGCAAAAGACCTTGCCAGCGTACCCCATCAATTTTGACGCGGCTCGTCACATTTACGCCCGTCGTCGAGGTGTCCAACTCAAAGGGCGACGGGTACGTGGTCTCCGGTAGCGACAAAGGCGTCGTCCCAATTGTCCCATTACCACGCGGGCAGCCTCCGCTCATGATAGAGGACAGAGGGACAGAGGTTGCCGGCGCGGCGGAGTTCCGCCTTCGCGCGCACGAGCCTGCCTGAGGGCGGCACCAACGGAGGCGCCTTACGAGGGTGCCGCCGCAGACAGGAATGTCTGCCCGCGGCGAGGATCCGGCGATGTCCTGTGCTGCGCTGTACGGGGGCGGTGGGACGTCCAAATCGCTCTGTGTATAGGTGAGCTTATACGTCGCACCAACTGCAGGCAGAGGACACACTGGGAAGTCCGATGGCAGGCCCCACTCGTCAATAGGCTTCAAGTCGATGATCATCTCAGCAGTGGGTCGCAGAGGGTCGCTTTCAATTGTTGGGCCGTCACGGTGGCCTTGGCGTCGAAAGAGAGTGAGAGGCGCCAGTTTACATAACGAGATCACGCGCACAACCTTGGACGTAGTACACACTGCCTGCACAGCCGGGCATTTCATCGGAAATACCGTGAAAATTATGGTAAAAGGATTCTACGTATATTACCAGAAATACTGTAAGAGTTATTTAAAGTATTGCATAAGAAGCACTAAGGCAGACAAAGGCCCACAGCCGTGGGGTTACATAAGTATTTCTTTATGCAATACTTGACAGTACTTCTAAGGTTTTTCTCATCAAGTACATACAGTCTTTTTACAGTTACAAGAAGTGCCGGAGCTTCGCTCCGCCGATGTTGAAGCTAATTACTTAGTTTGCACGCCAAGTATCATTATGTGTCGCTATTATTATTGTCTGAGAGCCTCTAAGTCAACTCACGACCTGGTACTGTATGCTTAAGACGCGCCGGCGCCGCTGAGCGCTGAACCTGGTTCCTGGTTGCAAAGCTCGGGTCGAAAGGAACGCCGTGCTGCTTGCAAACTCATGATGGAACGTGTTTTGCCACTTGTATTCCTGGGCTGGCACCAGATCCCACAACGGAGCTGCGCATAAATCATCGCGAGGTGACGAGAACTGAGTCGCTGGCAGTTTGGTTCGAACGGCTCCGTATGCTCAACGATCAGGAGCGCGAGCAGATCGCGAAAATTGCGCATCAGCTCTAACTGATGGAGAAAATTGAGTGGCGGCGTGTACGAGAAAGGCAGCAAATCTCGCATAAGGACAAAAAATGCCCAAACAAAGCGAAACCGACGGTCGTCATAATCTTAAAGTAAGAGTAATTTCCACAGTATTTCTTGGTGTGCCACTCGACCGCGCAGGCAGTGACAAGTTACCGCGTACTACTCGCAAGGCTCAGGATCATCTTACCGCGCTTTTCGATCAATGATCACTGTCAAATAATTACAATACCGGCGCTCTACTAATCTCTACTCGACGTGCGCACGTCGCATCGCAGCCATACATACAATGGTACAGTAAGTAAATGTCGAGTCGCACATCGGTCGTGCAAAGAGCCTGATATTTTGTGTCTCTACTATGTAAGTACAAGTTGAGCAAGGCGCAGCGTGAAGCTCGAGAGTCCTTCTCGTCTAGCGCTGTACCTAGAGCAAACCAGAAAGAAATGTCTAATAAATGAGATAGAAGAGTATGTTACACGTAGCCTGAGAGACACAGTCCAGCTCTTGTGCGAGACTGTCCGCTTGAGCTTCATTACGCTGAACGTGCCGCGACAAAATTCGGGCGATCAAGTGCATGATTTCCGGGAACGCCGGCACGCCCGCCTGCTCATCTCTCCACGCGCAGTGGCACGGACGGTGCGCGCAGTGGCTTGGACAGTGCGTGCAGCAGCTCTAACAGAGTCCGCGGCGTCGGAGAGGACGGGCTGCACAGTCACGGTCATGTCCTCGTGCCGCGCACCGCAGCAGCGGCGTGCAGTCTTCACGAGTGCTCTGCCTGGATATGTATGTCAGCATGCCGCAGGCGGACAACAGATGGTGCCAGCGCGCACCGCTTGTCGCGTAAACGCCCGTCTTGATGAATTTCGTGGTGGAAACCCTCCTTCCACACTGCGACATATCGGAATCAGCGACAAGTAGGGAACTTGGAGCTTTGTCGCTTACCCGACCATGTTTGAAGTGCCGGCTCGTCGCATCTACGCTCGCGCCAGCTGTCATAGGGGCGGTGTTGCCACAGCGCGTCGGAGGCGGGCCAAAAATCGATGAATACTTGGCCACCGGCGTCGACGCAGCTGTCCCGTCGTCACGCCGGAAGCCGTGTCGTGGAGGAGGGCCAAAGCGCGACGAGTACGTGGCCGCCGGCGACAAAGGCGTCGTCGTAGCTGTCCCATCGCCACGTCGGCAGCTGCGTCGCGCATTAACGGTCACGACTATGCCCGCGCGAGCTGTCGCAGGGTCGGGATTCCGCCCGTTGCGCGTCGGTGGGGGGCCAAATCGTGACGAGAACGTGGGCGCCGGCGGAACAGGCGGTATCGCAGTTGTCCCGTCGCTACGCCGGGAGCCTTGTTGCACGCTCAGGTTGAAGGACAGACGGGAAGGGGTGGATGGGAACGCGAAGGGGTCCCGCCGACGCGCGCCTGCCTCCGCCATCAAGGGCGGCACACACGGGGAACGCAGGTACGTACCATTTATGCTTTCGTGCTGCGTCGCGACGGGGACGCCGCTGACAGGTATGTCGCCGCCCCTCGTCGAGGACCCGGCAGGGTCCTGTACGGCACTGTACGGGGGCGGCGGGTCGTCCATAACGCTCTGTATATGATATGTAAGGTCAGTCGCACCGACCGCTGGCAAAGGACGCACCGAGAAGTATGACATGCGCCGCCGCTCAGGGTTGACAGTCCGAGTCTTCATGTCTAAAATCATCGTGGCGCGGTGAGTCGCGTTGGTCTCTTGTTGGTCTTGAGGTCAGAAAAGGGAGCGGTGGGGAATTGGGATAGCTATCCTGATACCCATATATACTGTACGGTTGCGCACTGCATCCCGCTAAGTTACCACACAGAAGCGGCTTCGAACCCGCTGCGCAATATCATGGATGACTGCGGGGCGCCATATCGAAGGCGAGAACCAGTTAGAGGCGGTGTTGTACTTGCAAGATCAAAATGTTGTCACGGTGAGAAGTCAACAAAAGTGATTGGGCCTGGCCGGGAATTGAACCCGGGACCTCCTCCAATTGCGTAAGCCCTAAGAAGGAATCATACTACTAGACCACCAGGCCGATATCGGGAGACCGCCTGAGGATGACATCACCCCCGGGGAAAGCTTTGAGATCTGTATCCACTGAGAGACGGCTTCCTCGGTTCCTCTGCAACCAAGTGCGCAGCGCACTGCCCGCGCAGTTGATCTCATCGAGGCAGCAGATTGGAACACGTCGACAAAGAAGCGCACAAGTTCGAGTCAGACAGCGACACAGCCCAACTGGCCGCAATCTTTGATTCATGTATACCCCTGCTGACGGCGCAGAGATACCACTTTGCAGCCCCCATCAACCTGGCTCTCAATCCTTTCTTTCTTGCCCCGCCAATACCCTCTCAACATCCCCAGATCTGGACAAGATGCTCTCCATCGCCCCGTGGCAGTCGTCTCTGCTCTCCGCCGTGCTGCCCAAGCGTCGCCCCGCTCCCCAGGACTTCGAGCGCAAGGCCAACGCCAACGAAATCGTACCGCGCCTGTACCTCTCCGACCTATACACCGCGCGCTCTGACGCAGAGCTCGCGCGCCTTGGCATCACACATGTTCTCTCTGTGCTGGACTTCCGCCCCGTGATCCCGCCGCACATCATCGCGGTGCACATCCCGCTTGCAGACCGCTCCGACGTGGACATCCTCTCGCATCTCGATGCGACAACCACGTTCATCCGTGACGCACTCGCCGCTGCCCCGCAGAACCGTGTGCTGGTGCGTAGTCGCCCGCGCATATGGCCAATCGCTGACCCCGGTCCAGGTGCACTGCCTCATGGGCATCAGTCGCAGTGCGACAGTCGTCTGCGCCTATCTCGTCGCTACGACCGACATGACTGCGGCGCAGGCTCTTGCCGCCGTCCAGGCGAAACGCGCCGTCGTGAACCCCAATTATGGCTTCCAGCGCCAGCTGCGCAAGTATGCAGCGCAATGTCACGGGGAGTCTGATCCCGCGCTTGCGGGGCCAGGCACAGGGAGCGGGTTGACGGTCGCGGAGCGTATTCGGCTGCTCAGTGGCAAGGAGGACGCCGCGGTGTCTGTGGCGGCGGCGGCGGCGTCGACGCGGAATACGGGGACATCGACCTCTTCAACGACGCCGCTGACCTAGTGGTTGAGTGCCGAGCATGAACGGTTCTCTTTATAGATGCGGTGGCCTGTGGCCTGTAGACATAAGTATCGTCATCGAAGACACGTTGTAGACGCACACGTACGTAGCATCACCGTTAAACATCATAACCGCCCTCTTGCAGTGACTTCCGTTCCGCCTTCCTGCCGATCATCGCACACGGTGTAAGTACCATACCGTGCGCCACCCATCAGGTAATCCGCTGCTATAGCATTTGCATGTCATCGCCTTCACATCCACCATCGTTTGAATGCTATTCAACCCCATTGGCCTGCACGTTTGAAGCGCATCAGACAGACCCGCGCCCCTACGCCTTCGACACATGCGATATACAGTCATTGCGCAATACACGCGTTCAAGCATGGTCAGTGAGCTCATATTCTTCCTATGAATAACTCGGCCATCCCCATATCTCCTGCGCTCCGGATTCCGACACTATTTATGTCTGCATCCGCTTGATGAGTCGGTTCCGGATGTCCGTGAGTGTTCCCCACCCGTCCGTCTGATACTGATAGATAAACATCAAGGTTGGGTCTATAGAAGACCGACGTCGCCCCGCACCTCCCATTCGTGCGGCAGGATCCCCACCCTCAATCTCCTCGCCCTTTTGTTTTGATATTTCCTGTCGGTGCTGCATGTCGGCGTCGTCCACGGAGGTGCTGCTCCTCACGGAGAAGCTGCCCATCATATTAGCGGCCGTATCGAGTGCGCGATACGCCAGCAGTAAGTCTCTGCCATGGATCTTAGGTCTGCTACTTACTTTGCGACACGCGCTTCACAAGTGGCTGCCGGGACGCTGATTGTGTACGACCACGGTGCGCCTACTGCCTGTCGCCCCCGTGCGACATGAGTTGACAACCGTTCACACCGACAGTAACAACGCTCGACCAGGAGGCAAGCAGGGTTGCGCAGCTTCCCTCATATCTGCACTTTCTGATTTACCTGACGATCGCTGCTAGGTCGAGCTGATCTGGGTACGTGCCCAATACGATGTTGACCACATCTCATCCTGAGTAGCGCTTCATTGATCAGGATGCACCATGGACGAATGGCAAGGCTCTTTTCATCGCGGTATGTATTACAGCTGTGTGGCGTGATATCAGCAGCCCCGTTCATCACATCTGGACATCTTTGTTGTTCTAACAGAGTCGTTATTATGGCGTATTCGCCTTACTGTCAGTCGCAAGTCACATCAGCTGTGGCACAGCCTAACGAAATCAACAGGTTCAACAACTATGGTGCGTGTCGCCAGTTAGCGCGGACGCAGACCCTTTACGATCCTTCTGCAGCCATGAACGCATTTGAAATGACAGAAACGGTGTGCTCGCTTTCCCTTCCTATGATCCCAAAAACGCTAACTTACAACGTTAACAGTTGTGCGTGCATACAGTGAACTTCCTCGAAGACAAACCTGCTAATGAGACGCGATACTCTGACTCAAAGCTGTGCGTAGCCGTAGATCTGCACGATCTCACCGACTCACAGGTTGACACTCACAGGCCGTTTTTGGATATTGTGGCAAGGCTTCACTGGCGTCTTCATCAGCGCTTCGCTCGCCGAACGTGAGTTAAGCTCGCGGCGCTTTGCTCTAACGCATATGACAACTCCGAACGCAGTCGTCCTCGTCCTCCGCGTGCGTGCGCTCTATCGGGGCAACCGCACTGTCACCTGGATCCTCGGCGTGGGCTTCGTCCTCGCAATGCTCGGCTCCGCCGCGATCGTAGGTACCGCGCTCGAGCAGAGCCCGCGTATGTCTCAGTCCGCATGTCTATCCCGCTCACCCTGACGCGCTCGGCCAGTCTTACTCATTGACCTTCCGACGCGCACGATCTGTCGCCTACAATCCTTCCCATCGTACCTGCCCGCGTACTTCGCGCCGATCGTGCTCTTCGAGACACTCCTTGGCGTGCTCGCTGCGCTCCGCTGGGTGCGCGAGGTGGGGCTCAGACTGCGCTCTCCGGAGTTTGTGCCCGCGATGCTGCGCGTGCTCGTGCGCGACTCCGCGCTGTATTTCGTCATGTACGTCCGCCCAGCCGTGCTTCATGTCGATCGAACGCTGACTGCGATGTGTGACAGCATGACCCTGACGTACTGCGCCAGCGCCATCGTCTGGATTGCCGCGCCGGTGAGCAGTGGTTCCTGTTGATTTTTCCGAAGCTGAACGATGAGCAGGACTACTTAGAGGTAACGCTGGCATTTCTTCTCGCCATGTCCTGCGTGCTCGTCAATCGGCTCATCCTCAACGTCCGCGCACGGCACGAGAAACAGTCGCGCGTGCCGTCCTCGCCCGACTCCTTGATGCAGCACCTGGACGTTGAGCTGCAGTTTCCGTCCCCCGCTCGTCGGCACGAGGGTGATGCATGACGGATGGGCGGGCGCATGCCACGGTGGCAGGAGAGGCTAGGTTGCGCCTGCGGGTCATGTGGTGGTCATTAGGTACTGTTTCCTCCATACAATATCGCATCAAACCAATGAACGTTAGGTAGCTTAACTAGATCAGATTTATCTCCAGCTATTGTATTTTATAGGTAGCCAATAACCCATTGAATCCCTCCTTCAAGGACGCTCATCGGAAGAGCGCGAAAATTTAGATTGCCTCCATTCACTGGAGCGGCCGCTGTTCTCGCCGAATATCTCTCGACACGCACCATGGTGTATCTCATGACGCATCTTTTTCCGCTTCTCCCATCACTGCGGAAGCACCTCGGCAGGCGCACACAAAGTCTCCCCGCGAAATAGTACCCAACCGATATTCTAGCGCTGCCCCTGCGTTCTCCTTATATAAAGCGCGCTGGCACTGCGGAATCTGACAAGTCCTCTTAGCAGACGCATCGCAGATATGAAGCTCACTGCTGCATCTACACTATCTGCCCTCGCGGCGGCGGCGGCGGCGGTCCGCGGCGCGACGCTCTCCTCCCAGGCCACGGACGGATACGTACAGAACCCGTCCGGCACCGCGTCATTCACGCAATACAGCGGGTGCAGCCAGCCCGGTACGTCGCTGCTTCCCGTCTCTAGCCACTGACTCACTGGACATGCAGCATGTGGAAAGTCCGCGAGCGGGTACACCGCAGCCATTAGCCAGCTCGCATTCGGGTCCGCGGCGGGGTTGGGCGCAGGCGATGCGTGCGGCCGCTGCTTTGCGCTCACGGGCGCGGCGGACCCGTATTCGCCGGCATACACGGGCCCGTTCAACACGGTCGTCGTGAAGGTGACGGACCTGTGCCCTGCGTCTGGCAATGAGGAGTGGTGCGGGCAAACCACATCGCAGACCACGAACCAGCACGGCGCCGCAGTGCAGTGCGTTTATTGTGTTTGTTTCCAGGATACGGCTGATGTTCGCGCACAGCTTCGACTTGTGCGAGGATGACGGCGCGTCGGCGAAGTTCTTCCCGTCGGGCCATACCGCGCTGACGGGTTCGTACTCGGAGGTGTCGTGCAGCCAGTGGTCCGGCTCTGACGGGGGCGCCAATTGGAACGGCGCGTGTTTGAGCGGCGAGAGCGCGGCGAATTGGCCCTCGGGTGTGGGCTGTGGCAACCAGGGTGTGTGTTTGAGTCTCGTATATGGTTAATGTCGCTCACTGAAGCTTGCGCCAGGTACTGCTCCTAGCTGATGGCGGAAAGTGCTGTGGGGATTATCATGATTTGTTGGATTCAGGCTGTAACAGGGTCCGAAAGTGTAAAATGGAGTTCTGTCAATGTGGTCCAATGAGCCTAAGCTACAGATAAAATGACATGAGATGTAATGTGTTACGACTGTTCCTGCATGCGCTTCAGGACGGTCGGGTTGATCTTTGGCCACTCGTATTCCGACCTGCGACGCATTACAATTCGTCACCATGCGTCAGCAAAACAGCAAAACACATACCTCGTTTCTCTCCCACCAAAAAGCGGTGCCGACATCGCGCGCCGCAAATTCTCCCTCCACCCGAGATCATACACACGCTCCCCAGGCAAAACGGCAAAGATAGGCAGCGAGGTATCAGATTTGGTCAGGGCGTCCGTACTCCGATGGTCCACACCGGACGCACGCCCTGACATCACCTCGACGCTAGCCGGAATGCACACAAACCGGCCCGTCTGGCGGGACTTTGTGGGCCGGCGCAGGCGGACTGTATCCAGCGTTGTCTGGCCGCGCAGTACGTCGCGGGTCGCGACGACCGCCATTATCTGCCGCTGATCAGCGAACAAAGCCGTCGCGCGGGGCGGCACCGGCGTACCGTAGCAAAGAGCGCGAGCAGCATCCCGCCGGCTACGATGAGCGCCAAGCGCGCGTGCGGCTGCGCGATCATTTCCCCTGTAAACCACCTGCCCGACTCTGGGCGCTGTTCCTTGAGCACGCGGTAGCCGAGCAGCATGCCGACGAACCAACGCCCAGGCGGCCCGCCGTAGCCCACCCAGGAATACCATCGGTCCCACCAGACGCGCCGCGCCCATTCGTCAGTCTGAGAGGCCTCGAGCGCATGCGCGGCATGGTGCAGAATAGGCTTAAGGACAGGAGCCACGGCGAGCGGGACGGTGACCGCGGTGACGTAGAGCAGCGCAAGGAAGGCCTTCAAGCGGGCGGTGGTGACACAATTGCCCAGCTAGACGCATCGCGAGTGAGAGCATGGGCATGAACGAGATCTACGTTAAAGGTGCATGCTCACCCATGGACAGTGGTGATCAAATCCCAGTCTGCAGACGCCGCACGTAGAACAGTGATGTGTGCTGGGTGGTTTCCAGAGCCCGTTGCAGCTGTCCTTGAAGCAGAGTTCAAATCCTCCATCCGGGAGGCATTCGAATGGCTTAGATATGGCGTCAAGTTGAGGTTGAGGGTACGTCGGGACGCTGTGTGTTGTGCGGCCGAGGCAGACGTGGAGGTAGATGGCGGCAAGGAAAGGGAATAGTGCGCACATCACGATGATGTATAATGCTTGCAGGCTGTTAGAGGCGGCAGGCTCGCATCAGCTTGAAATACTCACCAGCAAGAAATGGCCGTCCTTGCAGCCGTCCGTGCCAACCAACTGGTAGGGTGTGACATAATGGAACCCCTGGCTACTACGTTGCGCACTCACCGCCTATTTCAAAGACGGAGATGTAACTCCCATAGCTTCATCGTAAATTCAGCGCTGCGAAGCTGGGGAAATAGAGGTGACTGTGTGCGCACCAGATGATAGCGAAGACCAGGGTCTGCACGCCGAACTCGACGACGCGTGTCGTGTATCGTCGCGATTTGGAAGAGATGCGCGCACGAAGGGGAGTGCTTTCTGTCGGCGCGGTACTTGCGCTTGCAGTCATGTCGGCATGAAATACATGGGGGTAGGAGCAGGCAAGGGGTAGGAGCAAAGAGTACCAAGCATCAGCAAAAGTGCCGAAGTCGCGCGAAGGCGCGTATGCCTTCCCGATCGGGACACGCCTCGGATGGCCTCGCGTGGGGCTCACATGGGACACCCCGGTCTGGGATTGGACCCAGGTTTTTATTAGAAGCACAGGAGCCGTAGCACGTAGAAAGTGTGTAGTACAGTACAGTGCTGCGATAAATACACCGAAAACTAGAGAAGATGGGGCTGCATTGCTGTCACTACTACGCTCATCATCGCGCTCGTTCTCGCCATCATCCGGCCCCAAATTACCATCCTCTGTACGACGGCAACGCGAGCTTCGGCGTCGTGGGCTCACGCGCACGCTGAGCCTCGAGCGCAGCAAGCCACGCAGAAGGCGCATCTCGTCCGTGTCGACGCTCGCCTCGGGGTCCGCAGACCGCGAGAATCACGGCGGGCTGGGGCGCGCGAGCTCTACCGCCGCCTGTCCCGCATCATGGCGGAGCAACCGCGACGCGCTGCCCGACCATCATGCGGAGGCCTGTGCGACACTGCGCCGCGCATATACCCGTTGCTCCTCGAGCCCGCACTCGAGTCATCCACCCCATGAACTGCCGCCGTGTCGCCCGGATGCCTGATGTCCATGCTCGCCACGTCGTCCCTCCCTTCCTGCTCGCCGACGTCCACGAAGCGTCCTTGCCCCGCGCCCGCACGCGCTGTGCGAGTCGACCATCGTGAGCCGTAGGCACAGCCGCCGTCGCCTCTAGTGCGTTCACAGTCCCCGTTTGTGCCACCACCCTTGTGTCTGGTGGCACAGCCCATTCGCCGTGGGCGAGCCGCAGCGCGCGACACGCCGCCGTCGAGCTCACCTCGTGTAAGATGTGCGGTCGTTCGGGCCGTCGTAGGCCCAGCAGCGCGAGTTGCTGCTTGCCATCGAGTGAGTGCCAGGAGAGGAAGTTGCAGGGCGGGAGGGAGAGGGAGGGACTTTGTGGGAGTGAGTGAAGTGAGTCAAGTAGCGGCGGTAGCGTCTTTAGCGGGAAAGAGGCGCGAGCTGGGACTTGCGATGGACCGCAGTTGGGCAAAGTCGCGGTAGCACGGCTTGCAGGCTGTATGCGGGGGCGTGACGATGACTCGACTCCGCGTCGCGTCGCGTTTTGAAACTCCGCTCCTTGCTCATATATATAGAGCGGTGGAGCGAGTTCGCTGTCTCGTTGCCCTTTCCCTCCCTCCCTCATCCTGCCAAGGCCCATCTGCCCGTCGCTCCGCTTCTTCCCTGGCTGGCAGCCCGGCGTCCCTTTGAGCGCTGAGTTGTGCAGGTGAAGCTCCCTTCCTCTCACAGGCTCGAGTGTCGACTGACAAGAATCCCAGGTTGAGCCTCTCGTTCACTGCGTCGGTCAACAGGTACGCATATATTTGCCACACGCGCTGCCATTCTTCAGCATAGCTCACGCCCGCTTTGAGTAGTACAATGACTCATTGATGTTGCTAGCCCCGGACTAGCTTCCTAGGTACGTGATGTCTACCTCCCGGTTTTCCGAATCTCACCACACGTCCGCAGGACTATCTCGATTACCATGACAACATCCACGAGCATACAAGGTACGCTCACCCGCCGTGACTTTTTCTCTTAGGTTGCCTAACATCCGTTCTAGCGCATCGGGCGCGCATATACTCGTCATATACTACGTCCCACCCTTCCTCGACATTGCTTTCTGTGTGCTACTTGTGCGTGAGAAGCTCCGAGGGCGCTGCTGCCCCGCGATGCAAGGTGAACGGTTTGCCCGACGTCGTGCAGGCCGTCGGTGTCTCTCTAGTGTACTGTATACTGTAATGTCAATATAATATTTATTTTGCTCATGAACTGCTATGACCATAAGATGAACTACCACACTGCCCTCCGATTGTATCACAATATCTGGTGAACCGAGTCTCGCAGCCATGGCTAGGTTTCTAGTCTTGTGTCAGCTCGTATGGCCTCGGATAGCCATGTGTGGCTATCCCAGTCTCGCAGCCATGGCAAGGTCCCGAGACTCGGGAACTCAACCATTCGACATGAGGCTATCCGAGGTCGACCCCAGACCGGCGACCGCGCCAGGGTCTGCCCAGGCTGGAGACCCGTCCAAGGTCCACCTGAGATCACGTGAGTCTTTCTGAGACCACGGCCCTTTTGCTGTTGAACGTCACTCCTACGCCCTCCGGGCACAGCCTGGTCCGCCGCTTGGGACGAACCGCTCGGGTGACCATCAAGGTGTTTTTCTGATATTTTCGTGCAATATCGTACATAACACTATGCAAACATCAAGCCAGGGAATTTTTTACGGAATTATTTAATGTAAAGCAATAAGACTTGTCGAGAGAATTTAATTGAGTAAAGGATGCTCACGCGTCAAGCGCAGCTTGGAAAAGGGCGAGATGAAAGAGACTGTTACACGTAGTTAGAGATGCTGTATTTATAAAAGAATAGGACGCTTACTTAGGCGGGGGGAGTGATAGGCTCAAGAGGAGGAGGACAGCTGTCGGAGTCTTCCGATGACGAGTCTGACCAATACACGTCTAAGTCGTCCACCAGCGCGATCCCGTCATCATGAATGTCCTCGCCCGTCAGCGGCAAATCCTCCATTCCCTTCTTCGTCAACTCTGCGGTGGACAGGATGTGTCGGTAGTGGCGCTGGTATGCGAGCTGGAGCGGGATCTGGCGGCGCCGGAATGAGGAGCGGTCGCCGCGCTGGTGGAACACGAAGTCGGAGCGGGTGAGGATGATGGGAGCAGGATCGTGCAGAACTTTGACGGTGACGGACACCTCCCCGACCCGGACGACAACCACGATGGTGTGCAACGGGAGGTCGCGATGCGGAATGGGCTTCAACAGTGTGCAGATGGAGCCGACCCGAAGGCGCAGGTGAGCATCGGGGAGGAGAGGGTGGGTGAACTTGATAGGACGGAAGGTGAGCCGGTTACAATCCTGCGCATGATAGACCTTCTCAGGCGTGTTCAGCATAGTGAGGATTATTGAGTTAATCTGGGATGCCGCGTGCAGCGGAGGGCAGACGTTGTCCGGGCTCGCAGGACGGCACAGCCGGTTGGCGAGGGCTTGAAGTCTGGCGGGCACGTCAGGTACGTCCCTCGCAGAAGCGATCAACGTCGCTTACCGAGTCTCATTCGCGTAGAGAACGTGGCTGGCCACGGACATGAGAAGAACGGGGTCCGGAAAAAGCGACAGAAAATTCATGAAGAGGCGAACCGCCGCTCGAACCTTGTGCGACTCGTAGCACTTGGAGGTGAGAGCCTTGTTGTCAATGCGGGTCAAGCTGATGACCAACTCGTGGCCGGCGTGCCAAAGGTCGGGCATGTGAGGCGGAGGAGGTGCGGGCGCAGACGCAGACGACGCCGGAACGAGTGCAGGAACCGGTGAGTTGGAGAGAAGCGCGGGATCGATACTGCCGAACAGGGCCTCATCGTCAGGAACACCAAGGGGGGGAGATGCATGCGATGGGTAAGGCGGCATGGGAATGAGACCAGGGGGAGGGGAATGCACAGGGTTGTTGGGGACGGTGGAAGGGTAGGAGAAAGAAGGTGAGTCGCTGAAGGCAGACGATGACGACGACATATCTGACGAGAGCGTTAAGGATTCGAATGATGACGTGAAGAAGAATAGTGGACGTTGGGCCGTCATACTGCTCTTCCCGCTCGCTCTTGCGGTCTTATATTCTTGGAATGCCCCAAAAATACGGCGCGGTGCCGACTGTCGGATTATTCATGCCTTTTTATATTACTTATTCAGTATGTCCACAGAGATAGGATGTATCGAGATCCCTGTCTGCGCACCTGGTCTATCAGACTGTGTCTGTGGACTGAAGTCCTAAAAGGTGAAGTCCATATTTCGTGTCTCCGGGACAATTTGAATGACACGGCCCTCCGTACCGCCAGACGGGATGGACGGGAGGTGAGAGTCCATATAGCGCCACACCACCGGGTTTAGGTACATCGAACGAAAACCTTAGGCAAGCACCGTCGAAGAATGTTCGAAACATTCGGGGACAGTACTTTGAATGGTACGTCGCCTCGGCTTTGGAGTTGAAGTGGAGTAGCTGAAAATTTCGTTCGGTGTACTTGGCAACGCAGCGCTTTGCTTGAAAGAAGGAGCTGCGCTCTGGATGAAGGCGTCCAATACCAGCCAACGTCCATAGAGGGTATGCGACACATATAGTGTCGGAAGAGATGTAGCTGAGAACGAGTGTGCCCCAAAAATAGGTGAGGGCCCACAAGGGCGTTTGGCGACTGCTAATGACCAGGTCGATCTCTTTTCCATCCGGCCTTTCAAGATGGATTACTTGGAATAGGCCGCCTGTATTGTCTGCCATGTATTCATCTTCATCGGCGCAAATATTGTGGGTCGAATTCTTATTGCGGTAGCCTTCGGTGATAGTGAGATGTTCTAACACTGTTTCTGCAGATGTTATCGGACAGAATAGGTCTAAATCTCCGGGCTCCCATGCTGCATCGAGAGCAGAGTTCTTCATAAGGAAATGCAAGACCGTGGACCCGGAGGCCACTGATGCCGTGGTGCGAAGGACCTCACGGAACCGCGCGGGATCATCCACAAATTCCGATAGATAGGCTTCCCAACGACTGAGTAAGACCAATTTTGAGGTACGTCCCCAATATCTACACACGCCCCTGCACGTTAAAAGGCTCTCCAGGGACAAACCTTCAAGTACCAATGGCACAGCGAGTTGAAGAACCATGCAGTGTCTGGTACAAGACATCATTGCTGGCGTCGCCACCGCTTGTAGAAACCAGAAGATATAGCATTGCCTTGCGACGAAGCTCAGTCATGCATATGTCATTCTCTTTACCAAGCTGCGGCTTACTGACCGGGCTCTCTCCCCCAGGTTGATAATCCACCCCAGAAAGCTTGACAGCGCAATCTAGATCCAGGAACCATTGGGAACGCCCTGTCTGAAACGTATGACCCATGCTAGGACAGAAAAGGCAATGAATATTTCCAAATAGCGTGAATACAGATACGGGCGAACGGAAGAGCGAGGGTAAGTCGGTTTGAGTTTGTGCAACGGCGACGTACTCATTAATAGCTGTGAGGATCAATACAGTTGGGTGCGCGCAGGAATATATTCTAGCCTAGATGTCGGTCCTCGGCTAGAGGTTCGCAAACGTAGAGGTGCATCGCAACATACCGCTATCACGACTTGTGCTAACACGACTGATAGGCAGATCATTTATCCTGGGGTGGCTATCAGGAGCTGTCACCGATCGGTCACCCGACAAGGCTATTCAGAAATCTTTACGCTGTCGAGAGCGCGGTTTCACGGTCGACGAAGTCGTGGGCGAGCTGTCGCCGCGTTCAATGACTCATGAGCGTCAATACGGACGAGACTCAGTCTCCAACTCGCGAACATATAGGTGTGTTGCAGCATTCCGATATCACCAATGCTGTCATCAGAGCAGATAGGCAAAACATTTCTCCTGGGGTAGCTATCAAGAGCCGCCACCGATCGGTCACCAGACGAGGCCATTCAAAACAATTTCGCACTCGATAGCGTGGTCTCGTGGTCGAAGTCGAGACCTACAATATGTGATGAATTCAGGGTCTACCGTAGGCTGGCGTAGTCTACATCTGTAAGGTAAGGAATCTCTCGAGCTCTCTTTCTCCAAAGACCTGATCAATCTGCGCCTCTCCGGACAGGTACCACCACAGGGTAGACGCAAACCTGTCTATGTACAAGCGGCCGTCGTCCCATTCTTCTCTAGTGGCCCATGGCCCGTCCTTCACAACGCTGACGGTCCCAAAAATCTCGCTCTCGTGCGGTTTCAACACGTCGGACACTATTGATCTCGCCGCATCATCCTCGCCGCCAGAACAAGCCTCCGGTACGCGCAATGCATAGTACCAGCCGTATACGGTCGGGTCTTTATCATAAACTTTGCGAACATCTTTCAGAGCATCTTTGTCCGCGTGCGTCGTCCGCCTGTCATCTTTCGACGACCCACTAATGAGAAGCATTAGGTCTTCTTTGGTTTCGGGCGGCGTTCGGGATGGATGGATGAGGAGAGTCCGGTAGCCAGTCCGCCTCCGCTCAACCTCTCTTGCTAGGATGTCGTTGACGCGCTATAAACATCAGGTCGTTGAATGGACAAAGCGATACGGGACGCCTACTTCAATGGCGACATGCCACTGCGGGCACTGCCTCAAGATGCACGCTCTCACCTCACCAACATCTCGGGATAGATCCCCCGACGCTGCACGCAGTGTCTGACGTTTTAGCTCGTCATCGGTCGGGCGGTACAGAGGCATGGGTGTTTATACGACTTCAGGCAAGCGATTATATTCTACATGATCATATTGACAAGCATTTATATAGGACATCAAGTCTCGACCGTAGCCAGGAATCTTGTTAAGCGTAGGTGAGTGTCGGGGAGGATGACAACACGATGAATAAACATACTCATCAACTGCCCTCCATACAAGACGGGCGTCGCCGGGGCGTAGGTTGACTAAGCGTCCTCCGAAGACGGCGTGACGGAACACAAGGAGCTCTCCCCGCCAGTGCCTGCCTGGAAGGAAGTGCATGATGGATCTGCTGACTGGATAGACCTCGTTGCATGTATAATAGATGACGAATCGACTGGGGAGGCCGGTTGGGCCGGATAAAGTGATATAGCTTCGGGATACGCGCAGAGGCAGCTCAAAGGCGTGTTCAATGAGCGGGAGACTCATGCCCATGTCGATGTCTTGATGAATAGTAGCGATGGCTTGGACACGCGGGGGTCGGTCGATGCCTATATACATAGCCCTTATCTCACAACGCTACCAGGAATTAGCATCGCAAATTAGGAAGCCTTCCTTAAACACACCGTGATGGCCATTCTTAGCGGGGGCGGGGAAGAAAGGCGCTCAGCACCTCACGGCGCGCGGTAGATTTTAAATGAAACGGAGATACAGGTGGCGCAAACATATTAAGCTATGCCGCCGGCTGCGTTTATCAGTCAGACCGATATCAGGCACGCGTTTACTAAACATGGTACAGTAATCCAATCCGTCAGACACCTATCTCGCAGCTATCTCCTGACACAGGAGGCCTAATCTACCTCATCGACATCCTGCTCGTAGTCGACAACTACAGAGCGACGCTCTGTTGCATTCAATATGACCAAATCTGCGATCGGTGGAAGCGATGTGCGTTTAGACGGCCGGAGCTGTCCTATGACAGGGCTCGGCGCATGTTTGCCTTGCATCTTGTAGGTTGAGTCTTGCCCAATGACTCGAAGGGGAAATTGGGCACGGGTGTGGCGTACGTCGCTGCGAATGGACAGGTACCAGAACAGCCAACGGGGAAGTATTATCCCATTACGATCCACCAAGTTCTTCACGACGACGACGGTGTCGTGAAGCTCTTGAACAACGACCAACGTATTCGCGGACCAACCGGCATGGGGATTAACATTCACCAACAGGCGACAGACCGATCCGGCTCTAAGGACGAGCTCGATCGGGGGGAGAATGGATTGAGTGCGCGCGAGGTCGGGAACGCCAATAAAGGGAGCGTCTATGCTCATGTAGACCCGGGATGGGGATGCTCCAGGCACCTGCATCACGATATCATTGAGTTGACGGGTAAGGAAACGTCCTGGGGCGGTGGGATCAAAGCTGGATTGAGGATTAACGAGCAACACCTCGAGGCTAAGGGGAAGTAGTCAGTACGGAGTTTGGAATACAGAAAACGATGGGTACCGTTGTACAGCATCCATTATAGGCTCGAAAGACGTAGCCATGAGGCTGTCGGCGCCGGGGTAGAGGGCAATGAAGTGTATGAATAAACGAACACAGTGCATGATTTCGGTCAAGCGGGGGTGGTTAACCTCCGCCGCCCAGCGAGAGATAGATTGTAACAGGTTGACAAGCTCTATGGCCTGGCACAAGTGCCCGGTCATCTCGGCGTATGAGATCTCTGAGTGCACGATGGGCAGCGACATGTTGATAAGTCTGCTTCTGACAATCCATGCATGGTGCTTTATATACAGGACGCTCGCTGTATTCATAAGCAGTGCAGAAATTTACGCCCAGCGTACTAATGTATCTTACAAACGACCTGGAAATACATGACGAAGCATCCCCCAATGATGAGGCAGCTTACAGGACAGCATCGAAAGCCGAATCGATTCCCTCATCCCGTCCACTCCTGGCCGTTGGAAATCCACTGAGTAGAAGCGAGACCGCCCGCATGGTGTATACCTGCCGGTACATTTTGTCCGACTTATCGATATACCGAGAGATGTATGTTTCCAGCAGTACGAGATCGCCAGCCTTGATTTTAGAGGCGTCGAGTGTAGGCATGTCGGAGAGGCGCATATATTTGCTAGTCGCGTCATACACGCGGTCAAAAGGGACGGCCTGAGAAGAAAGTATTAGCTAGATGTGCTCCGAAAGAAGCATGCGAACTTACCATCTGAGCGCGCTCTCCCGGGATGCGAGCGGTCTGCCACTTTGACGCTTTGACCTCCGGGCTGAATTGCTCCAACGCAGCTATAGTCTTCGTGAGTAGGCTGCAGGATCTGAAAAGAAATGCCGGTACCTCGACGTCTTGGATCCAAGAACTTCCTAGCTATGGCCTGCACAGCCATTTTTGCGACAGATGTCAATGGGTCGATGGTCAGGGAAACGTTGTCCGCAGGATCCCCGTTCTGCTTAAAAAACCAAAATTTGACAACCTCACCCACATGCCAAACAACGACCGGGATGTTGGAACCCGCCCGACACAAGTTATTGGCGTTGGGGCCACCCGATGGTCCCCAAGCTAAGTCTGCAGGTAATTTAGTGACAGAGTACGTGTTGTCTTTGTCAGAAGAGAAGTTGATGAAGCCCTGCAGACGGCTGATGCGGTCATTCGTCAGTACGACTCAATATGTATGGTGAGAGACACTAACCGTCGGAGCGGCTCTGACAGAAGGGGTCTGCGGGGAATATCTTCAAGCTGGATGTCGCTCTGATTCGAGCGCGCAGACGGAGGAGTGGGAATAGAGGGTCTATCTTCCTGAACATCCGCCACGACAGCAGGCTGCGTTACTCTGCAAATGGTTAGATAAAACGAGCATATAAATCAGGTCACTAACTCAGCCGCATGCGCGTCATCCGGTAGAGTAGAGGGCGTGTCCCTTCTGACAGAATCGTAAGGGATCCGAGACGGGACAGGACATGCCTTGTGACTTACTCGTCATCGGAATGCTCCTCCAACACATTTTCTACCACCGAGTTGTCGGGGCTGTCGATCAGGAGTCAGCGCGTGTGATTTGAGACGTAGAATTTACAAACCTATCATCACCGGCTGCTGTCTCCGTCAGACGGGCCCTAGTTGCGCGGGATCTTTTGTTAGGGCCGGGAGTTTCGTCTCCGGCGTCTTTACGCTTGGTGCTATTGGCGGCCATCGTCAATGAACTGTGTCTATGCGGCTACAGCACTTCGCACTATATACGCGGTGGCAGAGTTTGTCAGCTTTGGAACCAATGACCGATGAGCATGAGTCATTGCTGCCCGACGCACAGCTTGGAAATACCATCTTGAAAAAGGCGAGTCATCAAGCAGTGCTGATTGGTAAGACTGATAGGGAAGGATATAAACCATACCGTTTCAACGCGACCGTACTATATTCGTGATGTCATTCATTCAAGGTTCGTCAGGGTTTATCGCAGAGCCCAGACACGCGCTGACGGCCGACTAGATGATAAAGCGCGCCTGGTACGCGACCTATGGCCTGGCGGGATAGGTCGATGGCCGATGGACATCTTAGAGAAAGATGACATGGAGGAATGGGAGATTGTGCCGCGCGGACTGGAGGGCATCGCGCTCTGGGGTCAAGTCGCACCTCATATTTCTAGTCGAGATCTATCCCGTCAGCATTTGTTCGTTCACATAGACGGCGAAGGTAGCACCCTGGACCCAGACGATAGCAGGGATCTTTATCAAATAACCGTCCGCCTGCAAGGAATATTGGGAGCACATAATCTCGCAACGCTGGGCAGCTGGGACGGGTAGGTCGTCGTATCGCAGTAATAATTTATGAATACTTACCGTGCGGGTACCCAAGTACTGAAAAAAATGCCTGCAAGGCTACGCAGTTTGCGATGCTCGAGCCAGGCCCTTTCGGAGAAAACTTCAATTATCAGCGATCATCGCTGAATGAAATACAGAGTTTCATACTTAAGCGACTGGGTTGTCGCGACGACAGATGTGTTCAGGCGCATTCCCCCGGACCCATATACTGCAGTCGGCGCGTCTTCACCAGGGTGGCAGGCATGGAACCGGCCCCCGAATCTGTAGTGAACGCGTCAGACGACCCCAAGCGACTTACACCGTCGGTGGCCGCTCGTTGGCGTGTGGTTGATAAGACCGTATTCGGATGCCGGACGTCCGAGACTGAAGGTCGGGAGTGTGACTCTATCATCTTCAACAAGGGAGACTTCGTGGACATAGCCGTCACAATTGACATCGCGGTTCATCGGGGCAAAACTCATGCAGACGCACCTGTGACAAGTATTCATTACGACTTGAAGCATGTCATGCTCCTGCGCACGGCGGAAGAGCTGAAGGCGGTGAGAGAAGCGCCACGTTGTTAGGATTCAAAAGCTTACCATTTTCAGACCATCAACGCTACGCTGCCGGAGAGCCCAAACAGGCGCAAGAGGCCGCGAATTATGAACACCGGCATAACATTTAAAAGGCTTAAGGAGAGTCTAGAGAGTGAAGAAGAGTCGGCGATTATGAGCGAGCAGTAGACAAAGAGAGTGCTCATACAGAGGCAGTACTTAATAGAAATGGCCGCTTGTGCTGAGCATAATCCATCCACGTCGCGCGGTGCGGCTTTGTAGAACAGAATCGTGCATGAAAGGATTTGTGGAGGGCAGTCTAAGTACTCTCGAGGCTTGAAGCCCAGTGAAAAACCGGGCTGGACCGGTATGGCACGGTATGCGCAGGACGGGGAAATGTGCGTCCAGCTGGAGTGAGGGAAGGGACCATCTGCCTTCAGCTGCGGAATGCGACCCCGTGACGTAGACACCGCGCGTCGTCGCCGCAAATGTACCGTAGTAGAACCAAACCATCGCCGGCGCCGCTGCCTTGCTGCAACGGCGCTGGTTTGCCGCTTCGACGCATCGCGTGCATCGTGCTGCCCAAAGCCGCGTCGCCTGCGCCGCCAAAGTCGCGCCGCCTGCGCTGCCAAATCTGCTCCGCGTCGCAGGTCGCTGCCAAAGCCGCGTCGCCCGCCTGCGCTGCCCCCAAGCCGCGTCGCCGCCGTCTTTCGTCGCTCCGTCTCGCCTGCGCCAAACCGCTTCGCTCCGTTGCGGCTGTGCTGCCCTCACGCCCGGCGTATCAATATCCCTAGCCGTCTTCACAGAACACTAGGATGCTTGAGTATGTACCTCCCAAATAGCGTGACAGTCAGTCATGCTCTCCTTTACCGCACGCTTGCTGATAGTCGTCCCGAACAGATCTGTTGATTCAAGATCTCAACAAGTCTGAGTCAACAACCACAATACCGCAGAGTGCGTGACACCTCTCCCTCTGGATATTCTGCGCTGCGCTGACCTGTCCCTAGACGCCTCTCCCTCACATGCTCATGCGGCTTCCTGCGCAACCTTGTCCCTGAACCGCTGCGCCATCGACCAGCGTCCTCACAGACCCGTACCCTTTACAGCCCCACCGTCGTCCACGCACGGCCGTTCCGCCTTGCCACGTCCGGCTGCTCTGCAATGTGGCCGCATTGAACGCACCATCCAGTCTGCGCGCAAACTCGTCCAATACATTGTGCGCTGTCAACCGGGAGGTTGATGTGAAATGAGATCCTGGTGTGTACCGTAGGAGGTCTGCCGCAAGAGACGTCCAGTAAATAGCTTCCAGGTGCGTCAAAGGTTTCGAGTTTATCGACGCGTGCTCGCGCTCGCGCGCTCTGTGTCTGTTCCATCTATCACCTCACCTTCTTTCTGCAGCAAATATAACTCTGCACTGCCTTTCGCGTACATCATAACCTGGTTTAACCAGAGTAGGATTCGTTTCCGGGCTGATTTACTACGGTTTGTAAACCTAGCAGTACTTAGTACCCAATGAGATTGTTTGGGACGCAACATGCGTGAGATGGATCCTAGCAACAGCACAAGTCCGGCATTTGCGTGCTAAATAACATCCTATATAAGATGTGGGGCTACCCATATTTGTTTCATGGCTGCGCTGGACCGCAAGCTGAGTGCAAAGAGCGCGCTCACGCGCTCACGTGGCAGCCGCCCGCATTGGAACGAGTCGCGACCGGCTACTACGTCACTTGCGTCTTGTCGCTTCCCCTCACTCTCCCGCCTCCCACTATCGCTGTTCCCATGCTCTGGACTGCTACTGTCTCGAGCTAGCAGCTATAGACTCACAGGCTGTCTCTGGGTGACTCAACTGGAAGGCTAGAGTATGCAGTCTTCCGCTTACGCTTGGGACTTGGAGAGCTCAATTCAGCTCAGGCGACAATGCGATATACTGACTTAGATGCCACGTTACAGTTCGTCGAACACACCAAGGCACCCTCAAGAACGCTGGCCTCAATAACGGCAGGGGTGGAGACCGCTGAGCGGGGAAGCAAATAGACATGTCGTGCGGAAACTCTCGGTGCGTTATACTAGCTCCTTCTGGCACCCTCAACTGACACAATTGCCGACCGGTTCAGTCAGGATGTCCGTGCTACAAAAGCAGCTAAGAGGACAGACGGATAGGCTGCAGGGGGAGAACGGTACGTCGTTTACGCTCGACTTCCTGCGGAGCTGAGTAGGACTCTCGACTTAGCGAACGGACGGACTGTGAGTGCGGGACGCGAACGCGAGGCAGGTGAGTGAGATGGCTTCATATGGTCCTATCTGCCGTGGTATGCGGATGGCAGCGGAGGCGGGGCAGCTGGCTGGGAAGGTTGGGAATGGTCCTGTATGCGCCTATCTGGCGTGGTATGCGATGAGCGGGCAAAATTGGTACTAGCATTGGAAACATATGTATGCATAAGGCGGCAGAAAAATACAGATGAATACATATCGCGGCATATTGATGCAAAAAGACGAGACAGATGGGGGCAGAAAAAACGTCAAAAAGTCCGGATTTGTCTGCATACAGCTGCCATGGTCTGCCGGCCCCACGCGGGCAGAAATATGCATACGGGGCCATACCGGTCCAGCCCGGTTTTTCACTGGGCTTGAAGCTTGAAGCTTGAGGCCTGGCCGAGGCGATGTCAGAGTTTGTAACCGGCTATGACGTACATAGGGTTTCGTGCACGCGCGCCCAGCAGCCTCTCATCGCCTCGTCCTCCGCCCAGCACCTTGGTCCCAGGTGCGTTACGCCCGCTCCTTGTTCTGCACGACATCAGCTGCTTGATATGACCGCTAGTACCAAATCCGCACACACGGAACACCCGTGCCATGCCTAGTCGCGCTCACGCAATCAAATCCTTCGTGCGTGCGACACTGACCAGAGCCACGGTCTCACCCAACCCACCCGCCGCTCAACGGGCATCTAATTGCCGCCTCACCAGGTGTCACGGCGCAGGTGTCAGGGTGAGCACGAGAGCACGAGGAACGGGTGGCACGCAGTGAGTCTTGGGCAATAGTATTATCTATTGGAGAAGCTAAAAACTCGATAAACCCGTCCCCCATGTACATCCTCACCCGTCATGCGCGCGTCCAAGCGCAAGGACGCGTCACGCCAAATCGCGCTTCACGCCAAATCGCGCCTCACGCCAACATCGCGCTTCACGCACAAGGCGTGGTCTGTTTAGTCACCGCAGTGCGTCGTTGCGCAGATGCAGGGATTCGTCTTGTGGGTGCAAGGCCACGTTGGGGCAAGTATAAACGAGATCAATTCTGACCCGCCCGCGCTGCCTGCCCAGTACGCCTCCCTCCACGCCGAGTAGCCCGTCGTAAGCGGCTGCACCGGGCCGGGCGCGCTCTTCCTCTCTCAACGCCACCGACGCCCCATTGCCGCAGACGCTGCCCGCGCTTTGCTCCCGTCCCCGTCCCCGTCCTTGTCCTCGCTTCCGCCGTCGAGCGACCCCGCCCCGCCTGGCGAGAGAAGATGGCGGTTGAGTGGGTGTGGTGGTAGCGGTAGCGGAGGTGGAGGCAGCTCGAGGTACGTATACGCCTATCAGCGCATCTCGCGCTCGTTCTCACAGCGCTATCGTGCAACAGCAATACGGGTGCCATCGTTGGTGGCGTTGTTGGCGGAATAGCGGCGCTCCTCATCCTCACGATCCTTGCACTCTGGCTCCTCAGGCGCAAACGCCGCTTCCATGGCACCAAGGAGCGGCCCGCGAACATTCCGCAGGACGACGAGGAAGGTGACGGGCCAGGGCGGCACAACCTCCCGCAATACTACGAGCCTGAGCCCTTCCTTGTCCCGGATCCGACGCTCGGGACGACAGACGCGGGCTTGACACACGACAGCTCGGGACGTCCTCTGTCTGGCGAGACACAAGGGCTGATGCGTCCAGAAACGCCGGGGCAGCGTTCGATGACAAGCTTCTCGACAAACACGCGCAAGTCGGGCATGCCCCCGGTGCTGCGGCCGGTCAACGTAATTCAACACGACGATGCCGGGCCTTCGGCCGAGCCCGCGGGCGAGGCGGAGACGATAGAGCTCCCGCCCGCGTACAACAAGCTGCGCGGTGGCGCGCCACCAACGGAGGAGACGGCGACGGCGACGGCGCCGGAGACAGAGGTTGAGGCATGAGGCGGGAGGATGCAACGCACCCGACAATGGCTGGTCTGACGACGCTGATGGTTGGACTTGCTCTGGTCTGCCTTGCTCCGCACCTCTATTCATACGCTTGGTGCGCCGCCCTAGGTCCAAAGATTTCGTGAATACATATTGACGGTGAATCCACTATTTTTAGGTTACAACGACTGTTGATACCAGCAAGCCTACATGCGTCAGATATGTGCGGTGTGCACCTTTCCTTGTCCAGCGGGCGTCGGAAGAGAGGAGAGAGCGCTGCGCTGGCGTCCAGCGTGCGATCCAGCTGGGGCTAGCCCGTATGTATCAGCGACGCAATGCTACAGGTTTGACGTAAGTGGATGGTCCCAAACCTCTCGAGTGTGTGAATCACCCACCCGATTGTCTGCCCCGCTCTGTGGGGAGGTGCTACCGATGCGATGTCGGTGGGCGGCGTGTAAGAAAGCTCGGGCGTGCTTATCGAGGGTCGTCAAAGCTACCGGAGCGCGGCCGGGCTCCAGGCTACCATCCGCGACGGTCAAAGCTTGCACAATGGGCTATCCACCGTCAACAATCTTAGCAGGTAAAAGGGCCGGCATGGAATGCCTCCGCCAAGGCAAGCCACCCGCGAATTCTTGGCCTCCGCCCAGCAGGCCAAAGATGCGTTACGAGGCCCGAGAGAGCCGACAGGAGTGGCGCACAGGCAGTGCATAGTACGCACTGTGAATATGAAAGGTGTACGAACAAAGACCGTGGGTGTCCCTGATCCGGCATCGACGGATGTCAAGCTGACAGGCTGCGAACCAACAGCCAGGCGCGTTGGTGATTTGAAGTCCACGACCACACCGAGCTACGGCCATGCCAAGCTGCGCAAAGCTATGGAAAGGTGCATCATTGTCTCCTGCAGTTATTGTTACTAATGTATATAAGGCCCTCTGAATCCCGATCCTTCAATCCCCCATCAATACTTGCAGGTTAGTCCGCCTCTACCTGCTTCGCTTATGGCTTGACGAGAGGATGCATTCATCCCGTCATCGCATTGTATCGCGTTTCGGATGCGGGAGTGGGTGCGTGCTGCAGGCTGCCGGTGTACGGATGCATTCGTCCTGTCGCGCAAGCCAGCGGCGTGTGCCCCGCTGCATTTGGATCTCGAAATACGTCCGCGGGTGCGTGTTGCAGGCTGAGCGGTGTGTGCCCCACTGTGTTTGGATCTCGAAATACGTCCGCGGGTGCGTGCTGCAGGCTGCCGGTGTACGGATGCATTCGTCCTGTCGAGCAAGCAAGCAGCGTGCGCCCCGCCGCATTCGTTATCGGAACTGCTGGCCTATCCTACACGTCCATTTACTCGATTTCTTACGGAGTAAAACGCTAATGCCATCGTTCTGCTAGGAAGGCCGCCGGGATCTTCGCCGTAGTCAAACCTATCAAAACGCTCGCCCGTCACACCGTACCAAATGCGCCAAGGTTAGCCCGCTTCTTTGTATTGGTCGTCCATCGCCTGCGCTTCGACGGGAGGACGTATTCATCCCGTCATGACGCTGCTCGTGTTCCGGACGCGTGCCGAAGGCTGCGGCTGCGCGCCGCGTCCTGCTGGATTGCACATGCATTCGGCCTGTGCTTCGATCGTTGTGGACGTGGAGATCAGGCCTGTCAAAAACGAACGTGCTCATGCCTAGGACGATGCTAATGTACGCATGTTTTCCAGGAATTTTGCTCGACATGCACGAGGTGCCATCCACTTGGGACGATCCTCAGTCGCAACCTCTGGCGGATGCCCCGGCGCAGATTGAGTTATTTTCTACGCACTACATGGCTGCAGCATTCAACCAAGTCACCTGGGCTCTTGACGAAGACTCCGATGGCGAAGAAGAGCAAGCCGCCGTGGCGAGCTCCGACTGCGTGGACTTGGTAGAAGCAATAAAAGCAGGTCTAGCCAAAGAAGACGTCGCAAAGGACGCTTCAAGTGCGACGACAGGCGTCAAGCGGTCGCAGCCGTTCAGTCGCCACCGCGCGAAGGCCGCGCAGCGTGCACAGTCCTACATCGATCGTCAAAGAGAGAAAAGCAAAAGCGTCTCGGCCACAGTCTCTCTCTACAAACAACTTCGTGGGGAAGGTAAAGGTAACATATCGGCTAATAAGAGCCCATATGTCGGTCGAAAAGTCTCATCGACGGAGCCTCTCCCCCTGAGGACAATAGAAGCCGGGCGAGGGTGAGCGATACCACCGCAATATTCAAACAGAGTGAATGACGACCTTTTGCAGCTCCGGAGTCAAGGTGTGGGATGCTTCTCGGAGGCTCGTTGTTATACGAGGATGGTCTCCCGGAGGCGGCCCTACAATTCCTTGGATCAACGATACGCTCGTCAGCGCGGCGGCACTTCTAGAGGACCTTCCGTCGTCTTTTTCACGTAACATGCGGGGCAATTTCAAAACGCACTGGTTCGCACTACACCGAGGATCACAGACGGTAGGATTAAGTCAGGTATAATACAGAAACTAGCTAATACGTTTCGACAGGAACCCCGCCTATCATCGTACTATCTCAAGCACCAAGAAGTTGCAGACCGCGTACGTGATATGCTAGAGGGCGTGCGCGAATATACGGCGGGTACGTCCGCATCTGAGCATCCCTTTCATGCCTAAACAATTTCGTGCTACCAGGCGTATTTCAGCACGAGGCACCGGAGCTTTACGACCGGTATGCGCACACAATGGACTGGATCGCAGACAACACGGGATGCCAGGCGCTCTTCTACCCATTTGCATCATTCGCCTTCAACATCGGCGATGTATCTTGCCGGCGCCACGTCGACTTCTTCAACCTCGGCACAGGGTATTGTCTCATCATACCTTTTGGTAATTTCGATCATCGTCAAGACTGCCTTCTCGTGGTAGAAGAGCTAGGCATGGCGTTTGAAGTCGCAGCGGGGGTACCTATCTGGATCCCTTCCGCATCGTTCCATCACTACAACACGGAGCTCCGCTCAAGAGGCGTTAGGTATTCGTTCACAGCCTGGACTAGCGGATCTCTGTTCCAGTGGCGCGATCTCAACGGGCGCGCAGTAAACCAGCTGAGCATGCAGGAGCGCAGGCAATATCTAGGGAGCCTTGGAGACCGGCTCATTGCAGGCATTCGCATGCTCCCTAGTCAAGCGGCGTAGTACGACATTATCGCATTACTGCTATGTAGTGTCTGTAGAATTATATATTGTGCATACAGTTATGAAGATCAGATCCTAAGACAGCAAGCAATAAACAAAAATACATTTGTCATAGGGAGCGTTTCCGGAGCCTAAAGCTCCCTTCACCATGCGTCGACACTCGTTGGCCCTCTCCGTTATGGCATCCTCCGTGTACAGCGACTCCTTGAGCGGATCTTCGAATGCATAGCGCAGAAGCGGGTCAGGTCGGTCGTGCGGCCCGATGTGCAGCGTGGGTCCACTGCCGCCGTCGGATTCAATGTTGAAGTTTTGCTCGTTGCTCGCCGCGTCATCCCCAGCACAGCTCTTCCTCTCTTCCTCCTCTCTGAACGTCATTCATCCGCGCATCATCCTGCACTCAACATCTCCACCGAGGCCACCGCACCAAAAAAGTCGTCTAAGTTCGGTCTCGGGCTGGGCGTCGTAGGGCCAGCGGGCTGCCTATCGTTCGGCGGCGCCACGCCCGCGCCCTTGAAGCCCATGCGCAAGACCAAAGAGAAGGGCCCACTCGACCCAACGCTTTCGCCGACTTCAAGGCCTCAAGCTCAAGGAGGTCGAGGCGTGCAGCTACAACACTGACAAGTGCGTGACCAGTTACTGTTTCTGCTCCGCTGAGCTGACACCCGTACAGGTTCGTGTTCGCGCCGCCCACCAAAAAGAATGACCACCCCGTCGTACGCCTGATTTTGTCATCTCACCGCGCGACGGATCCGCGAGCTAGTGCTCCTCACAAAGAAGTACGAGATCGGCGCCATGACCAAGTAAGTGGTCGAGCATCTGAAGCCCGGCGACACGCTCGCGATCAACGTCCCGTTCTCCAAGTGCCCATACAAGTTGCGTGCGTGCGCATGTGTGTGCCGGGAAGTGCGTGGGCTGACCGACTGGGCGCCGCAGCGAACGAGTTCGGCGAGGCTGCGCTCATTGAGGCGGCAGCGGTGTCTGCGTGCGACACCACATCTAATCCGCAGCCAAGCAGACCGCCCACAGCAAACTGCTCCACCAGATCCGGACGCGCGCTCGTTGAACGGTCAAGCTGGACGGGTAAGCACACACTACAACTCCAGAGAACAGACGCATCACCAATGACTTGCACGCTGACCGGAGCGCCCTACGCGCGTCGTACTGCAAATGCCCACAAAAAACGAGTAAGTGCATTCCTGTTCGTATTTACACTGATGTTGCCTTTGACAGGATTCTAGCAATGACTTTGAGCCAGTTGCCTGCGCCCACCGCCGCCGCTCCAGCCTTTCAAACGCGCCCACATCCTCGAGCACACCACCGACGCCCAACACCGACCACAACGCCCGCCGCAAAAAATGCCGCCTTTCAAGCGATGACCAAGTCCCAGCGTCACCGTTAGATCGCCTCACCCTTGCGACGCCCAGCGTCACCACACGCCGCGCACGGAAAACAATGGCGGCGACGGCGACAGCGATTCTTGTGAGGTTTGCGGGCGTCTTACATCGTACTATACCATTGTACCTGTATGAATAATATGAATATGATTCGACCTGCTTGAAAGCTCGAGAAGTGCGTGATCGTAGTGGTCGTGGGCCCTGTGCCAGCAGATTGACTCTAGTCTTGGCTGTTGGGCTATCGAGTGGTATGGATAGATATTGCTTGCTGTTCAGTTGGTGCCGGAGCAGCATCAGCTTAGCTCGGAGAAGCTATATCAACACGGCATCCTCTAGCTCCTGCGCGCGGTCCTGTTCATAGCGAATCCTCGTCACCCTGTCAAGTTCTGCCAGCCGAGCAAATTCAATAGTAAATTCATGACTAAGGGGCTCGGATATCTGATTTCGAGGAAACCATCGAAGAATTGCTAGCCCCTTCAAGGTGCGTACTCTGGAAAGCATGACATAACGGCTTTGAAGGCTTCGACATCCAGCGAGATCTACTATAGCATAGTCTAGCGAGCGACCTTGGCTCTTGTAATCTGTGTAAGCATAAGCAGGCAGTATCGGTAACTGCTCACGAGAGATCGAACGTCGTATCCCATCAGACGAGGTATGCTGAAACGACCTTCGTGAAGTGTATACAGGGACAACATCAGCGGGGAGTCCGGGGCACTTCAAACCGCATCCGTTGACAAAAACATAAGCGCAATCGGCGCATCTACCGCTGTCGGGAGCCTCACTGTATTTCACGTCGCGCACAATCCCCTCCGCACCATTAACAATACCGTGAGTGATATCCAGATTCTCTGTTATCATAACCTTCATGCCCACGAATAAAGGCAGGATACCCAACATGTCTTCTGTCTGAGAAGACCCGGCCAAGCGCAACTCGCTCGCAAGGTGCGAACCTACCAATCTACGTGAACATCTATCCCTCGCGAAATATCTGAACAGAGGTTGAGAGGCTTCCTTCGCTCGGGCCACAGAAACGCGCTCATTGATTGCGTCTCTCAGCCGTTTCCTCGCAACAATCACAGGGCAGTCAGCGAAATTCGCGAGCTGTTCGGGATGATTCTTGATAATGTTCTCTAACAGACGTCCCGAGAGCAAGCTATAATCCGACGGGCATCCGTGTAACGCTTTGTCTGTTCCTTTTCCCAACCTAATTCTACCTACAATAGCCGCATACTGGGGGTCATCCGTCTGACGCCAATTCTTCCGCAGCTCAATAACCCGGTCTACTTGCCTCCAGAAGTTCAAACCCTGCATCGCTTCCTGTGCCGTCCGAGAAGAAAGGCTAGCTGTTGTACCGGTGAGCAAACTCTGCGAGAACAGACATTTTGCCTGAACAGGCTTCAATTGGCCAAAGTCTCCCAAAAATATAACATTCACGCCTCCAAACGGCAAACCATCTAGATGAGCCGGATATCCCTTCGCTTGGGCTAACCTCATTGAGACTTGGCCAAGAAAATGCGCCGAAATCATAGAGATCTCATCAACTATCAGCCAATTGACCCCAACCCACGCTTCGCTCAACTCCTTTTCACGCGTTTTGTACTCACTGGATGGAAGAAACGTCAATGCATGGACAGTATATCCGCCAATCAGGCAGGCTGCGATACCAGTAGGAGCCCCAACGAATGCTTTATCGCTCATGCCCAGTGCAGAAAACAGCCTTACAACAGACTTAATCAGATGGCTCTTGCCAGTCCCACCAACCCCCGACACGTAAAGCAAAAATTGCTCAAGGGAACCGGAGATAAGGTGCTTCGCAATCATTCGAATCGCACGCTCTTGCTCATCATTCCCGCGCAAATTCATATCGTCCACGACTCTCTCGATAATCGCAGCAGGACCGCTACCGGATGAAGCCGCGTCACTGATAGGCCGTTCAATCAACTCGTCCGGTAGCTGATCAATATACAAGGCAGGGTCTTGATCACTCGCCCCAGATACAGCATCGTCGCTGCCGCCGCCCGGGAACAGAACAGAGCGGCCTGGGACGGGACGTCTCACACGCTTCAAATCCTTCATGATCTGGCTTTGTGCGTCTTGCTCGTCGGCATCTCCGTAGCCACACCCATCGCTGACCGCCATATTCTCGGAGACAGTTTGGCGGCTTACAACGACACCGGCCCTCTGCAGAGTATCCAAGCACTGCACTATGCGGGCGCGCTCCCTATTATCCATTGGTACGATCTCAGCTATTCCCGCTTCATCCCCCTCCAGATACTGCGCCGGTAATAGAACCGTCTCCAGTAGGGCATCAGATTGCTCAGCGATTTCTTGTAGAGCGTCTTCTTCAGGCCCGTGTAATTGGACCCCGCCCGAGCCCTCAATCAAGTCGCCTACAACTCCTTCTCTCCTCGCTGCATCATACACAATTCGCGCATCGCGACACTCGCTTTCAACGTGCATGTTTTTAATCAATCTGAGCGAAGAATCCGGAAACTGATATTCATCGAAAGCCTCATTCCAGGTCTGCTGCGGAGTCTTCAGGTCATCCAAAGTGCGCCAAGGCTTGAACAATATCAACATAGCCCTCGCCCATTGCTCCCTCTCTTCGTCAGATCTATCTCGTCGAGGTATATTAGGCCCTAAAACGACTGGCACAAATCTAGCCGTCCGGAGATAAGAAACGTGCGTAGCAAACAGAGGATGATCGTTGCTCAGGAACTTAACACGCTTAGCGCCTCTACCAGAGTCTACGTCATCTGCATTGCCTTCTTCTGCATGATCATCAGCGTTATCCTCCCTGGATTCTCGCGCCACCGAGCAAATACGGTGGACCAAAGCCGCATGCTCCCACACACAAAGCTTTTCAAATTCTTCCTCACATGAACGCAACCGATAGTCCTCTATGAAGCTACTGATACGTATATTCCCTTTCGATATAGACAGTACAGCGCTTACGGAGCTCAATCCCTCAGTAATCTCGGGCCCGGGGTCATCAGGATCATAGTTATCATCGTCAACAGGATTCACGCCCGCAGCCTCTCGTTCAACGGCGGCCACGTACCTATGCAGATCCCCCCAGTTCAGTATCTTAAATCGATCGCTTGCATAACGATCCCCACCACCCACTTGGTACGACATCACCTGCTGGTGAGACATCTCATCCGCCCCCATAAGCGAGTTCACAGTTTTGATGATAAGACTGTCGTAGACGGTACCTGAATCCGTACCGCAACCGGGTGGATGCAGCTGCGCGTTGCGCTCGACAGCATACAATAAAGCTTTCAAACCAAGATGCAGAGGTAAAGACGACTTGGTCACATAGTCAGTGACATAGAAGACTAACGCTTTCGCCGCCTCCCCAGATCCTATAAATTTTATATCCATGTTGCTTCGAAGCAAGAATATGACCACATCATTAAAGTTATTTATCCACGGATGAAGCCGTCGAAGCAAAACGGACTTTGTGTCGGGATCCAGCTCAGTAAGTGACCTGGTTTCGCCGCTTATTCTCATCCGACAGTGAGCATCATCGCGAGGCTCGCCTCGCTTCAGATTCTTCCAACACGTTTCATGATGTACATGCCAGTTGCAAGCAATAGCAAGCTCTTTGACAAATTCTTTGAACGCGCAGCGAAATTCTTCTAGCTCGGGTGCCGACATATTAGGAAGAACCTCAGGGGCTTGATCAAGCCTAGGATCAAAGCCAGGTAAGGTGTCTGGCTTCACTACAGCCGGAGATTTACGCAAGACCGTTGACATTCCTGGCAGCTCACATTGAATCACGGACTCTATCCATCCGAACATCTCGTGCTTGAAGGCTTCGTCTCCGGTAAGCCTATCCCGCAGAGCCTCAGGTGAGAGATTGCCTTTCAGCCAGACAAGCATATGACAATGCAGTGATCCTCTTCCTTGCGCCTCGACCGTACCATAGTACGCCTCGCAAACACCGAAGAGACCAGGACGCTCATCACCGTACCGAAGAACAAAACGAATGAAAGCTTTCATGGTGATATCAAAAAACACCGCGGCAGCAGCAGGATTGTCAGCGACCTGTTTCGCTCTCTCGTAAGCCGATAACCCTCGAAAAGTTGATGACGATTGACCGCACAGAACATGCAGCAATTCAGAATGCACATCGGATGGATTCAGTGTAATGAACAGGGCAGGACAACCGTACGTCTTCATAAGCCCACGAATCTCGTTCCGCATGTTGATTTTGTAACCGGCGCTGCCTCTCAAGTCCTTAGCCACAGCTCGAAACTGGTTCAACAAACGGACCACGCTTTTCTCTTCTCGAGTCGTTGGCACGGCATGAAGATTCTCCTTCCACTTTGCACACATATCCCGAAGGATGTCTTCGGAGCCTATCAACTGGGCGCAGAGATGCCGGTAGGCCGCATGATTTATCTTGAACCTGACATTGCGGACGGCGTCGAGCTTCTGAATTATATTCCATCCAACGAACGGAAAAGCAGAATCTCGCTCGAAAGGTGAGTCATACATGCGCAGCAAGTTCCTCATCTGCCGCTCGAAGCTGATGGTCTGATCACGTCTCCTCAGCTCGTTGTGGAACCCACCCATCCCATATGGGTCGAGTTGAGGGAATACAAATGTCAACATGCGCGGGTCGCGGTCCGGGAACAGGCGACTGCCTCCGCGGACGGTCAGGTACGGCTTCCCACTGAGACACCACCGCATAGCGTCCGCTTTCGAAGCGTTTACATTCAACCCAGAACGATTGCTGGATATGAAACCAATGGTCTCTAAAAGACTCTCACCGTGAGGCACGTCTATGACACCATCTCTGTCCGCATACCCAGAATTGACCGCATCGGCATGAGCGCCCCGCACAGGGTTAAGCCGACATATCTCAATCGCAGGAGTCAACACCGGTACAGAAGGGTCCCCGGCACCTACAAGGGCATCCAGGTTCGATGGGCTGTAAGTCACGCCACTTTCCTTATAGAAAATATTGTGCTCGGTCAGGAACTTTAACATCGTTTCTACCCGACTCTTAGTAACAAACACGGGTCTCAACTGAGGCAAAGTACGAAGGTCGGGTATCACGCCAGCAGACACGAATACGACACACATGCTAAACTGAAGATCCGATGGGGAGGGCGGCAGAAAGGTATGCAGCTTTCCAACGTCCTGCGGAATTATCGCGACATTGCCCCGATTGAATCTTTGCGGGGCCCCAGGAACACCATGCGACCCGTCATACGTCAAGGTAATTTGTGTGGCGCGACACGCAGATACAAGCTGTAACTCATGCATTGTAGCCGTTCGAAAGGCCTCTGCGACGTCCGCCGGCAAACGCTCCCTCGCATACCATTGAAAATTTGCCAGACTATCCCGAGGCTGTTTGCCTCGCGACAAGGACCTGGCACAGACGTGACAGACATCAAGATCGTCCAGTTCAGCTGTAGAATGCATTCCGCGGAAGCATAGAAACGCATTCTGGTACAGTTCAAAGTCATACTCTTCCGGCCAAGCAAATGACGGAATATGCTCATTCTGCAGAAGCTCAAGAGGGACATCATCAATACTGATTTGACTCAGTTCATCAGAGAACTTCCGTTGACCGCACACAGCGCACGCATAGTAAATCCATCTATCAGGCCGAACAAACTGCTGATACTCCCGCATGATGGTCAGCCGATCCTCCTCAGTAGGGAAATGCGGAAAAGGACATTCACGGACCGGGACACCTGTCAGAGGTGGCGACATCGCAGATGGCGAAGGCGGTCGTGCAGCACGCACCGGAACCCTCCGCCGAACAGGTGTACGCACCACAGGAGCAATCCGCTCGTACCGCACGGGAGAGAACAGATAGCAGACGGACGCACATGCCGCATCACAAGCGTGTACATTTAACAAATGATTCATTATTACATCCTTCAGCGTGTCGCGATGAACACCGCCGCCATGCAACCGAGCAATGCCGAGCAAATCCGACCTAGTCCAGCGAGGATAACCATTGACTAGCAGCTGCATTGAGGGAGTTCGGACCCACAGTGTACCGGGGGGTGTGTGCGGCAAAGATGAAGCCGCTACAAACTCGTGAGGTACAGCTGTCAAATATGAATACCATTGATCAAGCAGAGAAAGCTGCACGGGCCGGCCGAATACAGAGAACGCAGCAGGATCGCCGACAAAATCGTTTGGTATTAGGAAAGCGACGGTCCTGACATCATTACTATCGACCTCGATATCTGTCCTATGACCTGACAATTGACCATTAGACCCAACCGTTACAGGTACAGACGATGGCTGGGCACCTCCGCCCGACACCTGTGGGACGGTTAAAGACGCAGTCCGTGATCTGTGCGCAGGAGGGGGTGACACCGATGGTCGTCTGCTACTACTCGCCATAGAGTGCAGATGAGAGGGAAGTTGAGAGGATTGGCGGGGCCCGCCAACTGCAGTGTGATCTGTTACAGCACAGATACGGATGATTCAGCAGCAAATTCGGCGTTACAAACCAAGGGCCACTGCCCGATGCGGATGATTAAGCAGCAAATTCGGTGTTACAAACCAAGGGCCACTTCCCGAAGCGGATGATTAAGCACAAAAATGTTTACAAACCAAAAGTGACTGCCCGGGGGCGGCTGATTCATCGCCGAAAACATGCTGATGAAGCAAAAAGAGGCCAGTTTCCACGAAACAGCAACGAAAAACAGCCAGAGACCAAGAATTTCAAATTCCACAGCCAGCAGATGTATACGTGACCGTCACACTTTCGATGTCACACCAAAAATCGCGAAGACCTGGCCTAGCGGACCAGGAATTCGGGAAGCGGCGGCAACGCCGGGCCGACGTTTGTTGTTGAACTTCTCGCCGCCAATCCGTGGCCGCTGCTTACCGTCAGCACAGGTCCCGGTGAGCATCCATTCGCGTGAGTCGGGACCTCAGGCTACGGGTGGCTAGCCTTCATATCAAGAGTGGCGACGGGTGGATACAAGTAACCTCTGGTCGTCACCACGTCAGTCCCTCATCTATAGTGGTTCATGCGACCGTGACTGACAATTTGTATAGCTTACATCCTTCGTCTCTCCCACATCAGTCTGCGCGATGTTCAACCCGTTCGGCTTCCAACACAAGGTCTGCGGCTACCCACTCAACATGGAATGGCTCAGGAACTACGCCAAAGAACACAATTTTGACGACATCGCAGACGCTGCCACCGACATCGCCGATCAATTGCACCTGTACCCCCGCGTTCGCGTCATGTACGCCAAGGGCAGAAAGCCGAACCTTTCGTGTGCCTCGTGGTCTGTTCCAACCTGCCGAGGGATCACATGCCGATGATCTCGCCCGAGCAGCTTCAGACCCTCAAGGACTTCCTCAAGACTGATCAGGAGCCACAGTGGTACTTGAAGGGGTGATCGTTGTATGGAGACTTTGGCGGCACGCGTGCCCACGTACGGTGCGACTGTTCGTTTATTGTCACGGATCGCTGTCTTCCCTGTGGTGATTTTGTGCTATGATTTTGGTTCCCTTTACATTCGTTTCGTGTCCCTCACCTCTCTAATGTTTGCCAGTGGCGCTGTACATCGATGACCGCGCTCAATGCACTCGCTGATGCAAGTACATGCGGCGACGCGAGGGGTGCAGGGTAGGCGTCAAGAGCGGCGGCGGCAAGCGAGGAGCTTCTCCGATGAACCTCAAAGTCCTTCAAGTCTTGGCTTACTCTTGCCAGTGAATAACTCTGCTGCTACCTGCACACCGGCCTGTCTCGTCCCAACATCCGGTCCGAACCCTATGGCGGTCGATAATTCTTTGCTACGAATCGACTCTGAAACAAAAAGGTACGATATGTATACTGTTACAACATTTGCGAGAACTCATTTGAAATCATCCGGCACGTCCATCTTCCCAGCGTCCATCAAAAACTTCCTCACCGTATGCCAGCGATCGTACCCCTTACGATCATACATATCCAGCGGCTTCGACCAATTAACCTTCTTCGCTGCCTCCACAACTGGCTCATAATCGGGATCATGTCCGGTCAACTTCTCGAGGATTGCAGGCGGGAAGTGGCCCCTCCGATAGAGGTCCGCTCCGATCCAGTAGGGCCCAGTTGCGGCGACGACCCTGATCTTCTGCAGCTGTGGGCGGCTGGCGAATACGTATGCCGCCTGAGTTATCGCGTCGTCTTGAGCTTCGCGCAAGTGCATACTTATCTGGTCGTCCAGAGCGCTGCCCGTAGCGCCGCGTTTGGGTCCTCGTTTAATTTCGACCAGAACAAAAGCGCGCTCGGCAGCAATGTTCCAGTCTTGACTGTTTGGGTCGGCCTCGGGTTGCGCGAGGACGTTGATAACAGCAAAGTCGGTGACACACCCCTTCGCGTTGGCCACTGGATCGGTGTTGAATGACGGTGGCTCGAACAGCAGATCCCCCTCCGCCTCCCCCTCCGCCTCTTCTTCAGCCTCTTCTTCCGCCTCCTCTTCCGCCTCTTCTTCCGCCTCCTCTTCTCCCCTCTCGTCGTGACTGTTATCTCGGGCCCCTGCAGGAACACCATTGTTGTCCTCATCTTCGTCCCCGCTACTGTCATCATACGATCGTGGGAGCCAAACAGGAAACTGGGGATAGACCACCATGTTCGGAAGGTCGGCGACGAGGTCGATGAGGAAGCGGTTCCACAATGGGTACCAATAGAATTCGAGGTTGCGCGGGATTGAATGCCCGGGAGACGCCCACGGCGCGCGCTAGCTTGGCATAGAAACGGGTCATGTGGGTCCAGGTTGGGATAGGTGGCGCCATGGGTGGACACTAGGCAGAACTCAGACTGAGTACGCTGGCTTTTATCTGACGGTGGCCCGGGATAGCGCCGTCTAGCCTTTGTCTGGGTACACCATTGTATGTACGAAAATGTACAGATAGCTTTTGCCGGCCTCATTTTTTTCCGATTGTCATTGTTCTTCAATCGTCATTTGTTCTTTGAACTTCCAGTGTCCACTTCTGATACCACGCAGCGGTCACGTGATGTCAAGCTGACATATATAAGCAACCCCGTCACCGTCAGTGTCACTTCAGCAACCCACTCGCCGCCTCAGGCTGTCAGTCCTCTTATAATCATCTATACTCTGGATCAATCGACTGACCTTTTTATTGCTTACATCCTCTATCTCCCACCTCAGCCCGCGTGATGTTACCGTTCGGCCCCCCACAAAAGGTCTGCGGCTACGCGCTCGACCCCGAAAAGCTCAGAAACTACGCCAAAGAGCACGGTCTTGACAGCATCGCAGACGCTGCCACCGACATTGCCTACGAACTGAAGTTGTACCCCCGCGTTCGCGTCATGTACGCCAGGGGCAGAAAGCGGGATCCTTTCCCGTGCCTCGTGGTCGGGACCAACCTACCGAACGATAACTTGCCGGCGATCACGCCCGAGCAGCTTCAGACCGTCAAGGACTTCTTCAAGACTAAGCGGGAACCGCGGTGGTACTTGAAGGGGTGATTGGTGTTGGAGTGGAGAGTTCGGCGGTGCGCGTGGCCACGGCCGGTACGCTTGTTCCTCTGTAGTCACGAATCGTTGTCTTCTCGCTGTCTTTGTGCTGTGCTATGATTTTTGTTTTCTGTACTTTCGTTGTAAATGCAATGTTCGCTTCAGCCACCCAATTCATGATGTCGGGTCCCTCATCCGTCTGATGTCCGCCGGCGTCGTGTGGCCCCAAACCCTGACTGCACCTAGCTCACGCGCTGCCACCGGTTTTCACTAATGCATCGCACTTGGATTCTTGCCCTTGGTCGTTGGGCCCTCGCGTCATAGTTTACATATATTCCAGGTACATGGCAACTGCTCACGACTTCTTGGGAGCCTCCGAGTACAGCACCTCACCGTTTTTCTTGAACTCCCTAATCACCTTCTGCCCGCCATCCTCCGCTACCACCCAGTCCATGAAGCTGCTACAAATGCTCTCGTTCTCCGCGTCCTTGCCCAGAAGAACGTGTGCAGGGTTGAGCAGGAGATCGCTCGGATCTTGCTCGGATTCTCATCTCCGCCGAAGCAGTACTTTGCTTGCTCGTCACTTAGCTTCATAAAGCCTAGGTAACCAGTCTAATCAAGAGTGGCGACGGGTGGATAGTACAAGTAACCTCTGGCCGTCACCGCGTCAGTCCCTCATCCATACCGTGTGGTTCATGCGACTGACGATTTCTTTAGCTTACATCCTTCGTCTCTCCCACATCAGCCTTCCGCGCGATGTTCAACCCGTTAGGCTTCCAACACAAGGTCTGCGCTACCCCCTCAACATCAAATGGCTCAGAAAGTACGCCAAAGAGCACGGTCTTGACGGCATCGCAGACGCTGCCACCGACATTGCCTACCAGTTGAACCTGTACCCCCGCGTTCGCATCATGTACCGTTGTACGCCAAGGGCAGAAAGCAGGATCCTTTCCCGTGCCTCGTGGTCTGTTCCAACCTGCCGATGAAACACATGCCTATGATCTCGCCCGAGCAGCTTCAGACCCTCGAGGACTTCCTCAAAACTGATCAGGAGCCGCAGTGGTACTTGAAAGGGTAATCGTTGGTGGAGAGTGGAGAGTTTGGCGGCGCGCGTGGCCACTGCCGGTACGACCGTCCATCTTTTTTGAAGAACTGCTGTCTTCGCTGTGATTGTTTTATTCTATGTTTTTTCCCCGGTACTTTTCGTTTTGTATCCCTCACACTTCTGTTATCCACCGGGTCGGACAAGAAGCACTCGACCGTGAGCGCGTCGAACGACTCGCGGTTATCGACTGGGATTGGCACGCGCAGCGCAATGCTTAGCTGCGTGTCGAGGAGCGGTCGGCAAAGAGTTGGTGTGAATTGTTCGAAGGGAAAGTGCACAATTGGACAACACGCGAGGCGGCGAGCTACGTATCCTTCGCTTTGCTTTCGGTTGACATTATGTACCTTGCCCTGGCAAGGTTTCTCGCTCCCCATAATGAGTCAGGCACATTTACAGGCACATTTACCTTCCTCTTTCGCATATGTCTGCATATATTTTGCCGTCACCGAGCGTCACCGCACCGCGCGCAACGGCTGGACAAGGTAAGTAGTCTCCGTGGCTAACCTTGGTACAGAAGATAGTCGTTCTGTTATAAGTGGACAAGGTAGCTGTCGCCCGCAGCGGCGCTTTTCGAGTTCACATTGTTCTTCGGACAAACTCAAACTGGTCATCGAGGTACGGTCACGTGGTGTCAGGTTGACCGTTGACATACAAAACTTGAAGGCAACCTCCAATGTCAGCCACTGCCGTTAGCTACCCATTCGCCACCTTAGGTTGTCAGTCCTTCAATGATCACCTATTCCTTGGTTCAAACGACTGACCTTTGTATAGCTTCTCTCCCACTTAGCCCGCGCAATGTTACCGTTCGACCCCCCGCACAAGGTCTGCGGCTACCCGCTTGACCCCGAATGGCTCAGAAAGTACGCCAAAGAGCACGGTCTTGACAGCATCGCAGACGCTGCCACCGACATTGCCTATCAGTTGAACCTGTATCCCCGCGTTCGCGTCATGTACGCCAAGGGCAGAAAGCGGGATCCTTTCCCGTGCTTCGTGGTCGGGACCAACCTGCCGAGGGATCACATGCCGATGATTTCGCCCGAGCAGCTTCAGACCGTCAAGGACTTCTTCAAGACTAAGCGGGAACCGCAGTGGTATCTGAAGGGGTGATTGGTGTTGTGGAGTGGAGAGTTGGGCGGCGCGCGTGGCCACGGCCGGTACGCCTGTCCATCTGTTGTTATGGTCATGAATCGCTGTCTTCGCTGTGGTTTTTTTGTGCTATGATTTTTGTTTTCTGTACTTTCGTTTTCCATGCACCCGGCCACCCAATTTATGATGTGAGTCCCTCATCCGTCTGACTCGGATGTCCGCCGGCGTCGTGTGGCCCCAAACCCTGACTGCACCCAGCTCACGCGCTGCCATCGGTTTTCACTAATGCATCGCACTTGGACTCTCCCCCTCGGTCGTCGGGCCCTCGCGTCATAGTGTACATATATTCCAGGTACATGGCAACTGCTCACGACTTCTTGGGAGCCTCCGAGTACAGCACCTCACCGTTCTTCTTGAACTCCCTGATCACCTTCTGCCCGCCATCCTCCGCTACCACCCAGTCCATGAAGCTGCTACAAATGCTCTCGTTCTCCGCGTCCTTGCCCAGAAGAACGTGTGCAGGGTTGAGCAGGAGATCGCTCGGATCCTCATCTCCGCCAGCTTTGTAAATCACCATCGCTGACGTGACAGAGTCCGCCGACGAGAGCCACGTCCCGCGATCTGAAAGGGTGTACTCGTCGAGAAGGTATGCGGCGTTCAGAGCTTGTATCGGGAAGCGCGGGTACTGGTGGTACCATTTGGAATAGACCAGGCCCCAGGGAACCTGTATGTTTAGCGGGGTTAGGAACGATGCGCCTTGACGAGTACTTGTCGCTTACCTGCCCAATCGTGATGAAGAGCTGACTTTCTTTGATGTTGGTGGCGCTCTTGTCGTAGCGCGAGAGGAAACGGGTAGGTGGGATGCCAGCGCTAGGCGGCGCCTGACAATCGGAGGCGTCGGTCAGCTATAGGGAAGTCTCTGGGTCTGTTGCTCCACGCACCACTAGGTCTGCGTTACCGCGGTAGACTATTTTGTTGAACATTGCAAGGATGTCGTCGTTCTCTGAATCGAGACCAGCCGGATTGGAGCCTGGCCCAGCGAGTAAGAAATGGTCCTTAAAGGAGTTAACGGCTGCTTGAAGATAGCGGCAGGAATCAACATGAACTCACGCGAAATCCGTATTCCTTCCGGATAGCCGCTCCTGTGGCCATCAACTGCTCTTCCGCCGCCTCGTTGTAAGTCACGGCTATGTCGACAGACCCAGCCGCGAGAAGAGCAAGGCTCTCCGTAGTATCCCCCAGATACCACGCAATCTGAGACCCAAACATGAACCCTCAATGAATGAATGATCTACAACAAAGGCGCACGTACGAGAAACGGGGCGATGCCACGCTCGACGCTGGCCTGGATGAAGGCGTCCGCCCAGGCGCCGATGAGCCCTGACTGGCCCGCGCCGCCATTGGCAATGCGTATGAGGATCTCTGTCGCATTGGCAAATCCGCCATTGTAGACGGCCTGCGGGGCGATGGACGCATCTGCAAAGCCTATGCCGGCCTTGGCGTACACACCATCCGGGATCTTCACTGCACCAAGGGTGCCGCCCAGTCCGTGATGGCGTACATTGGGGACGCTTCGATATCGGGTCAAATCAACACAGGCTAGAGGCATCGTTCGGCGATGGAGGGCGCATACTTACATGTCATGATGTTCGTGTGAGTGCTGGTTGATCGCTGCCATGATCGTTAGCTAGGTCAGCGTTGCAGAGGTTATCGGATGCGGCAGGGCGCGGTAAGAGTGTGGGTTACAAGCGCTTGAGTTGGTCCAGTTCGCCGCATTTTGGCCGTTTGCACTCAAGGCCCATGACTGAACTCGCGTTCAGAACTCTACCCAGGCAGACGGGCGGCCGGGCCGGACCACGCGATCACGTGCTCGTACGTTGCCCTCCCTCCTCGGCCTCCAATTTCCAGATCATCATCGGGGTCACCTAGCTATTCTATTACCGCCCGTTCTCCACAAGGCTTTGCACGAAAAAAGTTCTCTCGAAGCACGACTAATAAGTAAGGCGCACATCCTTCGAGAAGTTCAAGAAGACTACTGATAGTTAGCGGCGAAATAATTGTCAGTGAGATACAACGGCACACATGCTCCTCCCGCTACTGCGCTCACAACTAACAAAATGACAGGCCTTTAGTGAGCAGGAAGCTCCCGGCCAGCTTAATGCAAAAGCCCTTAAGTATTCTCATTCAAAGTAAGGATTGTCACAGCCGCACTGTAAGTATACTCAATGCTGCTTGGGAGGTTCGGAATACAGCACCTCGCTGTTCTTCTTGAACTCCCTGATCACCTTCCGCCCACCGTCCTCGGAAATGACCCAGTCCATGAAGCTGTCACAGACACTCTTATACTTCGTGCCGACGCCCTTCCCAAGAAGCACGTGTGCGGGGTTGAGGAGGAGGTCCTGCGGATCGGTGTCTCCACCGGCCTTGTAGGTCACGATCGTCGACCTCACAGAGTCCGCCGAGGAGAGCCACGTCCCGCGGTCGGTAAGCGTGTACTCGTCGAGAAGGCTTGCGGCGCTGAGGACCTGTTTCGGGAAGCGCGGATACTGGTGGTACCACTTCGAGTAGTCAAGAGCCCAAGGAACCTGGAGCATCGCGCAGCCTGGTGAGAAACGTTCGGCGTTAGCGAGAGCTAAACACTCGCCTGTCCAATTGTTATGAAGAGCTGGCTTCCCTTTATGTTAGTGGCGCTCTTGTCGTAGCGTGAGAGGTAGCGAGTGGGCGGTGTGTCGCCGGCAGGCGGGGTCTGGCGATCAGAGGTCAGCGAGCACTTGGAAGCGTGGAGAGGCGCACCGCAACGTCGGCGTTCCCGCGATCGACGAGCTTGTTGAACATTGCGAGGATGTCATCCTTATTTTGGTCGAGGCCAGCCGGATTTGAGCGTGGCCCGACGAGCAGGAAATGGTCCTTGAAAGACGGCACTTAAGGTCAGCTTCAAAGGAGAATTGGCGAGTAGCATTCAGCGCACGCGAAATCCGTATTCCCTCCGGACTGCGGCGCCGGTGGCCAAGGACTGTTGTTCCGCCGCGGCGTTGTAAGTCACCGCTACGTCGACCTGCCCAGCCGCAAGGAACGCGAGGCTCTGCGTAGTGTCGCCCAGATACCACGCCACCTGTGATGACACATCAGCATGTAATGAAACGGGAAACAGACTCGGGCACACGCACTGAGAAGGGAGCACTCCCGTTCTTGACGCTGTCCTGGATGAAGGCGTTCGCCCAGGCGCCAATGAGGCCGGACTGGCCCGCGCCACCGTTGGCAATGCGAACGCTGATCTGCGTCGCATTGGCGAAGCCGCCGTTGTAGACGGCCTGGGGGGCAATCATGATGCTCCCCGTACTTTTCCCGGCTCTAGCGTATACTCCCCCCGTGACCCCCGCGTTCGCCTCGCGCAGGCCAATGCTGGACGCGATGAAAGAACAAGTCAGACGCCGTAAATATGCGCTCGTTGACGGATAGCTTACTTGACACGATGTTCGGCGTGGCCCGAAACCCGATAAATTGCTGCCAGGACGGCAATGATTGCGTTGCGAGGAATCATCGGGTGGGATACGGAATGGGAGGCGAAGACTTTAGGGGTTAAGTAGTGAACGCTGGCGTCGGAATGATCCACAACTACGCCATTATATATGAGAGGGTGGTCTCATTCCCATCGTCCGTAGCTGACTTTGACAGATGATAGTCGATCTGTCTTGTCTGTAGAGCGGTTGACTTCTTTGAGGCAAAAAAGTTCACTCGTGGGCCGGGGAACTCCGACTAGTTGTCCGCTCGGGAAGGCTCGGGATCCCCCGACTATGGCTCGCGTGACCGAGGGCCCAACTCTAGTCGTTCCGTCAGTATAACCGCACTGTCCATTGAAGTGATCGGATCGGATGAAATATAACTAAATCTTCGTTTGCCGGGAGTGCGTGTGTTTTCATGCTATTTCTGTTGACATGATGAGCAATTCTGAGAGAAATAAGTACCTACTTACTTACTCTCTCGGTTGCGTGCCAAAGCGTTCTACATGGCGATATCCGCCGGTTCGCGACCTTCTGCCCTTCCTTAGTGTCGCGCTCAATGGGAAGCGCATGGCAAGAATGGCGAACATCGGTTTCTATCAAAGCGACTATATGTAGAAGAATGACTAGTCGCGCGGGCCTGTACTGTCTCAGATGTCCGCCCCGTTAGTGAGACAGTATCAAAAGCTATGTCGTCGGCCACCACAGCCTACAGGTCTGTATGGCAATCGAGGATGAACGTTGTCTGGCTGATCATATGCACGACCCGCAAGCTCTGCACCCATAACGCTGAAAATCACATCGCAGTTCATGATGCAGCTAATAGTATACTTATCCATGTTGTAGTAGACATAATTCTATAAGCAAAAGATTACTACACCTCAGCTACTATTAGTGAATGAAAGCGACGACAGGTCAACAGCGAAAACGTGAGATCCGGCAGGACGAGAATGCAGAGGAAATTAAGAGATCGATTAGGCTGCTGTGGGGGTGGCGGCCGGAGGGGAGGGCGCAGCGCCAGGCACATGTACATGTGCCTTCTTCGTGAGCGCGGGCGCTGCATGCTTGCGTTTCGGCTTCGCGGCCTCCGCGACCATCCTGCGCCAATGTAAGTCATGAAGCTGCAAAAATTGGACATGAAGTGCGCACCGCTCCAGTTCGCGACGTTCCTCGTCCGACTCGTCCGGCACGGTACTCTTGAACAACGCACCGAGCAATAGCAACCCCTACACGAGCAACGGGATCAGTTAGACCATCTAGAGGCGCATTGTGCTGCGCAGACGTACACGAGCGCGATTGTACAGAACCTGCTCCGATGCGCCAGGCTCCTTGAGAACGTTGTCAACAACCTCGCGCAAGACTTGCACGACCTCAAAGCGCGTGCCGCGCCACGACGCGAGCAGCAGCTTCCCTGTGACGTCCGCCTCCAGCGCGTGAAGCTCGTCTTCGCTCGCGTCACCTTTGGCGTGGACGCGCTCCATGTCTTGCATAACCTGCTGTACACTCAGTGCGCTGCCAATCACCCCCCATGCGTCCTTCGCGACCGCGCCCTTTTCCTTCAAGCGCGACCAGAAGCCAGGACTGCGCATCGTGAGCTATCTAGGCACAGAAGACTTGGGCAAGGGCTCACATTCCGAGGAACTTCTTGGACTTGAGGAAGGATGTTGCCTTGGTGATGTACACCGTGCCGATGGCATGTAATAGCTAAGCACTCCACATGTTAGCCCGCACACGCGGAGACAGAGCACTGCCCTACACACCTCGACCCCGAAGCTCTCCAGCTTCAAATCGTCCGCCTCACGCTTCATCCGCCCCTCCCACGCAACCGTCTCCGGATCGTCCTTCGCGCCGGGGTTCTTCGCCTCGATGAACGGGCGCAGGCGGTCAATGAGCTTCTCCGTGAGCAACTTCACGCGGGCCTGCATCGCCGCCTTGCGCTCGCGGTCATGCGCCTCGAGCGCCGCTCGCTGTTCAGGGGTGAGCTTTGCACGCCGCTTGCGCGCGTCGTGCGCGGCGGACTGCGAGGTGGACGCCTTGGGTGGCTCCTCGCCGGACGGAGACGCGGTAAGCGAAGTTTGGGACTGCGGGTGGACGGGAGGCGGCGGGTGCGCAGTCCCAGGGACATGGGTGGGCTGGGTGGACTCGGGGGCAAGCGCTGGCTGTGGTGTGCCGTCCGCCGCGACGGGCGGGGTGGCGACAGACGGCGGCGTCACACCGCCGTTCATCTCCTTCTCAAGCTCCGCTTTTTCCTCCTCGGTCATCATAGTCGTGGCCATTGAAGTCATCTCCTTCATCAAGGAGATCTCGCCGATCTAGAGAATAGAGCTTCCGCGTCAGGGCGTGCACGAGGAGCACAGATAGATAGGCGCACGTAATCCATGAAACGCTCCCCGCCGAAAACGGCTGCGAAGAACCCTGCCGCGTCCTCGACACCGGTTCCGCTCTCCTTGTCGACCTGGCGAGGGTGTCTCAGTTCTACGAGCAAGGGCCAAACTGCGCAGCACACGCACCATTTTGCTTCCGTTCTTATCGTACACAGCCCGGAGATTCTGTAGTGATGCCAAAGCGTGAGCATGCTAGAAGATAATCGCGGGGCGTTGAGCACGCACCGAATCAGAGAGGACTTGGTACGCTTTGCTGCGCGCGGTGTCCCAAGCGTCAGAGACTTCGGAGGGGAGCTCCTGATGTACAGTGCGCACCTGATCTTCTTGAACATCTCCTCCGCATCCGGGGAGGGATTCTTGTCAGGATGATACTGCACGCGCCCGGACTGTATGAACGACGGAAAGACAGGGACTATTGCCATTTAAACGCACTTTCATGGCAGACTTGCGGTAGGCCTTCTTCAAATCCGTGTCGCTAGCATCAGTGGGGACACCGAGCTACAGAACTTCTCGTCAGCGATGAATGTGACGATGGCGCACGAGCTCGCCGCCGGTCGATCGCGACGGTCGAGTAGCGAGACGCGTAGTGGAAGAGGAACGCACCAGGTCATAGTATTCTGTCTCTACAGGTGCCATATTGGCTAGACGAGGTCAATGTGTTGATTAGTTGGTTGATAGATGAAGACAGATGGGTGTGCGTGCGGAAGCGTGCGGATGAAGGAAGGAGAGTAGGAGTAGGATGGATTTCAATTTATTCGGAACGGAAGGTGTTCTGAATTGCGTAAGCACACGTGATGCGGCTTGTGTCCCAATTGTGTCCTTGGCACTTGCCACAGAGTCCTCTGACTGCGACATGACTCACATCCCATTGTTCAGAAACGAAGCAACAATAATCCAGCTTCGTACGAAAGGCGTGTATTTGGCGCCGGGGGCCTGCGCGGCGAGTGTTGTTACGCCAAACAGATGTAGCCTATAATACACAGTCCACGCCCGACACAAATAGCCACTCTGCGATCCGCGGTGAATCGCATTCTGCATCTTCAATCTTGCAAAGCGTTGATTTCAGCAGCGCTCTTTTGCAGAAAGTTCTCATAAGAGTCTTGATATGCCGCTTATAAAGAATTCGACAACGATTGACGAACGCGGAACAGAGTATTGACTGACCTGGCGTTCCAGCTTTGGCTCTGAATCGAGCCACCGCCACCCTGTTGTGCTCGATCGCAGCGAGTTGGGCATGCTTGATGGTACCTGGTGCATGGCCCATACATCTTGTGTTTTTAATAGGTAGATATAGATCCAACACACCTGAGACATGCAGGACGTTCGGGATGATATGATGACCCTCCACCGAGGAAAGCAACGTCAGAGCGCCCCACGCAACACGATATGGATCGCGTGCAACGCGGATGATGCACAGTTTCGTCACCGGGGAGAAGTACTTCACTTCGTTGATATCGTAAATAAATGCGCGCTCATGCAAGAGCAGAACTACATACCACTGAGAGATGCACCGACGGCGCCCCAGCCGGTATCCCCGAAATGCGATATGACGCTCTGGCGAAGGCTTGCAAAGATTTGAGCACTCGTGACCTCAGGGACATCTTCCGATGACACATTTGGCAGAAATTCGACCAAGAGCCAGCGATTCTGCGCGCCATTAGAATGACGCTCGTCGCGAGGAAAGAGATTCTGACCTTGAAGCGCACCATGGAAGCCTTTCAAGCTGGCTGTCAGAGCACAAGTGTCAAGGTAGGGCTCGGTGGGTCATGTCTCGGAAGCATCTCACCAATCACAGCATGGACGTGGTGGCGAATGCAGAGCGCTTACGAGCTTCAGCGGACGCAGATAAGCTGTGCGCCGTATTTCCGGGTCATTGTGCGCGTTTAGACGCTTGACCAGCGCTCATCAGCTTCCCTCACCATGCGCGACCACAGCTACGTAGAGCGACGGTTGTACCACTGGATGAAGTCCCAATATTGATGCTGATCATCAACCCACGGATTGTCACACATTGCGCCCAGACCATTCTGATCTCGAACTCGATGCATCCGACTCCCACTATCAGACTTCCCCTCTTCTCACAGGAGTCTCATACGGCGACCCCGTGGACACAGATACCTCCTTATCACCGCATGAGATAAGGAGTTGCCCACAGGGTACATAAGGCGGGACGCCGCAGCCCGCCTGCGCTCCTCCTTTTGCTGCGTCTCTTCAACATACTCATCGCTCACCTACCCGAAGACAATCTAGCAGCATGTCTACCAGAGCAAACTCGGTCCCCCATCCCACTTTGGTAAAGGTGTGTATGTGAAATCATGCTACTGTGGCCGTTTTGTTCATCATGGACTGGTCTTTGCCAGGTCGATCCGTTCGTGTGAGTGATATCATTTTGTAATTTACGGAACAGTCGTATGGACTTAAGGTGTATCCAGGTCTGCAGACCAGCAGAAGGTGCGCGCTGTGTGCCTTTATTTGTGGAATGCCCTGACGACATTTGCACATGTAGGGTCTCCATAACCGGTGGCAGTAAGTCCCAACTGTTTTTGTATGACACGCGCGAGGCGAGTTTGAAGCCATCTGTCAGCCCTGATATTCCTGCAATCGCCACAGTGAAGCCAGGAGAGGTATGTTCGTCAGCAGTCTCCCCGTTTGGACATACATACATTGATACCCCTCTGTCAGGTCTTCAAAATCGAATGCGTTGGTAAGCAGTTCTTCGCCCTTTGTTCGATTTAGTACCCACGACTGTGTGATGAGACTGGACTGGGGCTCAGATCGGCAACAATGACAGTACGTGGGGTCTGATACTCATGCAGGCGACGTGCTTGAGGTCATGCGGGAATGATCAGACAGCGACGACATCAAGAACGTCGATTTGACGAAGATACACAATCTCTCAGGGCCCATTGCAGTTGAAGGTGCCGAACCGGGCGACTGCCTTGTCGTCGATATCCTTGATGGTGAGTATACGCCGGCCATCCATCTGAGGATGGTCTCTTACCTCAAGGGCCCTATCCAGTGACGCCGTTCGAGCAGATGCCTTGGGGCTACACGGTAACGCGCGCGATCCCAATCATTGTCAACTCTAATGACGGTGCTCGTCCACTCACAGGGAATTTTCGAGCTGGAGAACGGAGGCGGTCTCTTCGGTACGTTTCGTCCTCCGCTGTCCTTCGTCTTCTCAGCAAACACTTTTAGCCCGTGAGTTTAACAGCCGCGCCTGCAAAGCCATCTGGGACTTCAAAGGTAGCCCACCCTCCCATTTCTTGCCTCTACCCACTCTGACCGCCCTGCACAGGCATCTACGCGACCTCGCGGCACATCCCCGGCGTGCGCTTCGCCGGCGTCTCTCACCCGGGCCTCATCGGCACTGCGCCGTCCGCCGAGCTGCTCGCGACGTGGAACGCGCGCGAGGGCGCGCTCATCGCCGAGCACCCCAACGCGGTTCCGCCCGTCGCGTTCGCGCCTGAGCCCGTCGGCGCGTACGTCGGGCAGGACCTCGACGATGCAACCCGCGACAAGATTGCGCGCGAGGGCGCGCGCACGGTCCCGGGCCGCGAGCACGGAGGAAACTGTGATGTGCGTGCGCATAATCATGCATGTCGCTTGTGGGGCCGCCAGGTTGATGGCTAGTGCAGATCAAGAACTTGTCCCGCGGCTCGCGGTGCTACTTCCCGGTGTTTGTCAAAGGCGCGAACCTGTCCGTGGGCGACCTGCACTTCTCGCAGGGCGATGTAAGCGCTTCGGTGTGTCTTTGTCTGTGCTAGAATGCTGACTTTGTCTCTATCTGTAGGGAGAGGTCAGTATCGGCACGCTCTGAACACGCCCGTACATCGCTGGAATCTCATACATCTTGTAGCTTTCGTTCTGCGGCGCCATCGAGATGGTGAGCGGCACGCGCGGATGTACTGACTCCCAGCTGACGCGTGCAGGCGGGCATCATCACGTTTAGCACATCGATCATCAAGGGTGGCATTGAGAAGTTCGCGCTAAAGCAGCCAATCTTCCTGGTGCGTTCGTGTCGCCCATCTCCGCATCGCGCTGACCCTCGGTGTTATCTGTACCACAGCCGTCCCCAATCGATCCACTGTACTCGAATAAGCTCATATTCGAAGGCATAAGCGTTGACTATCGTAAGTCATGAGACGCCTAGGAGGTCCTCAATGCTAAGTGAGACGCGTTTTGTAGATGGTGATGGGAAGCAGTACAACATGGACGCGTGCGTAGTGTACCCGTGGCCGTGCCCAAGTGAAGTCGAGCTCACTTACTCTACAGCACTGTCGCATACAAGCAGGCCGCGCTCAACGCGATTGCGTATCTGCAGAAGGTGCGCCCTTTCCATGCTTTTTTGGGCGCTACCTGAACTGGACCCCTCCTTCCTAGCTCGGCTTCAGTAAGTGCCCTACGCACTATATGGCCGGCCCTGCTGACATTTTGGTGACCCACCTTTGAAGCACGCGAACAGGCTTGTACGTCCTAACGATTTTGTGTCCCTGAATACCTCTTGACGCGTGTCTAGACCTCTTGCTCTCCGCAGCCCCCGTTGAGAGCCACGTTGGCGCAGTAGTCGTGCGTCCCTCCTCTTGCTGCTTCACGTTTTCGAAGCTGACGCGTTGAGGCCGTAGGACTCGCCGAATGCGTGTGTCACGCTCGCGCTGCCTGTCGGGATCTTTGACTTCGTAAGATCTTGTGTGTTCTTCCGTGCTTGGATGCTGACGCCATGGGCAGGATATCCTTCCCAAAGAAGATGGCCTCACGAAACATGATCTTGGCCAGTGCGCCATCAGGAGCGACGGTGTGTTGTGATGGCTGGACCTGCGTGTAATTATCAAGAGCGAGGGTGTTGAGAGCGTGGTGAATTTATCTTCAAGGAATATGCGTTACATGTACAGTAAGTATTCTACGAGGAGGTTGCGTTATGTAATGTATACATCGCAGCGTGCCTATGGAGGCTGGGAGCGGCGAAGGTGATCACGAGGCGAGCTTCGCATGGCTAGGATCCTTGAAAATTTGTCGACAGAAGGCAGGTGTGTTCGCGGCGGCGGCTTCTTGTGCTTATCTAGCAGATGCCTTTGGTGCGCACATGTCATACGATCGCAAAAAACGGACATGCAACAAATAGCCACCTCGCAGGGCCAGCGCTCGAAAGTAGTTTCAGGACGTGTGGATTCGGCAGCGCGTAAATTGAAGTGGCGTTGCGTGATAGAATTGTTGGTAGGGTCGCGGGAGGATCAGAAAAAGAACACATATGTCGGTACTTGTTCAAAATGCTCCCAATTCCAACTGAACAGGCCTGAGAAATGTAAAAGGCGCTGAAACACCAGTTGTTATTGGGTGTAATTGCATACTGGTCCACTGGTGAAGAGCGCGTCCGCAATCAGTGGGCGAGGTGCGGTGGGCGAGGACGAGCAGTGCCTGCAAGGCATGCATGGGGATGTATTTCAATTACTTAGTATCGGTGTGCTCAGTTCGCACGGGCCCTCCACACGCTCAATCTGCCTATTGAGGCCTAGTGAGGTGTTGGCCAGCTTTGATAGCCGTGAAACAGCCATGAAAAAAAAAAAACAGTCCCCGCACGAGAGAGTATATGTTGAGTAGCAATTGTAAGGATTCACACGGCGCATGAAGCTCTGTGATACCGGCGTGGCGTCAAGAAACCGTTGGAACGCCTGGTAGAGTATAAATGAGCGCAGGCTATGGCGGAAGAAATTCAAGACGCACTTGCCTCTCAACCAGTTTATCCAACCAACCTCACTCAGCCTCAACCCAACATGAAATTTACTTCCTCTGCGCTCTTTGTCCTCTCTGGACTCATTGTTGCCACCGTGGCCACCCCCATCATCCCCACCCCTCCGCCCCAGGCTCGTGAGTGTTCTACTACATACCAACTTCAGTTAATCGACTGACTGTCTTTGTTTCAGGCAAAGAGCCCGGCTCGTCGATGATATTTATCCCATATTTGTAGACGGGCTGCAGTCGCACCATAGATGAAGAACGCAAGGGGTGTTGGCGGGGGAGGGGGTTCAGGCGTTGCACGCTGCTTGTATCTACCGACCATCGTAAATTGAGCGAAAGAATGCATCTAGGGAAATATGAATCCCTATAGTGCCTTTGGATGACTTAATGCACCCAGCCGAAACGACGTTTGCCTAGTACCTACCTGGTACCTACGCAAGCTTGAGCGCGCTCAGAGAAATTTTGGGAAAGAAGATGATCGATAACCTCTGAGCTCTGCCGAGGCGGGGAAAGGAATCTGCTATGAGCCCTGAACCAGAGCCCGAACTATATTGTAAAATTCATTGAAACGTTCGCAGAACGCAGCAGTAAGCTAAGAAACCGCGGCACCTGGAAGAGTAAAATAAGTCATCGAGACAGCAATCCAACGATCAAACCATCCGGCCTCACCCACTGGCAGCCTCAAAGATGACCAAGTTGACTTCCTCTGTGCTCGTCCGCGCATGAGACGGGCTGTGAAATGGCTGTGAATAGCTCGTAAGTAACTTCCCGAGTCGATCAAGTGGAAGCCTCATGAGTCAATGGTTCTGAAAGAGTTGCATCGCGGTGAAGTACTGCGGCGATGGCTCAAGTGCCAGTTTCGCCTTACATAACTTTTGGGTCTTGCATCGGGGCCTCGGGCCGCAGTCCCGCCCGCGCCATCTGACTCCTGAGCTTCCGACTGAGTCAATGCAACTCTACCGATACAAATCATACGATGAACCTTCGCCGCTTCGCGTAGTTTCTGTGCTGGTGACTAGTGAAGTACTGACCATTGGCGCGGACGAACAACGGACCAACTTGAGTTGCGCGAGATGTCGCAAAATGCCACCGTGCCCGAGGTTGGGCCTGTTAATATCGAAGGTCAGCTCATCACGATGCGAATTGGAGTTCAGGACTTTATTTACCCCTTCAAGTTGGCAAGGATGACGACAGCCCGAACACCGCGGTCTTCGAAGTAACAGAAAGAGACGATCCAGGACATCCACGCGCCCCGTACTATCCACGCCCACCGCAGAGTCAGAAGGCGGAATCCGTGTCGGACAAGACATTTCGCCTCGGCAACGGGAGCAAGCTATGGTCGCGCTACCTTCAGAAAGCGGAGTACTACGATAAGGAACTCGCGGAGACTTGGCAAGGTGACGCGGACGGCGTTTTGATATTTGTGCGTACCCTCGCCCCTCAATCAAGCTTTCGAACCCACACTGAAATTCACCACCGCGCGCAGACGGGCCTTTTCTCCGCGACGGTCGCTGCGTTCATACTGGAGAGCTACAAGGGCCTCAAGCAAGACCCGAGCGACACTACCAATGCCATCCTCGCACAAATATCCGCGCAACTCGCCGCCGCAGCCAACGGCACCGTTGCCGTCCCCCGCTCCTCACCCACGCCGTTCTCTCCACCTGCCTCCAGCGTGCGCGTCAACGCGCTGTGGCTCCTGAGCCTTTGCCTGAGCCTCGCCTGCGCGCTGCTCGCGACGTTCGCGCAGCAATGGGCGCGCGCGTACCTCCACGCAACGCGCGGCCGCCCCGACTCGGACGTGTACACGCGCGCGCGCGTCCGCGCATATGTCACCGCGGGGGTGCTGGCGTTTCGCATGCCCACTGTGCTGCGACTCATCCCCGCGCTGCTGCACGCCGCGCTGTTCCTTTTCCTCGCGGGCCTCGTTGAGTTCCTGGTGCCCCTGCACCGCGGACTCGCGGACGTCGTGCTCGCGTGCGCCGCGTTGCTTGGCGCGGTGTACGCGGCGCTGACCGTGCTCCCCGTCGCAATCCCGTATGCGCCGTACCAGACGCCGCTGTCGCCGCTCGTGTGGCGCGCAGCAGCCGTCCCACCCAGGTTGCTGAGCGTCGCGGCGCAACTCTGGACGCATCACAAAGGCAACGGGGCGTGGACGTCGGTGTGGAGCCGTTCCCTAACACGGTTTGACGTCGCCATGGAGGAAAGCCGATACGTGCCTGCGATGCAGGTGCCAAGGGACACGCCGGACTGGGTCGCGGGCCAGGTTCTGTGCTGGCATCACGCAACGCTCGAAACGCCCGATGTCCTCCCCTTTCTCGACGGCGTCAACGAGCTTCTGGACTCGGGATCTAGCGCAAGAAGTGGAGTGTCTTACCTCGTTGAACGCCGGGATGAAGCCCTGCGGGTGCAACTCCGCAGAGAGCTGATCTCGGCGGTGAAAGGCGTTGCCAGGTATCCTTCGGAAGAGGCGGTCAGCACGGCGCGCATAGCCTTGCTGGCGTTCTGGCATCTACCCACATGCGGTCTTTCTCTTTCCCGAGCGCCAGTCCATTTCGTGGTGTCTGAGCTGGTAGCCCTGCAGGCAGCCAACGTCTCCGACGACATGCGTTTGGAGCTTTCGCAACGCTCTATCGAAGCCCTCGCGGCATCGAACTACGCCGCCTTTCCCGACGATCGGTTTGGTGCGATGCAAGATATTCTGGCTGTCCTGCACCCACCGGAACGCATCCTCAGCCAACTCAACAACCTTCAAGACCTACGATCGCTTCGCGGCCGCGACTACCAGCTCCTCATCCTTACCAGCTTCCTGGTGGACGCCGTGTCCCACCTGCGTCATGTCGACTTCTCACTGTTGAATAACAGCATCTCGCTGATCGAAACAACGCTGCAAAGTATGGAGTTGAGCACCGCCTCTAATCCCTACGCCGGTCTCCACATGCCCAGCCAGCATCAAAGTAGCGACGTAACGCGCCTCGTCCGTGCCGAGTTCGAGGATATATGGGGCGAGATTCGGCGTCTGAGCAGCTCGCTGTCGGGGAACGCAGGACTCGGCGCGGCATCGCGCGCGAAATATTTCGAGAGGTTGGCCGCGGTCCTGTGGCCACGCACCTTGGCGATCCTGGAAGACGGCCTATTTATCGACATGGCTGCTCAGCCTGAGCCGGGGGTTTGACGACGCAGAGGAAGCCCTCTTTCGTTACTCATAGGCTGGTGTCCGTCGTTGGTGCTGAGGATTATTCGTGGGTGCGATTGGGAGAGGAAGAAGGGCGGATTGGGCGGTTCTGGAGATTGGAGATCTCAACTATGGCCCCGTGAAACATTTTTGTCCTTCGTCGAAGGCTATCGCCCCCTCGGAAACAGAGTGTGGCCATTTGGATGCTGTGAGCTGACGGCCTAACTGACTGCCGAACCGTAACATGGATGGGTATGTCGAGTTCGACTTTGTGTACCAGCTTCTCAGCAGATACACCGAAGTGGTTATTCGCACTGAATAGAATGAATTCCTAGTCCCAATGTAGACCGCAAGTACCCTACTCAAAGACTTTTCTTTTCTGGTAACCGAGTTTGTTTTTGCCATTCAGTGTGCCATGCATGCCACTGCGGCTCCGTCCCGCTGTCCGGCCAAACCGCCCAGCCGTCCCGCACGCGCAGCCACACCGACACCGGGTTGCTCAAGAGGAACAGCCGTATCCTGCCCAGCACGGATGCCGGCCGCCGCGTCGGGACGAGCTCCGTCGTGAGATAGAAAACCACAGCAAAGAGCACGCCGAGGCCCACGCCCCAAAGCACCTGGTAAGGCGAGTGGTACGCGAGGTGGTACCTGCGAGGTGGACTTTGGTGAGCACATATGAAGAAAGACAACGAAAGGGGAGATGGCGCACCGCGAGTATGCGACAACTCCCGCCCAGGATATGAATGCAGCGTGAAGCGTGAGGCGGAATAGCCGGTCGACCGCTGTTGAGCCCATTGAAACGAATCGGTGACGAAAGTGCAGGTGCAGGACGAGGAACGTCGCAAAGTACGCCATGTACTGGCTATGTGACGAAGGGAAGCCGTAACCATTCCCGACGCTGTCTGGCAGGCGTGGCGGGCGACCAAGTCAGACCGGTACGAAGATGATACGAGAATGACGCACCGACAGGGCGTTCCTGCTTTATGAGACGCTTCACGCCCCAGTTGAATGCCTCGCAAAGGAATTGCCCGGCCCACATATTGATGACAGTAACTTCGCGGGTGAATACCGCGAGGACGGCGTAGGCGGCCTGACGGAGTTTTCAAGACCAGAAATACACTGAGAAACCAATACACACACCATCAGGAGGATAGGCGAGAGGGTAATGAGAGCCATAGCAAGCGAGACATGCGATGAGGCATCATCTGCGCCGCTCTAAGTCGCAGGTCATGGTATGTCGATGCAGACTAGGGAGAACGCACAAATGACGTGGGTAAGGTCCAGGGACGCGCGTTGTATATCTGCCATAATGACTCGCGCACCGAAGGGCGGATCTGACGAGTTGTTGAATAGATTTAGTCTTGTGAGAAAGCTTGCTGGCAGCTGCAACCTATCAGCTCCCGAACCTACCATTCGAACAATCACGCGGGCGCACCTGAAATTGTGTGTGTCCGGGAGACGTGTTCAAGGGGTATCGCAGAGGATTAGAGTCTGTGAAGCCTGCGAAGAGCAGATGGACCGTGGATGATGGCAGTCCTTGCAAGGGAGGGCAACGGTAGCCACAGCCTTCAAGCTTCAAGTTCGACAGCGGCTAGCCTCATGTCAGCGTGAGAGTACTGATCCTGGGCTCGCGAACTGGTTGAAGCGTTGAAGCTGTCTACTCTGCCTCGGGGAGACTACGTGAGAGTCGAATACTGCAGGTGGAATTGAACGACCGCGGACTGCAGCGAGGGTAGCCCCATGAATAGATGGCCGATTTGATACAATCGTCAGGTCGCGATGATGTATAGTAGCTCGTATGAACGCAGAAGGCGAAGGGACTAATCATTTTCGTTATTGCGAAATACAGCAGCACGACTGCGACAGCGATGCCAGAGTGGAAAACTCCTAGGGCTACATCCACCAGATGACTTCTCAAATACATATTTAATCAGCTTCGTCCCCGTCCTCCTCCCCGTCCTCTCTCCCCGTCTCATCCCGAATCCCCTGTTCCGCGAAGGCCAGGATTCCGCCCATGTCCAGCTTGCCCACCGCGTCCTCCGCCTCGGGCACCGCCATCGCGCCGAGGACCTTGTTCACCTCCACGAGCTCGCCCGTCTTGAGCGCGGCCTGGAGCGCGTCGGGCAGGCTCTGGAAAAGGTCCCAGCGCATCTGCAGCGCCTTGCGCACCTCGTCGATGTCGAGGTCCTCCGTGCCGGGGCCCTCGAGCGTGATGTTCTCGGGCGGTGGCCCGTCCGGCACGTTGAAGCTGATGGTCGTATCGGAATTCTCCGCGACGAGCTGGATCTGCTCTTGGTCGCCAACGTCGGCGATCTCTTGCTTGGTCGCTTCGACGCGCCGCGCGATGTGTGCGTGGGTGTCCTCGACATCTTTGCGGAAAACGGCGTGTGCGGCCTGGCCGCCTTGAATCATCCTGTACGAGGCAGCGCGCTCAGAATTTGTCTTGCATGCGGAGAGAGGATACGGACCGCTTGAAGAAGAGTCGTACGCCGTCCTTGCCGAGCTTCTCGCCGTACTGTAGCAGCAGGCTCTGGTGCACGCACTGCTTGGAGTACTTCGGCTTGCCATCCTGCTGCGCCGTGAATGCAGCGACGAGCAGTGCGTCTGACGCGCCGGCGACAACAACCTCACGGTGGTTCTGAATGAACTCCCAGGACGCCTCGAAGTCCCACAGCGGTAGCCTTGAGAAAGCCTCCAGTGATGGGGTCATCTCGGGCAGTTCGTCGTCGGGGTCGTCAGCCGAGGACGTGGAAGCGGAAGTGGACGCGCTGGGGGCGGTTGATGAAGGGGAGGACGCGTTGATGACTTCGATCTCGGTGGTCTTCGCGGGTGCTTTTCCTTTCGTCTTGGGTGCAACCGGTGCAGGCTCTGGTTTCGGTGGAGCATACTACTGGCGATGAGACCGACAGCGACACGCAAGAAATGCAAGCCCACCTTTGATTCAAAGCCGTCGTGCAGATCGTCCATGGTGATATGCTTCGCCTTCTCCTCCAGCATCTCGCTCAATTCCTTCCGTTTGGCCTCCGTCACGTCGCCGAGCTTCTTGATGTGGAACTGGAGACGCTCCTCCAGCAGGCCGCCGAGCTTGGCCTGATCGCCCGACGCGCTGTCCTTCGCCTCTTTCGCGATCGCTTCAAGCAGCTGCAGGATCATTGTGTCGTACGACACGGGATTGGGGGCGTTCGTCGGAGGCGCATCGGGCGATGGGCTGGTGTGCAACCGCTCGACCTCTGCGGAGAACCGTGATGGCCCCGATTCTGCGACTTGCGGTGCGAAGGCTCTCAGGCGCTCCAGGAGGACGAGGTTGCAGGCGATCTCAGCGTCGACCTCATCGATGCGGTGGTTCCGCGCATCGCGCTTCTCGTGGATATCGCGCTGCTTCCACCTGACGCGTCGCCGTAAGTGAAAGCAGATAAATCCGGGGAATTACACACCGGATGAGGGACTTCTTGTCGACATTGGGGTGTCCTTCGATGTCGGAGTCGTCAGAAAGCTACCAGGCGTGAGCATGCTCAGCATGGGGATTGCAAAAGAACACGCGTCGACCTACTCACCTCGAGCTGATCCCACTTGGAGTAGTTGAGCGGCATGTTTTACTGACAACGCGAATAAAGCAGAGAGTAAGGACGTGCTGACGTCCTATGTAAAATCCAGCATGAACGAGGTAAGTCAGAAAGGCGCGAGCGCTTATCCGCTCATCGGCCTATTGGGCGCCTACCACACGGACTCAAGGATAACGTCCCATCTACAGAACAGAACGACTGTCTTCTGTGGTAAGGTCAGCCACGGAGACTACGTCCCATCCACTCTCATATTTCCTTGCTCGGCTAGGTCTCGGAGGTACAAAATAGTCCAGCACTCCGTCCCCGCGAAAATGCTTCTCGAACTTATAAAGCCTCCGTGGGTGATTCATACTAGAGAAGTGTCCGCCGGTCGTGATCAAGCTCTGTACCATGATAGAAGCCCCCAAGGACCTTTCTGAGGCATTATGCTCTGGTGTCGACCACTAGGTCAGCTGAGGCCGATGCCACCGGCAGACGTCGCACGTTTCGGCTAGGGGCAGTAAGTCTTTGATGTTGTCCCGAGCTAGTTGTATGGTGCTTCATCTTTCCCTAGACATCGATATATTCTTTCGCTCAATTCACGATGGCCGGAAGATACAAGCAACGCGCGACGCCTGAAATTGCTTCCCCTCCGACAACGCCCCTTGTGTTCTTCATCTACCGGGCGACTCCAGCCCGGCCCGTCTACCACCCTTGGATACCATCATCGACGCCGGGCTCCTTACCTGTAACAAAAATATTCAGACGATGAACTGAATTGGTATGTGGTAGTGCACTCACGGGGTTGGCGGAAAGGTGGGTTTGATGTCGTTGACCGGAGGGGTGGGGATGATGGCGTTGACCATGGTGGCGCTAATGAGTCCGGCGAGGACAAAGAGCACAGAGGAAGTAAACTTCATGTTGGGTTGAGGCTGAGTGAGGTTGGTTGGATGAACTGGTTGAGAGGCAAGTGCGTCTTGAATTTCTGCTGCCATAACCTGCCCTTATTTATACTCTGGCAGGCGTTCCAACGGTTTCATGACACCACGCCGGTATCACAGAGCCGTGTGAACATCGGAATCCACACAATTGCGACATATACTCTCGTGCGGGTATTTCTTTTCATGGCTTTTCACGGCTATCAAATCTAGAGCTGGCCCACAGCTCAAAGGAGTAGGGTATAGCACGGGTATACCGCGGGTAGAGTTTCATCACACCTTGCCCGCACCTTGCCCGCACCCGCCAAACCCGCACCCGTACGGGTACGGGTAGGCTGTAGCAACCCGTCATCTGCACGGTTATTGCGGTGAACCGCGAAACTGGCGGTGTGTCGGATACCATGAACCCGCGGTAAACACGGTGACCTGAGTACCAATAGCTAATTCTTATTTTTACTCTTCCAGGTGCGCGCGGTTTTTGACTTACTACTGCGCTCTGCGAACGGATACTTACTCCCCATACTCTGGTTCAGGGCTCGTGGCAGATTTCTTTCCAGGCCTCGGCAGAGCTCAGAGGTAATCGATGATCTTCTTTCCCAATATCTGAGCGCGCTCAGACCTGCCTATGATGACTAGGCAGACGTCTCGCGTTTCGGGTGGGGGCATTAAATAAACTGTATTACGTCGAACTTCTATAGTACATCCACTTCGGCTGCTTCTTACCCCATCCACTTTCTAGGTTCGGAACAAGCCGCCTTCTTTCAAAGCCAATTGCAGCTCCGCTGCCCTTTGAAGAAGGGGCTTGCTTCAAACTGCGTCGAAAGTAGGGGGTTGCCGCTCGACGTCTCCCGAGGGCAGCCTTCCACGCAGCCTTCTCAAACTTTGTACACTTGTATTTAAGATGTATTAAAAGCATTCTGTAAATTTAAGATATGCTAGCCTTCGCGGAGCGGTACCAGATTGCTGCAGAAAGTGAGGTACAAACATGTTTCTGCCATCGGGCCCGTGTAAGAATCCAGAGGTAAGGTGGAAGCGCAATTCTGCCGGGCATCGAACAAAGGGGTATGGGGGAGTATGATCTCAACGCGACTTGAGGCAGAACGCACTGTACGCGGTTGCACACGGTGAAAGGTCGAGAGATCTGAGCCAGATGCATACATAGATTACAAAAGATCTTCGATAATCGTGCTGACGTGACATCTAATCGCGCGCGTCGTGACAATCGCGATGGCCGCGCTTCAGTGCTTGAGCTCGTCGCATCGAGTCGATACTGCTACTGCACCTCATGTCGCAACCAAACCTGCCTGCCCCAGTCACTCCTCGAGGTCGCCGGCATAAAGCCTACCACACACCACGCAGCCGGAAGGCCCCCGCAACGACGAAACTCTCCGGGATACGCCCTGACAATGAGACTGTCGAGTCAATCAAGTCCAAACTTGCTAAACGGCTGCGGCTCACGTTTGAGCTCGATGACTGGCAAGCCAGTGTCATCCAGAAGATTCGGCAGGGGTATGATTCCATCATCCTTGCGGGTACCGGTTACGGGAAGAGCGTCGTCTTCGAGGGGCTTGCGGCACTGAACAAATCGAAGATTATTATCGTGATAAGTCCCCTGAAAGCGCTTGAGCGTGATCAGGTGAGTGCTCGGCAAGTAATCAAGGAGACACACGAATTTAACTATGCTCTGCGCAGGTGGCCGAGGCCAAGAAGAAGGGACTGAGAGCTGTCATGATTAATGACACGACGTCGCATGACGAGAAAATATGGAGCGACTTGTACTGCGGTAGGGCACACCTGTACTACATCTCCCCGGAGATGGCCCTCGGGGATCGCTTTATCAAGCTATGGCAGGCGGTGTCGTTCCGAGATCGCGTGCAGGCGGAGATTGTCGACGAGGCTCACTGCATCAGGAAAAGAAGGTAACAATATAGTTCCGGGGGTTCCGTGTAGTGATGTGTAGACTACATAGGCTACGTGTTTGCTATCAGTCTGTATAGTACTACATATGCGTGCACGCGTCATCTTATACCGGCCGCATCTATGGAATCTACACACGCTACAGCCTGCTACAGCCCCTCCGCGTGACTACCAGCACCACAGCCGCAACGCCGCCTGTCTTATCGGCGCCCAGACGATGCCCAATAGCCTGATTCCCGCTCGGAATCTCCAGCGAGTGCGCCCCGGCAAACTGCACCCGTCCGACATTAGCAGGCAACGCTCCGCTGCGCAATCGCGTACCCTACTGTGCAGCTTGTCGACCAGGATGGCTCCAACAACCTGCGAAAGACGTCAACATGAGTAGGTAAAGCCAGTAGAGGGCTGCGCACACGTCTGCTCTTGAGGGTTTCGGCCACACGCTGCTTACTAGCAGTGTCTTGCCAGAGGGCACTAGGAGGGAGGCTCATTTAAGTGCGAAACCAACGGAGCAACGAGGGCGCACGAACCTGCAAGCTAGCTACGGCTCCTCGGGCTCGGGGAACCATCTTCTCATAGACTCGAACATGTGCAGTGTGATGTAGTGGTTGAAAAAGAACTTCGTATGCTTGTCTAAAACGCTCTGCGTCGCGTCAGGTAGCCCGCTAGCTACGGCCGTGCCAAACCGCGGGATCAGGTGGCAGCTGCGCACGATACGCTCGAGGGGTATAATCTCCGCGTTCACGGCACCTTGACGTGTCGACCTCTCGAGAGTGAACATCCGTGTGTCAGGATCTCGAGCCCGGAAGGGCCGGAACCACTCAATGTAGGCCAAGCGTATGGGGTCGTCGCCGAGAGCAGGGGGTAGCGTGAAGATAACCTTGACCTGAGCGACTTGAATGCCTGGAATTTGACGATCAGTATAGTCTTGTCTCCACGGAGCACGCGTACACACCTGCACCATTATTGGGTCCTTCTGCCCTCACCAGCACGGTTTCAAAGTGCGGTGCAATACCCTTTCGGCCGGGTCGCGCTGGGACCGCAGGACTTGTGCGAATGCGATCTGTAAGCTTGCTAGAACTCACAGAAGGAAGGGCCGGAAGCGAAACCTCGGTATTCTTGTACACACTGAAGCAAATGGAAGATAGCTCGTCGCCGGTGACACGAAAGTTTGTCCGCGAGGCGCGAAGGTAAGTTGAGAGCGCGGGGATGAATTGGGAGGCATGGTACTGCAAGCAGAGGTCGGTGACTGAGACGGCAGGAAATGGACTGCGCGCAGCAAGGTGGTACGACGTAGGCAGAGAAGGATCAGGCCCAGAGTAAAATTTTGCGCGTCTCTTCTGTTGAGCATCTTCCGCCGCAACATTCCGAGCACAGACGCCGACGACGACGACGACGCGCGTCGCTTGCTCAGACTCTGACCCATCTTCTTCGTCGAGGTCAATATCTTCGTCGCTGTCACCGCCACCTCTTTGATTCTCCTCAAGCGCACGTCGCCAGGCAAGGTACGATGAGAATGTGTTGATGGACTCCTGCCGTTGTAACCACGTCGTCATCTGCTCAGTGTACTCTTTTCTGTTGCTTGCCCGGTAGGCCGCCTTCGCATAGTCAATGTGGAGCCGCTCTGAACCCTCCGTGTTGAATCCGTCACCTGAGCCACGGGACCTCATTGAAGGTGCGTAGTGGACTGTTCCGTGGAGCTTCGGGATATTGAAATGCGCGCGCTGTCCCAGTGTCTCGAAGATACTCTTGTGCCGATGAAATTCCTCAAGAGCATCCTCCATTGCGGCAAGCGTGCGAGTCGTCTGGGATTGGTACTGCGCGAAGTAGATGAAGTCGACGAGGGCTCGCATGGCCTGGAGGACAGCCGGCTGCACGGCACCTGATAGAAGACCGGTAATTATCTTCTGTATCTCTTTCTGCTCCTTGCCCGTCCACTGAGACACTGACGAGATGCCGTTCTTGAAGTGTCGAAGCCCAGGATAGGTCGACATCGCCTTGAATCGCCTGTCCACCTCCGCTTCGCCCGCAATATCAATGCACCACTTCAACACGTGCTTTTCGAAGACCCCCTTGTGAAGTTGATGAAGAATGTCGGGTGTGATACATGCGAAGATGTCACAGTGGGGAAGATCCACCCAGAACGGCGTGAAGAGAGGGCGGAGGCCTTCATCGGTAAGCGAGAGTCCTTTTGCCATACCCTCCAGCAGGATTTTCGTGCGACGCGGGTCCCGTAGCGCGGATTGCATAGGCGAGCCGAGCTCGTCGGGGAGCACTAGGCACTTTGGACAACGGTTCTTCTTTGTGCACGTCACGAGACACTGTTCCGGATAGTCGGCGATATACGCGGCGAGGATAGGGAAGACAAGCCTCCGCCACCCATCCGCGCACACCATGTCCCGGCCTGACGTGCCTGCCTCGACCAGCGGTTCAAGCATCTGACGCATACAATAGTGAAACAGCCTCCAGCCAGCTACAGAGCGCGCCTTATCGGTGAAGCAGTCGAGTTTGGGTTCTGGGAGATAGCCGAGCAGGACAGTTGCGTGTGAGTTCGGCTGGCGCCGTAGTTCTTTGCTAATGTTGCCCAGGCTCATATACACGGGCCACGCCTTCTTGTCGCCCCCAAATTGTGACAATTGTGTCTCATCCGAGGATAGTATGATCGGAGCGAGAGTGGCGCCCTCGGGAAGGCGCGCCTGTCAATATCTGTCAGTATCTCCCTTCTCATGGGAAGGCGTAAAACTCACTTGCAGATCCCACCACATATCAGCCGTCCACATCTCGTCGTAGCGCCTATTCGTTGCCTTGTTATCACTGTACACCCTCTCGGGAGCATACGCCATGGCGTCTTTGAATGCAGGGTTGCCCATTAATTCTTCAATACACTCTATGGGATCACGAGCCCAAAATTCAACATCTTCAGTGACCGGGCTGCCGTGCTCGTCCATTTTGTCACCTGCAAGGGTGACGATACTGCATTTCCAAGCAGGGCCGCGTGGCAGGCTGTCCACGCGCTTGAGAAGGTGTGTTGCATTTGCATACGAGGGTTGAGTTCGAGTCTGAACCTAATGCGCGTCAGCAGAAGCACATCGCGCAAGGATCGACACGCACAATGTTCAACTTCAAGAACTCATCCATCTTCGTCTTCCCAACACTCTTCATGAGCCATTTCGCCAAGTCCCACTCATCTTCGTCGGCAAATGGCCCCCATCGCTGCTCTTGCTCGTCTGGGTGCGACGGGGCGTACGATGCCCTGACTGACTCGTATGCTGTCTCTGCTGTTTCTGCACTGGTGCGCATCCCGGCGGGACCTGGGTATGGCACATAGTACCGGCCGCTGCTAGGTGCATGGGTGTCGGATGGGTAGCCGGCATCGCTGTCGTGATCAGAGGTGTCCGACTCGCTGCCATTTGGATCGACAGAGGGTCCGAATGCAAAGCCTTCCAGCCAGCTCTGCGACACATCCTGGTGGTCACGACTGTCGAGAGGTGAATGAGCGGCTGGTACGTCGTCTGCAAGATCATCGAAGTCGAGGTCGGCATTGAGGTGTTCGTCGAGTGCTTCAGGAACTGAGACAGGGTATTCTCGAAGTTTTGCTGACCATCTGGCTTTGCACCCCGCAGTATTCTGGATATGTTTCTTGACACCCGACGGCGTAGGTATGACCTGTCCGCAAAACCCACAAGGCGGCATGGTGAGGTGTTTGACTTGGAGAATTTCGCTCAATCATCGTTGTCATCAGCTCCATCATCCCAATCAGTCCCTATCCGCACCCGCGCACACCCGCTGCGGTGCCGCGTTGGTCGTCACGTTTTTCTTTGTTGATTCCTACCCTCCCGCGTCGCCCTTGTTGATTCACTGCCACCTGCGCTGACTATATAAACCAGCAGTATAAATGCTACCATCATCTCATGCTTCCCGCCATCCCACTTGCCCCCTCGACAAGCCAGAGACCTCACTTCCGCAATGGCCCGCAACTCCAGCACAACTCCTGCCTCTCGTGTTGTTCTTCGTCGCACCTCTGCCACTTCCATAGTCGCAACCCTGAGCCCAGCTGCTTTGCGCGATGCTACACCGGAGGCACTCGGAAGAGGGCACCGTAACAAAGTACCGACTCATCGTGTCGAGGAGATGCGTACGTCGCTCTCGCTGTTCGACTCTCATGTCTGCTAAAAACAATTTTCACTGCAGGGCTTCAAGAGCTTGAACATGAGCAAGAGCGCGTAGCTTCAGCGAGCAGCCGAACGGCCCGAGTCGCCCATCGAGCCGAGCTTGAAGTCGAGAAAGAAAATTTTCAAGCTGCCTTAGGTATATTCATGCCAATCTCTCTCGCGATATTATGCTAACATGTGGTGCAGCCCAGGTGCAGGTGCAGCCAGGCACGGAAGGTCAGCAAGAGGTCACAGCGCCGCTGCTCACTACGAGCGCGCCGGCCGCTGCGGTTGACACGATGGTAAGTCTGTCGTCATCCACAGAATTATCTATTCAGCGCGGCCTAATTGTTTCCCCGGTCATAGTTCACTAGTCAAGACCTCGACCCTCCTGCAAGATCAGGCCGATCCCTGCCGCGAAAATCAACTCGAATGCCCATGACGCAGCTGATCGGCCTCTCTCCGGAGCCCGAGGACAACACACCGGTCTTCTCCACTCGCACCGCTGCTCCCCGTCTTTCGGCCGCTCCCCGTCCTTTACCATCGCCTTACGATGAGCGCGCCCGTGCGTTAATCGGTAGATCATCATCCAACCACAGGTACTCAAGCCTGTCGATGTCAGATCGTGGTATCGCATACTAATCCGCAGTTCAGTGTACAGTCAGTGAGTTCTGACTCCATCCTCGACGATGACATAGAGGATGTCCGAGGGCCCTCATCCGTAAGGATGGACACTCGGACGGCTGTTGGTATGTGCGAGCACCATGTTGCAGCCTCGCATTCAGCTAATAATTGTCATTCAATAGGGCATGCTGCCCGGAAGCGTGCTGCACCACCGCTGGCCAGCTCGGCTGCCGTTCATGTCACCAAGCAACCGAGGACAAAGGAGAAGTCCTCACGTGTACGGGTGAAGACGAGCGACTACGAGCCCCTTGTCAAGTCCGTTATTGAGGTCGCTCAAACTCACTATCGGTGCCTCACTTCAACGGAGTGGGCTTGGCCGGACTCGACAACAGAGGACGAGTGGGCAAAGCTTTGCTGGCAGGTAGCCTGCACGTCGAAGAATGTGACGATCGAGTTCGACATCGAGTTTCACAAGCTGGTATGTCCGGATTTTTTGTCTGCATCTGAGCACTGGCTTACTCATGCGCACTTGCACAATCTCAGATCTGTGAGCGTGCCTGTCAAGTGCGTGGCCAGGTGAAGTCAAAGGGCCGCGAGATCATCAAGAATGTTTACAACCTCAAGACGACGAATAATCCGGAGACAATTGACAAGCAGCGTAAGCAAGTTAAGTTGTTGCGCGAAAACTTAGCTTTCATCTATGCGGTGAGATTCTCGCTCTATATGTGCACGTTTAGAGGCTCACATGCACTATAACAGAACCCGGAGACCCGCAGGGGCATGTACAGGAATACAATCATACAAGATATCATCAATAGCGCCTGGTTCGCCAACTCCGAGGATGAAGGCATCCGCTTCAGCGCCTACTTCAAGCCCGGCATCCCTTTGCCGACGATCGGTCTGGTAGCTACTGTAGTACGAAATCTCCTCATGCTGCGCAATTTTCCGCCTCTGATCATGTACTTTACAGGTTGAGAACTGTCTTGACGAGTGGCAGACAGGCACACGCTCTCGCATCGACTTCCGTGAGAATACCGTCAAGGAAAAGTACACGGCGCATATGCATGTGCTTGAGGGCCTTACAGCCCGTGCCGATCTCGAAGTGCCGGGCTCATCGGCTGCATGGCAGTCAGATATGCTCACCAAAGCACGGTGCGCGCACTTCCTGCCGAGACGGTGTTTTGAGTGTATGACTGGACACTGACAACTTGGACAGTGACCACGCAAAGGCCACCATTGATGCGCCGGCTCTTCTCTCGGTCTCCCAAGATGACTTTGCGGCGGCCGTTCGCGACCTTGCATTCCCAGAGGGCTCGGAACTCGAGGCAGATGATTTTGAAGGGAACGGGGCAGAGGACGACCGAGATGACGTTGAGGATGCCGGTGGGGATGCTGCCAATAGAACCTGATGTATTTGTCGTCATAGGTTGCCAATTTACATACAATTTTCTGCGTGCGGGGAGGCTGCGAGCAGGTACAGCAGGTACCGGTCACGGCGTACGGCGCGCGGCGGCGGCCTCGACCTAGTGTAGCATGGCTAATATATATATATATACTGCATCTATATTGTACTATGTAGAAACGGCAGCCTCAATGACCCGCTACAGCGTGCAATAAAGTTGGAGGGTGTCGACAGGACTACACTGTCTATATAGGCTACAGAGCACGACATAGTATTTTTCCGGTTTCCTGATGTGCATTGTCAAATGGGGCGACAGCTTTCGAAAGCAGTACGGTCAGCTCGCCCGGCTCCGGGATTACATAGGCCAAGACATACCAATGGTAGCCTGCACCGCGACGTGCTCGACAGCAACGTTCGACGTCCTCTGGGACTCCCTCTGCTTCGGCCATCGCCCGTTCTTCGGCATCGACGTCGGCTGCGACAGGCAGAACCTCACGTTCTTGACGCGAGTCTTACACAATGTCAAGAACCCTGTCCTCGATGCTATCAATATCTTCCCACCCGCTGTGAATACCTCAAGGACGGACCACGTGAACGGCGCCAGGCCGCGGTATTTCGTTGCGAGCGTGCCCGGGTCCAGTGCCTCGCGGATGGTGGCCATATTGCAAGCCTTGGGCTTGATCTTGAGGCTGCTTTCAGTGATGATGGTGTCGCTTTCTTCCAGCACCACCTCGAGAGCGCATGGCATAACCATTTCGTGCAGATGTTGCCGGCTCTTCGGGAAGAGGTCATGCCAGGCCCGATATACGCGTGCGGGGCCAAACGGAGTGCTCCATCCTGCCCGGTAGCCCATAAAGATCCCGACTTGATTCCTGACTGAGTGTATAGGGCTCTCAAAGACGAAGAATATGAAGTCGCGAAGGGAAAGATCAAGATGGTGCAGCAGTGAGAACAGGAGATGGCATTGGACCTGAGTAAGAGAGATATCTACATCAGAAGAGAGCTGATTAAGAAGGGTTCCCCAGTCAGGGTCAATGAGGAGTGTTTCGTTGGGGGCAGCGGCCATCGTGGTCGTGGCGAGGCGTGCAGCGGCGGCGCGGCGGGTTGTGACTGCCCGACGCGACTTGTGACGAGCTGTGACCAGACGTGATTCCGGATGTGATCACGGGACCTTAGCCGTCCCATGCTGGTGCGACCTCTGACGGCGCGCAGGGCACCCGAACACTGCAACAAGACTCTCAGGTTGAGGATAGATGCATAAAATGTGGATTGGGTGCCAAAGAAGGTCAAGCAGGATCTGCTCCGCGCTTTCAGACTGGTATTTCTGCCAAAACCACTACTGCCACTTGGGAGTGTTGTAGACACAATAACGGTAGCGATCGCTGGCGAGAAAAATAGATAAACGGTTTCATGTGAATCTTTGGTAAATATATACGAAGTTTCAAAGAGATCTGAGGCATTCTGAGTGAACGACATGGTCCTGAGCAACCCTATCAAATCTGGCAGTCTGCGGCAAGCCCCTTCCGGAGAAGGGGCCGCGGCACGCGGCCCGGATCAAGGGGCTGATCCGAGCCTATCCACTTTCATATTTCTTGCTCAGCTGGGTCTCGGCCCATCTTGGTCCCACCACCTCCCAGTGAAAATGCTCCTCGAGAGGTTATAAACCCTCCGTGGGCGAGTTATCCTCGAGAAGTGTCCGCCAGTCGCGCTCAAACTCTGTATCATGATACTTAGAAGCCCCCACGGACCGGTATGAGGCATTATGCTCTGGCATCAACCACTAGGTCAGTTGAGGTAGATGCTGACGTCGAGGATGTGATCGCCACGGACACTGTGGCGTCCTCGTCGCCGCTGAGCAGCCGAGAACGTTTGACGACTGTCGACCCACTCCCGCTCCCTGTGCCCGGGTCCGCTAACACCTCGGGCTCCCCGCGACATCGCGCTGAATACTTGCGCAGCTGGCGCTGGAAGCCATAATTGGGGTTGACGACGGCGCGCTTTGCCTGGACGGCAGCGAGGGCCTGCGCCGGGGTCATGTCGGTCGTAGCGACAAGATAGGCGCAAACGACTGTGGCACTGCGACTGATGCCCATGAGGCAGTGCACCTAGAACGGGGGGTCAGCTTTTGGTTGTGATACGCGCGGGCAGCTACGCACCAGCACACGGTTCTGCGGGGTGGCGGCGAGTGCGTCACGGATGAACGTGGTTGTCGCATCAAGGTGCTCGAGGATGTTCGCGTCGGAGCGGTCTGCAAGCGGGATGTGCACCGCGACGACGTGCGGCGGGATCACGGGGTGGAAGTCGAGCACAGAGAGGACATGCGTAATGCCGAGGCGCGAGAGCTCGGCTTCAGAGCGCGCGGTGAAATAGTCGGAGAGGTACAGGCGCGGCACGATCTCGTCGGCGTTGGGCTTGCGCCCGAAGTCTTGGGGGACGTTTTCAGTGAGTAGCCGAATACGCTCCGCGATCGTCAACCCGCTCCCTGTGCCTGGGTCCACTGGCGCCTCGGGCTCCCCGCGACATCGCGCTGCATACTTGTGCAGCTGGCGTTGGAAGCCGTAATTGGGGTTCACGACGGCGCGCTTTGCCTTGACGGCGGCAAGGGCCTGCGGCGCGGTCATGTCGTTCGTCGCGACGAGATAGGCGCAGACGACTGTCGCGCTGCGGCTGACGCCCATGAGGCAATGCACCTGGAACGGGGGTCAGCGTTTGTATGTACGCGCGGGCGACTACGCACCAGCACACGGTTCTGCGGGGCGGCGGCGAGAGCGTCACGGATGAACGTGGTTGTCGTATCGAAGTACGATAGGATGTCCGCGTCGGTGCGGTCCTCAAGCGTGATGTGCACCGCGACGACGTGCGGCGGGATCGCGGGGCGGAAGTCGAGCACCGAGAGGACGTGCGTTATGCCAAGGCGTGCGAGCTCGGTCTCTGAGCATGCGGTGAAGAGGTCGGAGATATAGAGGCTCGGTATGATCTCGTTGATATTGGGCCTGCCACGCGCAAGGTCTTGGGGGGCGGGGCGATGCTTTGGCTGGACGGCGGAGAACAGGGCGGCGAAGGAGCGCATGCTTTGTCTAGATCTGTGGGTACGTTGGTCGGCAAGGCAGGAAAGAAAGGCTTGAGGGTCAGGATGGGGTGCGAAGTAGTATGGAGCACACTCACGTCAGGGTGTACACTTGAATCAAAGAATATTGCGCAGTGGGATAGGATCGCTTGGGTGGCAGCTGGGCTGTGTCCCAGGCTCAAGCTGTGTCCGAGTGCGGATCTAGGATACGTGGATGACCTTACCCGCAGACGACAGGCCTGATGTCCATGCTGCGCACTTCGTTGACTCGCAGTGCCAGACTGAAAGCGGCGTTCAAGTGCCGCGGCACGTCGGCCCGGAGCGCAGCGGCAGCAATTCGGGCACCTCGGTCAAGAAATAAAATCCGCAACGAAACCGCACTTAGTCACAGTACCCACTCCGACTTCGTCACTGTCGCAATTAAATAATACAAAGCTCGGTCTAGGACCTAGTAAGCACCTAGTACTTGCGCTACAGCGAAAACTCATCGACCCGGTGCACCACCGACCAACTTCAAATGAACGTCTACCCCCCCCCCCCCCCCCCCCCCCCCCCGCGTTCGAACGTGTCAATTTTGGCCGACACTGCCTCAGTGCCTGCATAGTAGAGCGGCGCACCAAGAAATACTATGGCAATAACTGTAAAAAAAGACATACTAGACCAGCTGATCATCGAACATTCATGAACACTCCATTGAACGCCGGCACAGTCTCGGGGACTACTACACACATTCCACAGCAACGCTATTCCCCGTACTAGCATGCTATACTTGAGTTACTGCATCTATTAATGCAGGCCATGGCCATACGTAGGCAATCAGCTTCCCCTGCCGATAAAACACCCACTCTCTACTAGTTCTCGGACGTCCACCTTTCGTCATACCTTCTCCCCTCGGATACATACAGGTTTCCATCTTTCGTCGGAACCAGCGCCAACACGGCCGCCGGCTCAGCCTCGGGCGCCAGCACGCGCCAGAAGCAAATGGCGCGCGCGGGAGGGCTCCAACGAAGGCAGCGCGGTTGCAGTAAGCGCGGCTTCGCCGTCGTCACGGGAAAGCGCACACGACCAACCACAGCGAGCCCACCCCCGGTATAAAGTCACCCACCTCGTCTCGCTCCAGATACACCGTCCAGGTAGCAGTCATGGTCAACTTCACCATCCTCGCAGGCGGCTACAGCACATTCGTCGCGTCGTACCTCTTCAACGCCGCCGCGCCGTCCCTCACGCTCCTTGCCCAGTCGCCCACCGGCGCGAACCCGTCCTGGATATCCCCGCACCCGACCAACGCGTCCATCCTCTAGTGCGTTCGCCCGTGCCCTTCAGAAGTGTGTACTTTGGCTGGAAGGCTGACGGGATGGGTGTGCTTGCAGCGCGGTGAACGAGAACTCGCCCGGCGCGCTGCAGGGGTTCACTGTAGGCGCACAGGGCGTGCTCAGCTCGGCGCAAGGTCAAATCGGCTCGCAGGGCAATAGCCCCGCGTACGCCGCCGCGCTGTCATCAGGGCAGGTCGCCGTCATGAATGTGCGCTCCTTCCACCCCCACCCACGCGATTCTGACGGGGTATGTGTGTTGTGGTAATGTGTGCGAATGGGATGGACGGCAGTACGACTCGGGCAACGGGCTGATCGTGCCGACGACGGATGCGCTGGGCTTCTCGTCCGCGGAGTCGTTGATCACGTTCCCCGCGAGCGTGTCGCACCCGCACATGGCGCTGCAGCATGAGGACGAAGTTCTCGTGCCGGATCTGGTGCGTGCTTTGCGGTCTCCTGTGGCGGTGGGATGTAGTGCCGGTGACGGCGGGTAACGCGTTGTGCAGGGCGCGGATACGATCTGGCGGCTGGTGGAGGATGGTAGCCCGGGGGTATGGAAGATCCAAGGGCAGATCCCCCAGCCCACGGGAAGCGGGCCCCGGCACATCGCCATATTCAGTGCGTAGTTGGCCCTCGTTCTGGTACCCCACATTGATCCGGGGCTGAGCAGACGGCACGCTGTACACCGTGCACGAGCTCGCGTCGACGCTGACCGCGCAGCCAATGCCCGCCGCACCGAACGGCACTTCCACCATCTCCACGCAGCTCTCCACCGTGCCCCCGAACAACCTCACCGCGCCGATGTGGGCCGCCGCGGAGATCGCGATCCCGCCGCCCACCGCGGCGTTCCCCGACGCGTACGTGTACGTCTCGAACCGCAATACGGGCAGCACGACGGACGCGCGCGGCGACACGATCGCCATATTCAAGACGAGCCCCGAATTGGAGCTCGTCGCGCAGGTGTACACAGGCCTGCAGCAGGTGCGCGGGATGCAGGTCGGCGGTGTGGATGGGGAGTTCATTGTTGCGGGTGGGGTCGTGGGGACAGGCGGCGTGGTGGTGTTCAGGCGCACGCAGGGCGGCGCGGCGCTGGAGGAGGTGGCGAGGAATACGGATGTGCCGACGCGGACGAGCTTTGTGTGGGGATCGTGGTGACGCGCGCGTTGACGAGGACGAGACTAGCCCTGATTTTGTGTCACGTATAGCGTCGAATTTGGAAGAGTAAGGATGGAGATGAGATGGCTACAAATCGGGGTTGAGGTCAAGGTCGAGGTCGAATATCTGTTGCGGGCGGGTGTCGTGGGGGCGGTAAACATTCGGGCCTTGCTGCAGCTCAGGGGATGGCGACCGTGGAGCTACATGGGCGCGCCCGTGAGCATGGACACAAACTGACACGAACAGACACGTACCATGACCAACAGAGTGCGTCTCGCCCAGCGTGCCGAGCGGCTCCTCCGCGCTGAGGTGGCCGCGGCGCATCTTCTCCTCGTTGGGGAACGGCGGGAAGAACAGCGGCGGGGGCGCCTGGCCGGGCAGACTGAGGTCCGGCATATTCGGCGGCGCCGACGTGAACGCGCTCAGACTCTGCGCGTAAGCGAGGAGCTCGGGGTACGGAATGGCCGCTGGGTGATGCATGCGTTAGAGAGAACCGAGGGACGGAGTAGATGGACGGTGCGCGTGACGCACCAGCCTTCGCCTGTTCGATCGCCTTGATGCGGGCCTCGCCCTCGACAATCACGCTGTGCAGTTCCCGCCTGCCCTCCTCAAGCTGCTCGACGACTGCGCGCCACGTCCCCTCGAGCGCGAGGATCTCCGCTTTGAGCGCGTCGATGCGCCGCTGTCGCGCCTGGTGCGCACGTGCGGTCGCCACCGCAGCGGCGAGCGCGGTGTCTGCATCTAGGAACGCTGCGACGGGTGGAGCGGGAGGGGGCTTGTTGCGTGCAGGCGAGAGGGAGAGGAAGAGCAAGTGAGCGAGGTCCTGGATGTGGTTGAGCGGGTTGAGGAGGAGGTTTGTCGTGGAGGTGGGTGGGAGCAGTTCGGACGCATGCATGCGTAGGCCAGGTTGTGAGGGACCCGGGCGGGAAGCGTTGTGCGCCATGCAAACTGCAAGTCCTTGTGCAGGTCGTGGATGGAGAGAAAGAATATGAGCAACGAGCCGCGCGAGGCCGCGCGAATAGTAGTATGTAAGCGCCTCTGTGCTTGCACGATACACTCTTTTCCACACAATTTCCACACCGTGCAATCTCATATTCTGAATGACTATCTTCTGACACCATAAGGTCAAGCTACGGGGACTACTGTGCGATAACAATGTCCAAGTGAAGGCCAATGAAACAGGTATGAGTGACTATCACGCTGGATGTTGGTTTATGAACCAAGTCGCTCTCCAGCTCAAGACATCCTACTTATAAGCTAGCGAAGGCTGGACCACTGGCAGCGCGGCCTACATACGAGCCTTAGGAGACCAGTTGACGTCTGCAAGATCTATGACCGAATCCGCTGCGAAGGCGATGATGTCGTGGATGCTCTCTCCCTCCGCTACAGACGAGGCACTTCGCGAATTCTGCTCGAACAACCATCGGTCTTCACTCGCATACTTATAGGTACTGGTACTCAAAGAAGGGTAAAATAGGCCTATATTGTGGCTGGCGCTGGGCCATATGTCGCCGGACGATCAAATCCCCTGGAGCAGTTTTTCGTATGTACTGCTTTGGTGCAGGTGCTTTGGACCCAGCCTTTGGTGCAGGGTGGACGTGCTGATGGCCAGTTTTGCGTACAAAGGAAGTCGGGCGCAAGCAGCGGCCGAATTGTCAGACAGATAATCCTGAGCCTGCGAAGGGTTGAATTTCAATCTGTCTAGGGGAGACTAGCCGGATTCACTGTGAGTATTGGACAAGATGATGCAGATCATGCCTCGCCTAGTCCTCAGACTCTTCACCTCATGATGGATGCCCTCCTCATCCCTGGCTTTAGGGGTGCAAAATCATTGCTTGCCCTTCCCGACGTCGCCATGTTCGCCAGGTAACTGGTTTCAGACCAGCGAACACATGCGCTGTGCGATTGGCCCGCCTCTGTACTTCGCGTTGCGCAATCGTCCGAGAACGTCTTGGTAGAGACCGCAGGTGCGCAATTTTCTGCTTCCACGACGCCTTCTTGACGCATTAGCTCTCGTCCAGAACTATTTTCGCTCTTACCTCGCGTGTTGTAGCTTTGCATGTGGACTGGCGCGATTCCATCGGTGAGGGTGGATTTCGGATTTGCGAGGATGGCGTGCGTATCCCGAAGATGAGACAATACAGCCGGGAAATAAACACTCATCGTGCAGTTCAGCCGCGTCCAAAGCATGAGCGGGATTTGCTCATCGACTACTCTAGACAATCTCTAGGGGCTGGTAGCTTCAGATTGGAGACTCCGGAAATGACTGACGACGCGTGGATATAGTATTCTCAACAGGGAACGGAGATTTTTTCTCTTTGGTCACCGCAATGATGGGAGGGTCTCGGCAAGTAATCTCCCTGAGGCAGAGTAGAAGCTTCGCAGGCTCAGGACCATCCAGCTTCGGGGCTTTTGCAGTGATCCGATTAATACGTCCGTTGATTCAGGCCCCGACTCTATGCGACCGTCCAATAATTCGGAGAATATTCGCACAACATCCAGCAATCCACGCAGTGTTGGCCGGAGTTGACGCGGTTTTGCCTCAAACCGACACACAAATCTCTCAATGTTATTACTCCGGCGTCGCTTCGGGATCCAATATTCAAGTCAGATGAGCGTCTCACGGATTCGATTTCCTCCGATTTACACCTTCTGCTCAGGCTCGTGACGAGATGCTAGACGGGCTTGGCCATCGATGCCAGCGCACCGCTGCGCACACATCCGGGACCCGAAGTAAAGCCCCATGCTTTGTACCCGACGCGTATAAATAGCAACGGTCTGAGTGCGTCAAACGGCATAAGCATCCTCTGCTTAACATGCGGTTCACTTCTAGTCTGTTCCTTGTCGCGATCGCATCCGCTCCTCGTTTGGTCGATGCGTTTGTGAAAGGCATCAACCAGGTATTTACTTTATGCTCATTTATATTGACAACATACTGAATATATTGCTTTGCGAAGCCATGGGGTAACAACCAGGTATGTTTATCTTTCAAACGCGGCTGCAGGATCTCAAGTTTCTTCACGTCAGTATGGACACTGGTTGTCTTCCTCAATTCAAGGATATTCCGCGGTATATAGTTCCAGTGATATGGCGGCCACCTTTGCAGGTATTTTTACGGGTTCCTTACCGACAACGGACTGTGATACTGACGTTCCATCAGCTGCTAAGGACATCGGTGCCCAATGGGTCCGCATCTGGCTCTTCGAAGACGGCCAAGGCTTGACAGTCGACAGTAACAATTACGTCACAGGCCTCAAATCAGACTTCGAGACCAACTTCAACGACGTCCTCTCGCATGCCGCTGCAAACGGTGTCAAGGTGTATCCGACGTTCTTCAACTACCCGCCGAACACGTGAGTCATCGCCGTGTAGTCGTTCAGTGATCCGCAGTGAGCGCTTATGCCTTCCTTTCCACAGCTCCAACTTCCCCATCGCGAACTTCTTCACGGACAGCAACGCTCAAAATGCCTTGCTAAATAATCTCATCAAGCCACTCATAAGTACCTACGGCTCCAACAGCAACATTGCGGCCTGGCAGCTCTACAATGAGTTGAACGGGATCGCGAACCCATAGTCCGTCAAACATTGATTCTCCATGTGCAACATCGATTCTCATTTGTGATCTGCAGCTTCAGCGGATATGTCATCGACCAGGCTACTGCTAAAGCCTGGGTCACCTCGACCACTGCTGCGATCAAGAGCGTCAACGGCGGCGCGCAGGTCAGCGTGTCGCAGATCCAGATCAACGACGATTACCACCCTGTCGGGACTTCCAATCTCGACTACAAAGGTATATCTGTCGACGTCAGATGCATTGACTCTAGTTGAGCGGCGCCCTCGCAGGCACCGGTGTTGATTTCTACGACATCCACATCTACAGCGACAATGGACAGGAGATCCCCACGGCCAGCGCATACAACCTCGACAAGCCTGTATACCTTGGAGAATTCGGCGAGCTCACGGGAGAGGTTCGAACTTCATCCTCTGCAGAAGGAATATGCGCACTAAACAGCCTTTTTCAGGGTGACTCGCACCAAAATGATGTCATCTACAACTTCTTTGTGGCCGCCAAGGCAGGCGGATGGGCTGGCGCTTTCTACTGGAATCTCGGTCCGTATACATTAATATATACACTCACAATTCGACTAATGTTGATGTTGATTTACAGGCTTTGCAGGCAGCCAGCCCGGTGTCTGCGGGAGCGACTCGTCCATCAAATATACATTGTACAACTGCGAGGGCGGTCAGCGTGGCGGGTACAACGAGTTCAAGTACAGCTAAAGAACCACGATGTACTCAATTTGAATACCAACCTGCTTGTCTTCCTGGCGGCGCGTCCAAGATATTTCACAGTGGCCAACGCTGTTAAGATAAGACGCAGCACGGGAACCTGATGGCCTGCATAGGCGCGCATTATTATTAGATGCAGTAAGTATAGCAGTACCTAGTGTGGGTTATATCGATGTGCGAAAGTGTGTAGCAGCAAGTTGCCGAGACACTGCCAGCGGGCAAGTCGTCTTCATGTTCCAGCTCGCACCAAACAAACATATGCAAAAACACAGATGCCAATTTCCGGTGTTGCTACAGCGTATAACAGCTTGCTATGTACGGCGCGGAAGGATAGGAAGAATAAAAAGCGTGCTCTACAGCTAGTGATACTCTTAGATGCCCATGAAGATTGACAATCAGATAAATAGATGAGTAGATGCCCTGCCTGCGGCAGTACGATCCGATTCGAAAAATGAGTGGATAGAGCGCCCTCCAAAATCAAAACCAAGACGGAAAATCCAACTCCCTAGTCCTCCCCATCGACCTCCTCAAACCGCACCGCCTTGCGCGCGTCCGGCTCCACCACGACGGCCTCCACGGCCACAAGCGAGCGCGTGTATCGCCCGCGCGGTCCCACGCCGAGGAAGCGCGCGAAGCGCGAGCGCGGGGACCCAGAGGACGGCGTCGACGGCGCGGTCGAGGACGGCGCGGACGACACGGACGTGAGCGTGAGCGCGGACGCGGGGCGACTGCCCGTGCCCGTGACGGGGGACGTCGACGGCGAGCGCGAGGACGCGGACGCGGAGCCGGGCTTCTTGAGCGCGGAGCGCGTCGGCGGCGGCGGCAGGCGCGGCGCGACGTGCACGGGCGCGAGGGAGCGGGTGTGGTGGTGGTGCGAGGCGCGGCGCGGGCGCGGGTGCGGCTCGTGTGGAGGTGGCGGGTACGCGGGCGAGAGGTGCGAGAGGTGCGGCGGGAGGTGCGGCGTGCGCGAGAGGTGCAGGCCCATCGCGATCTGCGCGACGCTCGGCCGCGTCTCTGCGGGGTCGGGGTCGCTCGTGCGGTGGCGCGACACGCGGGTCGTGTCCTGTAGGCGCGGCGCGGCATCGTTAGGCGGACACGAACAACGTCATGAGTAACGGAGAGGGACTGACCAGGTCATCGACGGCTTTTGTGAGTTTTGGGGAGGAAGATGAGGACAGGGAGCGGCGCAGGGTGGATAGGAGGCGCGAGGGATGTGGGCGAACGCCGGAGATGGAGAGCGAAGAGGACGACGCGGACGTCGATGGGGTGTTCATGGTGGTGTGCGTACAGGGGATATTGTGGGTGCGAGTAGTAGGACAACAACAATGGGTCGGCAAAGCGGGCTGGATTTAAGGCGTCTGAGTGCGGCCGGTCTCAGAAGCGAGCAAGACAGCTGTGGGTGCGTCGGCCGCTGCACGGATGCTCGCACGCAGTGAACACGGGCGCTGGCGCGCTGGATGGAGGAGAAATGGGAGAGCTGGTGTGTCGCTGGGCCAGGGAGGACGGGTGGGAGGGCATTCGAGGCGGCGGGAGCGCTGCGGGGAGTGTGGGTGGGTGCAATGACGGAGAGGCAAAGTTGCAACTGTGGGTGCGGCTGTTTCCCCGGAAGACGTGGCGGTGTCTGTGCTGACTCAGCGGCCAACGCTTTGATCCCGATCCCGGCTTGCACCCTGCAACGTTGTCTCGCTTGCAGCCTGCACGTTGGAGACCTGACGATATCTGACGTCGTCCGGCAGGCTTGCTGACCTTGCCGCTCGTGTCGACTCTGCACGACCACGCCAGCCGTTCCCACGGCTTATGAGGTGGCACCCAAGCTCCGTGCTATCGATAGCGCTCGGTCTCGTGCGGCGTCGGGTCGCCAGGCTGCCACTGCCCGACGCCCGTCATCATTGACAACTGGCAATGACAAGGTATGTTCTCGACGTCCTGTCCCTAAATTGTCCGAAGTTTTGAGACGCGGCCGTGGCAGACACCTCGGCGATGACGACCCCGGCGCATGGGCATCGGTTTTCTCTGTTGCCGACCTAGTAGCGCGTGAAAAGTCGTTCCGTAATAGGGCGTCGGAGCCTATTTCCCCGCATCCAAGAAGCTCGTCACGTACGCATCTTGCTCCTCGGGCGCCGGCGCCTTACGATCCGGATCAATGGGCTACGGTGACGGAGTATGTGCGTGCAGTACCAACATCGACGACACCTCGAACCTTCTCAGATGCCTGAGGGACATGGCTGGAAGGCAAGTCAGCGCCGTCGTCCTCGCTATAGGTCCCCTAGTTTGCGCTCGGACGCAGGCGCCTCCACATAGAACACGGGGTTTCGACGAACTTCTTTTGACAACCCCGAGGAGCGGACTGACGGGTGCCTTCCTTGACGGTATCTCGGTCAGACGATCTGTTGCAACGATGTGTGCACCTTACGCTCGAAGAGCTCACGCCTCTCGCGCGGCGGGCCCGATTGTATCCTCGCAACAACTTCAACCAGTGGCCAATCGTCCCTCGGCACACCCTGGGCCCATTGGGCCAGGGTAGAATGACTTTGATTTCTCTGTTGCCGAGGCACATGACTAGAAGGCAAGCACCGTCGTCCTCGCTATAGGTCCTAGTGTGCGCTCGAACATACACAGGCGCCTCCGGACCACGAGGTTTCGACGGACTTCTTCTGACAACCCCGAGGAGCGGACGGTACCTGGGTCAGACGACACACTGTAGTACCCCTCGCCCATCCTAGGTTCCTCATCGCTCGAGGAGTTCAAGACTCTCGCGGACGATGTAAGTATATTCCCAACAAGTGGCCGATCCCCATGCCGGTCCCTCGGCAAACCCCGGGCCCATCGGCCGAGGTAGAGCGACTTCAAAAATATCCCTCGAATCCGCAGCCGACAACCATCCTCTTTACAGTCTGGCAATGACTTCGAACAGCGTCACAGCTTTATCCAGAAGCAGAATGCGCTGCGGTGGATTAAGTATGGCTGCGCGCTCGCGCTCAAGTAAATCTTGGCTTGTCGTTCACCTACCCGAATTTCTGATAGCCTCACGCGTCGCGTTCGATGGGGCGGACGTCACTTGGCACGCGCGCTGGTGTGCGTACTCTTCATTCGCGCTCTACGCATTCCTGACCTAGCCTGCCTCATACAGCATGAACCGGATTCGCAGTGGGCTCGAGGCAGCCTACTTACTCTTCTCTACCGCAAACGCGCTTCCTTGATGCCATCTCCGACTTGGTTTGGTGGGTGCGTGTCCGCATTTGCACCTGATTTTCATTCATAAAGGGACGATTGCTAGGATGGGACGTGAGAGCGCGCCTGCGGAAGGCGCAGCAGCAGGCGTGAGTGCGCCTGTGGAAGACGCAGTCACGCAGCAGTACTTAACGAGACGACCTCCGACCCAAACTACCATCTGCGTCGTGAATCCTCTCGACACCCACAGCAACTGTCACGCACATCATCGTCGCCATGGCCGACCAAACATCTTCTGCGCAAGGACGCACGAAGCAGGCCGAGGAGCAGTTTCAGAGGGCCCGGTTAGAGGAAGCGGCGGCGCGCGCTGTGCGGCACAAGCAGCTCTCTTTCGACGACGGGAACATCATCCTGCAGGCCGACACCGCGTCCTTCTGCGTCCATCGTAGTATCTTGTCCCTGCACTCCGAAGTATTCCGCGACATGTTTGCGGTCGGGAACAGCGACGGCGAGGAAACCAGAGACGGCGTGCCGGTCCTCCGCCTGCCCGACCAGGATGACGAACTGTACGAGCTGCTTCGGGCGCTGTACCTCCCGCAGTGAGTGTCGGCTCGTCTGGTCTCAAGGCCGCCCTTGCTCATGGCCTTGTGCAGGCACATTAATCGCACGATACCGATGGATTTTGGGCTCAGCCTGATTCTGCTGAAGATGTCCACGAAATACATGGTCAACTTCGTGCGCCAGGAAATCATCTCACGGCTTATCAGGTGCTATCCAAACAGCATCAGAAAATACAGGACACGCCGGGTACGAGCCGAAGACAAGAACCATATATTGGCGCTTGAAGCGGCCCTTCAACACGATGTTACCATAATCCTCCCCACTGTTTTCCTGAACTGTTGCCAGATGTCTCTCGATGACATCTTGGACGGGATCAGCATCGCCGATGGCAGCATACTGCACTTCACACCGTCAACTTTGAAGGTCATACTGCGGGGCCGACAAAAGCTCCTTGACCTTCAGCGCCTGTGGCTAGCCGACTTCCTGCCGAAGTTCATCTCGCAGCTGCACTGCAAGGAAGTCCGCGAAGGATTGGTCCAAGCTTTTGGATCAAAAAGCATGGTGGAATCTTTCGATATGTTCGCCCCTTTGTCAGGAGAGGGGCTGTGTCGCGCCTGCAAACATGACATGGCGCGTGAGTGGTGGATAATGCGTGCGGATATCTGGAGAAAGTTTCCAGAATGCTTTGGGCTCAGATGGGAGTCGCTGCACGGGTAACGCGGTAACGGAGTAGGGGTGTCGGTATTCAAGTAAGTCTTGCTCGTCGCTGTCTCAACTACTACATACCATGTGCATGCACTATATGGATTTTATCGGGAAGTTGGATAATCCATGTTTCCTATATTTCTGCGTCTCCACCGAGCACATTTACGCCTTTCTGACGCATACTTTTCGCGGACGAGCTCATACTTAGACCATGCACGGCGTATGCAGCCTCTCCATACGCGTTTGGATGTACTTCAATGTATGTCACGTACTCGACGCGTACGACAATGCATTCTCTGAGCTGATTTGGAGCGACGAACGAATTGATTTGGAGCGAAGAACGAACATTCGCGAAGGTGCGACGCTGAGCGCGCCGCCCGGTCCGAAACCTTCAGGCGCGCTGAGTCAGCGCACGCCTCATGCTGGAAGCGCCGTCAATCTGTAAGCCGCACCTCTTCCCCGCAGACCACCACCACCACCGCAACCCCGCAATGTCTAAGCACCATCCGGGTATGCCGTTGCTTGCCTCGTTGATGACGAGCAGATACTAACGACGGCGCACCCAAGATCTCATCATGTGCAGGCGGCAGCCGGGCATCGGTACGTCTCCCTCCCTCGTGGCTCCGCGTGGAACTTACGCACTCTCTACCAGCCATTGGCCGCCTGTGTGAAAAATGTGACGGCAAGTGGTAAGTGCCTCCGTCGTATGCCTCTCACCCCACGCGACTGACGTCTGCGCAGTCCCGTTTGCGATTCGTACGTGCGCCCCGAGACCTTAGTCCGCATCTGCGACGAGTGCAACTTCGGCACATATGGCGGGCGGTGTATCATCTGCGGCTCTCCTGGTGCGTGTCATGGCTACGTCCTGGGTACGTGTGGTGTTGACATGATCATATAGGTATATCGGACGCGTACTACTGCGCCGAGTGCACGCGTTTGGAGAAGGACCGCGATGGTTGCCCGAAGATTGTCAATCTTGGAGCGAGTCGGACGGATCTGTTCTATGAGCGGCGTCGCCTAGGTGCGTTGCTCTCTGCATGATGTCGGCAGCCGATTCTGACTGTTGCTGTGCTTCTGTAGGCTTCAAGAAGGGCTAGCACGCGAGGATTACATGGATCGTCGTCTTCGTTCCCCGTTCGTAGAATGCTTTGTATTGCTTTTTTGTCATTGCATGATCCTCAGTAATGGGTGTGTGGCATAGCTCCTGCGTGTAAAGTTAATGGCCGGCAAGGTGAGTATTACCCACACCTGGATCGCCACTCATGGTCGCTTTAGTCGCTGCTCGTGAGTCGAATTTCCGCGCCGGACTCACGACTCCTCTTGCTACATAGGCCCATGGAACCATGTATGTTCGTGGAAGTGGTGCGTTGTAAAGCCGATGTCACTTACCTTCTATCTCGAGCATCATGACCAACCGTCGTACCGGAGGGTCACGTTGGGCTGTACTGCGATCGCACGGCAGGTTCGGAAGCTATAGGGCACCCAGTTGGCGGTGCGAGATAGGATTCAAGCTGCCTGCCTCCTGCAGTTGAGTCCGAATCGACGAATATCACCGCCGCCCTCCGCCGCCTCCATGATCATCAGATATCTTAGCGAACTAAAAAGATGTCCTAATATGTCCTATCCGAGCTCCGGATTGTTGATCGTTGGTGCGGACCTGTCGATCTACTTGTTAGTCCCGTTGCTACGCGAGCTTCAATCAAGTCTTCACCGCCGTACATTCATATTTGACAACGCCAAGATTCAAATGCTCCAAACTTGCATGCTCACACAGCCTATTATTTAGTGCACATTGTGGTAGATTGTGGTGAGCCTCGCCAAATGGCCAAGAATTGGTATTCTGACATTCTGACACGAGGCGCTGCAAAGCGCTGCAAGCGCTCATTTGACAGCTGTCATGTAGAGTACGTCAAATTGCCAATCGGAGGTGACTCGACTTTCTTAACTTTCCATCCTTCAATCCGCTGACAAGGTTCGACAATCAGGTCGGCGTCAAGGCGGATTGTTGATTGTTGATTTATTGGACAGGCGTCTCGAACAGAAAACAAGATGGAAGCCTCGTTGAGCAAGGCTCTTGAGGACTACGTGGTAATCGATAATAGGCCCTTTGTTCTTTTGACGCTTGCCTTGTAGTGCCTGGCCGCGATTGCATTCATTACGCCCCAATCGGTCGGCATGGCTGTCCATAATGACGGAACCGACGCCCAACCAACATATAAACAGATCTGTCAAGAGACCGTAACAGCCGTCCAAGCCCCCTCTCCCACAGCTTGACGCGTTGCCATACTCAGGTCGCCTTAAGAAGCGTTGCTTGAAACTTATCCGCCCCATCTTCACTCAGTTTCAACGCACTTCCGAACGCACCCCACTCCTTCGAAATGGGTTACCTATCTTTGGCTCGCTTGATCACGTTCGGTGAGCATCAGTTCAGAGTGTGCCTGTCGTATAACTGACTTCGTCGCAGGAACGTCTCTTCTGTTCTCTATCATTGTCTTGGGGATCGCCGCGGATGTCATCTCTACCGAAGAAAAATATCTTGATGAATACAGCAACTTCGCTGCGTTGGCGGTAGCGACGGCTGTCCTCACTTTCGCAACCGTCGGCCCAATGTAAGCCAATTCCGACCATGTTCGCTGCTGTGTTGTTGATTTGGGCACCGACAGGCTGGTTATCGACATCCTGAGACGAGGCGCGTTTTCGTCCTGGATTGTCGTAGAACTTGGCTGGCTCTGTGAGGATTCACCTCCCAGTCATATTTCTCTGTGTCCTGACCGTGTCCGCCAGCGATTCTTTGGGTCCTTTGGCTCGCGACGGGTGCCGATGCGGCCAACACCGACGGCAATACGTTCATCGGTTCTAGCTGCAACTTCGAGAACTGTACGTTCTGGTATATGATTCGGGAGGGATTGATATTGACGCGATAAATCAGCGATCGTTTCGCGTGTATGCAACGAGTTCAAAGCTATTGAGGCCTTCTCCTTCTTGACCTGGATTATCTGTATGTCCTCAATCAGTATGCATGTTTTGCGGCCCGACTAACGAGACGGCAGTGATGGCCTACACGGTCTTGCTTCTCGTGCTTGCCATCCGTGGTCAGAACGCGGGCCACAGTGTGTGGAAGTCGAGCGTCCGAGACGGCGCGTTCCTCGAGCCAGCGGTCCACAAGGACGTCGACCTCTCGCAGTCCGCATACCCCCAGCAGACTGCAGGCACATATCAACAGCCTGTGTCCATGCCGGTACCGCACACCTCGCCAGTCGTGCAGGTTTGAGGGACCATGAGCTCTACGAAATATGGTCGTTTTCCTTCCATCGTTATGTCTGCACGCGGGTAATTATTGGGACAATATTGTCATTTATTGATGTCCTTAGTTGGTCTTCCGTGGCCTCTGAATGAATATACCGAGTTGTGTTCGCTGGGAGCCGAAATAGCCACTGACTGCACAAGCACACGTCATTCTGTGACTTTTATTTGTGTGTGAACACCCGTAAGGTCGATGCAATTCATATTATGTGATCTTTCGCCCGTCACAACTTTTGGTCGGCCGAACTGGTGCGCTCTGTCGGTCGTGACAGAGCTGTATCTGGGTCCACGTCCGAGGTGAAGTTTGCGAACAACCTCAGTCGGTGGACGTGACTGCCAAGGTATTAGTTAACCCGGCCCGGGCGGCGCGGGAGCCGTGCTTACGCATGCCGCAGAGCCGCTGCGTCAGCGAAAGAGGCATAGCTTCAACCAGTACCATCCAGTACCATCGAACTGCGCAAAGGCTACGCAATCAATCACCCTGGACTGACTCCGATTGCCACTGGATGCTCCTAATTCATGGACTTTGACTCGGGACGCCCGGACCAACCCCTTGTGGTGAAGTGCGAGCGGAACGACTACTACAAGAAGATCAGCTTCAAGTCCGCGCAGCGGGTAACTTATGATGGCCTGCGTAATAGGGTATGGTAATCTCCCCTGCTCTGTATCTATTTTGACCTCCCGCGATGCTTAGATCAAACTTGCCTTTTCGCTTTCCACGCAGTTCTCTATCAGGTGGACCGACGACGACGGAGAGCATGCCATCATAGCATGCGAGCAGGATCTTTCAGAGGCGATTGAATACCACAAGGGAGCCAGCGTCGGTCCTTCCTCATCTTCTGCGTCTTTCCTGTCGTCCCGAAGCGCGTCTTCTAGACGGATCGTGCTCGAAGTCAAGATCGACACAGATTTTTCGGACACGCTCAGCCTTTCCGACACCGGCTCCATCGCGAGCCTGGATGACTATCAGGACTCTCCTAATGGGAGCCGCTTCACACGCGAGGGCTATTCGCCACCGCCTTTGGACGATGATGCTGTGACTGTCAACTCGAAGGGCACCAGCAGCCATTCTCGTACGTCCAAACCTGAGACGTTGATCAAGAAGATCCTGAAGCCAGCTCGCTCGCGGCACTTTGGCTTCTCCAGCTCGCGTGCCCAGAGTGCCGTTTCCGATGGCAGTGTGGTCGAAGCCTCGCAGCGTGGCGAGTCCGACTCAGGGCCTACAGCGGGCCCATCGTCTGCTGCTGTTTTCGAACGTCTAAAGCGCCAGGACCATGATGAACCACTCCACACTCTCCGCACGAAAAACTCTATTCCAGCGTGGTTGAACGAACAGGGTGATCAATTCGTCAAGACGAGGCTTGGAGCCATGCCTGAGCCATCCGACGCCGATACTATGTCATTGAATTCGAACACGACGAACTCATACTCAGAGGACGGCGACGCAGGCGAAGACGACGGGTTGTCCCTAGAGCTCGAGGGTGATAGCGGGAAGCCCCAGTACGTCTTCTCGTACATTTCGGCGCGCTCGGGCCAGTCGTCGTCGAGAGAGAGCGACATCCGGCAGAGCCTCGGGTACGACGCAGACGGGAGCTCATTCGGGCAGCCACCAAACGCGAGCGGCGCCTCGAAGGATCGCCCGCTGTCTATATCGACAATCACAACCGACTCGTCCGCCCTGCCTGACTCCACATATCCCAGCTCCTCCGAAACCCCCTCATACCGCCTCTCCCTCACGCATTCCGCCTCCGACCCGCTTCCACTCGGATCCGACCAGCACACCGGCGGCTTCAGAATACCTGCGGAGCTGCTCATCCCCGAAGAGGTGACGGATTGCTCAGAGTGCGGTGACATCTTGGACAGCATCAAGTACACCTGCACGACGTGCGGCGAGAAGACGCCTGTCCCGCGTGCTGAGCTGGAGAGGGAACAGGCGCTGGGCAAGGGCAAGGGACGCCAAATCTCCGACGAGAGCACCGTATACGGTGGCGAGTATCCACCTCGGGCGCACCGCTCACCTATCTCCGCGTCATCTTCTTTCTCCTCCTCGTCCACATACAACCAGTTTTATCACAAACCGCTTCCCCCTGTGCCCTCAACTTCTCCCACGGACACCGTAATAGGCTCTGGGTCGGGTGAGTCGGCACGGTCGCACCCACGCAGCAACTCCTCCTCGTCATCCGGCACGCTGCGCCAGGGGTATGAACTATGTTCGCCTTGCTTTCAGACATGCGGTGTCGACCACAAGTCATCGGGGTCGCGTGGTAACAGCTCGCCTGGGCTCCTCGATTCTCCGACATCGCCACAAGAGCTCGCGCTAGCCAGGCGGAGTGCGCCGAAGCTCAAGGGGCAGCTGCGGCACGCGTTCTCAGAAAAGATGTGGGGCGCACAGGGGTGGGATGATGTAGGTGTGTTATGATTTCCTTCCTAACACTGGGCTCGACCGATCACACTGTTGGCAGACCAAGGCGATTCGCAGGCGTCGAAGTGCTCCGGCTGTCAATCCGCCCTGTCTACGCAGCGATACAAGTGCGGCATATGCACCAAGTACACAATCTGCCGGGCTTGTTTCGGGTGAGACAGCCGCCCGTCTCCTGCTGCGCAGTGGCTGATTACTTCCCTTGCAGCGAGGTACACAACATTCATCCCGTACACGTTTTTCTGCAAATGACGGATCAGCCAACTCGATCGAGAAGTCTGCCTGCCACTTCAGATGGCCCGGATGGGCCAGATCTCCTCGATGCTGCGGACGAGCCATGTGAGTATCGCTATATAAACCCGCATCGCGCCAACCCACTAAGGTATGGATCCTTCTTTAGCCCTCAAGCATCCAGGCGTCGTGTGCTATCAGTCAGTATCTTCTTGACTCTCTCCTGTGTTTGCCTGACGTGGGCCTTGGGGCAGCTGCGGGCAGGACATTGTCGGCGCGCTCTTCCGCTGCGTGGATTGCGCCCCGCGCGGGGTCGACATATGCTCGAACTGTGAGACGGCGGGTCTGCCAGGAAATATGGACTCAACTGATGGAGGACACAACTCGTCGCATATTATGCTTAAGGTGTGTCTGCCTGATCACTCCAGGAGGATCGTTTGCTGAGTCAATACACCAGATTCCCATGCCGCTTTCCATGACTGATGTGCAGTCAGTCTCGCTGCGCGCGCACGGGCTGCGCAACGGCCGCGATCAGGCGCACATACGGTCATTGCACTCGAGCCCAGGGAGTGTTGCATCGGAGGCCGAGCGGACGGTGTCCGGCACTGCGGATGGAGACGACAGCCATCTGATGATGTGTAACTCGTGCGGAGGGGTAAGCCCATGCTCTCTGACGTTCTATACCCGCCAATGCTGACGGACACTTGCCAGGACATCGTCGGCGAGCGATTTCAGTGCCTATCATGTCCTTCGAAGCCGTCGTCTTACAATTTGGTAGGTTTCCCCATATGCGAGAGTTTTTGTGGGTCTGACTTTGCTATGCAGTGCGCGAACTGCGAGAAGAGGTCACATCTAGTGCATGACCCTATGCATCTGTTCCTCAAGCTCCGGCGGCCTGTAGACTACAAAGCCCCTCTGGAATCCGAATTCCCTATCATTCCTAGACTGTAAGTGTCACTGCATGTTTCGCATTGCCCTCTTACCGACAGCGCTCCAGATACAGCATACCAGCGGGACCCACCAACCGTTACACGTCGATGGGCGCTGACCCTGAAGGTACGCACACACACATATGCAAGTACCGATTAGATATTGACGGTGTTGATCAGCCTACCTGCTCAACCTCGTGCACTCGTTCGCGCTGTGCGATCGGGATCTGAATCGGATACGCGGCAAATGGTTTCGCTGTGCTTACTGCGCGAAGGACCTCTGCGCAGACTGCGAGCGCGTCGACACGCACGACGACACGCACGCCTTCCTTGTGCTTAAGGCGCCCGTGGACATGCAGTCTTTCAGGTACGTCGCGCGGTGTGGGAGCTCCTGGCCGATGGCTAACAGGAATGCAGACACTTTGCCGATCTGGACAACGTGAATGACGGCCGCAGTCCCCCTGATATCCTACGAGGGCCGATCTACTTTCCTCACTGACGTGTCCTGCATATATCTCGCCTCGCATCTTTACCATCCTCACGTTATTTTTTGCTGTCTGTTCTGCTTTGTTGTTTACAATATGCACTGTGTGTTCCTCAATGTAAAGGCGATCCGACGGGTGAAGCATGTATGTGGCGATACAAAAGATAGTATGCATGGGAGAATCAATGTCGAGTCACACAGCTACCTATACATGATATGAGGATGGATATGGAGTCGTCGGGTGCAGGTTTTTACTGAGCCAGGAGGGCTGAACGTGGGCCGTGGCGCGTCGCACAATACTGTGCACGTGACAAATAGAGTTCATCCCAAAGCGGAAGGGGATTGGAGGTGGCGGCAAACTTTGAGGCCTCGCCATCGCAAGCAAAACCAAGAAGTCGTCGTCGTCGACACTGTTCTCGCCCTCAAGACACTCAATATGGTCAGTGCAGCCTCCCGAACGGATTCTTCGTGCGTCAGGTCGAAGAGACGGACGTCCAGGGTGGCTTGGATCGGGTGGATGGCTCTGTTGCTCCCCGGATGGACTCCCCGCTACGCTCTCGCCTTCGTCTGAAGTAGCCCGCTCGACATGTACTGATATCGTGTCTCGCAGGGTCGCGGTCCTAAAAAGCACTTGAAGCGCCTCGCTGCGCCGTCGTCATGGATGCTCGACAAGCTGAGCGGGACCTACGTGCGTGCCCCGCCTACCGCACGCGCACATATCCTGATTTTCCTCGCCCACTAAATAGGCCCCGCGTCCCTCTCCCGGCCCTCACAAGCTCCGCGAATCCCTCCCCATCACCATCTTCCTCCGCAATAGGCTGAAGTATGCCTTGACCGGCCGCGAGGTCACGTCGATCGTGCAGCAGCGGTTGATCAAGGTGGACGGCAAGGTCCGTACTGACAATACCTACCCTGCTGGCTTCATGGGTGCGTCTTGTTCCTTTGTTTTGCGCCCACCTTGCTGATGACGCCTGGCAGACGTGCTCTCGATTGAGAAGTCGGGCGAGCACTTCCGTCTTCTGTACGACGTCAAGGGCCGCTTCACTATCCACCGCATCACACCCGAGGAGGCGACCTACAAACTTCTCAAGGTTAAGAAGGTTGCCCTCGGCACGAAGGCTGTGCCGTACATTGTGACGCACGATGGCCGCACCATTCGCTACCCCGATCCTCTCATCAAGGTCAACGACACCGTGCGCTTCGACATTATCCAGAACAAGATCACGGGCTTTGTGCCGTTTGACAACGGCAACATCGTCATGATCACTGGCGGCCGCAATATGGGGCGTGCGGGTGTGATCGTCCACCGCGAGAAGCACATTGGTGACTTCGACATCGTGCATGTGAAGGATGCGCTGGACCGGACGTTCGCGACGCGGTAAGTACTTATCGCTGCTCATATATTCTAACGATTTCCTGACGCTGCGCAGGATAACCAACATCTTCGTCATCGGTGAGGGTATCAAGCCCTGGATCTCGCTGCCCAAAGGCAAGGGCACCAAGCTCACGATCGCCGAGGAGCGTGATGTTAGGAGGAAGCAGCGCGCGGCGGATCACTAGGGGGGTACTGTTGTTTTCGCATCTCTTTGCACTATGTCATGTATGCCCACTAAAATTACTGCATGCGCATGTGACGACCTTTGACCTGGCAAGCTCAACTTGAAGCTTCACAAACGATGCGCTCATCAGGCTTCGCGCGGATTCACAGAACACTGAGACTTGTATCGGTCTGCTCATGCAAGCCCTCAAAATCAGTGGGCTAGTGCCAGACCATAATGGTACAGAAGACGGTGTTGTGGATCGGACTCGGAAGGGACATACTACCACATGCAACAGTCCGCGCGCTCCCGTAGCATTATGTAATACCGCGAAATTGTGAGCGAAGCTCTGCTGAATCGTACATTCCACACTAAGTATATAATGGCAGGCCGGACTAAAAGCGCCACTTCTGATTTATATATCCCCCGTCAGCACTTTGGTCACGTCACGACCGCATCGACTTCAAGTTATTCCGAGAGTCAGGCAGTACTCCCTAGCCTGCCGACGTTCTGCTCATCAATTATTGGCTCCTCGCATAGCTTGTGGATAAGACTAACCTAGAAGAATATGCCGTGGGGGCCATTTTCCGGAAGGATGGTAGGGTTTTCGCGTGCGGTCTGGATTGCGAATTTGTGTGCATCTTGGACAGTGCCAGCGGCAACCCATCCGCGGGTCTCGAAGTCTTGAAGCGTTGTCTCGCACCAATACCGACATCCACTCCCCTTCTCGTTCAACGTATACTGATCCCTCTTCTTGTCCAGCAGCAGCGTGATGACCTCGCCGGCCGACACCACTGCGTTGGCAGTGATGGGGTATAGCCTGGAAGTCACGTAACGCCTGTCTGACCGTATGTAGTCTCGACATGTGATGAAAAGCCGCGTGTTGCAATCTCCACCGAGGCCCAGCCTCTGGCTGTTAAGCTCCAGAGCGAGTTCACCACGAGTGGGGTCGTCGCTGAATTGCAGGAAAATGCGCCAGTGCCCGCCGATGTGGGGTTTCTCGCCGGTAACGCACAGGTGAAAGATAGCGTTGACTACCCTCCGTTGCCTTACGGTCGGGTCAGGCAGAGTAATGACAACCGTCTCCCCTAGGAAGAGCGCGTCACGTTGAGCATCAATTACGGATGATGTACTGAACTATTTTCCGGGTTCTGGGCGTGAATTTGGGACTCGGGAGACACGCGCTGCGGCATTCTGGAGCTCGGCAAACATGAGCTGTGCGGGCAAGGATGTAAAAGTTCGAGAAAGATGCTCGCGCAAGAAGCGAAGAAGTGGGTCGGGACACTGAAGCAGCTTGCACTGGGTCTCTTTTGTACTCTGAACGTGAAGACCCGGAGGTCAAACGATACGCTTCTAATCGAGCACAAGGCGAGCAGAAACACGGCGGTGACTCGGAGCCTCGAAGCAGATATTAGGATGTGGCATCCGATACTTCTTATGACTTGCTTCTGCGACGAGTCGGCTTCCTCGCGTACTGCGTGATTATCCGTGAAGCGACTCTGGCGATGCCGCTAAAGATATCGTAACCTTTTGCACAGTCCCGTGAGATACCATCAGTGGGTATGGCCGCCTTAATGTGAGCTCCGCGTGAGCTTGACTCTCGAGTCATAAGGTAGCTAGCTAGTCTCCGTAGCTGACTCAATGACAGATGATAGTCGATCTGACATATAGATAGCTAGCCTGGCCAGCCACATCGACCGGAAATTGCGTTGGGTCGGGTTCGTCGAGCAGCTGACGTATCACATTGGTCGATTGCGCTAGCACGGAGTTACGCGTGTGCACATCGCGGGAACTCCGCCGAATCCTATCGAGCACAATGCGAGCAGGACAGCGGTGAGCGGTGAGCCCTGAAGCAGGTATCAGGATGTGGCACTCAACTCTGATGGATTTACGACACGCTTCTAATCGAGCACAAGGCGGGAAAGAAAAACGGCGGTGAGCCTTGAAGCAGATAACAGGATGTGATACTCAACTCCGCAACGCAGCTTCTATCGATCACAAGGCGAGCAGCCTGAGAACAACGGCGGCTCGCCTTGAAGCAGATATTAGGATGTGGCACTCAAATCGTCGGCCTCGCGTACTTGTGTGATTATTGGTGAAGCGACTCGGAACACCAAGGACATCGTAACCTTTGCACTGTCCCGTGAGAGGGTGTAGCTTTATGTAATGTGAGCTCAGGGTGAGCTTGAGCTTGACTTGTCGAGTCCTGAGGCGGCCAACCATCTCTGCATCAACCGGAAATCCGTGCGTTGGGTTGCCTCGGTTGTGTTCGTTGAGCAGCTGACGGGCGACGCGTATTACAATGATCGATTGCGCTGGCAAGGAATTACGCGTGGAATTTCCGCCGAATCCGACATTTCTGAGTATATGAGAAAGCGACACGCAGCCTGAGCCTGTCACCTGTGACATGACAGCTAACTGAGCAAGAGCAGGAGAAAGAGCACGGAAGACCGCACACTATCCCATATATGTGCGCCCAAGACCCACCCAGTGAACCACGCGTCTTGTTCGTATTTCCAATACCGAATTCTATCTGCGAGACATGGACATGCTATTGGGACCAGTCAAGAAAGCAACTAGTCGTCAATCAGTGTCATGGGGGACATGGTACGCACCATAGTAGTCAAAGATCCATCGCCCACAACACGAGCGCGACGTCGATGCGCTGCAAAAATACGTGCTGTCGTTTGTAACACCCCGCCATGAAGGTGGCACCCTTAAGCCAGAGCTTCGGTGTCCCTCGCCCATCGTCGTACGCCATGATGCCCGAATACTCGAACCAGGGTGGGAATGCGCCAGAAAAGCCCCAATCGATCAACCACACGGTGCCGTCCTTGCCTAGCCTGATATTGCGCATGCAGATATCGCCGTGCGTAAGCACGAGAGGTTCGGAATCGTCGAACGACACGTTCACCGTATACGGCTTCCCATTCGATTGCCAGTACGCATCGGAGATCAGCAGCTTTCGCTGAAACCACGCGACCATGTCTCCGTATGTGGCGAAAGGCCCGGCACCATTCTCAGTGAAGGGCCGTCCGTTGCAATGGAAGGCAACACCTGAGCCGTCAAACGGCCCAGGTATATGAGGATGGGTGAGAGGGACGCGGCGTAGCTGGCGAATGTAGCTGCGAATTGTCCACATGACGCGGAACTTCCCCCACAAGCTGAGCTTCGGCCAGGCGACCTCCAGATCCTCTCCATCGACGTATTCCATGAAGATCAAGTCTGTGTTCCGCCACGGCAGGGAGCGGCGGACTCTGGGAAGGGGGATTGACGTGTGTGCCGCGACTAGCGACATGATGAAGGCTTCGGGTGGGCCACGAGCTGGTCTGAGCCTCTTGACGGCTGTGTCATGTCGAAACCGAAATACGTTTGAATGCTCTCCAAACGGCCCTCGCAAACCAAGCGCAAGCTCGCTGGATAACTCCAATCTGTCCCATTCAGCGAGGAGCTCTTCGTCGGACAGGTCGTCGACGGACGACTCACCGAGTAATTTGAGCAACAAATCGACAACGAGGTAAGGTGACTTACTGGCTGATGCACCCGCCGTGCATCCCTCCAAAATAACCACCAACTACCCCCCAACGGTCCTTCGGTTGTGGAGGAGAGAGATGATCCCATATCGCTGCAAACAAGGTGGAACTTGTCTTCAGATCCATGCCATTTCAACCGTGGGAACCACGAGGGCCGTCCGGACCGCGGTAGTAGCGCCGAGCTCATCTCGAGGAAAGTTTGAACGTTCATTATATTATTATTACGCGCCGCATAGTAAAAGGGATATGCATGTCAGCAGGAGCCCTATTTGATAACATAAGGCCAAGCTACGGAGATCTGACACCATAAGGTCAAGCTACGGAGACTACAGGAGCCCATATTGCAGCTATATATACACACGCACCTCAGCCTACCTGTGTCAGCGCGTATCGCGCTGTGCCCGACAGCATGCGTCCGAGAAAGGATCAGTAAATTTCCGCAGTGAGACGCCTGCACGCGCGAGGAAATAGGAAGGAGTACGCGCCTGCTGCAGATGGAATGTGGGTGGACATCAACGTCCGCCGCCCCGGTGGCGGCGGGCCGCGGCTGCATTCGTGCGGTCACGTGCTTTGGTTGATCGCGTTGCAGCGTGGGAAGCTCTGCTGTGCTGCTGCCGCGCTGCGCATAACAGATAACTCACCCTTCGCGTCAGACAGATGATCCTGAGCCTGCGTAGGTTTGAATCCAGTGTTTACTCTGCCTCAGGGAGACTACCATTTGCCACACTCCACGTCCTTGCCAATATACCGTTCTGCGTCGAGCACATGGCGGCTTTGGAGCTGCCGCTTGACGCAGGATGATTCCTTATCTGGTCTTGGGACGCGGGGATACTGTAGGCAAAGTATCGCTCTGTTTTGCGCTGGCCCGACACGGTCTGCAACCTGCACCACACCCGCAAACGCACGCATTGCTTTCTCTTGGCACTGACTGCGGCACATGGTACGTTTTTGTCTCTGGCACTCTGCGCGTTGTCGCTAACTTTTTCCTGTGCAGTTTCTCCCCTTCTTCTAAACTCGAAGTGCACTACCAGCATCTATACTGACGTAACAGACGTAGCGCTACGATTGCACACTAGGTGCGCTACTTGTCGACTGCCTCTTTTCGCCCCTCTTTTGATAGACAATTTGTGTTCGCTCGTGCTTGTGCCAGCGCGGCCGGACGCGCAGGGTCCCGTCGGGCGCGCAGACGGCGGGCGCGTCGACGGCGCGGTCATGCCGCTGGACTCGCGGCGCTGGGTCCTGGCGGGTGCGCAGTGTCCTGGCGGGAACGCAGGGTTTCATCTGGCGCGCAGGGTCCCAGCTGGCGCGCAGGGTCCCGTTGGGCACGCAGACGGCGCCGACAGCGGAGGGCCATGCCGGTCTCGCCTCACCACGCGCGGTCCTGACGACTCCCGCGAGGACCGCGTCCCAGCGCTGCGAAACCGGGTAGGTTCGAAGGTCCCCGGGGCAACCGAAGTAGCACCAGTCTGATCACAGACTACAGCGGTGGGCCGCAGGGTTTTGTCGCGCGCGCAGACGCGGAGGCGGGGGCCATACCGCTGAACCTTCGCGGCGCGGGTTTCTTTTGTGCGCAGGGTCCCTGCGGGGTGCAGGTGGGCGGCGTCTCCGGTGGAGGGCCATGCGGCTTGTCCTCTGCGGTGCAGGGTCCTGGCGCGTCGACCTTGCGGCATCCCCTGTGCTGCTCACGGGCCCCAGCCGTCCCAGAATGGCTGGGCGCGCCTGAGACCGCGGGGTGCGTGCGGGACCCGCCTGAGGGTCCCAGCGGGTATATTGAGTGGGCCCGAAGGGTCCCTCGCGGAACCGAAGTAGTACACAATAGGGTACGATGTTGGCACTGGCGGCAGCCGCAAAGTGTTCCGAATTACATCGAAACATTTCTGAGATCACTCGCCTGCGCTCAACCAACTGAAAGTCATCTTCGCAAGGTGCTGGGCTCTCCGCCTCCTCAGGTTCCGTCTGAGATAGGTTCATCGTCCGCGGAAGCTGGGGAATCGTAAGTCGTGGATGCTGTAAGTACTCTTACAAGGAATCGCGTTCTCTGAAACTCAATGCGCCGCCAACATATAAGTAAGCTCGTTTATCCGGCCAAGAGCAAGACCAAGAGGGAATACAGTACGAGTTGTCACACAACCGGCGAGTGAATTTAGTTCGCTCATCTATCGAGTTCGTCAGTTCACGATACGACTCGTTGAGCTATGAAAATCTCGCCACCACCACCGCCATCGGCGGCCCCAGTAACCATTGCTATGTGCTGAAAGCGCCAGCGCAACTCTTTCGCATTGGCAGTAATTTACCGAGGGCGCAATTTGTTCGTTATCATCGTAGGCTTCATGAAACAGATCTTGAAAACCCAAAGCACTTCATCAGGACGAAAATGAGCAATATTTCTCATTTATGTTTCGATACCAAGCGCACGGGGTAACGTCTCTTCACAAGGGCCTAGGAAAAGAAAGTCCGCGTCCTCGTCTCCACTCGAGCGGCCGAGATTGAACACGGCAACTTTCCCGCCGCGCGTCTTGACCGTCTTCGCGAACCCAGCCGCCGGATGCACCTGTCACGACGCCTTTAGCGACGCAGGTACGCTCTGTGACAACGGCGCACGTACCAGAGAGGACGTGCCCACAACAATGAGCAGATCGCACCAGTTCAGCTGCCGCGCGATCTCGCCCATATACTTCGGAATCTCTCCGAACCACACAACGTCCGGCCGCAGCAGGCCCCCGCAGCGCCCGTAGCGATTCGAGCCGGCCCATTGCGGACCCCCACAGCGTGGCAGCTCGCTGACGGGGATCACAGAGTCGTCTTCCAACGCGGCAGCATCCGCGAGCGCCGGTGAGAGGGGCGTTTCGTACGAGCGGCGCGTGGCCTGGCAGGACGTGCAGCGCGTGACGAACGCAGAGCCGTGCATCTCGAGCACGCGCTCGGCGGCAGCCTCGCGCACATCCGGTGGGAGCGCTTCAAGCGCGCGCAGGGAGAGCGAGTCGAAGTTCTGCGTGATGAGGAGCGGGAGTGCGCTGTCGGGCTTCAGGGCCGGCGCGACGCGCGCGAGGGTGGTGGGGAGCGCGAGGGCGGCTATGGCGCGGTGCGCGGCGTTGGGCTCGGCTTGCAGACACCTAGAAAATTGGGTAGCAGAAGCGCGGTGAGTGGGCGAGGCAGTGCGTACCTGTCGCGCCGCGGGTGGTAGAAACGCCACACACGGCTGGGGTCCTTTTCGAATGCCTCGGGCGTCGAGAGCTCGAGTGGGTTCTACCGACAATCAGCTCACAGGTCGGTTTGGTTAAAGGAGAATCAGCGTACGTTCGTCAGCCAGAGGCCGCCCTCGCCACGGTAGGTCGCTATGCCTAGTGAACAAGCACGTGAGCAGCGGGACCGTGGTCGGGTTGAACACGAACCTGAGGCGGCGGAGAGCCCAGCACCTGCCAGGATAATGACCTTGGTTGAGGATGCGAGGGATTTCTGAAATGTTTCGATACTCGAGGAGGGAGGCATAATGAACGTTGAAACTTCCGAGCAACCCACTTGCTTGACCGTCTCGGCGCTACTACCGCGGTCCGGACGGCCCTGGCATTTCCACGGAAATGTTCAGCAGCCTTGGTTCAGCCCAACTTGTTTGCAACGCCCGTATATGGGATCATCTTTTTCAACCACAACTGAAAGAGGGCCGGGGGATAGTTGGTGGTTCTTCTGGAGGGGTGCACAGCGGGTGCATCAGCCAGTAAGTCACCTTACTCGTGGCTGATTTATTGCTCACATCCCTCGGTGAGTCATCTCTCGATGACCTGTCCGACGAGGAGCTCCTTGCCGAAGTGGAGAAGTTTGAATTCTCTGGCGAGGCTGCGCTTGGTTTGCGAGGGCCGTTTGGAGAGTGGCCAAATGTCTATCGTTTCCGACATGACACAACCGTCAAGATGCTCAGACCAGCTCGCGGCCCGCCCGAAGCCTTCATCATGTCGCTCGTCGCGACACATACATCAATCCCCCTTCCCATCGTCCGCCGCTCGCTCCCGTGGCAGGACACACACTTGATTTTCATGGAGTACGTCGACGGAGAGGACCTGGAGGTCGCCTGGCCGAATCTCAGCTTGTGGGGGAAGTTCCGCGTCATGTGGACCATTCGCAGCTACATTCGACAACTACGCCACGTCCCTCTCCCCCATCCTCACATTCCTGGGCCATTCGACGGCTCGGGTGTCGCCTTCCATTGCAACGGACGGCCCTTTACTGAGAATGGTGCCGGGCCTTTCACCACATACGGAGACATGGTCGCGTGGTTTCAGCGAAAGCTGCTGATCGCCGATGCGTACCAAAAGTCGATCGGAAAGCCGTCCTCGTCCACAAATGTGCCAACATTCGACAATTCCGAACCTCTCGTGCTTGTGCACGGCGATATCTGCATGCGCAACGTCATGCTCGGCAAGGATGGAACCGTGTGGCTGATTGACTGGGGCTTTTCTGGCGCGTTCCCGCCCTGGTTCGAATATTCGGGAATCATGGCGTACGACGATGGGCGGGGGACACCGAAGCTCTGGCTCAAGGGTGTTACGTTCATGGCGGGGTGTTACAAACGACAGCACGTGTTTTTGCAACGCATCGATGCTGCGCTCGTGTTGTGGGGGATGGATCTCTAATATAATTGTCAGTGCGTATCATGTCCCCCTTCGCATTTCATGATGGTGATTGTTCGTTCGTTCAATTCGAACTTCATCGGACCTTTTCCCAAGTCGTTGTCTTGACGTAGCATGGATACGCCTCACCAGCATCTCTGTCTACTCTTCCTGGTGAGCGGAAATATGGACTGTCGAACAAGGCGCGTGGGGCGGATACCGTTGGATGTTCGCTTTTTCTTCGGCAGCAATCTACAACTTCTTGACTATTCTTGTGACTTGCTCCGAAACGCCGGGATTCCAGCGATATCCACTCTGCGGCCAGCAGAATCAGCCGACGGATTGTGCTCAGTGTGCCACATCCCAATATCTGCTTCGAGGCTGGTCGATCTTTTTTCTGCTCGCTTTGTACTCAATGGGAAGGCATATTGTAAAGTCCTAGACCAAGGCCTTCAGATAAGCCTGATATAGCAGCTCTGTTCTTAGCTTGCGTAGTTCCGACCAAGTACAAAGGAACCCAATGCAAGCTGCCTCATCTCGTCCCATTCCTCCGCTTCTTTCGATATCCTTCTCAAGTCAAAATATTCACACCGTCTCAGTGCTATGTTCGATCCCAAAGAACTCCAGACCGCCGCAGCGCGTGTCTCTCATGTTCATGCCCAAAACCCGGAAAACAGTTCAGTACTCTGCACAACTTATGCCCCAGGCTATAAGCTGAACGTGACATGCATTTCTTAGGGGAGACGGTCGTCATTTCTCTGTCTCACCCGGGTGTGAGGCAAGCTAGGGTGGTCAGCGCTATCTTCCACCTATGCTTTACCGGAGACAAAGAGCGGGGAGACGTCAGCGGGCATTGGCGCATTTTTCTGCCATTCGAAGGGGTCGTCAACACTGAGCGTGCTCTGGAGCTAAACAGCCAGAGGCTAGCCCTCGGGGAAGATTGCAATACACGTCTCCTCATCTCATCACGAGCTTACATACAGTCAGACAAGCGTTACCTGACTTCCAAGAGATACAGCATCAACCCCAACTTAGTGGTGTCGGTCGGCGATGTCATCGCGCTGCTGCTGGACAAGAAGAGGGACCAGTATACGCTGAATGAGAAGGGGAGCGGGTGTCGGTATTGGTGCGAGACTACGCTTCAAGACTTCGAGACCCGCGGGTGGGTTGGCCCTGGCACTGCCCAAGATGCACGCGACTTTGCAATCAAGACTGCGCGGGAAAATCCGACCATCCTTCCGGAATATGGTCCCCAGGGCACATTCTTTTAGGTTCGTCCTATCTACAATCCAAGTGAATAGCCTATAATTGACGAGCAGAACGTCAGCAGGCTGAAGAGTACTCTGAGTATGTATGTAAGTCAACTCGGATGCGGTCGTGACATGAGTCACATGACCAAAACACTGACGGGGGATATCAAACAGATCGAAGTGGCGCTTCCAGTCCCGCCTCCTCTGATAAATTGTACGATATGGAACGATTCAATTGAAGGAGCTTCGCTCCCAAATTCGCAGTACTTACATATTGCTACGGTAGCGCGCGGACAGTCGCTGCTTGCGTATGCCCCTTCCTCTTCACAATGGTCTTCTGTTCCATTGCCAAGCCATCCTTTGAACGTTAGAGGTGAAGGGTACTATATGCATTTATGTACTATGGTGGTGTCCCGTTCAAGATGTCATTTTCGTCGGCTTTGAGACGCAGCAGTCGCGCCCTGCTACTCGTGCTTCCGCCCACATCAGCCTCATCAGAAGTTGGTGAGGGGATCGTAGGTCCACCGACGAGTACCAAATGCCGCGCGGATGGAATGGACTCATCGGGGCCGAGTGGTCTTCCTAGTCTCCGTGGCTGACTTTGGCCGCACAGAAGATAAGTAGTACTGTATATGGTATTCCCACGGCTCGGAAATCGCACCTTGCTTGCAACGCCCGTGTGGCGTATATGGGCTCATCTCTTTCAACCACACCTGAAGGAGCGTCAAGGGAGAGTTGGTGGTTCTTTTTGAGGGGCGCACAGCAGGTGCATCAGCCAGTAAGTCGCCTTACTCGTGGCTGATTTATTGCTCACATCCCTCCGTGAGTCGTCTCTCGATGACCTGTCCGACGAAGAGCTCCTCGCGGAAGTGGAGCGATTTGATTTCTCCAGCAAGGGCAAGGCTACCCTTGGTTTGCCAGGACCGTTTGGATGGTTGCCAGAGGTCTATCGATTTCGACATGACACAGCCGTCAAGATGCTCACACCAGCCTCTCGCGGTCCGCCTGAAGCCTTCATAATGTCGCTCGTCGCGGCACATACATCAATCTCCCTACCCAGAGTCCGCCGCTCCCTCCCGTGGGACCACACGCATCTGATTTTCATGGAGGACATCGACGGAGAGGATCTGGAGGTCGCCTGGCCGAATCTCAGCTTGTGGGGGAAGTTCCGCGTCATGTGGACCATTCGCAGCTACATTCGACAACTACGCCGCGTCCCTCTCCCCCATTCCAACAAACCCGGGCCGTTCGATGGCTCAGGTGTTGCCTTCCACTGCAATGGACGGCCTTTCACTGAGAATGGTGCCGGGCCTTTTGCCACATACGGAGACATGGTCGCGTGGTTTCAGCGAAAGCTGCTGATCGCCGATGCGTACCGAAAATCGAATGGAGTCCCGCCTACGCCCACGAACGTGTCATTCGACGATTCTGAACCTCTGGTGCTTGTGCACGGCGATATCTGCATGCGCAACATCAGGCTAGGAAAGGATGGAACCGTGTGGCTCATCGACTGGGGCTTTTCTGGCGCATTCCCACCCTGGTTCGAGTGTTCGGGCATCATGGCGTATGACGATGGGCGCGGGACACCGAAGCTCTGGCTCAAGGGTGTTACGTTCATGGCGGGGTGTTACAAACGACAGCACATATTTTTGCAGCGCATCGAGGTTGCGCTCGTGTTATGGGCGATGGATCTTTGACTTACTGTGGTGCATATAGTGTACCGTTCAAGTTGAAGATGTACCAAACGCCGTGTGAATGAATGGAATGGCCGTCTTGGTTGCTGGTGCTTGACGATCGCGACCGTGGCACTGACGGTATGCAGAAAGTCAGGGCATTGGAAAATACGGCGGGACTACCGCGCCGATTTGTACGGCTGGAGTATCGGCGTTGAGTCCGGCTTCTCGGCACGCCCGATCCCGCGCTTTAGATGTCCGACGCCCTGTCGTTCACGCTGCCCGCCGCTCATTCCTTCCGCCCCCCGCGCTACCTTTGATAGCTCAGCCTTGGTTCAGTCCACCTTGTTTGCCACGCTCGTGTATGGGATCATCCCTTTCCACCACAACTGAAAGAGGGCCAGGGGATAGTTGGTGGTTCTTCTGGAGGGGTGCACGGCGGGTGCATCAGCCAGTAAGTCACCTTACTCGTTGCTGATTTGTTGCTCACATTGAGTCCCTCGGTGCTGAGTCGTCTCTAGATGGCCTGTCCGACGAAGAGCTCCTTGCCGAAGTAGAGCAATTTGAATTCTCCGGAAAGACTGCGCTTGGTTTGCGAGGACCGTTTGGAGAGTGGCCAGCTGTCTTTCGATTTCGCCCTGACACGGCTGTCAAGTGGATCTCGCCTGCCTCCCGCGGCCCGCCTGAGGCCTTCATCATGTCGCTCGTCGCGGCACATACATCGATCGCCCTACCCAGAGTCCACCGCTCACTCCCGTGGCGCAACGACCACTTGATTTTCATGGAGTACGTCGACGGAGAGGATCTGGAGGTCGCCTGGCCGAATCTCAGCTTGTGGGGGAAGTTCCGCGTCATGTGGACCATTCGCAGCTACATTCGACAACTACGCCGCGTCCCTCTCCCCCATTCCAACATACCTGGGCCGTTCGACGGCTCAGGTGTTGCCTTCCACTGCAATGGACGGCCTTTCACTGAAAATGGTGCCGGGCCTTTTGCCACATACGGAGACATGGTCGCGTGGTTTCAGCGAAAGCTGCTGATCGCAGATGCGTACCGAAAATCGAATGGAGTCCCCCCTACGCCCGCGCACGTGTCATTCGACCATTCCGAACCTCTGGTGCTTGTGCACGGCGATATCTGCATGCGCAACATCAGGCTAGGAAAGGATGGAACCGTGTGGCTCATCGACTGGGGCTTTTCTGGCGCATTCCCACCTTGGTTCGAGTATTCGGGGTTCATGGCGTACGACGATGGGCGGGGGACACCGAAGCTCTGGCTTAAGGGTGTGACGTTCATGGCGGGGTGCTACAAACGACAGCACGTATTTTTGCAGCGCATCGAGGTTGCGCTCGTGTTATGGGCGATGGATCTTTGACTACTATGGTGCGTATCATGTCCCCCTTACCATATCATGACACTGATGGATGTCTACTAGTTTCTCTCTTGACGGTCCTAATATAATGCCTACGTCTCGCGAATAGGATTTGTGGTCGTAAACACGAACAAGGGGCATTTAAACAGGTTAGAAAACGCACACAAAGGGCCAGGTAAGGACGAAGAATTCGCCGCATACATGGAAGACCGCGGTCCACAGGCCCGATAGCGCTCCTTGCTGACCTGGTGCGCCCTCAAAGTGTCGTTTGCCAAAGCTCAGCACCTCAGCCAGACCCCGAAGTCCGACTTCTCCTCTTCAGAGTCTTCATCTACACGCGCAGGCCTCTTGAGCGCAGGAGGGCAAGCAGGTGGCAAGCGAGGGCCCGCCCGGCGGGAAGAGCCTAAACAGCGGCGAGCAGGCAGGCCTCTTCCGCCTCCTCTTCTTCAAGCTGATATTTTGAGGCATACTTTGGATCATTGTCACCTCCTTCAACATCCTCATTGATTTCTTGATCTTCATTGTCTCGGTCCTAGCAGTCCTAGCTATATTCGGTGGACCAAGTGCTGTCAAGAATTTTCCGGGCGCATTTTATACCTTTTGTAAAAACTCACCGACCATTTGCAAAATACTTCCAGAGATAGTCGACTATGCCCATCGCACACCGGTTGTACAGCACTACAAGGACAAGAACAGTCACTAGTCACCGTGTACTTTTACTCTACGAAGCGCTACGACCGCGGGATAAAGCGCAGATTATTGACTCCGAGCGAATCAGCAAGTGAACCTGATTATCATATGTCAAAGTCACTTGATCAGTAGGACTCGACCCCGACTCGGGAGTCGGACTTGGAAGCCTGTACAATATGTTCTCCCCTCCCTCGTATGTATCAGTAACCTCCCACATCTCCTCAAGATTTCTATTTTCTGCCCGCCCTCTGTCGCGTGAAATTAGGTGCGAAGCGTCGGCTCTCTAAGTCATGTCGAGGGCTCACTGCGAAGTGTCTCGGATTCATCATTCTACAGGATGCCCGTTCTACCGCACGACATCCACATGTCCGTCATCGAAGCCGTGTACCGCTCCTCTCAATCCCACTTCATCGACTATACCACTCTCCGTGCATGCGCTCTCGTTTGCCGCGCCTGGGCACCCATCGCCCAACGGCTGCTCTTCCGTCGCGGCTTACAGCACTGGGACTATTGGTATCCCGAGGACCGCGCTCCGCAGCTCTTCCTCGACGCTCTCGCGCAAAACCCCTCATTGGGCGCGCACGTACGATCTCTGACGTTCTTTGTCGTGTCGCGCGCGCGCTCGCCCCTACCCACCGTGGAGGGCTTCATCGCCGTCCTCCAACGCTGCCCCAACCTCGCACGGCTCACATTCCGCGCTGACCGCGAGTTCGCTGTCAAGGAGCTCGAGCGAATTCGCGATCTCAAGCTGAACGTGAAGGTGCTGCTGAGCGCCGTGTGGACGGGGCGCGCGAACATGCAGCTGCTCGCATTGTGGTCCGGTAGCATCCGCTACACCTCCGTCTGCGTCACACACGAAAAGCCCCTCGAGGCCGGCCCTCCACCTCCACTCCTCCAGGGGGAAGTCCCCATTACCCTCCACGGTATCGACATTCAAAAAAACCTCGGCCTCCGCATGATCGACGTGCTTTTCCCCTCCTTGGACCACCGCGCACCTGAGCTGCGTTATCTGAAGGCAGACGGACTCTGTGCCGCCTCCCTCGATCAGATCGACGTGATTGCAACCAACGCGACGTTCTTCAGGACGGTAGTTGGCGTCAATCACCTACCGGAAGGGGTCTTTGCGCTGATGACGGGATTAGAGGAGGTCATCCTTCTCCAAACGCCGCGGCCGACGCTCAAGCTGCCTCGATCATTACGGCATCTGGGTCTGCACCCGACGAGCGGGGACCATATGATGCATTGCGAGGTCGAGCGGATTTTTGACTTCATGCGGAACTTGCCCGAGCTGCAATTGGTGTCGCTGACGCGCCTAGTGGAACAGTGGACGATCGACCTCTTCCAGGATACCTGCGCGGAAATGGGCATCGATTTGATTGTCTACGAGGATTGGCAATCGTTCCATGTACGGTTTTTTCTCATGCAATTTGACAGAAGACGCGCTGACCCTGTCCTATGTAGCGCCCGGAGTATGTTGATTGGATAGGTGCGCAGCTCGTCAGCGTTATATATCTTTCGTGATCGCTGATGATCTTCCAGGTTGAATCTAAAGGCTAAAACTGAGTTACCTCCTTTGCTGTTGCCTCTGTGGGAATGCGGTACTACGGTAGGTACGCGCCTTATTTTCTAGTCACACTGCCTCACAAGGCTGCCGGCGTGGTCGTTCAGGTTCACTCCAGATTGACAATCTCGTCCAGCCATGGACCAGCCATGAGTCAGCGACGGCCCACATCTCATCCTGTTCAACGTCGCATTTGGCCCTGTTTGAGGGAGGAATGACTGGCGGGGAAGGACCGGCTGTTGGTGTCATCAATTTGGGCCTGTCTCTCAGCAACGCGTCGATGTGCATCGAAGTTGGCGGTATTATTGAGTGACTCTGGCTCGCAGTAAAAGAGCCAGCTTGTGAGGCCGGCCGCGAAGGAGGCTCCTTCCAGGCTTTTTGAAATTTGAACATGAATCCCAGGACTGTCATTATTAATACAGTGATGTCCGATTGTACAATAATAAACACAAGAAGCATGGGTAAGTCGTGATCGCTTCGCCAAGTGACGACGTTCATGTACAGCATATAGTCCATCATAACATATGTGCGCGCGCATAATACGCCCTCAATCTCGGAGATATGTAATGACATCCCAATCCGGCAGCGTTAAAGGCTTGCGCAACGCCGGCAGACTCCTCGACAGCAACACCTGCGTCGAATGATGCACATCCGGCATGTAGGCATCGCCCCAGATCGTCTCGCGCTGTGCGCGGGAGATCATGGAGCGTTTTTCATTTTGGTGCAACGCGTAGCACTCGGAGAACGAAGGCTCGTCGTCCCAGGCGGGAGTCCGCCCGAAGAGGCGCTGCTCGTGCACCGCGTATGCGCTGAACGGTGACGTGGAAGTCTGCGAACGGGGCGTGGATGATGCGGAGGAAGAGGACGGGGAGGTAGATGGGCATGGGTCCGGGGTGGATGCGCGTGAGGACCAGCTCGGCGACGAGCACGCGTCGTAGTACACCGTCGAGCCCTCTGAGCCTGCAGAGATAGAGGAGGACTATCAGATACGAGGGGAGTCAGTAGACGATAAGTGGCGCGGGGTGCAGAGGACGTACGCGAGTGCGCGAACCAGCCGGGCGCCGAATTACTGCCTCCTCGCCGTACACCCGCCCGTCGTCCAGCGACGGCCGCCAATGCGTAAACAGGCGCGGCCGTGCAACATCCACATCGCTCATGCGCGGCGGCCATGCCGTTGCGCCACCCACCGGCACGGACGTCATGAAGCTCGTCGCGATCATCGTGAGGGTGAGGGTGTTTAAGGCGGGTATGGAGGTGCGCGGATGCGGGTTTAGCGGTGGGCGTGACGGGGGTGAAAGGGTATGCCACTCACTAGAGGGAAAGGCAAGATTTATACTTTGGCTGGGACCTTTGTCCCGCGGAGCTTGCGGAGCGGGTCAAAGGAAGCTTGAGCCACTCGAGAGTCGGCAAAACGTGGCTGATATCTGTGGGCAAAGCGGGAGGTCAAGCGTACCAAAAATGCCAATGAAAGGCGATAAAGACCACGATGCCTGGTCACGTCCGGATGGGTTCGGATACACCACTGTATTGACCGAACGACTGATGTACATCCTGTCCTGGTATCCTCATCCTCTCCACCGCAACTCACCACTTCAAGAAACGGTGGTGCTTCTTCCCGCTCTTATCCTTGTCCTTATCCCTCCCCACCGAGTTCACACTGAGCGTACTCCCGCCAAGCGAAGGTTCTGGGCTCGCACGGCGCACGGGCCGGCTGCTGTGGCTCTGGCTGCCTTTGAGCGGCACCGCGGCGGGGCGCGTGGGCGCCGGCGCGGGGGCGTCGCGCGTGAAGTACCGCTCATCGTAGTACTGCTGGTACGGGCGTGCGCCGTTGCGTGGCTCGCGCACGCCGTTCGGGAGCGTCCGTGAGCCCGAGCCGCCGAGCTCGAGCACCTTCAGATCGTCGACGAACTGGCGCGGTGTGAACGTGTGCGTCGAGCCTGCGTGTGTGGTCAGCGCCGGCATCCGGGCAGGTGCAAATAGCGCACCGATGTAGATGTCCTTGTTCAAGGCGTGGGACAGCTGGTACGCCTCGCGCATCTCCGAGAACGACATCCCGCCCGCAACGAAGACGAGCACGCGCTGGCGCGTCTCGGACGTCGCTGCGCCGCCGGGTCGTGCGGCGCGGTGCCAGCTCGGCTTTGCACTCCGCAAGGACGTTGTTGGCGTTGGCGTGGGGCGCGCGGCTGCGGCAGTAGGCTGCGCCTGCGGGTAGTCTTTCACGTATGGGAAAGCTGACTGGTCCAGGCGGTTTGCGATCATGTCCTGTAGTAACTTTGGCCTCAGCAAAGAGGACCGCGCTGGAGCCGGCGAGAGGACACACCTCGATCACGGTGCGAAGAAGAGGTTTGAACCGCGAGAGCTCATACTCTTCTTCTGAAGATTGCCGTTGCTTGATGCGCTTCTTCAGGTCCTTGTCTCCAGGGCCCTGAGCGGCACATGCTGTCAGTGTTAAGAAAATACGATGCAACATATGTGCACGCGCGTACCCTGCTTATTCTCGCACCTAGATGAACAAGTGCATTCGCAGCGTCCATCTCAGGCATCGACAGGCGCGCATGCTGGTACAATCGCCGCCGATCCTCATCCGGAACACCTTCTCGATATTGGATGTACAACGCAATGATGCGGACCTTGTTAGAATTTCTGTATCCATGGACAGTTAGTTCTTGAGCGCGTTACCGATGCTCTGAGAGAGCGTACATAACGTCTCGGCTATCAAGGAGCGGGACCATGTCCTCAACGAGCGTCTTCGGCGTCTTTCCCTCAGCGGTCAAACCTGTTGAGCAATTCTGCGAGCAAGTGAGCGACCATAAGCATTGAGTGACATCGCAGGCGTACTTGCTCGACAGTCGCCACGACGGGTAGTTTGTCCCGTTCGAATATGCTCATACATTCCTGGGCCATGTTCAGGTGCAGCGAGAACTGTCGCACGGAAGTCAGTAGCTGCTTTCGCTAGACTCGGCGTGATCCAACCTTTTCACGCTGCTCCTGATATTGAGGCAAACTTGCGAGCATGTCCTTCATGTCGTTTAGAGTGGCTGCGCCCTCACTAATCGCAATCAAGGGTCAATTCTCTTTCCAAAGCGAGGTCAACCCACCCCTTAAATCCGGCGTTGTCTGTCATGAACTTGTTGAAGTCCAGCATGAGCTTGTCGATGGCTTCGCGCATATGCATGTGTCTGACTTCCGTCCAGACATTATCGCTATCCGACAATATGGCTGTCTTGTCTTCGAACGCCCCGACGGAGGACTCAAACTTGTATCTGTTCAAAGTTGCATCATGATCAGCGCTCAAAAGGCAAAATTCTGCAAGATCGTAGACATACGTATATTTTGTCCCGTCCTCGATGGGAAGAAGATCGTTTGCCATAGCTTGATAAGTGAATTCGTGTGTAAGAGGCGCTAACACATCCATAGACCGATCCGTGATTATAAGGGTAGAGCGTGGCCGACCATCCTGTTTCTGAATATCCAGATTCCTCGTCAGCACGCGAAGAAAAAGCCTCAGAGATGGCTTCACTCACAGGGAAATCTGGATTATTCTTCTTATAATCATCCAAGGTGTTCTGCACGAGGAACGCCAGCACCTTGGACAGGAACTCGGTGTCAGCCGACTCGTACGTCCGCGCCTGCTCGCCGCGGGCGAGATTCGTCCGCCACCGCGAGGCCCCTTCTGCAGGTGGCGGTGCCGCGCGCGTCGACTCGTGTGGCTTGAGGGGGCCGAGAGGCGGGTGGTGCGCGGGCATGTAGTAGCGGATGTAAGGGAACTCGTTCAGCGTAATGCAGACATTTGCAATCTGCAGACGGGGAGATGCGGTGAGCGGTTGAAGCACGGTATGGCCGATGTACTCACAGCCTTGCTGACGAATCGCAGATCCTCCTCCAGGCGGTCGCGGGCAGCACGGGCAGCGCTATCACGCGAGGGTGGACTAAACATGCTGAAGAAGAGCTCCGGCTGTTTGAGAGAGAATGCTTGCGCCTCGATGGCTGAGACAAGACGGTCAGGCAATGCATAATACGCGGCAGAACTACACTGCTCACCCCAGATATTGAGGTACAACTCCTTGAGACCCTTAAGGAAGGGCTCCGCCTGCGACGATGTGATGCGCTCAAAAAGCTGCTCGTCAAGGCCTTTGGTTTATAGTCAGCCACAGGCAACGACGGGCACTCGACCCACCCTTCACATACCCTCGATGAAGTACAGATGTGCTGCAGCATATTGTTGGCGGCCACCCGAGAAGTCGCGAATGATACGGTCGACGTTGGCGGTGGTGGGCATGACCATGTAGATGGCCTCAAAACCAGGCTGCGGATCACGATTGTTCGTGATGGACTCGATCACTGCATGAGGATGTGTGAGGGAGTGTTGGAGTTGCGGCGATGAGGCACTACGCACATGTCACGTTCTCCTCCAGAATATCAAACTGTTTCAGGACGGAGTTGAGGAGACTTTGAGAGTGTTCGTCGACGACTAGGATCTTCCATCGCGATGGAGGGTTGACTTCGCGTATTGCGTCGAGGAACTCTGGAGTATACTGTTAACTGCGGGTGTATGTGAGATGCAGATATAGGCGCACTGTTGCGGACGATGGTTACAAGGGACGACATGACGCACTCCGCGCCTCAAGCCGGAGGCGTCCACGCACGTCTGTAGGTTAAGGATGACTGGTAGTCGCTGTGGAAGAGTACTGCGGGTGGGCGGCACAGCCTATTGACAGGCAAGTTGTTCTTGACTGCCAAGATCCCGAGGAAGGTAACTCACACTGCGCGTACAACAAATGCAGATATACTGCAAAGTAACGGGAAGGCTTTGTGAGGCGAGCGGGGTGGTCGGTGATCAAGTCTCGCGACTGCGACGCCGAAGCAAGCTACTACCGCTTTCGGCAAGTCCCGAGCGTTGTCGCTGCCGACCACGACGAGCAACCCCTCTGTTCTGCTGCGCAGCTCGTCCACAAAGACCACAAATCGAGCTTGCTTGACGAGACTTAATTACGTGTCGGGCAACCCAAATCTATTCAACGGAGTTTGTCGCGCGAGAGTCCAGTCAATTGCCCCGCGAGTGACGGTGAAAGAGTTGCGTCCGTCAATTGACCTTCGCTCCTTCACACATCTTCTCAAGTCTTCTCCGGCTGCATATCCTTCTTTCCCTGCTGTTGCTCTCGACTGACTGGCTGATTGGTGACCTCCACAGGCATCTCGTCGTCGCCCGCAGCGTCCGGCTAGATTAGATAACGACCGGGACGGGCAGAAAATCAGGTGCCATCGCTGCCATCGCCCCCGCACTTGAACCCCGCACACGCCGAGACACGCCGGTGCTCGCTATAAAGCCAACCCGCCCGGCTACGACGCGGCATCGTCCTCCAAATATCTCCTTGATTCGTTTATATGGCTTGTTCGCCCTGATGCCGACCATACGCACCCCTCTGCGTCGTCTCCAGCTCACCCGCCGCCACATGTCGAACGTCGTCCTCCCACCTGCACCACGCCCGAGCGCGTGGAAGACCTTCGCGCCCACGCCGCCAATTACCACCTCGTCTACGTCGACTTCCTCGCGCCAGACGTCCTTACCACGCCTCCCGGTTCCAGCACTTTCCAAAACCCTCGAAAAGCTCAAAGCTAGTCTCGTTCCCCTTGCGCGAGATGCAACCGAACTCGCAGCCGCCCACAGCAAGGTCGATGCGTTCGGGAATGATATCGGACCGGAACTGCAAAAGCGGTTAGAGACACATGCAGAGGGGAAAGAGCATTGGCTCGAAGAGTGGTGGGATGGCGTATACCTCGGATACCGCGACTCGGTATGTCTAGCCTTCCGCATCACCCCCTCCGCATTCACATGCCTTTCCCACAGGTTGTAGTGAACGTATCGTATTACTGTGCGTGTCTATCCCGTTCTAACTGCAACCAATGCTGACCGGCACGCAGACGGTTTCGAGGACGCTCCCGCAAACTTCCCCAAGACCACCGCCCACCGCGCGGCCTCGCTCACCCGCGCCGCACTGTTCTTCCGTGAGGAATTGCAGAGTGGCCGCTACCCAGTCGAGGGCACCAAAGATGGACCATTCTGCATGGACACCTTCCGCTGGATGTTTGACTGCGCGCGGGTTCCCGGAACAGAGGGCCTAGACTGGAGCGTGTCTTACGCGAATATGGATGCCGCTGCCGGACATGTCATTGTGGTACGCAACGGGCGGTTCTGGCGCCTCGACGCTATCCAGGACGGCCGCATCCTGAGCACCGCCGAGCTCGAGAAGTGAGTGAGACCCCGATTTGGCATAGGCGCACCGATTGACTGTCATGTATCCCCAGCCAACTCGCGCATATTCTCGCAAACTCATCAGAGTCACACCCTGGCGTCGGCATCCTGACCGCATCCAACCGCGACGTCTGGGCGGCGGACTACACGCACCTCACTGCGGACCCTGCAAACGCGTCCATCCTGCGCGATATCCACTCCGCCGCATTCGTGCTTGCGCTCGACTCGAGCGCGCCCGAAGACATGCTTGAACACTCGCGCTTCCTCTGGCATGGACAGAACGGTGCGACTCTCGGTCTGCGCGACCGCTGGGTGGACAAGCCGATCAACCTGATCGTATTCGACAACGGCAAGGCGGGCCTCATGGGCGAGCACTCCGTCATGGACGGCACGCCCGTCGTGTCATTCGCCGACTGGGTTCTCGCACGCATCGCGGAACCGGCGTTCGACCACGGCACCGCGCCGCTACTCGCGTCCGCCGCCACGCCGACCCCGCTCGACTTCCGCGTCGACGACACGACAACGCGAGCCATCAGCGCGGCGTCCGCCGCCGCCCGCGCTCTGATCGACTCCCAGGCGATGGGCATCCACAAGACCGCGTACGGGAAGCGCGCGATCAAGATATTTGGCGTGTCCCCGGACTCGTGGGCGCAGCTCATCGTGCAGCTCGCGTACGCGCGCCTCACCGGCGGCGCGACGGCCGCGACGTACGAGGCTGCGACGACGCGCCGCTTCCTCAAGGGCCGCACGGAGGCGATCCGCGTCGCGACGTCCGCGAGCGCCGCATGGGTCCGCGCCATGCTCGACGCGGCGGCCACGCCGGAGGAGCGGCGCACGCTGTTCCGCGAGGCGGTGAAGGTGCATGTGGAGAGTGCGAAGGCCGCAGGCCGCGGGGAGGGCGTCGACCGGCATTTGCTTGGGCTCAAGAAGGTGCTAAAGGAGGGCGAGGAGATGCCGGCAGTGTTTGAGGACCCGCTGGTGCAGCGCTCGAGCTACTGGGTGCTGAGCACTTCGGCGGTGTTCTCGAAGCGCTTCGGCCCGTATGGGTGGGGAGAGGTGCGTGGCGCTTACTCTTCGCAGACTGAGGTGCTGATTGTGATCGTCACATTGCAGGTCGTGCCCGAGGGCTATGGCGTCGCCTACATGACGGGCTTCGACGGTACGTCTGACCCCATTTTGTGTTGTGTACGGTTCTGACTGAACATGGGACGCAGACTATCTCCAGTATACCATCACGTCGCGCGCGGAGACGCCGAATGCGAGTTTCGTGAAGGAAATAGAGAACGCGGCAAAAGAGCTGTACCAGTTGTTCAGCTCGGAGCATGGTGCTGATAGCAAGTCAAAGCTATGAACGTCGCTCTTTTCTTAGTTTGAACGTAGACCAGGGGTAAATGTTGTATTTGTGCATTCTGCGTATGTCGCTTTAAAAATTGTGCCAAGGACCGCGACATTCATTTGGACGGGGTCCTTTTGGAAAGGTGCGGGCGAGTGCATGAAGTGTTTTGGGTGCGCTTGCAACTTCTACAAGTGGCACCGAAGTTTTTCTTCAGTAGATAGTCACCCATTCCGTGTACCACGCGCAGTGGCGCCCTGGCCATCACTCAGCGACCTCAATCCACAAATCCCATCGCCGGACTCCGAGTTGACAACTTGGCTAACTACACCTTCGTAGCCCTCAGCACCATATTCTCCAAACTGACTGCCCTGAAATCCCCCTCCGCATCCGGCGCCCACACCGCATCGTCCAGGATATACACTAACAGGCCGCCCTTCCCATCTGCCGTCGTTGACACACGGTACAGCGGCATCCTGGATTTCTCATGCGCACGCCCCGTCGGGACGAACATTAAATTGTGCGTTGCAGCGAACTCCTCGACGAGCGCGCGGAACGTGATTTCCTGCACGCGCGCGGGCGGCTTCTTCGCGGGCGGCTGCGCGGCTACGGGCGGGGGCGTCGCGCCGGGGCGGGGGTACTCCGGTTTCGGGAGCTTGGCGGGGGCTTCGGGCCCGAGCTCGATGGCGGTGTTCATGAGCTGCAGGCCGCGCGTGAAGCCCTCCTCGATCGCAGGCAGGCGCTGTACGCGCGCGGGGAACACGCCCTTCCAGAACGCATACCACTGCGCGACCTCGTCGAAGCTCGGGCGCGGCTGCACGAGCCACACGTGCAGCACGGCGAGCCATTTGGGGAAGAACTCGGTCGCGATGAGCTGTGCGAGGACCGACTCGCGCAGGAGGTCGGCCCACGCTAGCACGTGCTCGATTGGTACCATGTCCTGCTGCCGCGGGTTGACGCGGAACTCGTCGCGCAGCGTTGCGCCGAGCTTCGGAACGATGTATTTAAGCAGCATCGTGTCCCACTCGCCCACGTCGAAGACCTGCCGCCACGCGGACAGGCCTGCGGGGACGCCATCTGCGACAGCCCATGCGCGGAGCATGCTCTTGAGTTTGCGCCGCGCGTCGCCGAGGAGCTCTTCGAGCCGCAAGCCGACATGCGGCAGCCACGGAAACACAAGCGCCTGTAGGGGCACGTCTGCGCGGGTCGGGCTCCAGTCAGCTACGGCTTTCTGGACCTTCGGCAGGATGAGCTGGTCGAGGAAATTGTCGCGGATGAAGGGCGGTAGGAATGTAGACCACGCCTCATATAGACGGACGGCAGGCTGCGAATCCCGGGCATCCCAGTCGTTGTTGATAGAGGATCGGACTTTGGGAAGCCATGCGTTCCACAGCAGGCTTTCGAAAGGCGTCATAGGTACGTCCACTACTGGTGCGTGAACTGCCGACCCTCGAGAGCCGTACAGGTCAACTTGGGAGCTTGAAGGCTGTTCTTGGTGCTCTGCTAGCTTCAAGGCGCGCCGCCAAAGTCGGAATGTTGATAAAAGCTTATCTGGCTCCTGCATAGGGTCCCATTGGGACAGCATGCGACGAACCTGTAGCATCCAGTCATCAGCGCTAGTTAAATCGGAGTATTAGTGAATAGCTTACGATGGGTGCGATAGCAGCGACGACCAGCTCGTCTAGCCTATACCGATCGAATTCTTGGGGAAACTCAGACAGCAACCGTGCAAAGAAAGGCGAGAAAGGATCCAACGAGGTCTCATACAGCGAGGACATTTCTTTCGCCTGAGTATGGATGTCGTCGACGACCAGATGGACCTGTTGCAATCGTGTTATCACTATGAGGCTGATCAGCGCGTGTACTCGCGATAGCGTCTAATAAGTGAAATGGCGTACATTCTGCCTCGTCTGCGACCTTCTTCTTCAAGCGGGTATCTTCATCTTGGATAGCCTTCCGGCGCTTCTGGATTTCCTTAGCCTCTCGCGCCAGGCCATCGAGGTCGCTCGTGGCAGTTTCTGTGAGAAGACGCAGATTGTGCCGTACTTCAGGGATGCGCGTGGGGTCTGTCGAGGGTGTCCACGAAGCCGTGGCGACATCGGCGAGGGATGAAACCTCGCGCGGCTGAGAAAAAGTCGTCAGTACCGAGGCTACGAATATACAAACATGCTACGCACCGTCGCTCCCGTTGCGTCAATGATGATCCCGATGCCAGACGGCCCTGCTGGCTCTTCATCGGCGTCCGCGACTATCTGTTCATACGTCTTGTGCTCAACCTTCGTCTTCACCTTCCTTGGCTTCTTCCACACATCGGACCTGCTCGGCCCCTTCGCCTTTTCCTTCCCCTTGCCAGCTACCTTTTTGCGCCCCGACTCACCCTCGTCGTCGCTGACTGATTCGCCCCTTCTCCGCGCCTCCGCCTTTGCCTGTGCGGTCCGCTCCGTGAATCCCTTGAACGCGATACCCATGTTCTTAGGCCGCAACTTCGTCTCTACCGGCGTGACAATGCCCTCGCCTGCGGAACCGAGTCCAGTGCCCGCCTGCCAGCCCATCTTCTCGAGCATGCGCGCGCCAAAGGAGCCCTGAAGCTTGCTGAAGTGCTTCTGCTCGTCACGCGAGAGTGGTGTCGCGGAGCGCGGGGCGCTGGAGGGCCCAGCCTCGCTGCGGACGAACGCCCGCTGTGCGCGCGCGGCGCCGAAAGCAGAGGGCATGCCGGATGGCGGGGGAGACGGGGCAGGGGAGGGTGGGATGGAGACAGCGGCGGGGCGAGACGAACCTATGCCACTTCTTGTGAAGCCGGAGAACGAGTCTGGGGGCTGTGACTTGGATGCCCCGAGACCCAGTCCTCCGAAGCGCGGCCGTTCGTCCTCCTCCATGTCCTTGTCATCGTCTCGCACACGAGGCGAGGGTGGTTTCGATGGATCTGCATCGCCCATATCGTCATCGTCGTCTGCGTCTTCATCCTCAGCCACTTCCTCCTCCTCCGCAGCGTCCGAGTCAGCGTCGGCATCCGCGCCGTCTTCCTCGAGGTCCTCCTCGACGCGTGCAGCCTCCGTTTTGGCCTTCTGCGTAGACACAAAAGACGGAGCCTTGGCCCAGTCGCTGCGCTTGACAGGCTTGGTCGGCTTCTTCTTGCGAAACCCTTCGTCTTCACTGTCGTCCGCAAAGACGCCGTAGATCGCGTCCTCTGCGCCGTTTGTGCGCCGCCGTTTGCGTCCGTATGGGTCGTCATGAAGAGCACGCTCCTCTCGTGCGTCAGGGTCCGCGATGTCGGCCTCGTCTTCGTCCGATCCACCAGAAGAGTCTGATATGCCGTCCTCCATGAAACCGCGTTTGCGCGCCATGTGCAACAAGAGGAACTGCGCACGAAGTAGTAGACGGTGAGGCGAGGTCGACAGCCAAGCTGTGCGTAGTCGAGTGTAGATGGTACCGAAAGACTGGTAGGACTCGGAGGGCGTCGCGGGGTGGTCTGAGAGTCTAGTACCGTCACGACCAGACTAAATCGCTGAGCGGGGCGCCGGGTAGAAGGACTATGTATGTATAGTGTAAGCACGTAACCGGCTGCGGTATACATAGTACATCCGTGCAAATACGGACCCACATTGCTCAAGTACTTACCACCCAATTGCAAGCACGGCGCCCACGCTCTCGTTTCCCTTCCACCGACCCCATGCTGTCCGCCGTCCATGCCAGCACCCTCCGCCCCCGACCTCGCCTCTGATCGACTACCGCCAGGCGTGTTCACAGATGTGGGCGCCCTACTCATCGGCGCCGTGCTGTCTTCGTCGTGCGTTGTGCGAAACCCTACTTGGCGCGTTCGAACTGACGGCCGCGTGCGCGCGGGTTGGCAGGCTTGCGGGCGTGACGGCTTATCAGGCTGTAGCCTATCTTACGCTTTTTCCTAACGATGGGCTGGATCCGAAGTTATGGGTGCGTCGTATCTTGATTTTACGCTAAACAGCCTGTTTATATTGTTTTTGCGTCTCTTTTTTCGCAGGTGATATTCATATGGTGCGCACTTAGTAACGTTTTCTGCCCTCGTCATTGCCAACCTGAACCCCCAGGCTCTTCGACTTCCTGTCTGCCGTCTTCAACTCCGCAATGGTGTATATCTACTTTGTCAACCACCAAGACGATCCATTTTTTATCGCATTCACAATATGGTGCGTTAGCATTTTTGACAGCACGGGATGGCTGTCTGAGGAAGCGATTTTGGGTCGTCCGACAGGGCGTGGGACGTATGCTCGTTCTTTCCCTTTGCTAGACCGTGCGCTCAAGTTTATCTTATTTAGGCTGGTACCATAGCAATGGTCGGGACCTTCTCTGCTGCGCCAATTACTCCAAGTTCACAATTTTCTCTCTGTGCAGGGTCTGAGTATCTTATTCGTGCAACTGTCAGCCCGTTTCTCGTATACCCACGAAGTCTCTCCTGATCGCGAACATACACAGATTCTTCATCGTCCGTCTCTGGCGATGTACGCAACTCCCATCTTCGTGCAATTGATCTCTAGTTGATGACAGCGCGTCTTTATAACTCATATCCCCAGTGCGCCAAATTGTATACCCTCAATCCAGACGCCTTAATCTCGCTATTTGTATCACATTCGTGCGTGCCACTTTATCATGCCCCCGCGAGCCTTGATTGTGACAGGATATTGGATAGAGTGCTCTCGCAGTGTACACAGAGGCTTCTGGTTTAAGTGAGTCGCCTTTCCTCAGGAAGCACCGTTCACCAGATCAATGACGAATTTTCCGTATAGTCCTCGCAATTTGGGAGTGAGTGGACAGAGCGACAGGAGACTGTCATGCCACTGATTCAAACCTCCACCACGCAGCCTCAGCCACACCGTCGAGCCCGAATCTGTGCGTTTTCTCTGCAACTCTGTTTATCACATGCGTCTCACGCAGAATCATCAGCGCATTACGCCATTATTCAACAGCAACATCGGCACTGAGACAGCGCTCGACATTCTCATCACTGCCATGCTCATCCATATATTGCACCAGCATCGAAACGAATTTGCGCCGAGGTACATCTCAGTGCCACAGTTCCATCGGACGCCGCCACTGATGGGCGCTTGGTGGTTGACAGGAAGAGCCCCTTCGCGCAGCTCATGGTCTTCTTTCTGACACGCGGCTGTGTCATTGCGTGAGTGCTGCCGTTAACTCTACGCGAGTTTGTCTGATGCATGCATGCCCAGTGTTTACCAAATCATTCTCCTCGTTGTGGTACGTTAGCCGTCGCGCGCGCGCCGCCACTTTGTACAGCGCTCATCGAAATTTAGCCACATCTTGTTGGCGCCAGCTACGCATGGGTTCCATTGCTCTTCTGCTTGAGTCGAGGTGCGGCGCCCCTCTACTGCGTCTCTCTGATCTACTTGACGATCTATCTGCGCAGTCTACGCCAACTCGGCGATTATGACGCTGAACAACCGTCGGAGGCCCAACGCCGACGCCCTATCCATCGACGGGCGGTCTTCGTTTCACATCACCCTGCCGACCTTCCACTTGACGTCGGACGAACTCCCACCAGTGCGTCCCTTTCTCCTCCTTCGTCCTTTCACTTAACACACACGTCACATAGGACACCCCCGGCCTGCACTCGCAGACCAATTCCTCCGTTGGCGTCCATACGCAGGACGCCGGGTCTGGCTCCAATTCCGGCGGCTCGAGCTCGCTAGCAAAGCCGCCAGAAGGCATCTTCATCGACATGGACGCAGAGAGGGACGGGGCTCGGGCGTTCCTCAACTCCCCGACTCCGCTGGGGAAAGGTCGTCAGGTGGTGCTGTGAAGGAGATGATGTGGTGTAATCACATATGTACATTTAGCACTTTCGCAGGTACTCACAACTCGTAGAGGAGACCCAGTCATCTCCACGTCCCCCCTTGACGCGCTAGACCGTATGGACCCCATGGCCGGGTGAAGCGCGCCAAGCGCATCGCGTCGCAGAAGTTACGTCGTTCTTCAAGACCGGTGTGTGCATCGGCCGAAGATTCGTCTGGGTCGTCAAGAGATTGCTATTGGAGTCATGCTATACATATATATGATAAAATAAGCCAGCCCCTTTGCGCCAGAAGACAGGTTCTGCGTCGGTCTACGGCCAGCATACAACCTCCGGTGCAGGCGCGATCTGCAGCTTCACAAGGTTCGGGTGTGCCTGGCGAAACTCCAGTTCATCCCCCTCCGAGTCAAACCAAATCCCCTCCCACGGGACCTCCAGTAGCAGCGGCATATCCTGCACATAATCCGGCAGCCATAGCGAGGGGACTTGAGACGAGAGCTGCTCCGGCACGCGGACCTCGAGCACAGTCAAGGCATCCAGGCCATGCAAGATGTTACACCACAAGTTGCCCCAGAACGAGGCGTATTCCATGTACCAGTCCCTCGTGAGATACTGGGTGAGGCGCTGTCCTCCGAATGGAGCGGTACAAGGTTGTTAAGGGTGAGGGACAGGAGGTGAGGGGCGCGGTACATGCTAAGGGCGGCGAGGAGCTTGTGGTAGAGCTTCGCAGGCTTCTCGATCTCGCGGCGGCGCTGCTCACCTGTGAGCGACAGGTAGTGCGGGGGCGACGAGTTGCGCGTGAGGCGCACAGAGCGCAGCGCGGGCAGCTTGTGCAATTCGCAGCAGGCCGCGAAGAGGTTCACCCGCACAAGGAAGCCGTGCGACGCACGGACCAGCCTGAAAGAGCTCTTCGGGGTCTTTATAACAACGACCGAGCGAAATGCGTGCGGAGTGGGGAGGGTGCAGAACGTCTGGCTGACTAGACGCTGAGGCCTGAAGAAGGTCGCGGGGCAAGACTTCGAGTACTAACGAGCAGCTGGAATACGAGCCGGGGGAGATAAAGCGGATGATGCCATCCTGTGTATCGAATTTCGCACAGACATCGTACTGTAGGTCGTCGAGGGGTAGAGGAGAGAGCACTTGGTGCCAGTAAGAAAAATTAATCAGAAATCTGACCTGCATAAGGATGCAAAATACAAGGGCCTGGCCGGGAATTGAACCCGGGACCTCCTCCAAACGCCGAAGGCCCTAAGAAGGAATCATACTACTAGACCACCAGGCCGATGAAGTATTCGGCTCAACGACATCTATAGCTGTAACTCTATTTCCCATGGTCACATGAACTTGAAGTACTGGAAGGACGCGTACGCGTTCTAGTCATTGAATTCACCGCCCTTCCTCTCACCTGGACAGCTCACCCCCTTCCTCGACACAATGTCTACGCAACCCTCATCGTCTGCGGGCGCTGTAGACCCACGCAGGGTATCTGTTTTGACGGCGTACCGCGATGCACGTTTCATTTGATCTCGTAGCGTAGGCTCGCGTTCTGACATACCCCACAGAAAATGCACTCACATGAGAACATCAGCGAGAACCTCAAGAACCGTACGTTTGTTCTTTGAGGCCCCCTATCATATGCTTATTCCAGGACAGTGCGCTTCTCCCTAAAGGACCTCGAGAAAGAGTACGCAAAGACTGAGGACGACATCAAGGCCGTACAGTCCGTCGGTCAAATCATTGGCGAGGTCATGAAGCAGCTTGATGACGAGCGATGTGCGTGTCTTGCAAACTCCTTGTACGGCTCGGACTGACGTTTTGAGGTAGTCATTGTGAAGGCATCCTCAGGACCACGCTACGTTGTCTCCTACCGCCCCGCCCTACCTGCAAGCAAGCTGAAGACCGGCACACGCGTCAGCCTTGACATGACCACCCTCACCATCATGCGAATTTTGCCACGAGAAGTGGACCCTATGGTGTACAAGATGAGCCTGGAGGATCCCGGAGGCGCGACCTTTGCTGGAATTGGCGGCCTCGGCGACCAAGTGCGCGAACTTCGCGAGGTTTGTCCTCCCGCGTCACTCCGACCGATCACTACTCACTCCCGCGCAGATCATCGAGCTTCCCCTCCTCAGCCCTGAACTCTTCTCGCGCGTTGGTATCAAGCCGCCCAAAGGCGTCCTGCTGTACGGCCCGCCTGGCACCGGCAAAACGCTGCTCGCGCGTGCGGTCGCTGCAACGCTCGAGACCAATTTCCTCAAAGTAGTGTCATCTGCAATCGTGGACAAGTACATTGGCGAGTCAGCGCGCGTTGTGCGCGAAATGTTCGGCTACGCGCGCGACCACGAGCCGTGCGTCATCTTCATGGACGAAATCGATGCCATCGGCGGGCGACGCTTCTCCGAGGGCACGAGCGCGGACCGCGAGATTCAGCGGACACTCATGGAGGTGCGTCTCATCCTTCACGCACTGTGCCGGCGGACATTGACAGAACCACGCGGCAGCTACTCAATCAAATGGACGGCTTCGACTCCCTCGGACGCACAAAGCTCATCATGGCCACTAACCGCCCCGACACTCTTGATCCTGCGCTTCTCCGCCCCGGCCGTCTCGACAGGAAGATCGAGGTCCCATTACCCAACGAGCTCGCCCGCCACGAGATCCTCAAGATCCATGCCGCACCGGTGAACAAGCACGGTGACATCGACTACGAGGCGATTGTCAAGCTCACCGACAGCTTTAATGGCGCCGATTTGCGAAATGTCGTGACGGAGGCCGGCATGTTCGCTATTCGGGACGACCGGTGAGTGGGCGTTCGCTCCGAGCTACTGAAGCAGCGCTGAAGAGGGCGTATGTTGTAAGTGAATACATCCAACAAGAGGATTTGACGAAGGCGGCGCGGAAGGTCTCCGAGGCAAAGAAACATGAGAGTGAGTGGTGCTTATTTTTGGGCCTCTAGACCCCTTCATGACCCCTTATTTCCAGCCAAACTCGAGTATTCAGCATAGACCACGCCTTTGTCTCCGTGTAGCTTTGTAATATACGGCCTTTTAACACTGCCACAATCTCTGGTAGATAGACCGTGGCGACGTCTCCGAACGAGATGACTGGCGCTCTGGTCCAGTCTGCTGCAGTGCAACTGTAGCCAGAAAATGCGCTGGTGCTCCTTGAGTAAGATAGTTGTGGTAGGGGGTCTAGTAATGCGAGTGGTATTGGGACTCTGGAAGTACATGTACATTGTACGACGCTTTGGAGGCGAGGCCTTGTGTACATACGTAGTAGATAACAATGCTGTTGTAGATAAGGCACATGGGCGCTTGTAGATATCAAACACGCGCAGCGCGTTCATTTACTTCCGAAACCCTCATGACCTTTCCACATTCCTGGCTTTAGACTTCCATTCAGGCGACCATGGGTAGGCTTCCTCAGTACTGTTTCGTGCACTCGCGATAACAGGGGCCTCAGATGCGGGAATATCGAAGCAGTTGGTTGACAAGATGTACGAGCGGAGGAAGGCGGCGGCCCTGGATCTCGAAAAGTGCGCAACCTCCCCCTGCACTTTTTCAACGAACTGACATCTTATGTAGGCTCGTACGGGAATGTCATCAGCAAGGTGACGAGCGGCGCATCGGCCAAATTGTCGATCAGCTCGTCGACATGTTCAGCTTGGTCACTAACGCACTACACGTCCGCAATGGAGGGCTCATCGGACTTGCGGGCACCGCCATCGCCCTCGGCGTCGACATCGCGCCGTACATGGAGCGTTTTCTTGAGCCCCTCCTCGTCTGCTTTTCCGACCCCGAGAATCGCGTGCGGTACTTCGCAGCAGAGTGCCTGTACAACATCGCGAAGGTCTCCAAGGGCGAGGTCCTGGTGTATTTCAACCCCATATTCGATGCGCTCTCGAAGGTGCGTCAGCCTCGCGTGCTCGTCTAACGCGCTCCCAGAACGATGATACGCACGCAGCTCGCAGCGGACCCGGAGCTGTCAGTCAAAAATGGCGCAGAACTGCTAGACCGGCTGCTCAAGGACATCGTTGCGGAGTCTGCGTCCTTTTACGTGCCGCACTACCCCGAGACAGAGAAGAAGCTGCGCGAGGGCCAGGCTACAGTTGACCTCGGCATTGTCATCCCGCACCCAGACAACTTCCCTGGGGATGGCCCGAAGCGCGCGTTCTCCCTGGCGCGTTTCATTCCCCTTCTATCCGACCGCATATATGTTATCAGTCCGTTTACCCGCTCCTTCCTCGTGTCGTGGATCACGGTTCTCGACTCTGTCCCAGAGCTCGAGCTCATCATGTACCTGCCCGAGTTCCTCGACGGCCTCCTGTGAGTCGACACACCTGCTTCCACACATGCATCTCACGTTTTTGACCCCAGGAAGTACCTCTCAGACCCAACTGAAGACGTACGGATAGCTACCGAAAATCAGCTTGCGGAGTTCCTGCGCGAGATCCGCGAAGTCACGGTCGTACGGAAACACCAAGAGGACCAGGTCAAAGCTGAGGAAGCTGAGGCGGAGGAGCACGCGCGGCAGGGCGTACAAACGCCGACGAGCCAGGTCGAGACCGATGGCGTGAACGGGGAATCTACAGCGACGCCACCGGTAGTGAACGGGGATGGGGAAGTGGAGGTGATTGCAGAGGTCGATGAGCGAGACCCAGGAAGTGAGTAGCTATGTCTTTGGGTGTGGCCTTCTCATCTGACTCGTGACTAGCTTGGGTTCCTGGCCAAGGCGTCCGAATCGACTACGCCGCCATAATCGAAATCCTCATACAGCAACTCGACACCCAACGTAAGTTTTACCGCCTTGTCTGTGCGTTCTTCTTCACAACGTGTGCGCAGACGACGAGATCCAGCAGTCGACAGCCCTGCTCTGGCTTGCAGAGTTCCTCACTTTCGCACAGGAGGTCATGCTCCCATTCACGCCGCGCCTCATCCCCGCAATTCTCCCAAACCTCGCCCACCACGTCCCCATGATTCAGACATCTGCCATTCGCACGAACAAGCTCTTAACCAGCGTCATTCAGGCGCTCCCCTCACCCTCCGAACCTCCATCACGACAAAGCACCGTCCTCACAGGAAGTGACCGGCCATCCTCTCGCGCTGTGCCATCGCCCTCGTCTCCACCCCCCGTATCTACATCTCCAGCACCCTCTCGCCAGTCCACGATCCCAACGCTCACACGTGACATGTCTTCGACGGAGTCGCTGACCGACGCAACCGTCACACCGACGCCGAGCGGCATCGCACTGCAGAAGAAGCGCAACAGTCTGCAAGCACCACCGGACGTGCCGCGTCCAATGTCTGCGCTGGAGACCAGCGCGTCTACCGCAGCAGCTGTGCCTGCAGCTCAGATCGGACGTCCGCAATCTCCCATGTCGATGGGCAGTGGGCAGCTTGAAGATAAGGAGCGGGAGGTGCAAAGCCCGAGCGGAGATGCCTTTGACTACCAGACCACGGTAAATGCGCTCACAATACAATTCTTGAGCGAGCACGAGGAGACGCGGGTAGCTGCACTGAAATGGCTGATTATGCTGCATCAGAAGGCTCCAAAGCAGGTGCGCTGCGTGTCCCTGTAATTTATTTTCTGCTCAGAGCTCAATGTAAACACACTCAGATTCTGGCGATGGACGACGGCACATTCCCTGCGCTGCTCAAGACGCTCTCGGACTCGTCTGAGGAGGTCATTAAGCACGACCTGCAACTCCTCGCGCAGATATCGTCGACCTCGGACGACAGCTACTTCAAGGCGTTCATGATCAATCTCTTAGACCTCTTCAGCACCGACCGCCGCCTTCTGGAGACCCGCGGCAGCCTGATCATCCGGCAGCTCTGCCTGAACCTCAACACAGAGCGAATATACAAGGCGTTCGCTGAGATATTGGAAAAAGAGGAGGTATGTGTGGTGGCCCAGATGCTGAGCGTGTAGGAGTTGCTTATAGCTTCTGCAGGATCTTGAGTTCGCGAGCAGCATCGTGCAGAAGTTGAGCATGATTTTGATGACGTCTCCAGAGCTCGCCGACTTCCGCAGGAGGCTAAAGAGCCTTGAGACACGGGTGAGTCATTTCTGATGCTTGGCAGCAGGCGCGGACTCACAAAATTCGTATAGCAAGATGGCCAGGCTCTCTTTGTTACGCTGTACCGGTCATGGTGCCATAACGCCGTCGCCGTTTTTTCCTTATGCCTCCTCGCACAAGCCTATGAGCACGCTTCTAACTTGCTCAGCATATTGTCAGTGCATTCCTTCCCATGCTGCTCTATGCCTGACTCTGCCGCAGCGCCGATCTAGAAATTACAGTACAGCTTCTGGTCCAAATAGACAAGTTGGTCCAGCTCATCGAATCTCCCGTCTTCACATGTATGCAATTTTCTCTCTATCTTCATTGTGTACTTACCATTGGCATGTTAGATATCCGGTTACAGCTCCTAGAGCCCGATCGATACCCCTACCTATTTAAATGCCTATATGGTCTTCTCATGCTCCTCCCCCAAAGCAGCGCTTTCATCTCCCTCCGCAACCGCCTCAACGCCGTCAATTCTGCCGGCTTCCTCCACATCGCCCCCAAACCGTACGTGCTTCAGTCTCGTCTCTTCTGCGGAGCACAACTCATACATTACTTCCAGGAGCGCGGTTTCTACTATGTCCACGCGCTCAAAACTCGTGCGTGACGAAATAAAATGGCCAGAGCTCCTCTCGCACTTCCGCGCCGTGCAGTCCAAGCATGAGCGCGCGCGCCGCCAGGCCCTGGGCAACCCGCTTGATTTCTCGGGGGTCCCGAACATCAGTGTCTCCCCAGAAGCACCGCAGCGCCCAACCGCGCGACGGCGGCCGACGGCTGACGTGCCGACGACGGGCAGCGCGACGCCCGTGCCGGGCGCTGTGGTGCCGCCCAGTCGGACAGGTGCGCTGAGCCCCTTGAACCCGCGCGCGCGCGTGCAGGGCGGGTTGCTGCCGTCGACGTTCACGGCGCAGGGTCAGGTTGTGGGGAACAAACCGAAGCGCGGGCTGAGCCTTACTCGAAAGACATGATGCCGTTGGCCGCGTTGCACACTCACTGCTTATCCGAGTCGCTGTTGGTGTACTTTACCTTCGGATAATGCCTTGAGAGGGTTGAGCCTCGGACGCGACGAGACTGGATGCAAGGGACATACGGACTGGCCCTCAATCCTTTCGGGACTGTAGTCTTGCTTCTGATTGTGCACAATGGATCTCGGGGGAGCATAGCCTTCCCTCCGGATATCGTTGAAATTGCATGTCTTTGATCATGTCGGTATAGCAGTGGGTGCAATACAGCAACGCGAAAATCAGGATGCATAGATCTAAGTGCTACGAGGGCAAAGTCGCTAGGTTGCGCCGAATCGTGCCTATGTCGTCGTCATCGAGCTCGCAGTACTTCTTCACATACGCCTCGACACCGCCGTACCGCTCCTCCAACAGTTTCAGAAAAGCCAGCATCGTCTCCGGCCTATCTGACATGAGCACAAAGGTCGATAGGGATGATAGCAGGAATAGCGTACCGTGAGGAGAGCATATTAAGCGCAGCCTCCCGGTTCCCTGCGAAAATTGGCTCTTTCTCGAGGCGCTCCATCACGATCGCACGTGCGGGCTCGCGTCCTATGCGCGTCAACGCGTAGTCTTCAGCGATGAATTGGTCGTCGGCACCTGCGAGCTGTGTGTATGACGCTTGTAGCGCGGGGATAAGTGAGGGGTAGACTGGCCGCACGTACGAGGAGCAGAAGGGCGGCCATGACCCCGGTGCGATCCTTTCCGGCTGGAATAAGAGACATTTCAGAAAGGAGGACATTGAGACGAGTAGCGACGACGTACCGGTGCAGTGGAACAGGAATGAGCTTTGTGGCTTGTCGCGGACGTGTCGGAGGATCGTCCCGAAAGTCGGCCCACCCGCGTCGAGGATCTCAGAGTAGAGTTGCAAGAACGCCTGTTCAACACGCTGTCAACAAGACATTCAACATGCCATTAATTCCTACACACCTCGACGTTGCCTTGCGCATATAGCTGGAAACGCCTGTAAACAAGCAAGTTGAGCCTGGGACGTGACAAGACTCTGTGCACGGGACATACGCACTGGGCCATCCGCTCCGGGCTGTAGTCTTGCTTCTGAAATACGGGGATGTGCACGATCTGTGCGCTTGGGATGATTGGCGTCGGGGAGTTGTACTTGAGGATCTCGGTGTCGGAGCGCAGGTCGAATATTGTCGAGATGCCAAGGTCACGAATCTGTGCCTGCCCTGGATACCAGGCATAGTTAGGTGCATAAGATGCGGCGTGGCTTCGAGAGCTGTAGACGTACCCTCCGGCGTTATGCTTCCCAGTTCTGCAGACCGATACGCGAACCCCGGCCGCGTCCTGCGACCCGCCCTGCCAGGCTCCGTTGGGTGCTGGCCAAGATCTCGCAAATTACAGACACCCGAGACAGTCACGAACGGGGGGCTGGATAGGACGCGGGCAACGTAGTCAGGATCTAGAGGTTCAAGTTCGGACATGGTGCATGAAAGCAAGAATGAAGCCAGTCAATGAATAGCCCGTTGCCCCGGCACGTTACAAAATCTAATCTTATCACCGGCCGTGAAATTCTTGCCGCGACCGAGAAACAAACCTGCCCTTGACAGACACTTACGTTGTATTCTCAAAGCTCTGCTGCGAATCCGCTAGCAATATACGCTGGTATGGTGAACCGCTCGAGAGACCGGTTGCCCGGAACTTCGCTGGGATGCCGCCGCGCTTCGGGGCGCCCGAGCTTCAATAAAGTCCATAAGTCTTCACCATTCAGACGTAGCAGCGGTCTTATACTAACAGAACAACTATTCAGTGCCAAGTTCACTACAGCAGCAGCAGCCTTCTCCGTCATGCGCCTCGACCCGGTCACCCAAGCCCGACTCTACCACGGCCATCTGGGGGTCTGAGACACGTCGCACGGTCGGATCCATGAGGTCATCTGCATCCACCCCTCCTATTCGTCCTGGAATACTTAAACGCTTGTTCTTGCATGATGGTTCATACGTCATATTATCATGGGAAATGTACGCTCATACCTGTCGCCATCCTCTCATCGCCCTCAGCGCCCAGAGGAGACTCGCTTGGGGTCCAGGCTACGAAGAAGCAACCCACTTCTACGAAAACATCCAGCGCTCTCACTTTACTTGGCGAAGTGGCGACTCCGGTCTATGCCACGAAGTCGAACGACTCGTCCTGCGACCCCATAGACCGTCGCCCATCTCTCCCCCCGTACCAGGAGAGGGATCCACATCCAGATTCGAAGGAGGACTTCTTCGAGTCGTCTTCTTCCAGCACTATCACAGCGCCTGGCAAAGTGACTGCGGTTGGTTCTACCCCTGAGTCGAACCATCAATCTTGTCCCGAAGCCGTCGAGGCCCCTGCCACTCGGGATGCCCTCATACGTCTCGTTAAAGATCATGCAGACTTGACCGAGGTCGATCCTGCAGCCCTTACGATCGCGCTTTTCAATGCCATGGGATATTCCAACTCTGTCGGCTTCGACTCCGTATTCTACCCTACCACCGAGTTCGTCATCTACCTCGACTTCATTGAGGACAAAGCGCGTGGCAACTCCAGCCGTACTCACCCAGCCAAGTCTTTGAGCGAGGCTGCTCACAATTTCCTCAGCTCTCGCGACCCGCCCTCCCGCCAGCCTTTACGCCTTCCTTTCCACGGAATCTGGCCACTCCAGCCCTCTCAGAGCCAATCAGGATGGTTGCAGCCGCATCAGCAAGGATATGGAACATGAATCAACAGCATGTCGCAGAATGTCTGTTCATGTCCCTCGGTCTCACGGGTTTCGGTCCATGCCCATCACTGGAGACCGTCATCCTCCTTGAATTCGTCGCCGCCCAAATCAGTGATCCCACCCTCCATGTGCGCGAGGCGCCAGCCAAGTCTATGTCGGGTGCGGTGTACTATTTTTTATTCAGGAGGGCTGCCAATAGGGAAGGGTTCAAGTTACCACGTCGTTCTCCCGGGCCCTTCCAGAACGAATCGTGGCGGTTTGCAGGCGATGCGGAGCTTCTGCGCCAGGTGGACATGTCCCCCAGCCTCATGGAGACAGATTGTGATATCCTGTCATCGGCATTATCTTTGTCCATCGGCCTCACCACGGACCCTTGCCCTGTTGATCCCGACCCACAAGCTGTAATCCAGGCGGAATTTTTGGATGACCAGCGGAACTACAACCCTGATCGTGCGGTCCCGGCGAGGTGTCTGGTGGAAGCAGCATTCAACTATCTGAACAGGCGCAGTGCTCAAATTCCGATGGTTGGTGGAGTTGTGCCTGAATTGGTGATAGGAGAGGAATTCCCCACCCTTTTACCGGCCGGCAGAGTAAGATCCTCATATCAATAATGATGCATATCCTCAGTAAGCGGGCATTCTAGTATTACAGTAGCGGTTTTGGACGAAAAATTAGGCACTCTGAAAGTGACGTTGGACATTGAAGAGCACATCTGCCGCCGCCCTGTACACAAATGCGCTTATGGCCTTATGTCTCAACATAATAGGTCGTATGCATATTCACGGAGAAGATTTTGGCCGTAGTAGCGAGACTTACCATGATGGTTGCACGCTCAATTTAATACCCTTGCTGGCAAACTTCGTGGCACAGAATGACTATCTTCTGTGGCCAAGGTCAGCTGGCACGGAGATGGGAGGTCGTGGAAAAGATCAATATTGGATCAACACCATATACATATATAAATAATAAACCCCTTGCGAAGAATCAAGCTCAGCTTCGATCTCCACGTACGAAGACAACCGGATTTGCCGGTCCAAGCGCGGTCTGCAGCTTCAGAAGGATACCCCAATGTGGCAATATCAACTTCCCTACTATATCCCCCCATGAGTCGAAGTAAATCCCCTCCAACAGGACGTCCTGAAGCAGCGGCAATTTTTTCGTTCCTTCTGGCAGGAAGAGCGCAGGGATGGGAGAGGACAACCGCTTCGGCACAGGGACCTCGAGCACGGTCAACGCCTGCATGTGCCGCAAGACCGTGTGCGACAATGTATACCAGAACGAGGCGTACTCCTCGGGACGCCAGTCGCTCGTGTAATACGCGCCATCGTGAATGCCGAGGTGCAGGTCCTTGACGCCGGCGATGAGTTCACAGAACTGCCGGTCGACGTCCCAGTTGACGAAACTGGGTGAGTTCTCCATCGGGTGAAGCGGTACGAGGTTGTTCAGGGTGAGGGAGAGGAGGTGAGGGGGGCGGTGCGTGCTGAGGGTTTCGAGGAGCTTGTTGTAGAGCTTCGCAGGCTCCTCGATCTCGCGGCGGCGCTGCTCGGGTGTGAGCGACTTGTAGTCCGGAGGGGGCGAGTTACGCGTAAGGCGCACAGCACGCAGTGCTGGCAGCTTGTGCAATTGGGCAACGGCAGCGACGAGATTCTCCCGTACGAAGAAGCCGTCTGAGGGAGTCGATTTGATTTCGGACCAATGTGTCAAAACTATGGAATATGGTCGACGAGCGCACGCTGGAAATAAAAAGTTGAGCGTACCATGCCAGCGCGACTGCTTGTCCGCCGTGGACGGACTGCGTAGATCGCCGTTGCAATCCACCAGGGCATCGCGAATCGTGACCTCCTCGATGTAGCGAGCGAGAGGGCTCCGAAGCAACTCTTGCAGGCCGCAAGAGCTCTTCCAGGTGTTTATAGCGACGACCGAGCGGAATGCGCTCGGGGTGGCGAGGGCGCAGAACATGCGGTTAACGCGACACAGAAGAAGAAGGTCGTCCGTCGAGACGACCATTGCGTATATGATCATCAAGAGCTCGATGGGCAGCGGAGGAACGCCAGCCTTCGAAGCTGACGGGGAGGAGGAAGACATGTTGGCAGATCGACTGCCAGCGAGACGTTTCCAATACATTGGCGAGAGACCAGGGGAAGTGGGGAGATGAATTGAAGTAGAGAGCAGATGGTCTACCGTCCTGGGGGGCTGGGTTTATTCCCGCTACGAATAGTAGTGGGTCTTGTACTGCAATCGTGGCCCATTTTACTGCAATCGGGGGGTGGATCTGGCAAAAGCTGTGCACTGAGTTCGAACCTCGGCACCTCCCACACCTTCATTGTCTTCTCCTTGAGTCTTGACCACGAACACGTTATTGTCTTCTCCCTCTATTACACAGCACATCAGCCCAGAATGTCCGTACCTGTAGGTAGCTGGGAATTTGTAATGTCCGCGGCGGGACGGCTGAGGACCAATGAAATTTGAGATCCGGAGCCGGACAGATCAGGGCGATTTGAGATCTATGAGATCCGGCGCCAGATAGATCTGGGCGGCTAGATATCGAGCCACGTGCTTGACGCGTCGTCTGAATTTGCTCTAAGTCGCGCCTGTCTGCGACGCACACTTGTCCGCTACCGCACCGGCTCTCCATCCGCCGCCATCTTCGACGCTCGCCACCGTCTCCGCTCTCTCCGACCGTCCTATCCTCCTCCTGCTCAAGTCAACATGCACCCGCGACCTCGCGACATCGCCTTGCGGGCTTGTCCGTGCTCTACATGCCTCAAGACCAACGCGCAGCAGCAGCCGAAGACGATATGGAATCATATGCAGAAGGAGAGAATGGCTACCCAGGTTGTAGGCAATGAAGAGGAAAGGCAGAAAGCAAGCAGTAGCAAGCGAGTAGCTGCTGCTGAGTGGCCCGATCACCATCGTCGTCGCAGCCGCTCCCCATCTCTTGCGTCGCGCGCACCATTCTCGCCTGCGCCTCTCAACAATGCCGAAGAGGACTTCATTATGGACGATGGACGATGGGGCTCCCTCGCAGCTAGTCCCGCAGCTGGGGCCCGGGAACCCAGCTTGGAACCTGGAGGTGCGTCGCAGTTGCATCTCAGGCGCATATATGCTGATAAGTAACGAGTACCAGGGACACATACACCACAAACATGGTCCCCCCCGCCGCACGATTCCTCTTCAGACACAGCAGCTAGACCCGCAGCTGCGTCCCGGGAGCTCAGCATGGAATTTGCAGGTGCGTTACACTGCATCTCAGGCGCATATGTGCTGATCAAGTACCCAGGACCAGGCTCACCTACACCACAAATGTGGTCTCCCCCGCCACGCGATCCCTCTCCAGTAGCCCCCGACGCCTTCGACGACGCCTTTAACGACCTCTTCGAGGTCCTGGACGGTGACCGCCGACCCGGCGCATATATGCGACCCACCGTCGAAGACGCCTCGAGCTCAGACGACGAACTAGACGGGCTCTACCGCGCTGATCGTGCTCGTGCTCCTCTTCTGCCTCTGTCTGACCATGACGACGCTGGGACTGACCATGAAGACGCTTCCAACGACGACCTTTCAGACGAGGAGCTGCCTGTGCTTGACGACGACCCTCTGTTTCGGACGCATGAGCAAGTATTTGATGGCCCTGTGCGGGACGACGTCTCGCTTGACGATATCGACTCCGGCCCGCCCCCTGCTTTCTCTGAGCACCCCTGGATTCGCAATTCGTATGTCACGGCATATCTGCAGGTCGCTTTTCATGGCGCTACGGAACAATCAATCAAACTGTACCTGGAAACGCAGTATGATACACTGATGGCTGTCAAGCGCGCTACTGGTGCTCGCATCTCAGGCTTGGAAAACATGGCGCGCACGCTGAGAACTGCAGAGCGTCGCCTTGGGCTCGACCCCGACATGTATATTGTCTATTACTTCCTGTGCGACAAATGCTGGCACCGTCACCTGCCATCCGAGCTCTACGGCCTGGAGGGCCCCTCGTGCACTCAGCCAAACTGCTCAGGGACGTTGTATGTCACGAAGACGTTGGCCGACGGCAAGACCAAGCGCACGCCCGTCAAGGTTCTTCCGACGGCACCCCTCATTCCCATGATCCAGCGACTCCTCCTTCGCCCTGGCAAGTTCGACGAGTTCCAGCACTGGCGCGGCGAGGGGGATGAACCGGGGCCTGCTGCGCCCATCCGGCCACCCGAGGATGCTCTGCATGGTGCAGACGCTTTTGCCGACAAGCACAAGCGTATGTATGACATTTATGACGGCTATGGCTGGCGCGCTATCCAGGCGGGGCTCCAGCGGCGCCGCGGCGGCAAATGGGGCCTCGAGGATGTTGATGTCAAGAACATCCATCAACGGTTCGTCTCCCTCCCTTGCGGACTGGTCTTCATGATCAATATCGACTGGTGAGTCGAGTTTCCGGCCGCATCTTCTTAGCTCACGCGTGCTTTTAGGTTCAGCCCAATGAAACGTAGCCGTGGGTACTCCACGGGCGCGGTCTATGTCAACATATGCAACAACCCCCGTTCCAAGCGGTTTGCGCCGGAGGAGACCATCCTCGTCTGTTCTATTCCCGGACCCCGCGAGCCTACGCAAGAGCAACTCAATGAAATCTTGGAGCCGCTTGTTCGGGACTTTATACGACTCTACGGAGGTATGTTCAGTTATGCTGCACGATGGTCATTGAGCCCAAAAGGATTGCAGGTATCAATATGCGCGTGCACGGCCAAGCTGAGCCCGCGCCAATTCACGGCACAATGTACATCGAAGCGTCCGACCTCCCGGCCAGTCGCAAGTCAGGCGGCCTGCATGGCGTCACACACAACATCTTCATGTGCACGACCTGTTACCAACCGCTGTCCGGGCTGGTTTGCCGCGACTGTTTCGATCCATCAAGTACGAGCTTCACCTCTGTATATTCCGGCGACTAAATATTTCGCAGAATTCAAGCTGCGAAACGATTGGCGCTATCTCAAATATCAGCTCAAGTGGAAGTTAACGGACGACCCTGATGTGCGCAAGGAAATTGAGGACAAGCGAGGCGCGCGTTGGACTCCTTTGAGTGCGATGCCCAACTTCATGCCGTCAAGGGACACGCCGCCAGATTTCATGCATGGCGCTCTGCTTGGTACGAATTTATTTACCCTCGAATGCTCTCATTAACAGCGCTGCTCGCAGGTGAAGTCAAACATGTGACAAACGGCATTCTCGTCAAGATGGGGATGTTCACGGCGCGATCACACAACGACAAGCCGCTCGAGAAGCTCGACGAAATGCTGTCAAGGATCACATGGCCATCGTCGATGACCCGCATTCCGAAGAAGGTACGTACTACCTTGCAATCTCATTGTTATTTTCCTTACGCTTCAGGATGCAGCTCGTCTCAATCTCGAAGGCAGACGAGTGGCGCAATTTTGCCCTCGTTCTTCCCCTCCTCCTCTTCCATGCCTTCCAGATCAACGGCGAAATTCCGGACGAGGACGCACCGTACCCTAAGGACTCTACGAAGGCAAGCGAAGGGCTTGACCAGGCAGAAGGTTTGATGCAGCAACGCCGTCGCGCAAACCTCGGGCGACAAGCTGATGCAACGGCAAGCGATATCGAAGACAATTACGATACTGAAATGAACAGGAACTATCGCCATCACTACGCCAACATCCTCGACTTCATCTCCGGCAACCGCATCATTATGTCTCAGTCAATTACCCCGGACGAGGCGCGGCGGGCTGAGGACTACCACGGCCGCGCGATGCGCTCTTGGGCTGACATGAATTGTCATCTCACTCCGTACTGCCACCTCATGATGCACGGTACGCCCGCAATTTATCGGCTCGGCCCCGTTTACGGCTTTTGGTGTTTTGGCAACGAGCGCAACAACGGGCGACAGGTCAAGGTGAATACCAACGGACACGGTGGCGGAGAGCTTGAAGGTACGCTCATGAGAAGCTGGATCAAGCGATTGCTCCTGTACGATTTGGTGAGTGCCGTGACCGGACGCCGAGTTGAACTGACTATGCGCTATATTAGATCAATCATTTCCTCGCCATTGAAGACCCAACAGAAGAGGACACGTCCGCTCTACGACACTTAAAGGAACACATACGCAAGACGAGTAAATCGAACAATCGAGGTAGCCTGATAGAACAAATTTTTGCGCAGAGGTGTGGCACGAACGGTGCGTTCTGCGTCCTGATGCACTTCCCTTCCCGGTATCTGAAGCGTCACAGGTGATGGGGTGATTTATTCGCGCGGGACGACTTGCAATCTTCACGCACTTGGGCTGTACAACCTCGTATTTGCCTACCTTCAAGACCGGTGGCGCGACGATGTCAATCTCGTAGTAGATGCCGGGAACTGGGACGAGGGTGAACCATTCGTCACGCGATCGGTGACGGCTCATTCTCATTGCTTCGTGAACGAGAGGCGGTTCGGAGCGGCGACTGCCCTGCACGGGGTCGGCGTGTCATACACATTCATTGACATGAATATCCCAGTCCGCATCAAGTATATTTTTACAGTGAAACACACGCTGGAAGACGCAGAGGAGCCCCCACTCACAGCGGGCGTCGCTATCGTCCAGCGTTTTGTGCGAGACGATGACATGCCAGAGATGCCCTGGTACCTTCAGTGTGTTCATTTGCCCTGCCTTTGTAATTTGTGCTCATATTCTCCAGCGCCACCGACCTCGGATACTCGACCTGGCTCGCAGACGTGTTAGGCAAGGACGAGGCGGTCAGCACGACTAGGCTGACCGGCCATTTTGCCCTCGGCGATCTCCCCTGGGACGACGGCCACAGGGAGATTGATTTGTGGGTTACCATGTCCGGAAACCATGTGAGCCCGTCGCGCGTACCGTCTGAGACCCTTACGAACGCAATTCAGATGACACAAGAACCTGATTTCGACATTGAAGAGGCAGGCGCTATCGGCGCAGATTGATATTTACACGTTTGTCTAGCGAGTCTTTTTTGTCCGCTTCTGATCTCTCATTCAGGCCCGCCCAGCTGTCGACGTCCTCTGCGATCGCCTCCGGGTTACCATCCCCGCCCCTTCCCCACTCTGCGACGGCGCCGCTTCCTTTTCATCGTCCACAATGAACCACGGTCGATCTTGCTCGGGGTGGGCTTCGATCCATTTGGGATCGATGAAGCGGCGCCCAATCGTCTTGCCAGCATTACCAACGTCCGGCAGGGGCACTTCAATAGGGTTCCCGCGCTTTCTCTTGTGGAACTTGTGCTCCCTGGCAACTTGTGCGTCCAGCGTCTTCAAGAGCGAATTGAGCTGAAACACACGCCGTTGTCAAGTCTCCGGTTGATCTCTCGTCTCAGGGACACTTACCTCGGTAATTCGATACGCCGGCGCGCGCGTAACGTATGGCGCTGTTGACTCCACCTTTCGCTTCTTGCCCTTGCGCGGCGGACTATGTCTCACTTCAACTTCTTCGGTGCTCAGCGCGTCGACCCCTTGCTCGTCTTCTTCTCCCCCAGACTTGTCAATGGACTGGTAGGCCACCTCCTCTATCCAGTCATACTCCGGCCCTTTGAGCGCCGGCACCTGGTGGCGATGCTGCTTGCGCAGAGTGGCTTTCTGGAGAAGCCGGTGAGTTACCTTGCCGACATCAAAAAATTGTCACTTTACCGTCGCCTGACGTCCTCTCAGACGTTTGACCCTATTTGCGGCCTCTTTTTCTCCAGGCCCCTTCTGCTGAGTCTTCCACGCTGTCTTCCAGGATGTAAATGTTGTGTGGATTGCGTCTCGGAACGTCTTGGTCGACATGCTCTTCAAGGCATCGGCGGACATCTCTTTGGACCACCGATGCCCATGTTGCCTGATTTTTTCCTCCACCTCAGAAAACCATACCTTACTGTTCGCCGGCCAATCCAGATCCCACCGTGGGCGCAAGATTCGGGTCGTCACCGTCGTTTCCTCGTCGTCTCCCGCGCCTGAGATGATTTCCTCGATGACCTCCCAGTACGGCAGGGGTTCGCCGGACACGGCGGGTATGGGATCTGGGAGGCACGTCGTGTCGGTTATTCGCATCATTCCCATGAGGCACGCCCGAATGACGGCCTGAATAAATGTGAGTGATCTTGTACCTGCGTAATATAACATGCGACTTACCGAGAACGTGTTGTTTCGTTTTGTTCCTTGTCCTTCGTCTTTCGCAGCGCTTCCGCCTCCTGGGCCTCCCGTCGCTACCAGCTCAGCCAACTGCCCCTCCAAGGTTGCGATGCGGTTTTCCAAGGCTTCCAATTCGTCCTTCCTGTCGGCTTTTGCGCGTTCCAGCTCCTTGGTCAGTTTCTTCAACTGCTCTTTGGTCTTCTTGTCGATGTGTTTGAGCTCACGGATGTCATCGCGAAGGCCATTCACGTCGTTGCTGAGGCGTTTTTGTGTTTTCGGGCGGACAGGAGCTTGAGACGAAGGTGAGTGATTTGTCCTGCTCGAACACGCACGTACTCACATTCATCGGTGGCCCTGGGTGTTCCGTACAGGTCCTCATCGCTGTCCACCTCGTTGAACTTGCGCTTGCGCATGTGCCGTCCCCTCTGTTCCTCGCCTTCACCATGACTCTCGTCCTGGCTGGCCGCTTCCTCTCGAGCACGCGATTCCATCGCCCTCTCGTCTTTCTTCCTGGCCAATGCCTCTCGCACGCGGACCCGCTCCCGCTCCTTCATGCGCTCCATCTCCTCCGCCCGCTTCGCCTCCGCCCGCTTCGCCTCCGCCCGTCTCGCCTCCTCCGCCCGCTTCGCCTCCTCCGCCCGTCTCACCTCTTCCTCCACGCGCTTTGCCTCCTTCTCGCGACGAGCCTCTGCGCGTCTTGTCTCGGCCATTCGACGAGCCTTTGCTTCAGCCGCCCGACTCACTTCCGCATCCCGACGAGCTTCTTCATCCGCTGCACGCTTTCTCGCTGCTTCCCACCTTGCGGCATCCTCCGCCTCTTGACGTTCGGCTCGACGCGCCTTAGCTTCCTCGGCGCGCTTGTCCTCTGCGTCCCGCTGCATCTTCGCCTCAGCGCGCTTAGCCTCGGCCTCTGCCTGCACGCGGTCCTCCTTCGTGCGCTCCGCCTCCTTGATGAACTTCATCCACTCCTCCTCCTCGGCGTCATCCTCCTCTGCTGCTTGTGCGCCTCCTGCTGTCTGCGTCTGCGCGTGCGCTCCCCCTCCTTGCATTCCTGCACCCCCCGCCCTCGGAGCTTCCTCTACGCGCGTCCGGTCCGGTTGCTTCCCGCGAGCGACTCGTGCACGCCGGGCCTGTTCTAGGGCTTCTAGCCGCTGCACCAACTCCGTCTCCTCTTGAGCGCGCTTGGCTTGAAACGCTTCATGCTCCTGTCGGAGGCGCTCTTCCTCGCGTGCTAGCTCCTCTTCTTCGTCGTGTTCCCAGGCCGGGCCGTCGTTGTCTCCATGAACGCTCGCCTGCGCCTGCCTGTCTGGCGATGGCACTTGGAACTCCTGGAGACAGTACCGGTACGTTAGCGAGATCAAATCTCCATCTCGTCATGTTACTCACATGTCCGTCCCTTGATCCCTCGCGCGTAGCACCATCTTCTGTCGCCGCCAACGGTCCGGCTGCGAAGGCACGAACACGCTCTTCAAAATCGTCTTGATGCCCTGGAGACCATCACGAAGGTAAGCAGTGCATCGCAATCATAGAAGCAAATTAACTCACACCCCGAGTCCAGAGTCGTTGCTTCCGATTCCATATGCATGGATGAATCCAGGAAGTCGTCCATGGGTGCGTCATCGGCTGTTAGATCTAGAGCAGGCTCCGGAGTCGCCTGATGGGTAGCAGCAGGGGCGGGTTCCGAGTCTGTGGACACAGCGCGCGCGATCACGAAGGTATTCTCAGCACGTTGCCCTCGTTCAAGCAATGAAACTCACCGCCTGAGATCACAGTCTCCGCCTTCAACCGCATTGCCGCAAAAGGATCCAGGAAGCCGTCCACAGGCCCATGAGGTCGACTCGGAGGAGGTTCCTGTGCGGGCTTTTGGGCAGCGGCGCGTGTCCGAGGCCTCTAGGCGGTTTCTGTGGGCGGCGCACGCGCACGACGCGCGCCTTTGCCGCTGGCAGCCGGCGCCTTGGCACTTGAAGGCGGCGGGTCGGCCATTAGCGCGTCGATATCGACGACTTGCTCGGTACGTTTGGCGGGTTTTTTGCGTCCTTTCATGAGTGCGGGGTGGGTGCTAACGGGCAGGACGCAGGAGCCTTCGCACCCAGCGACCAGCCAATATTCCCCGAGCCCGACGACGATCCTGGCCCGACAGCTTTTGATGGGTCTCACAGGATGCAGCGGGGGCGATGAACGGATACATATTTTGCTGTCCCGCATGCTCAGATCGCTTCCTAGACGTTGTAGCAAGCCACTGTATTATTTTTGTATTTTATACGATTTATTCTGCACCGCCAGCAGCTGTACAGAGGCGGGACGGGCGACTGGTCTGCCTCCGGGAATGGTCAGGACACGTCAGGACGTGCGGAAAGCCCTTTGGATGCCCAGAGCATGCCCGGAGCGTTGACAGGTCTTGGCATCTCACGGGCATTCGGAAGATCCCGCGGATGTCCGGGGCCGGACATCGGGGCCGAGGTCCTGTGAATTACAAGCCGCACAAGTCGACACACTGGAACCACTCCAATATCCACCAATATAACCACAAACCTCACCGGTGTGCCTGTGTCGACGGAGCCCTTCCCACCTTTATCGTTTCCCTGCCTTTCCTCCTATGAAATTGCTCACAACCCTCTCTCATGCCGTCCTCCGTGTGTCTATCGCCTCGAATACTGCGAAAGGCACCGTGACCACCGTCTTGGACTGTGCGCTATCCTCTGGCCTCCCCTCTGATGTTGTCCTTGCTTGCGACTGGCTCTCTGCCACCACTACCCGCGGAGCGCCCCGAATGCCTCTTCCCCGCGATGGCGACCGTAATAGTGTGTGCAGATTATCTGACATGACTTACATACCCGTACTTTCACACCACCCTTCTCCCTCCTATGCGGGATCTTCCCTTGCCCCGCTGCTCGCATCGTCTTCGTTCCCAATCAATCTTTCTCTGCACCATATCCTTTTACATCAGAAAGATCCCGGTTACCCATATCTTTTCTTTGTGATGGGGGCATGCTCTGAGCAACATTTTATGGCACTGTCAAAGACCAGCACGCCGCGTTGGCCCGGCACTTACACTCAGGACATGGCGCCGCGGAGGGCAACATGGTGCACGCATGCTACACGCATGCACTCATTTACGGTAGTCCCATAGTACACGAGCATCCCTTCCTACCGCTGTATTTAGAGTTGTTCTCGTAAAGGGTTATGCCCGTCACATCCTGTCGCTGTCATGCGAGCATTTACTTAGAGCTGTTGCCAAACACCGCGCGTGTGCCAACACTCTCAAAACACTCTCAAATACGGAGGATTTTGAAATTTGTCGAGTCGGTCACGCCACGCTGTAAAAAAACTCCTTACGCTGGTTCAAAGTAATGTTCTCTCATACAGAGAGGAGACCGGGTACTAGTAGCGGGCCCTGCCGCGGAGCGGCCCTACGCAATTATAACAGCACTGTTACAGCGGCAGCGTTATTGTATCCCAAAACAGTACAAATCCAGCATCAGTGCTATGACCTGCCTCCGACCATTCGTGCAGGACATAATGCAGTCATTGTGCTTGCGCACAACGGTGTCTGCGCACAACAACTGCCAGTGTGCATTCGGCCACAGCCACCGGCGCTGCCACCATGCCAGCGCATTTCCCGCTGAGTGTTCCATTTTGCATTCTCTTCCCCAACTGAGCTCCTGCCAGCGCATTGGGCGCGCCACTGGCAGTGCAGCGTATCTTCGCATGAGTCGAAAGGCCGCAAAATCGGTGCGTCAAGGATTCGGGCAACTGTCGAAGGAGGAACAGCACGGGATCGGGTGTGTCAAAAAGAAGGCAGAAGCCATGCAAGCAGAGGTCGCAGCCTGTTCATTTTGACACTACACAAGGGATTAGATGCGTCGTCAGACTGTTGAATGTGTGCGCATACACTGACCTTCTCCCCTAGTTACCGCCATTGCCGACAGTGTGCGAGTGCGAGAGACGCCGCTGTGAGACGCATCCTGCTCGACACAACCGAACCACAGATCGTTATGCGCTGGCTCGAGCGCTTCGCATGGTGTGTGCGCCAGCAACTCCTGGCTTCACACGTATGTGCAGCATGGCAGGACGCTCGCGCGATGTTTTCGTGACTGATCAAGAGTACTTGCTGTCGTTTGCTAAAGACCTTACGGAGCTATGCGGAGCGAACAGATGTGCATGCAAGCAAGTTCCTCCCATGTGCGCTTCTGTCTACTGGTACAGTACATTTAGGGCGACTTTCTGAAGGTCGTCAACGAGTCAAGGCGCAAACCTCCCCCGTTTTGCACAGAGTTGACGAGCTGAGGGAGCCCGAGACAAAAGGCGGACACTGTTGTCCAAGCTGGTGCGCATAATCTGTTCTGGGCCCCATCTGCAGCTCCCCTAAGACATCGTCGCAGGCGGCTCTCCACAGCCTCCTGTTCTCCGCAAGTTTTTGATTGCAACAGAGCGGACTGCTCCGCGTCGGCTGCTAGACCTGGCAGCCAACCAAGTGACACGTCGTGGGAAGCCGGAGGTTGTCAGCCGCTTCATGCAGCTGATGGAGGCTGATGCCAGTGATGTTCCCTATTCTTATTGATGTTTATTCTGCGATTATCACCGTGCGAATCAAGACTCTGACCAGTTTACTCAAGGCGATTAGTTTTTTAGAGGCAGAGGAGACGAAGCAGGTTCTTAAGGTAAGTACCCCAACGTCCTATATTCTACTCGAGCCAATATCCTGAGTTGGGGCACTTGAGGAGTGTAGGACTGCAAATGGCGGAGGAGAGAATGATGAAGCAAGCTGGTTTCTGTCAGGACTTATATACAAAGTAAGTCAGGCAGACGCTGAGCTCATCAGCGTCAGCATTGGCAGCATGAGAGTCAGCCTACAATTGAGATATCTCGGGTACTCTCCTTTGGAAGCCGACTATAACTTCCGAAGCACAACGTTCACCAAGTATGATAAGCTGGCAACACGTATGCAGGGTTTTGGCCTTGCAACAGCACTGCCCATCAGTAACTTTAAGGAGTCGATCTGCGCGGCGCACTTGGCTGGGCGCCTGGCTTTGCGGAAAAGGCGCGGAAATACGGCATTGTCCCCGAAACATTGAAACGATGTGCTTTCGCGCGCGGGCGCGGAAAAACAATGGCTGGTCTGTTGACAACATTCATCCTAGCGTTGCCAACTCACCCAACTCCAACCACACTCTTCCTATCAATGGCCACCCCTCGCCGTCCTCAGACCTGGTCTTCCTGCCAATGGCTGATTGAGCAAGTGCACCCGTTTGCCTTGCGACTCCAAGAAGCAGGGTAAATCTCTGGCCAATCAGATTCGAGCAGACCCTGGGCATCGTCTACACAGTGAACGATGGTGGGCGCCGAGCATCAGAAGACGATATTGTTGGTCCCAATTACCCACGGACAGCGTGCCGTCCTCAGACCTGGGACCCAATGCTCAAATGATTGAGCAAGTGCACCCGTTTGCCTTGCGACTTAAATCAATCAGATTCGAGCAGACCCTGGGCATCGTCTACACAGTGAACGATGGTGGGCCGAGCATCAGAAGACGATAGAGGCAGCTGGCTACATGCTTCGTCCTCGTTATCATGCGGATAGGATGTTTTCTGGACCTCGGTGGAAGCTTCCGCGCAGCTGGTTCGAGGATTGGCAGAGGATCATGGTGAGTGGCCGCGAGTCATCTCCCGAGTGACACTACTGACCCCCGCAGGCTCCGCTCGTCATCGATGCCACACGTATCGTTGACGGGAAGCAGGTTATTCTGAAAACGATAGACGACGACAGCCCGTCCGAGGAGATTGAGATAACGAAGTTACTCTCCTCGGAGGAGCACAGGCGGGATCACAAGAATCACTGCATTCCCCTCCTCGAAGAAATACGCCTTGATGAATTATCAAGCACTCTCCTTGTTCTTCCGAGGATGCGCCCGTACGATAATCCTCGATTTAGGACGTTCGGAGAGGTCGTGGCGTTCGCCACGCAGATAATCGAGGTGCGCCGATTGAGCTGAACGATCGCAGTAACGCTGATCTATACCAGGGCATTGAATTTATGCACGAGCTTGACATCGCTCATAGGTAAGCGGTATGCATCGCGCTGAATACACACATCTGACCGCACGCAGAGACTGCACTGGTCAAAACATCGTCCTCGATCCGAGCGGAATGTACCCGAACTCCTTCCACCCAGTCAAGATGAACCGCAGCAAGAACTTCCACTGGATCGCAAAGTCGTACACACGCACGCAATGCCCACCGCGCTATTGCCTCATCGACTTTGGCTTGTCCCGCTACTACGATCTTGCACTTGGGCCACCACTGGTCGCTATGCGCTGGGGCGGCGACAAGTCTGTGCCGGAATTTCGCGGTTATCATCCTGACCGTGACCGCCCACTACACAATCCCTTCCCTACGGACATCTATTACATCGGAAACATGCTGCGTGAAGATTTCATTCAGGTATGACTCTTGTACGCATACATAAGTGTTCTCACTGTTTCCAACAGAAATACTACGGCTTCGAATGGCTCAAGCCTCTGGTTGCGGACATGTGCCACGAAGACCCGAGCATGCGTCCGCCCATCGGCGTCGTCGCGTCCCGATTTGCGGAGGTGAGCGGCGCGTTGACGAGCTGGAAGCTCTGCTCTCGCCTTGTTGGCAGGAAGGACTCTTTCATTCTCGGTCCGTTCAGGTGGATTCGCCACGTCTACCGCACGGCTGGGTACATAATCACGCGTACTCCTGCCGTGCCCATGCCTCGAGATGAACCCGACTCGAAAGCGTGATAGCCTTCGGCGCGCTTGGTTCGCATTGAATTGATACCCACTACTTACTGTCTTTACTGCCCAGGTTATCCTCCCTCTCATTGAATACGTTTCGAGTTTTACTAGGAAATCATTCGTTTTGTCGACCACGGCACGCGGGCGGACTTGTTTGAAGGCGAAAGTTGAAAAAATCGCGCCCCCGCGTTCTCGGCGCTACTACTCGGCGCCATCTTGGTTACAGCGACGACTGTCTGTGCGGAGCCCACTTTCCGCTTCCAAGTGATCTCCGAGCTTCTCTGGTCACTCGCACTCATTCTCGTTCTCTCTCACTTTTTCTTTTGTCCCCAGAAGCGCCTCGAGGTGAACACGATGACCAGATCCAGGGGGACCCTGCCGTGAACGTTTCACCTTGCGGTTCCCGAGAACCATGTACCGTTGCGCTGGCGGCCACTGTGCGTGGCAGAAGCTCATGGCATCTTCGCTTGGAGCTAGTGCGCGTCCTTTCCGCCGCTCATACAACTTTTGCGGTGCACAGATTCCCAGCACGGTGGGTAAAATGCACAATGTCTACGTGCGTGACGCCCTCGTCTGACTTCCTATTGTCCGTCTTCAGACATATCATTAATTCATCTCGGTGATCTTCTCATAGATAGGTAAAGGCCAACGATCGGGGACCTTGCGCAGCTTCTGGTAGCTGGAGAGCCGTGATGATCGCGCTGCACAGGAGGCGGTCCCAATAGAATGATGTCCACGTCGCCCTACTACGCACCCTTCTTCTTCCACCATGAATGAACCGTGCGATCGTGAGCTGCCACGTCCCATGTTCTCGATTCAGTGTCACAGTCCGTGTCACAGTCCGGAGCCCTAGCTGTTGTTATTGTAACAGTAGCACTGCAGTAGTAGCGTTTTGGCTGTTGTTATAGGCATTGCAATGATTTTACAGCCCCCCTTATGCTAGTAGGAGCGTTGTAATTACAGCGGACTATTAGTCTGACTGGTTGTATTTACAGCTCTTCTGCGGGCCCATTGGTTGTATTTACAGCGCGCTCGCTCCCCGACGTGCCTTGCTGTTGTTGCAGGTGCGTGCCCGCAGGCCAAATGGCTGTATTTACAGCACACCGCGCCGCCGGCGTGCCTTACCGTTCTTACAGGCGCGTGCCTGCTGGCCAGTGGGCTGTATTTACAGCGCGCTCGCTCCCCGGCGTGCCTTGCCGTTCTTACAGGCGCATGCCCGCGGGCCAGCGGGCTGTATTTACAGCGCGCTCGCTCCCTAGCGTGCCTTGCCGTTCTTACAGGTGCGTGCCCGCAGGCCAAATGGCTGTATTTACAGCACGCTGCGCCGCCGGCGTGCCTCACCGTTTTTACAGGCGCGTGCCTGCTGGCCAGTGGGCTGTATTTACAGCGCGCTCGCTCCCCAGCGTGCCTTGCCGTTCTTACAGGTGCGTGCCCGCAGGCCAAATGGCTGTATTTACAGCACGCCGCGCCGCCGGCGTGCCTTACCGTTCTTACAGGCGCGTGCCTGCTGGCTAGTGGGCTGTATTCACAGCGCGCTCGCTCCCCGGCGTGCCTTGCCGTTCTTACAGGTGCGTGCCCGCAGGCCAAATGGGCTGTATTTACAGCACGCCGCGCCGCCGGCGTGCCTTACCGTTCTTACAGGCGTGTGCCTGCTGGCCAGTGGGCTGTATTTACAGCGCTCCCCGCTGCTGGCGTGCCTTACCGTTGTTACAGGTGCGTGTCCGCTCGACTACCCTCCATAGTGTGCACAGACTTAGCACTTTTCAGAGTTGGGCCATGTCACGTGACCTCTAGACTTGTCAAGATACCTACCAAGGCGGATTGAGTTGTTTTACTATCGTGTTTCCTGCCTTCGGGGTACAAATATAGGCAGACATATATCCTCATTGTGATGTAGTAGACATGTAATGATAGGGAGCGAGGCAAGCGATGCATTTAACTAAGGAAGCGGGCATCGTGCTTTGGACTTCCGCAAACATGGAGAAATCTCACGACGTGCAAAGACTGGGTGGAATATCGATGTTAGCTGCCAATGAAGAACACCAAGAAGAGGATGATTTGCTTACCGCTTCGCCTCCCGCTCTTCGGGCATGCTGTCCATCGTGCGTTTCATCGCGCGTTTACCCGCAGGGAACCCGAACCCCTTGAGCATTTCATCGAGGACCCAGTTAACATCCTCCACCGCCGAATGCCATTCGTTAACCTTCGCAGGGGGGGACGTGATCTGCGCACGCCACCAGGAAAGAGCGATCAGTGTCATCTCAAACCCGTTGCGGCCGCCCTTGCACAGCTCCGCCCAGTCCCCATCTCCCTGCGCACCCGTGCGCCGGAGGGGCCACGCGTCTCCCCTCCAGACGGGTTGCATGCCGGTCCACCATTCGCGCCAATTCTTCGTGTAATCTGTCGCGTCCTCGATCACGGGCGGCTTCTCGAACTGTCGGCCACGAGCGGTCCAGTGCGGTACCTCGCCTGGTCGGCCCTTCGTTGACAACATGAACTTCTTACCGCGTGACTGCAGATCATGTATCAGATAAGCTCGTACAACAGGGAAGGGACACGCACATCTATGGGCACCTTAAGCACAGCCTCCAACTGGCACCATTTTTCCACGGCGTCTTGCCACTCTTCTGTGTCACACACGGCTTCGAGGTAGATGCGATCGGGCTCCAAATACTTCGGCAACTTGTCATCTTCAACAGCGGGGGTGACAGGGGCCGAGGGTGTAGCGGTGTCCGCTGCAGACGCCAACGCCAACGCAGGCAGGGAGACGGTGGGCACGGGAACCGAGGTGGGTGCAGAGACGGGCACAGACGCGTGCGCGTGCGCGGGCGGGGAGACAGCGGGCACGGGAACCGAGGTGGGTGCAGAGACGGGCGCAGACATGTGCGCGGGCAGGGAAACGGCGGGCACGGGAACCGAGGTTGGCGCAGAGACGGGTGCAGCGGGGGTTGTGGGCGCGAGCGGGGACGCTGCAGGTGTGGGCGTGACAGCACTGACTGCGGAATTCATGGTGTTGTCTTGAGTTCCGTCGTTGTGGGTGACGTGGCGACCATCGTTCAAGCTGACGACGGTGACGTGGCGACCGTCGTTCGCGCTGTTGATGGTGCCTCCTTGCTGCACCTGCACGTTGCCTACTTCGTCGCCTGCGGTCACAGCGTTGATGGACGCGGGCGAAGGTAGTGGTTTGACGCGCCAGAGAGGTCCACGAGAGGCTGGAGGGCAGCGGCAGAATCCACATCGACAGCTACGACTGTTCATCAGATTGAAGGCTCGAATACAATATGGAGTGCTCTCACCTTGCTCGACAGTAGCTGTTGTGGCCGCAAGCGTTTTGTTGCGCGGGGATGGTGTGGGAGCGGGAGAAGAGGATGCGCCTTCGGCGCTGTTGCGCGTTGATCTGCGTGTAGGCTGAGCGCCTTTCTCCTTCCTCTGCCTTGTCGCCGGTGCTGTTGGCGCAAGCTCGGGGACTTTCAGTCCGAGCTGGATACCCAGCATCTGGATCATGGCCTTGTTGCGTGCGATGTTGTCCTGACGCATCAGCTCGTAATTTGTCTTTGAGCTTTTAGCGCTCGGCGTGGCGTCTTCATCGTCTTGCTCCTCGTCCTCCTCGTCCTCGTCCTTGTTGTCCTCGTTGTCGTCCTCCGGTGCGCGTTCCTCTTCTCCATGATCCGATGTTGACGGTGGTGGTTCACTTGCATGCGGTAGGACGGGCGGCGCCACATAGGGTGCGGCGGACGAAGAGGATGAAGACAGACCTGTCGACGCAATGTCGGATGCAACGGATGACGCCCTCGAGCCAGGAACTTTTATCAGAGATCGTTCCTCACACACGGATGGTGCTGGATCGATGGTGAGTACCAAGAAGGTCAGGTTTGAATGCAAACTGACGGAATATGGCCCTCAGGTACTCGCGGAATGGCTCTTGAACGTTCTTCTTGAAGTCCGCATATCCCGCACTGAAACTGCGCCCGTCCGAGAGGGTCAAGTTGACCCTATGATCCTGGTGAGCTGTCTGTAACACATGAGCGAGGGATGCCTTACGAGAACGATGTCAGGCGCCCGCCCTCACTCGGCTTGGGCCCGCCAACAATGAACGTCCCAACCCATCCTGTTTGCTTCAAAAGCTCTTCGATGAGCTTCAGTAGCGTGGCTGGGAGGCGATCGATTGCACTGGTGAGTGATGTTCAGCAACAACGAACAAATGTCACAAGCAACTGACGACTTACGCTTGGTACGCGCGCGCCTTCGCGCGTTGTTCTCTGATCTCCGGTGGGAGGTCCACGTCGTCATTGTCGTCGTCGTCTGCCTGGGGCCCATGCATCTGAGCCTCCGCTACGGCAGCCTTGACCTCCTCCGATGCCTCTTCGCGCAGTATGCGCTTCACCTCCTTGTTCATGAACGGGAGGAATGCCTTTGCCTTTGTCCCTGGTGCAAGGGACGCCTTGTACTTGTTGTACGCGAGCTCAATCGACTCTTTGACGCCGGTTGACTCGTCATCGTAGTACAGCTTGATATAGGCTTCGTGCGGAGCCCGCCGGCGCGTGTGCGTTATCTTCAAGAGCTTGCCCTTGCCGCTCTTCCCAGATGACGAGGCGCTGCTCCCCGCACGCGTGCGGTTGTAAAACCACTGATGCAGCCGCTAGTTGGATGACGACATGGTAAGTAGACGTTGCCACACGGTATTCAGATTCGAAGACATCGCTCACCGTCCGTGTGTTCGGGCTGCCTTTTGTGCCAGGATTGCCGCTATCGTTGAGCTCGGGCCATTTTGCGAAGAAGGCGGTGTACAGCTTTGGCCAGAAGACAGTGAAGTCGCCCGTGGTCTGTGTGGCGAGGTACTCCTGTACCCAGGTCTTCAGGAATTCTCCTTGCTCGGAGGTCGTCCACGCCATGCTGATAGGAGGGAAATTTGACAGCGAGGCAAGTCGCAGCGTTGTATTAACAGCCTTGCAGGTACAGGCTACTGCAATTCCGCGACGCGGCCAAGGAACCGGTCCATCATCGGACCTCCAAATACAATCGGTCGCATAATAATTACCGAGAGCACACAGCCGTCACCTCTCTCCCTCCTGCTCCCTGCAATTGTAAGTACAACCGCCGCTACCGTGTCACCCCATTGACAATTTGTGGCCGCTCAGTCTGGGCGCCATGTCCACGACTCTCCCAGGCTACGTGACCGGCCCTATCAGCAGGACAACGCGGTACTACGCAGTGACGAATACGCAGTTTGCTGGCGTGTACACCAGCTGGTAAGTATTCGCCTCTCGCTCACCGCGCTTGGCTGACAGCTCGTTGCAGGAGTACCATCTGTACCCTGCGCGATCGGTTCCCCGATCTCGGTTACATGAAGCTTTCAACTTACTCTGCCGCATTCAATGCTGTCCAGGGTGCGCGGGCAACAAACGACCTTATTGATAGCATCACGAACATGAGCCTGTCCCCTGCCCCACCTCCGCCGGCATCCCCAGCCCCACCGCCGCCATATATTGTGCCGCCGCCATCTACACCCGTCCGCGCACGCCCATCGTCATCGTCCGCGGTGACGGCAAGGCCGCAGCCAACCATCTGTCGCCAGCTGGTTCCTCCGGTGATTGGGCCTGGGATGTTGAGGACAACGAATGGTCCTTGAACACTGCTAGTATCTGGGGGAGCTGGGGGAATTCGGATAGTAAGTGGGGTGATGGCTCGGGCGAAGGCAACGGCAACGGCTGGGACATGCCGCATAAGACATGGTCCGACTACGACCGCGCTGAGGCCGCTGAGCGCGAGGCTGTTGAAGCCACTGAGCGCGAGAGTGCTGAGGCCGCCGAGCACAGCGCCTCAACCTCAGGCTCCGCTCCCAACTCATTGACTCCGGTTCTCCAACCGGTGATTCTGCCTGACCGTCGTGGAGGGCCGCCGCGAAGTGGTTGGCCTGTATACGCAGTTCTGCGGGGCCGTGAGACCGGGCTTTTCTTTTCGCCGTGAGTACTCCCTGTCTGCGCACTTTGTTTGGTTAGTCTAATGCACATTCAGTGCCGCTCGCGACGCGCAAGTCGTTGGCTTCCCAAATTCGGTTGGGTTCGGGTTCAGGACTGTCGAAGAGGCGGAGGTTTGGCTGGCGCTCAATGGCTACACGGGCTAACTCTTGTAATTTACTATATCTTGACGAAACCCATTTGCCCCTTGCTTATTTGGTGGTATGATGTGTCCAAGTAGTGTGTGCGCGAGGTCCGCGAGGTATGCAAGATATGTGGCCGAGTTTCACACCTCCGGAGGGATTGTTTGGCATCGAGTGACTCGATAAGCCCAGAATTGCGCAGACGTGCTTATTTGGTATGCCCCTTGTGGCCAACAAAGATCGGGCAGAAGAAGATGTGCAAGTACTACGCAAGTGGAATTTGCTCGCCAGCTGCAGAGGTGCGCGCGCGTGGGCCAATTCCAAACATGGACAGTTGCTCAGCTGCGAGCGAACTCGAAGTGCCTTCGTCCTCACACCACTTGCCCACTCGGTCACATTCTCTAATCGGCTCTGCTAGCAGTCAAATTGCTCCTGTCTGCATTCACTGTACAACATTTGCCCGTGATGGCGCCGAAGAAAACAAAGTACGCTATGACTTTCAACTTCATGCTCCTCTGACACGCCCTTCTTTGTCCTGCCAGTGATCGTATCACTCGCCTGCATTATCAAGACCACTACAACTTCGTACATGGTATTGGACGGCGTAAAGTGGGAAAGGCCGCACACGAGAGGGAGGAGAGCAAGCGGCAGGAGATCTTCAGCGGCGAACATGTGTGCGTATGTATATCACTGGCAGCGCTGTGCATACTAACACACGCCGTCTACGACTAGCGCATACCGGAACTCATTCACCGTCCGTGAACATATGAGTATGGATCGCCTCAGAACACCAGCAATGGCACTTGAGGAGAGCGCAGCGCTCAGCGCCTGCGAGAATCTCAAGTGGGACCTTATCGAGCATGGGGCAGATAACTGGGACCGAGACGTACCAACAGCATTTCGCAAAATGCTCGATGCTAGTCTGGCAGAAGCCAGGGCCTTTCTCAACCCACCGCAAGCGGCCGACAATTTGAACGCAGTCAACATCCACCGCCATCGTTGTCTAGTCGCGGGGTATGCACAGATACTGGAGCTTGCTGAACAAGGGGTCCATGTCGACGTGCACGCAGCTCGGGATAATGCGCTAATATGGGGCGGGAGAAGGTACGTGGTTCTGTTGTTCGAGCCCGCCTGCACTGCACATACTGACTGATTTCCAGGGTAAATTTGCGAACATTCAAGCAGACGTTTGGATTCTAGGAGCTTATATATATGTGTATTACCTAGTTTCAAGCGTCATCTCGCTACATCTCGTGCACTTCGTAATCTACCGTTGTTCTCCTGTTGCATAGTCGCTGTTGCATAGTCGGAGTGCCCGGCCCGGTTCCCATTGCGCGTCGCCCGTCTCCTCGCTCACCTTCTTGCTCGTGTTCCTGCCGCCCGCCTTGGGAATGCCTCCCCGCAGAAAAAAACGACCGTTTGCTACGATCTCTGGCCTGAGCGATAGCGAGCCGTCGACATCCCAACCTCCCACGTATGTCTATTCAACGACAAACAACAACCGCCGAACTGCTGCACGAAGCAAACACGTTGACCTGACCGTGCGGCGGTCGACAAATGGCCGCCAGCAAGTGACACAGTCCACAGCGACGTACGAAGAGAGGGCTGCAGAGTCTGCAGTACAACCCGATGCTCCGTTTGCTGAGGACGCCACGGTTATCAACTTCCAGCAAGACTTCACGCTCGGTGAGAATGCAGAAGAGACTGCCCCCACCTCCAAACGGCGTCGCAAGCGTGCAAAGCAGGTACGTTCTCAATTCAATTCGTACTGAAAACACATCTCATGGACTGTAGGCAAGCGGAAATCCAGTGAAAGACTGGATTCCTTTCCGCGACAAATTCATCGACGAAATGATCCGCTTAGAGGGCCTGGGCGAGCGCAACGAATTGCCGCCATGTCTGGGTTGCGAGGGCAAGGACAATGTTTCTGCTAGCCTGGGAGAATATCGCTGCGAGTCTTGCGTTGGAGGGCTCTTCATGTGTGCGTCCTGTACGGCGACCACGCACGCCTTGCATCCGTTGCATCGAATCCAGGTAAGCCGCTGATGGGTACCAGCCGGTAGTAGGGCGGTAATGTCTTGTATACCTATCCCTAGAGCACAGTGCACGGTACCGTTGTGTGAGGGGCGAGTCGTTGGTGGTCCCGAAGTCTCCGAGAGCGTCTCCGAAGTGGGAATGGGGTGGTCGTAGCGTGATAGCAGTGAGTTCGGGAGTGATCCAAACTAGGAAGGACGAGGAAGTGTGGGGATGTTACGATCTGCGGGGTGTCAAGTGGTCGTGCAACGTAGGCAAAGTCGAAGTTGAATGCCGTGGTTCCGAAGTGCCGAGGTGATGGAGTCGAAGTGCCGAAGTGATGGAGCCGAAGTGCCGAAGTGATGGAGCCGAAGTGCCGAAGTGATTGGGTCGAGGATGGAGTCGAAGTCGAAGTTGAATGACAAAGGAGGGTACGAAAGGCGAATACGATACGTGCGTCAAAGGCGAAGTCGAAGTCGGAGTCGAGATCCGAAGTCGAAGTCAAATACTATACGTGCGGCGTGCGGCGAAGGCGAAGTCGAAGTCGAAGTCGAAAGGTGCAAAGTCAGAAACGCTTTGACAATGCGAGAGGTCGAGGAGAGTCTCTAGCGTGAGTCTCACTATGAGGGGGAAGAAGGGGGCATATGATATGATGCAGAATATTGTACTGACAAGTCCTATATATACTACGAGTGAGTCCGAAGTAATATACAACCGTGCGAACAAACAAGAGCATAAGTAGAACGAAACACGAAGCAAGTGGGTCAAGATCACAAGAAATGAGTAAGTCGCAAGCAAACGGTAAGTCCAACGCCATTGCTAGGAAGCCTGAGAAGAGTAGTCATGAAACCTAAGACAATGAAACATAAGGGACTCCACAGTGGGAATGTGCGCTGATAGGTTCAGGCCGCGGGCAAGCGTGTAGCGAGACGTCGCGAGACGGGGAAGCAGCATGCGAGGCGCAGGGTCGCGGGAGCGTGGGTGATGGGAACGTGGTCCGGCGACCCAGGAGCAACCGGGACTGGCGACGGAACGGATCACCGGAACGGGCTAGATCGGGAGGGCTTAGCGACATAGGTAGCGACACTACTTAAGGAGCTGCGCGAGACGTAGCAACCCAATCAACTTGTGGGCGGCGTCAGCCACCCACACCCTTTACCTCACAGAAACTGTAGCCTGAGGCGCTACCAGCATCAGGAAGATAGGAGCCCCACCGAGAGGGTACAGGAAGGACGGCAGACAGGAGGAAGGGTCACGACGACCCACGGCGGCAGCTTCGCAAACGATCGCGAAGCTCTAGGAGGCTAATGCAACGACGTGCATTCTAGGCAGACTTAGGAAGGCAGGACCCCACCGATGTGGGAACAGGTAGGCAGGCGGACAGGCAAGAGGGGGCGCGACGGCCCATAGGCGGACGCTTCGCACACGGGTGCGAAGCACTCGGAGGCGGATCCCGTAGAGGGCATCCCCAGGCAGGTGAGTGTTTAGTTTGGTGTTTAGGCGGTAGGAGGTGGCCCCGCACGACCGCGGGAGGGCGCGAAGCGCGACAGCGACACGAACACCTTCCCACTCTGCAAGTCAAGTCACCCGGTCTGGATCGCGACGTATAGGAGGCAGTGTTGGTGGTTGTTGTCCTGTGAGGCACTCGCCGCACGCCCCACTAGGGTCCGTCCCGGGTGATAGCGTATCATTTTGGAGCCCACCGCGAGGGGTATGGTGATGATGATCGTGTTCGAGCTTTAAAATCAGCCTCGTAGACGGCACCCGGTCGCTGATCAACATGGCGCCGAAACCCAAGATAGCCCACCTCCCAACGCGAACACAGCCGCAGAGGACAACGAGGGCGGACACTCGCAATATGTCGCGACAGGCGGCCATAGAGGCAGAAATCGAGGAACCACAAGACGAGCAGGGGGAAGTCTCATCGCTATCAAGTCTGCCATCAGAAGAAGAGGATCCGCGTGGACCGACCCTCAGTAGGGAGATCCGACGCGCCGGAGAGGACCCTAGGTCCCTGATCACAGGAGGGGATCGCGTCACGATCGAGGGACTAGAAGGTTTGCTTCTGAATTCTGATGGTGGCGATAGCAACCATCACACAGGGCATGATCCGGAGGGGGAATGCTCGAGGAACGGACGGGTCAGTCCGGGATGGGGACGGGCCGTTTCCTTACAAGATAGGACTCCGCGGAACGTCGCGGAACCTAGCAACAATCCCCAACGAGCTCTATCAAGCAGCAAGAACACCAGCAACCCAAAGTCGCCAACACAGTCAGGAATGAACGCACAGCAACAAGGAACAGGAATGGGCAGAGGAGGCGGTGGAACAGGTGGAGGAGGGGGAGGCGTCGGACAACCGGTAATACCGCCTCAGCCCCACGTCGCGCCAGTTGCAATGCCTACCCGCGGGGACCGCAATGCACCGTCTTTCAATCAGAAAGCCCGCGAGTTACCGCGTTACTTCGACGAGCTGAACCATCTCTTTGCCCGGGCTCAACTAGCGGATGATACGGCGAAGAAGGGCCACGCAGTGCGTTACCTAGACGTCGCGACGGCTGAGGAGTGGGAAGCGAGGCCGGAGTTTAAGGATCCCACCAAGACCTACCAAGACTTTCAGGACGCCATTGTTAAACTATACCCGGGAGCCGATGAGGACCGCAAGAATACCATTGCGGACATGGACGCGCTCGTAGGCATTCTTCGCGATCACCGACTTCCTGGTTAAGAAAGCAGGATCTCGACCCGTGAGCGCGATATCGCGTTCCTTCGCGCTTTCCAGGACAGCCTCATGAACCGGGTGGCGACGAGACTGCAGATCAAATTGCCGGACCACGATAAAGAAACACCGTACCCCATGGCCGACGTACTAGAGGCAGGAGAGTACGAGCTGAGGGGCACTCCCTCAATCGTACCAGCGGTCAGCGCAGGTCCGGCAGTGGCGGTCACAACAATGGAGCCTGTAATCAAAATAGAACAGTTTCAAGAAGCAATCAAAGCCGCGGTCGCCGAACAGTTCGCGCGGATGCTCGTCAACCAGGGGAACAACGGAGGTCAGAGGGGTTTTGGGGGTGCCTCAGGAACTCAACAGCCGCGCGCTACGCAAGGAAATCAAGGCGGACAGGGGGGGCCGTCAGGATGCCTTTTCTGCGGCCAAACGGCGCACTTCGTCAGGGAATGTATGGTGGTCCAGGACTACATCGCGACGGGTCGCGTATCAAGGGACCACAACAACCGGGTCGTTCTGAAAAGTGGAGGACTCATCCCGCTAGGGGAAGGCCCGCTGAAGCAGCGGGTGGATGCGTACTACGCCGGGAATCAACACGGGCAGTCAGAAGCCATGATGCTGACAACGATGGACTACGAGCCGGTGCCGGCCAAAGTGCAGACAGTCGCCGGCCTAATCCAACTGACACCGCAATTGACCGACGAAGACAGAATGACGGAACGCCAGCAGGAGATGGCAGTACTCCTGACGGCCCGAGCGGAAAGGCAAGCTCAGAAGGAACGCCGGCAGGCCGCACTGGACGCGGGCGAGTTTCCCCAGGCAATAGGGCTGCTACCTGGCGAGCGCGAAAGATTGCGACGAGTCCCAGAGGTGGTCATCCCGAAGAGGAAGCCGTTTACACAAGCCAAGAAGCAGGTTTCCTTTGAGCCGAAGGCAGTCAACCAACCAGGGGAAGACTGGGGATAGCGCAGACAAACAAAGGCAGGCCGACGAAGACACCACAGCGGGTGAGGAGCCGTCAACACCTCTGATCCATCCTTTCGCGAAGGTGCCCGACGCGACGTACATAGGGCCGGCGAGTTACCAACGAAGCGCGGGGCAGCGCAAGGCGGACCCAGCATACAATAAGGTCGCCCCGGTCCGCGACCCCGTAATAGCAAGCAAGGTTTATGAGAGGGCCATGAATGCGGAGGTCACCTTGACACAGAGGGAGCTCATGTCCATTGCCCCGGAAGTGCGCGCTCAAGTTCGCAACGTGGTGACCCCTAAGCGGGTCCCAAACGAGGCAAGAGTACCAGTAGTCCAGGCGATGGTGGAAAGCGAACCAGAGCTCTTTCCGTTCGACTTTGACCAGGATGAAGGGGCAGGAGAGGAAGAGAAGGTGGTGAAGGGCGTCACGGACCATATGCCCGAATCCTTTCTGCAAGCCCTGGGACACCAGCCAACGGAGTTGCCCGAGGGGACGCGTGTAGGAGAGGTCATTGTGGAGGTTCTGATGGGAGATCTAGGAGAAGAGGGAGACGGGGAACCTCCGCCTATGGGCCGTCGCACCCCCTCTTGCCTGTCCGCCCGCCTACCTGTTCCCACATCGGTGGGGTCCTTCCTTCCTAAGTCTGGTAGCGCCTCAGGCTACAGTTTCTGTGAGGTGAAGGGTGTGGGTGGCTTGCGCCGCCCACAGGTTGATTGGGTTGCTACGTCTCGCGCAGCTCCCTAAGTAGTGGCTCTACCTACGTCGCTAAGCCCTCCCGATCTAGCCCGTTCCGGTGATCCGTTCCGTCGCCAGTCCCGGTTGCTCCTGGGTCGCCGGACCACGTTCCCATCACCCCCGCTCCCGCGACCCTGCGCCTCGCATGCTGCTTCCCCGTCTCGCGACGTCTCGCTACACGCTTGCCCGCGGCCTGAACCTATCATTTCTCCCCCCAACTGAAACTGCAACTGTCCCCAGTTGCCAGGAACCGTGCGGAAGCGGCATATAAGGGCTCGCGACCTTTCGCGATAACATCGCTTGTAGCATCCCTTTGCCGATTTCTGTCCCGCGATGTCCCTCCCCGCAGCGTCTGCCACCGCCGACAACCTCGACCTCCTCCGCCTGTTGACGCAGGCCCCCTTCGCTGGTTTTGACCTTGGGGATGCCGAACGGGAGGTTGCGCTACGTCTAGAGTGGGCCGACAAAGTCAACCAGCTTGTGGTGCGTGCTGGTCCCCGACCGCGTCTTTTCCCGGCTTGGCTGATGATGAACTCAATTCCAGACCCTTTCTTCAATCCGCGCGTCCCGCAGCCTGCGCGATCTTGCCTTCCACTTCACCTCGCCGATCCTCGAGTTCATGGTGAAGCTCGTTCCAGCGTCCGCCCCTCTCGCCCAGCGCTTCGAGGGCACCCTCATGCGTACCCTCCCCGACTCAGCGCGCGCCAGCCCGCGGTGGTCCCAGATGTTCTCCCCTTTCCCCGCCGACGCTACCGACGCGGAACTCCATGTCTTGATCACCATCGTGGAGGCTGGGCTCTGGACCGTGTACTACTTCGGAGACGGTTCTGTCGAATCCTACCTCCATGAAATCACGGAGTTGCATGGCGCCTTCCCCACCCTGCGTCCTCAGGGGATGCAGAGCTGGCTCCTACGTGATTTCGACGCCCGGGCCGTCCATGGGATGTTTGTTATTACCCGCGAAGACGCCGTGTGCCGCGCCCTGGCCTACCACGTCCGTGGTGCCTCCAGCTCCCCCCACTCTCGTGCCTACGCGGGCCGCCTCACCACGGGCGTGGTGTACTACCTGTTGGGGGGCCTCGCGGAGGACTCGGTGGATATGTTACGGGACTTTACCACCATTTCTGAGGCCTTCGACACGTTTCGCGATATTTGGGCGGACTGGCCACTGGTGTTGGATCGCCTCGACATGCGCTGGGCCGCGATGGCAACCTGTATGGGCGGGATGCTGGACGCATGGGGATTAGGGTCCCGCCTCCTGGCCAACCTCCAGCGCGCAGACTTCCTGGTCCAGGATATCAGCGTGGCCTCGATTCGCGCCATCGAGCAGATCAGTTCTGCGCGCCTCTCGCACATCTCCTCCTCCCAAGCCATAGCTGAGATACCCCTAGGCTTCGATGCCATAGTCCATCCCTCGGACCAGCCGGGCCCTCTTCCCTTCCCCGCGCACCCCACGGTACCAGCGCCGACGGCCCCCTCCGCGTCTCCTACCTACGCCGGGGAGATACCGCCGCCCATCGCCAGCTCGGAAGAAGTCGAGGAGGGAGAGGTGATCGAGCTTCTGATGGAGCGCGAGGAATAGGTATATTCCCGGGCCAATGTCTGTAGAATGTTCCATAGCTATTGAAATGGAACCAGGAGCCATGTGCGGCTTCCCCCTGTCCCTGTGCCACGTTTCGCGATGCCTTGCGATAAGCTCCTGGGCCCATGCCGGAGGCTCCGTCTGGGTCGCGATCTGTCGCGATAACCCACGTTGGCCGGAACTCCGGCGAGACCCTCGTGTTTTGGTCTTCGCGCTGTATCGCGACGCCGCGATGGTGTGCCTCTTCCCCTACTCGCGCCGCCTATATGAGGGGGCTGCGACGATGGCCTTTTCCAAAAACCCTCAACGCCCCAGTCCGTCCGACTACCTCCTCCACATGCAGGCCGTCCTACTCCGCGCGTTTTCGCGTTTCCGGCTGTACCAGCTGTTGATACATCCGGTTGAGGTGCCCTTGCCTGGTGCCGCCGCTTCCTCATTTCCCACGGCCGCCGTTGCCTGGCTTCAGGAGATCTCCGACCTATTGGTGCGTCGTCCCGCGGCCCTCTTTTCCCTCATCCCGGCCTCGTACTGACGTTGTCTTCGCTTCTTCCCCCCTTTTCAGCAGGACCATCGCGAGACATCGCATTTTACCCTACCGGCCCTCGCGTCCATGACCGTCGTCTCGACGCTCTCCTACCTAGCGGAGCGCTTTCCCGAAACGTACGAACAAACCGCCCCCATTCGCGCGAATATCGTAGGAAATATTCCGTTCGGAGGGGACAACGCCCCGGGGCAGCCACCCAGCGTCGCTCTGCTTCCTCACGTGGTCCATGTGGACTCCTTGGCCCACCTGGTGGAGCGCTCCGTTTGGTTGCTGTACCGTCACCAACTTCACGGCCGGGCAACTTTCGAGGTCAACTTGGCAGCGCTGTTCGGCCCCGAGTTTGCCCCCCGTCCCGACGGCCTTGCCACCCGTGTTGCCGAGTTATTCCTTCGCGACCTCGATCGTTTGAGTGACGACCTCGACCACGCCGACGGGCTGGTCGGGGCCCTCATGCTCCCCTTGAACCGCGCCGTGATCGGAATGACCCACCCCCGCGACATTGGCGTCCTCGACTTCCTTGCGGCCGCGAGTCCCTCGTTGCAGGCTGCCCATCGTGCGAACGTCCGTGAGGCCGCCGACTATCTCGTTCCCAGCCTCAAGTTGGTCGCGGAGCTTCGCGACTTCGTTTGGGCGGACCAATTGAACGCCAGCCACCTGCGCCACGCCGTCACTCGCCTCGAAGGCACCGCGGGAAAGCTGCTGTACGATGCCTGCGAAGTTGCCGCGGTCCTCGACCACCTCGCCGGTGCCGGTCCTATGCGCCGTATGCTTACCGCCCTTCCCTTCCCGCCGCTTACTCACCGAGTCATCCGCCGCGGCTCTATCGCGTTCTCGTGGGGGGTCCCCAACTTTGTTGAGGTCGTGGGCCCGAGGCCTCCTGATGCCCTGAGTCGACGGGCTGGTCGTAGGAATGGGGGTAACCGCGCCCGGACTCCCGCGCCCAATGGCGCGTCTGGGTCCGGTGCGCCCGCGTAGCGAGCGATTCCTGTAATTTGCCCAAGGCGCCCTTAGGGCCCAGTAATGCCATTCCGTTCCCTATCCCTTCTTCTTGACTCGCGCGCGAACGCTCGCTAAGCCGTGTGAAGGTAAGCGCCGCACCTGTCGCGGCCCGGCGGGCCCGCTCTGCTTCCACGTCGGAAGCAAAAACCCACACGCTGGCGCGGCGCCCCGTCTTAACGCGACGCGTTGCGCCTCGACCTCTCCGTCTCTCTCTTTCCTCCCCTCACCTCTCCCTATCTCCCCCCTTCCCTGGCCATGTCTGCGTTCTCCCGCCCTATCAACCTCAGGAAACGGCTGTCCGCCGTAGAAGCGCTCGTCGCCTCCCTCCCCACAGTCGACTCCGCCCACTACGGCGAGTTCAACGCGAACTGGGAGTCGGCCACGGTGAGTGCCCACGGCCTCTCGCTCCCGACGCTCTGCTGACCCTCCCTTGTGTCCAGTCCGCCTATGCTGAGGTGTTGGGGGAGGACCCCCCGCCGTCCGAGGTGCTGGACAGGATCGGGGCCGTGTCCGCCGTTGTCGACGCCTGGCCGTCCTCCGGCCTCTCCCCCACGCCGTCCTCACCCGCCATCCCCTACTCCACTCCCGTCGCCGCTCCCCTCTCCCGTCAGGCTGGCAAGCGGGCCCGCGCCAACAGTGCCCTCCCCGCGCCTTCTGTCCGCCCCCCGGTCTCCTCCACGCCTACCGCCGCCGCTCCCTCCTTTGAGGATGTCGGCACGCCGCCCTCCGCCGCGGCTGATGGTCCCGCTGACCCCGCGCCCGCCGCTTAGCCGCTTGCGAGCCTTCTTCAAAAGGAGTCGCCCCTGCTTCAACAGCAGAGGGCCTTGGTGCTTCGATGCGGGGGGCGTTCCTCGTGTCCTAGGTGGGGGTTTCGGCGTCTCGCTGTTGTGTTGTCCGCTCGTTATTGGTCTGTTCATAGTTGTTCGCTATCCGTCGCTACCTCTTTGCTGTGTACATAGAATTTGCTATCCTGCTATGTTGTGAATAGAGTCAATTGCTTGTGTCACAGTGTGAGCGTGTCCTATCGCGTTTCCGGCGCGACCTCAGCCTTGTTCCAGACCCTTGAAGCCTTAGTCGGTGCCTGCCCAGTCCGAGCTTCGCTAGCGCTCGCGACCTCGACTTATCGTCCTGACTCGTCTCCATCCGTACTTCCAGCTGTTCAGTCCTAAATACCACCGTCTAATCCTCCCCCCAACTGAAATATCGACTGTCCTCAGTCGCCGTAGTGCTGGGCGGTACTTTTTAGACGGTGATCTTGTCGTCCTTGTCATCGTCTTCCCGGGTGGGGTCGTCTGCTTCCTCTTCATGAATGGCATCGTGATCCTGCCTATCTCCATGAAGTAGCTCGTCCACCCTGGACTGTGGGACGTCCAGAAATTCGGGCAACTCTGGCAGCGCAATGTTCGTTCGTGCGAAGTAAGGCAGGACGCGAAACTCCGCGACCGGTCGGTCGAAGAGCGCACCGTGAAGGTCCACGAGCACGTAAGGTCCCCCTTTCCGTCGGCCAATTACCACGAACGGTCCATCGTAGCGCGGAAGCATTTTGCGATCTAATGACTTCTCGTACCGCGTGAACCGTAGGAGGACCAAGTCACCTCTCTTGAAATTGTAGTCGCGAATCGTCGCTTCGTGGTCACGTTCAAATTTTACCGCCGCGATACGTCGCGCTTCAAAGACTTTGTCGTGGATGGTCCTTAACTGCGCTTTTCTCTTTTGTAGGGCAATTGCCCTGCGCGCTATGAGGTCTGTGGAAGACAGTAGAGACTCGGGCGGAGGCATCAAGTATGAAGCCTCGATGATATCCAGCGGCATTAGCGGCTGCGTTCCTGTTACCGCGAAGTATGGCGAGCAGCCCATCCTCCGCCTGATCGTTATCCTGTCCGACCAGAATACCGAGTACGCGACCGAGGACCATTTTGCAGCATTTCCATCGGCTGCCTTGTAGAGCGCTTGACGTACGTCGAAGTGAGACCGCTCGACTATTCCGTTGGCTCGCGAATTATATCCCGATATTCGAATGTGCCAGACTCCATACTTATGCGACAGGGATTCCAAGGCCGACACGAACGGTGCGCCGTTGTCCGTGACCACTTCTCGCAGGGCGCCCCACCGGCACAAGACGTCTTCGAAAATCCATTTCGCAATGGCATCCGCCGTCTCCGCCCTTAGCATTCTCCACTCTGGATAGTGGGTTACGGAGCAGCGTCCTTGCACGATGTATTTGAATCCGCCGCTTGCTGGCATATGCATGGTGTCTGCATACATCTTTGCAAAAAGGTTCGCCGGCGTTGCCACCGTTGGCGGTATCAGGCTGTGGCGAACTAGTCGGGTTTCGCAAATATGGCACGTTCTCACCCACCAGGCCACGTCTGCGTCCACGTATGGCCACCAGAAACGCTCCAACAGCATCATCCGCGTCGCGTAGACGCCTTTGTGTCCGACATCGTCATGAGCTGCTTTGAGGACCGCGATACGTCGGTCTCCTCCCAGCACGAGTTGGTGCCTGCCTTGGTGGTGCCTTTTGAAAAGGCGGTCCCCATCCCTGAAGAACTGGAGCGCGTATCGAGCGAAACGAGCGAACTGTTCGTCGGTCAAGTCCGCCGGCCGCGCCAGGGTCCCTAACCAGTCCCTGACTAGTTCCAGCCGCTTATCAGCTTCATGAGCCTTGTCTGATCTGGGAACATCGCGATACGTCGCGTCCTGTACTGGTGCGGGTTGCATTTGGACCGTAGTTGCCCAGACGTCGGCCGGTTCATCGTGGGAGCGCCGGGCCTCCTCACGACGTATTGCGTCCTGGCTTGAACCAGCCCCATGTTCGTCTGGTATGCTTCCTGGCCCCGTCCATCCAGCTTGCCGTCGCGAGGCTCTCTCTTGCGCTGTCTTCGGGACTACCATGTTTACGATATGTGCGAAACCATACACCGCATCAACCCAGTCGTCGAAGTCGTCTTCCTGTTCCAGAGCGTCTCCTGGTTGCCTACGCCTCCTGGATAGGCCGTCGGGCCCGTGGAAGAGTCCCGGCACGTGCACTAGCTCAAAATGCAACATCAGGATGCCTATAATCCACCTGTTCATACTGGCCGATGGCTCGAGGTCAGGATTTTCCAGCATGCCTTTGATATACCTGGCGTCGACCTCAATGGTCAGGTTCCTCACCCCTATCAGGTTGACTTTAAGGGCCCGCAGGGCTCGAAAAAGACCATAGAGCTCCAGCTTGGGCTGCGAGAACCGCGCTTCGCGATCGTTTAGCGCGATGCTACCAAATCGAGAATATCGGCGTCTCTTCCTGTCTTGGGGAACGTTGGGGTCCGCCTGACTCAATAGGAAACCCACCGCGATGTACGAGGTGTCTACCGCTAGGATCACGGGGGCCTCCGACGTGTAATCAATCGGTAGGAGCGCTGGTGATGCGAGGACTGCCTCCTTGAGGTCCTCCATAGCTCGCGACTGTTCGGGTCCCCATTCGAACGGGACGTCCTTCCTCGTCAGGTGTGTCAAGGCATGGGCTCGGTGCGCAAAGTTTCGGATAAAGATGCGCAGGACTCCAACTGTCCCCAAGAAAGCCCGTACGTCTGAGAGGTCCGTGCACGGCCCCCAATTGCGAATCTTCGCGACCTTTTCTTCGTCTGCCATCCTTCCTTGCGGTGTGCAGCGATGCCCTACCACGTAGAATTCTGGTACGCACAGCTGTGATTTCCATCCTGAGAACGTGCCATGACAGTAGCGCATTCGTTGGACTACCCTGTTAACGTTGTTAAAGTGTTCCCATACGAACCGCCTTATGCCGTTGTTGCCGGGGATCGTTTCGTATCCTCCGCCTTCCGTCCTGTAGTCCGAGTCCGGCCCCTTCAGGGGGACGTCGTCTATAAAAGGCACCGTAATATGCGGGATTTCCGGTTGGAGAATAAAGGTCACGTCGTCGTGGAAGATCGGGACGGAATTCGTCCACCCCATAGGCAGGGTCACCAGCCGTTTTGCGCCGTACGGCGTCTGGAAAGTCGTGAGGTCCCTTGAGGCTTCATCTAGTCTCCTTTCGTCATAGCCCACGTAGAGGTCCAGAATTCCCCCGCACGGCCGCCCCGCAAACTGCTCCGCCAAATGATCTGGGAAGGGGGGTACTCCTGAGTGCGCGATGGTCACCGCATTCAGGGGTTCCAGGCTATGGACTATACGGAGGCTGGTCCTGTCCTTCTTAACCACACAGAACCACCTAGAGCGGTACGACGAGTTTGAGTCCTCGTAGACGCCCGCGGCGATCTTGGTCTTGATGAGCGCCATGACCTTGTCGTATATCCCCGGCGGAATCGGAATATTTCGCTGAACCCACCGCCGATGCGGAACTACTGGTATTGTGACGGGGGGGAAGAAGTCTTCTCGGAAGCGCCCCCGCTCCGAGTCGTCCCAGGCAAATGCCTCGTTTTGTGCGCACATAAACGCATGCATGAGCTTCCTTTCTTCCGGCCATAGGAAATCTCCGTCGTGGACTCGGTCAAATTGTTCGCGACGTTCCGCGGTGTACCTTCCCGTGGGTACGAAGTCCGGTGGCTTCTCTGGGAGCGGCGGCATATCCGCCAGGGGGTCCCCTCTGATCTCTCTGAGGATCCGGAAGTGCTCCGGCAGGTCCGTACGAATGGGCTTTACCTTGAGGTGTGCTGGCTTGTAACGCTTCTTCGTGGCCGCAAAGACTTCGCGCTGCATCGCGGTCGGCTGTAGCTCACCTCTGTCCGTTTCCTCCTCTCTTTCTCTCCCACTCTCGCCGTCTCCCCAGTCTGCCGCCGTCCAAATAAACGTCCCTGCTCTTGCTCGTTCCTCCTCTTCCTCTCCTTCTTCCGCTCGCTTCGCGAACACTCCCGCGTATTCCTCCGGTAGGTCGCACACTGACAAATAAGCTGACTGCACATCTTCGATTGTAGGCGAGGATTTGAGGTACACCAGGGATTCCATTCTAAGAGTATCAGGCTTATCGGGCTCGAACCCCACGACCAGCCCTACCTCCTCCTGGTCCTCCAACAAATCCTCTAGTTGCGAAAACCCTCCACCCCCTGCTTCTGGGTTCGCGAGATGCGCTTGCGGCCGCGTGGAATAGTGGGGATTGACGCCATGACTCCAGTGTTTGGGTCCGTGATCGTGATTGTCTGCCTCTCGTCTGCAAAGTTTTGCACGGTACTTCCCGTGAGAACGTCAAAGGGCCTCCCCAGGAGCATGTCGTACGCCGGGTTGCGGATGATATGCACCTGTACGTACAGCGTTATACCCCCAATCTTCATCGGGACGTTTCTAGCCAGGCCTAGCGACCTATCGCGACTTTTGTTGGCCGATATCATATCCAGGCGAACGTTCGGATCGTAATGCAGCCCGAGGTAATGGCATACGTCCTCGGACATGGAAATAATCTGCGACCCGGGATCCACGACTGCCTCGATGTGCGCTTGGTTGTCGACTAGTGGCAAGATCGAACGGAGGGCCAGCGATTCCTTGGCGACTTCCAACGGCTCAGGGTCTGGTTCCCCGTCTCCTGCTTCTCCTAGATCTCCCATCAGAACCTCCACAATGACTTCTCCTACACGCGTCCCCTCGGGCAACTCCGTTGGCTGGTGTCCCAGGGCTTGCAGAAAGGTTTCGGGCATATGGTCCGCGAATCCCCTCACCACCTTCTCGTCCTCTCCTGCCCCTTCGTCCTGGTCAAAGTCGAACGGAAAGAGCTCTGGTTCGCTTTCCACCATCGCCTGGACTACTGGTACTCTTGCCTCGTTTGGGACCCGCTTAGGGGTCACCACGTTGCGAACTTGAGCGCGTACTTCCGGGGCAATGGACATGAGCTCCCTCTGTGTCAAGGTGACCTCCGCATTCATGGCCCTCTCATAAACCTTATTTGCTATTATGGGGTCGCGGACCGGGGCGACCTTACTGTATGCTGGGTCCGCCTTGCGCTGCCCCGCGCTTCGTTGGTAACTTGCCGGCCCTATGTACGTCGCGTCGGGCACCTTCGCGAAAGGATGGATCGGAGGTGTTAACGGCTCCTCACCCGCTGTGGTGTCTTCGTCGGCCTGCCTTTGTTTGTCTGCGCTATCCCCAGTCTCCCCTGGTCGGTCGACTGCCTCCGTCTCGAAGGAAACCTGCTTCTTGGCTTGCGTAAACGGCTTCCTCTTCGGAATGACCACCTCTGGAATTCGTCGCGATCTTTCGCGCTCGCCAGGCAGCAGCCCTATTGCCTGGGGAAACTCGCCCGCGTCCAGTGCGGCCTGCCGGCGTTCCTTCTGAGCTTGCCTTTCGCTCGGGCCGTCAGGAGCACTGCCATCTCCTGCTGGAGCTCCGTCATTCTGTCTTCGTCGGTCAATTGCGGCGTCAGTTGGATTAGGCCGGCGACCGTCTGCACTTTGGCCGGCACCGGCTCGTAGTCCATCGTCGTCAGCATCATGGCTTCTGACTGTCCGTGTTGATTCCGGCGTAGTACGCATCCACACGCTGCTTCAGCGGGCCTTCTCCTAGCGGGATAAGTCCTCCACCCTTCAGAACGACCCGGTTGTTGTGGTCCCTAGATACGCGACCCGTCGCGATGTAGTCCTGGACCACCATACATTCCCTGACGAAGTGCCCCGTTTGGCCGCAGAAAAGGCATCCTGACGGCCCTCCCTGTCCGCCTTGATTTCCTTGCGTGGCGCGCGGCTGTTGAGTTCCCGAGGTACCCCCATAACCCCTCTGACCTCCGCCGTTCCCCTGGTTGACGAGCATCCGCGCGAACTGTTCGGCAACCGCGGCTTTGATTGCTTCTTGAAACTGTTCTATTTTGATTACAGGCTCCGTCGTTGCAACCGCCACTGCCGGCCCTGCGCTGACCGCTGGTACGATTGAGGGAGTGCCCCTCAGCTCGTACTCTCCTGCCTCTAGCACGTCGGCCATGGGGTACGGTGTTCTTTATCGTGGTCCGGCAATTTGATCTGCAGTCTCGTCGCCACCCTGTTCATGAGGCTGTCCTGGAAAGCGCGAAGGAACGCGATATCGCGCTCACGGGTCGAGATCCTGCTTTTCTTAACCAGGAAGTCGGTGATCGCGAAGAACTGCCGATAGAATTCGCTGAGCTCGCCGCCGGACGCAATGCCCAGACGGTACCGACTGCCTACGAGCGCGTCCATGTCCGCGATGGTATACTTGCGGTCCTCATCGGCTCCGGGTACAGTTTAACAATGGCGTCCTGAAAGTCTTGGTAGGTCTTGGTGGGATCCTTAAACTCTGGCCTCGCTTCCCACTCCTCAGCCGTCGCGACGTCTAGGTAACGCACTGCGTGGCCCTTCTTTGCCGTATCATCCGCTAGTTGAGCCCGGGCAAAGAGATGGTTCAGCTCGTCGAAGTAACGCGGTAACTCGCGGGCCTTCTGATTGAAAGACGGTGCGTTGCGGTCCCGCGGGTAGGCATTGCGACTGGCGCGACGTTGGGCTGAGGCGGTATTGCCTGTTGTCCGCCGCCTCCCCCTCCTCCACCGCCTCCGCCTCCGCCGCCGCCTCCTCCACCCGTTCCTGTTCTTGTTGCTGTGTGCTCATTCCTGACTGTGTTGGCGACTTTGGGTTGCTGGGGTTCGAACGGCTTGATGGAGCTTCTTGGGGATTGTTGCTAGCTTCCGCGACGTTTCGCGAAGTCCTATCTTGTAAGGAAACGGCCCGTCCCCATCCCGGACTGACCCGTTCGTTCCTCGAGCATTCCCCTTCCGGATCATGCCGTGTGTGATGGTCGCTATCGCCACCATCAGAATTCAGAAGCAAACCTTCTAGTCCCTCGATCGTGACGCGATCCCCTCCTGTGATCAGGGACCTAGGGTCCTCTCCGGCGCGTCGGATCTCCCTACTGAGGGTCGGTCCATGCGGATCCTCTTCTTCTGATGGCAGACTTGATAGCGATGAGACTTCCCCCTGTTCGTCTTGTGGTTCCTCGATTTCTGCCTCTATGGCCGCCTGTCGCGACGTATTGCGAGCGTCCGCCCTCGTGGTCCTCTGCGGCTGTGTTCGCGTTGGGAGGTGGGCTATCTTGGGTTTCGGCGCCATGTTGATCAGCGACCGGGTGCCGTCTACGAGGCTGATTTTAAAGCTCGAACACGATCGTCATCACCTTTGCCCTCGCGGTGGGCTCCAAAATGATACGCTATCACCCGGGACGGACCCTAGCGGGGCGTGCGGCGAGTGCCTCACAGGACAACAACCACCAACACTGCCTCCTAGACGTCGCGATCCAGTCTGGGTGACTAGACTTGCTGAGGGGGAAGGTGTTCGTGTCGCTGTTGCGCTTCGTGCCCTCCCCGTGGTCGTGCGGGGCCACCTCCTACCGCCTAAACACCAAACTAAACACTCACCTGCCTGGGGATGCCCTCTACGGGATCCTCCTCCGAGTGCTTCGCACCCGTGTGCGAAGCGTCCGCCTATGGGCCGTCGCACCCCCTCTTGCCTGTCCGCCTGCCTACCTGTTCCCACATCGGTGGGGTCCTTCCTTCCTAAGTCTGGTAGCGCCTCAGGCTACAGTTTCTGTGAGGTAAAGGGTGTGGGTGGCTTGCGCCGCCCACAGGTTGATTGGGTTGCTACGTCTCGCGCAGCTCCCTAAGTAGTGGCTCTACCTACGTCGCTAAGCCCTCCCGATCTAGCCCGTTCCGGTGATCCGTTCTGTCGCCAGTCCCGGTTGCTCCTGGGTCGCCGGACCACGTTCCCATCACCCCCGCTCCCGCGACCCTGCGCCTCGCATGCTGCTTCCCCGTCTCGCGATGTCTCGCTACACGCTTGCCCGCGGCCTGAACCTATCAGCGGTTCGACGCAGCTAGAAACACAGCGAACCACATCTGGAGGGCTCGAGGTAGGGTCGGGATGGAGGGGACAATACTTGGAACGAGGGGGCAATGTTCTGGAGTGGATATGGCCTAGATGTGGCATAGCCCAACAATCTGTGAGTGTTTCGACTCTGGATCACGTTTGGGGCGTGTCTGATGATGATGGGCTTGTAAAGTCTGGACCGAATCACGTGCGGGCGCTTCGGAAAGATCCGTGGAGGCTGTGCTAGCGGGCCGAGACCGGTGCGAGTTCGGAATCCGAAGTCACGTGACTTTGGAAAGTTCCGAAGTGACTGGGTTGAAACCTCGGAAACTGCTGGCCAAATTCCGAAGTCAGGTGACTCTGAAGCGAAACTCTCGACTTGACGAAAGTTCGAAAATTGAAGTGAGATCTCCGCACACCACAGAACCAGGCGTATCACCGCCGGTCTTTGTTGAACTCAATCACCTACTTATCCCTCCGGCATAGAAATGGAATGGGCTTTTCTTTGAACGTGTCGCACTGCGGGATCTAGGTGTTCGTGTTCAGCTCGGTCATGACGGCCTCCCCTGCCCCTCTCCCTTCGAACAGAGCGCGCCTATTGTAGTCATCGACATCAGCGGGATCCATGAGGTCGCAATAAACTATTGCGACTGCGGGCACGTTTCGGACCAGCGCCTGGCCCAACTGCTCCGCGCGTCGTGGTGGCCAGCCACTGTCACCCGCCCCAGCACAGTTACGACCTTCGCCACATTGAAATTATTTCACGCGCTGGCCTTGCAAGGAAAAATGAATGCATACGACTTCTATAGCGGCCTTGTCCGCATCACCACCGGGACCGGGACCGAAAAGCCTAAGGTAAGCCTGCGGGCACTCGCGTATAAGTAAATCCTGATGTCAGTGGATTACAGTATCGGTACAAGGAGTTCATCCGCAGCATGAGGTGCTTTGGAAACGCTCGAGCTGCCAAGCGTGCCGGCCGCGCACACGATCCAACTGGAGTCCAGGGTACGTCACAAGGTGGTCTGGTCGTTGAGTGTCCGTTATGCCCACGACCGGGGCGCAACATGCCCGAAGGCTGGGAAAATGCGCCGGAAGACGAAGTGTGCGTAGGCTGTGCCTCTCAGGGTTCTGACAAGCTAATTTAATTTATCGCTAGATGGAAGCACGCACTGTTCCTCGCAATGGACGCGAACTTCAAGCTTAAGCTGAAGAACCGCGGGCTCACCGACGTCGAGCTCTCCCCGGGCTTGAGTTATTTCTATTTCGTGAACACAATGCAGTACAACGAGTTCCTGAAGGACTACGTGGATGAGCCCGAGGTCTGTTGCTCTCAGCCCTTGTCAGTGGTGCTGATAATTGAGACGTCGGCAAATCAGATGAAACACTGTGATTCCAATCACAAGGCAGTCGACCACGCAAACACGCCGACGGCAAAGCGCTTCACCATCAACGGCGTCGGCGCTGTAATTTGTTCGTGTCACTGCTTCTATCGAAAGCACAGTGTTTGTGATTTGCAGAAGGGCAAGTGGTATGTGTGCGCGACGTCTTTCTCATTTACACCAGGCTAACAATACTAAGATTTTCCAATATGGACTATATATTGCTCTCCACCATAGCAAAGACCGCGCAAGGCATCAAGACGTTGTACATCTTGTACGATATCGCGTGCTCGTATAACAAGAATTTCGCTCCTCGCATGATCAAGCACCCGATGGATCGCCGGATTGATTTATCCGCCGTCAACATCAATTGGCTTATCCCGAAGTATCATCTGCTCGGCCACGGCCAGTCCTGTCAGACACCTTTCTCTCACAACTTGAAACCGGGAGTGGGTCGTGCACATGGTGAAGGGATTGAGGGCGGGTGGGCTGAGGTCAACCCTTCTGCGCTGAGCACGCGCGAGATGGGCAGGGGAGCGCGACAGGAGAATCTCGACGATATTCTCGGGGCAATGAACTGGAGAAAGCTCATCAATATTGGTACGTACATCAATCGGGCTCAGGGCAATCTCAGGGTCTGATTCACCGGCTGCAGGCTCCGCTCACAAAAAGTCCTTGAAGGCTGCCGTCTACTGGCGCGACAGGCAGAAGGCAGACTTCAATGAGGCCAACGCAAAGATTCCTGCGGACGTTAGGCGGGGATGGCTGGGGATGCTTGAGGCATATGAGAAGGACCGTACACGGCCAAACCCGTACGACGAACCGGCGATAAGTGCGTACCGCCTCCGAGTCAAACGAGCAGAGTTTGATGGTGCTTATATTAGCAACGTCCTTGGCTGATGTGCGGATCGAGCTAGCCGGCGAAGAGGCAGAACAAGCTGCACTGGGTCATATCTCACCGCATGAGATGACAGCGAGTGTATTCCTCTCAACGGGCATGGACTTGCAGGATCAACAGTGAGTCACGCACACTGCGTTCTTGTCTTGTTTTATTCACCCTATTGGCAGACGGCTCCTTGTCATGCGTGCCGCCGACTCGGACCCAACGCCGGCATCAAAGGCAACCCTGAAGGAACGGCAAAATGTTCTCCGACATCGCATCGCAACTTGGCGCGTGATCCAGCAGATATACATGCCAGGCACCGCGAATCTCTTGGCTACCTCGGGGGCCGACTCGGACGGCACGGACGACGATCCTAAGAAAATCAAGTTGCTGCTGCCTTCCGAGCTATCTGGCCCGCTGCGCGCGTCTGTATGTGTACCGGGATTAGCTACCAAGGAGTTGCGGCTTCGACGCGCTCAGGCCGAGGACGCGTTGCACCAGGTAAGAAAGAGCACACAATGAATAGCATTTCGGGCTAATCTAAAGAACACGAAGGTCCGACGATCCGTGCGCGTGTCGCTTGGAATCAGGCACTACAAGCGCGTACATGTGGATGGCCCAGGGCAAAAGGCCAATACACGAGCGCGCGGCATGATCGACCGGCTCCACGAGAAGCAACAGCGGCACGTCTTTCGCTATTGCGCTTCATATTCCGCACTGGAAGCCTTGGATCCCAACGGCGACTGGTGTGCAACGCTTCAGCAACTCAAGGACGAGGACGTACGGCCTCCGCGACCAGAGAAAAAGCTTGGGCAAGGCACGCACACTGTCAGCTGGATCTGGAAGAACTTGAAGGCGGATGCCCGAGATCTCCAGCATGGCAATGATGAGACGACAGATGATGAAATCCTCGACAGTGCATTCCTGTAATTTGATGACAGTCAGCCGAATTGACGTGCCCGCAGGCGTTCGAGTCGACTGGGCTACAAGCAGGGCCCGCTACAAACGCTGGGAGGAGGAAGTGCTGCATCTCGTTGCGGAGATGCAGCACTGCGTGCTCGACTTCGAATGCAGCGCGTCCACTTGGGAGGGTCGAGTTGAGTGCCGCAGTGATGCTCACGACAGCGTGCAATCCGGATTACGCGCGTATGCTTATCGGCAGGCAGCCCAGTTCCGTGGCCTGGCGTGTAGCTTCATCAACATGTGGCGCCCGGTCCTGCATGCCCTGGGCCAACCCGAGCTATGGCCGAATCATTCTTTCACTGCAGTCGTCACTAAGGACCGCACTGAAGAACCCCGTCCACGTCGTCAAGCCGAGTCGCTGTCGGGCTCGGAGAAGTCGGGGGATTCTGAGGGTGAGGCAGGCAGCGTCGAGGACGACAGTGGGGGGGAATCGGTAGCAAGCTGGTAGAATGTGCGTAGCTTTTTTCGCGTAAGTGATCACATGCAGAAGTGATGGTCAGGGGCCGCGCGCCGCGCGCCCGGACGTGCTCGCTTCAATTACGGTCCGCTGCGCTACAGTGCGCTGTAAGTACAGGCCCGCTGCGCTGCAGTGCGCTGTAAATACAGGCGCACTGCGCTGCAGTGCGCTGGAAATACAGGCCCGCTGTGGGGCAGTGCGCTGTAAACACAGGCCCGCTGCGCTGCAGTGCGCTGTAAATACAGGCCCGCTGCGCTGCAGTGCGCTGTAAATACAGGCCCACTGCGCTGCAGTGCTGTAAATACGCGCCCGCTGAGGAGTAGTGCACTGTAAATACAGGCCCGCTGCGCTGCAGTGCTGTAAATACGCGCCCGCTGAGGAGTAGTGCGCTGTAAATACAGGCCCGCTGCGCTGCAGTGCGCTGTAAATACAGGCCCACTGCGCTGCAGTGCTGTAAATATGCGCCCGCTGAGGAGTAGTGCGCTGTAAATACAGGCCCGCTGCGCTGCAGTGCGCTGTAAATACAGGCCCACTGCGCTGCAGTGCTGTAAATACGCGCCCGCTGAGGAGTAGTGCACTGTAAATACAGGCCCGCTGCGCTACAATGTGCTGTAAATACGAATGGCTGTATATATATTACACCACGTGATATTGTGGGGGCAAAAACACTGTTCCTGACGGTTACAAGGGCTGTAATTACAGGTGCTGCAGCTGTATCACCTGCCATAATAACAGTAGTGCTAGCTACAGTGCTGTATTTACAACCAATAGAGAGCTGCTGCTGCTGCAAGCCCTTGCATTGTAAATACGACTGTAATACTATTGCCATTGCTATTTTCACAGCCATATTGCTACTATTGCAGCCCACTGTTGTTTTTTACCTACTGCCAAGGTCTAGGGTGCGCGACTGAGTCGGCCGAGGGATGCAGGAACGGCCGCACAAGTCTTGTCTTCTGGTGCGTCTAGATTTCTATTGTCCTCCATGCGCGCCGTGCTGACATCTTCTAGTGCCGTTGCACCCCGCCCACTCCGCGCCTCGTAACTTGCGTCCCGCACCCCAATCACTGCTCATCTCGCTCAGCCTCCTTGATATACCCACGCACAAGATGTAGTTGTCTGGGTAGTTGTCTCAAGCACGGGCGAGCAGTGCCCTCACTGCATGGGCCACAGAATTTCCGGACAGAGCACAGCAGCGAATGGAGGTGCAATCTTGCACCCTCAATTTGGTCGCCTCAATGCTCGCCAGCGCGTTGTCCGGCGTATGGAGTGGCTGCCCCGTCGTATGCGCATGGCCCAACACGATGCATCTGTGAATGTGCATGTGCCCAGCCTGACACTGCCGCCTTGACACACCCTGGTGCAAAACTCACGTCTGACCACGTGGGTGACGACAGACTCGAGGTCCAGTGGCACTGCAGGCACTCTGGTTCCTTTGCTTTGTCGACTGACGGGTATGTCCATGCTCTGATCTTGGTGTGCTGATACTGACGATGTCCGGCACAGGACTGTTGCTAGGCTTTGTGCAGAGCATGAGATGCTGACGTGCCGGCAGAAAGATGACCGGGTGTGCAAGTAAACAGGCTGAGGGATGGACAATACGTGAGCCAAGTTTGACCAACGAAAGATGGCAGCATACCTCTTCGCGCAATTGCGAGGGCATTACTAGGTAGCTCGCAGTACAATGTATTTCCCAGCAAATTGAAGGCCGCTTGAAGACAGTTGAGCCGTGCCTTTGTCTATTTGAATGTTCAGTGCTATGTCTGAGCTGGATGACAGTCACACCTGGCGATATGTATATGACCTGGAATCGTCCCGCCGTGCTGCGCATCGGCTATTTAAAAGCTAGTGTAGCTACTAGTAGTCTGAAGCGAACATTGTTGCGAGTTTTCTCAAGGCGAAACAAGTCACATACCATGTAAGCGCCTCTCCTCCATGGAAGAAAGAAGCTCCATAAGAGCGTCGCCAAACTTGAACTGGGATATGTGCCGCGCTTCTCGTTGATTGTCCTGTGCTCTGTGTGGAGAGTCGCCAGTGTGTGCCTGCTGCATATGTCTGCACTCAACAGCTGACCGTGTGTACCGGCGTGTGGGCACCTGTGGGTGCATAGCTGACTTGCGGCGCATCACCATGGTCCGTGGCAGTAGTAGGTTTGGACACAAATGGATGACGCATGGCATTGCCCAGCGATTGGAGTATGCACTGCGGTGAAACTTGGCAGTTTGAAATGAGCAGCATAGAATTGCGACAACAGCTAAAACATGGGACCTGACAGTGCGGAAAGATGTATACGGACGCGCTATGGATCAGGGATGGCAGATTTCCTCGTGATGATGTATCCCAGGCGACGATACCAGTGTGTCAGCAATGCTATTGTTGAGCTCGTATTTTGCACAAAAGTCGGTTATCGAGAGCTTTTTGCCAGGCTTGAGATCAGACGGGAGGAGGACGTCGGGTTGGTCGACGCGGAGGCTTTTGACGTGGTGCCTCTCTTCACCACAGCCACTTTCACCGCATCTAATGCCTCCTCGACTCTCAGGCGTGCAGCACGGTCTCGACCTGTGAAGCTTACTCGGTCAGAAAAGATATCCGGACTAACAATTCACCTACGCGTTTCGTCAGCGCAGGCCAGGAGACACAAGGGGAGAATCAGTGCCGTGAACGTAACGCTCGGTATCCATACGATGTGCGGTTGTGTTGATGCTGCGAAGCACAACAAGAACAAGAGGAGAAACAGAGCGCCTGCGCCCATCAGGCCGATCGGCAAAAGCGTCGACTGCTGGACGTAGGCTGCCAATCTCTGCACCCACTACGACATATCATAGTCAGTTTCGCGAAACAACATCACCCTCACAAATCGTCGTACCTGGAAGCGACCGGAAAAAGGAAAATGCGTTTCCAACCAGCCGCCGACAGCTCTCTCCGAGTCGCACACCCCAGCAAAGCGCTCGGGGTCGGGGTGCTGCACGAGCTTCAAGCGATCGACCTCGAGCGCGAGGGTGTTCACCCGAGATGCAACGCTGCGTGTGTTTTTGGTGGACTGCTTGAGGATGCCAGTGATGGGATGAACGATGCCAATGATCACCCCGAGGAAGTCGAGCATTAGCCCTAGGAAGCCAAGGCAGTTCATCGTGACTTGTAACGTTGTCGTATTTATTCGGTACGTGACCCTGAGAAGTATCGCTTGGACGACAGAGAAGAAAGCGGCCTAAAATCTCATGAGGACGACTGAGCCCGCGAGGAAGTGACAGACCACGCACCATGACCCAGTTCAGCCTGTCCTCCGGGTTTTGGTTACGCTCTAGTTTGTGCATGCTCTCTCTTCCAGAGACGGCTTGGATTTCGCGGAGCCAATCCGAGGAAGAGAATTGCTGGGGTGCGGTCGTCGTCTCGGAGGATGCGTTCTCTAGCAAAAATAAGACCATCAGCATACAATCCCTACATTTTCGAGATGATCCCCACCAATGGCATTGAGCTGTCCAGTCGTGGAGGGGCTCCTGAAGGGCTGAGAGAAGGAGGACATGGCGGCTGATGAGAAAGGAGCGGGACATCGTGGAGGAGAAGAAATGGGCTTATATGCGCCCCGTCTGTTTGGCCGCCCTCACGAAGCCAAAGCGAAGCGAGACGCTGATACGCCTGCCCAGCCGTCTAGCGGAGAAACACCCGAATTTTGGCATTTTCGGCATCTTCCGAAATCACGTGACCTCGGCCTGCCGGCCTCGGTCCGCACCATCAGGTTTCACTACCACCCCGCAGCGTCTATCGAAAGCGCCCCAAACGCACTCGAAATAGCCTACACGCCCCACCAAGCGCCCCGAGCCACACGCCACAATCCTACGGCCCCGCACAAACAGTCACCCAGCGGCTATCTGACTCGGAGCCACACGCCACAATCCTTCCCCGCCGTGATGCGCCGCTGTCAATCATACTTCCCTTCTGTGTCCCCCGATTCCTCGATATTCCCCACATCTCGATCCACGATATAGTCCCATCTATGTTAATCCACAGCCGTCCAAGATAGGCAGGAGCGCTACACAACGAGCCAAGACCGCCCGTCGTACGTCCCTCCCTTCAATTTACACTCGGAATACATTGGATACCCCGCTCGACTTTACGATACACCACCAGCGCCTTATGATATAAGTGCTAGCGCGCTAAACACACTTCGCCCCCTAGCGGCGATCGTAAGTCGGAACTAAACCTAAACCGTCCGTAATTCAACAATCCTCTCTTGCCACATCCCTCGTATACTCACTCCCCCGCGTCCACGTCGTACACCTCGTGATATCTGACCCACGTCTCCCGCGTTTTGGATCGTATTTGTCTTCACTATGTCACGTCCGTACGATACGGATTTCCGACTCGCTTGTCGTACAAATAGTTCTGAGTCGCTAGACAGACGCAATAACAAGTTACTATTCCCCCTTGTACTCAGGATCTCGAATGAGCGCCTGAAGTGGTCTGACTTCACCACAACCCGTCGCTCTAGCTCTTAGACGCACGAAACTTCGACACCAATACCACGCCGCAATATCAATACGAATACCAATACCACGACCCTCGACAAATCTCCTCTTGCCCTTCGAAATCTCCCTACGCCTCGTTACTCTCCCCCTCGACACCCCGCACCTTCAACGCAGAGATCAGGCCTATATACGCCCCTCTGTTCCTTCGTCACCGCCTCATACTCCGTCCCGCTCTCCCTCGATATATTCCCTCGACCATTGCCACCGCTGCGTAAATCCCCTTCGACTCTCGAAATAGTCCTCGCGTCCCCTCCGACATTCCTAGCTTCCGTGACACATTCTTGGGAGCTCGCCCGTCGCGTCTCCAGCACTGTATCATTTCGGTGATCCGTGCCGTGTCTAGCTCTCGCACTATCGTCCTCTCCCCCAGCCTCTCGCGCCCACCGATCCAAGTCCTAGTCACTGTGTCCCACTCGTACTCCGAGCAGGATTTGCCGTGCGTAGTCTCGGGACCCTGACTGCACTCCCTCAACTCGATACGTTCACTACTGCGCTCTGAGGATTGGACATCAATATATATCACTACCAGTTGGACGCCCATCAACGCGTCGGGCGCACGTGACTACGAACGCTCGCCACGCACGACGCAGGGCCCAGGCGCAACTTCAAGCTTCAAGCTTCAAGCTTGAACTTGCCGCGTTCGGAGGACTCAACTAATTATTCCAATAATGACCATTGCAGGGTTCTTGATGCGCGCACTATGCATGGAGGCGACGGGGTTAGGTAGAAGAGTGCATCCGGGCCAGCATCGTCGGTCGAGGTCCGAGGAGCAGTCAGGTCCGTGGTTAGACACTGGATTGATTGTATGCGCTATTGCTAACCTCCCCGCTCACATTGAAGAGATCGCACGCAATGCTCGGCATGGTGAGTGGTATCTGCTGTACGGTCTGCTTGACCGGCCCGTGGGGTCGCGCAGCAGGCTATGCGCCGCCCAGATACCAGCGACGACCACCAAGGTGGGTGTGCAACCTCCCCCGTCCGTTCCCCGGGCGGCCTGGCCTGGCATACACAAGGATCGAAGCCCATGCCCCCACGCCGCACTCACTCTGCCGAGTCTTTGAGCGAGGCTGCCCACAGTTTCCTCTCGCGGCCCGCCCTCCCGCCGGCATTTACGCCGTCCTTTCCACGGAATTTGGCTACTTCACCCCTGTCAGAGCCAATCAGGAAGCCTGTAGCCGCACTCGGAAGGGTGTGCGACGTGGATCAACGATTTCCCGCAAGCTTGCTGTTCATGTCCCTCGGTCTAACGGGGTTCGGCCCATGCCCACCACCAGAGACCGTCATCCTCCTTGAATTCATTGCCGCCCAAATCAGGGATCCCACCCTTCATTCGCGCAAGGCGCCGGCGAAGTCTATGTCGGGCGCGGTGTATTACTTTCTATTCAGGAGGGCCGCCAGTATGAAAGAGCTCAAGTTACCGCGTCGTTCTCCGCTCCTCCAGGACAAGAAGTCTAAGAGGCGGCTCAGGGCCGAGCGGGAACTTCTGCGCTATGTGGACAGGTTCCCCAACCTCACGGAGGCAGATCCCGTTTTGCTGGCAGACGCATTATATATGTCCATCGGCCTTATCACGGACCCTTGCATTGTTGACCCCGACCCACAGGCCGTCATCCAGGCGAAATTTCTGGATGACCAGCGGCATTACAATCCTGATCGTGCGGTCCCGGAGAGGTCTCTGGTGCAAGCGGCATTCAACTATTTGAACAAGCGCAGTGTTCAGTTTCCGATGTTTGATGGAGTAATGTCTGAAGTTGTGTCAGGAGGTGAATTGCCCACCCTTCTCTATCGGCTGGGAGACTCTTATTGATACAGGGTGTCATACTAGTCCAGTAGTAGCGTTCCAGCCAAAAATTTAGTTATAACAGTGATGTTCGAGTCTCAATGAAATACATAGGCGTCGCCCGGCGCAAAAGAACGCGTTGGGAATACACCAGTCGTACACTCACTAACTAAATAGTGCATAAGTATTCGTGGAGAAGAACTCCGCTTCGGCGACCAAAGTGGCTACCGGACACGCCATGATTTGAAGACACATCGTTAGGCATAACGACGACGTTCGGGGCAGATTGAAGAGCATATGCCATAGACACGGCCGCCCTGCTTATCACTATTAATACCTCTGCATATACATCAGAAGACGCCGTGTCGTACATATCACTGCCTGCACAGCCGGGTATTTCATCGGAAATACCGTGGATATTATGGTAAAAGGATTCTACGTATATCACCAGAGATACTGTGAGAGGTATTTTAAGTGTTGCATAAGAAACACTGAGGCAGACAAAGGCCCACAGCCGCGGGGTTAAAGTATTTCTTTATGAATACTTCACAGTATTTCCAAGGTTTTTCTCATCATATACTTACAGTCTTTTTACAGTTATTTCCACAGTATTTCTTGGCGTGCCACTCAACCGCGCAGGCAGTGTATTCACGGAATAGGATTTGGCGTAGGCGACCGAATTCGAGATGGCCGCTTACTATCCACGGATCACAAAGCTTTTACCTCCTTCCACACTACGCGGAAAGTCGAGATTTGGTCGATGTCATGTATGTAAATAATAAAAGAAGCCAGCAACTTTGTTGAGAGTAGGAAACGGTTCAATTTCGGAAGCGATAGAAAAAGCCAGCCCCTTCTACGCCTCGACAAAGGCTCTTGAGTCCATCTACGGTGTAACCTCAGTTTCCGGGGCACGCGCGTATTGCAGCTTCTCCAGGTTCGGGTGTGCGGCGCGAAACGCCTGTTCAACCGACTGCGAGTCGAACCAAATCCCCTCCAACAGGACCTCCCGTAGCGACAGCATATACCGCGTACATGCCGGCAGCCGTTGCGAAGGGATGGAAGTCTGGCACACGGATCTCGAGCACGGCCAAGGCATGCATGTCCTCCAAGACTCCCCACGACAATCTGCGCCAGAACCCCTCGTACTCCGTAGACCAGTCCCTCGTAAGGTATAGGCCGTCGTGGATGCCAAGGTGCAGCTCCTCGACGCCGGCGAGGAGCTTCTTGAAGCGCTCGTCGTCGTCAAAGTTGACGAAACATGGTGAGCTGCTGCCCTCCGGAACGAGCGGTACGATGTTGTTAAGGGTGAGAGACAGGAGGTGAGGGGGGCGGTGCGTGCTGAGGGTTTCGAGTAGCCTGCGGTGGAGCTTCGCAGGCTTCTCGATCTCGCGGCGGCGCTGCTTGGGTGTGAGCGACAGGTAGTCCGGAGGTGGCGAGTTGCGCGTAAGGCGCACAGCACGGAGAGCGGGCAGCGTGTGCAATTGGGCGACGGCAGCGACGAGGTACGCCCGTACCATGAAGCCGTACGACGGACTCGATGACCAATGTGTCAAACCTAGGGAAAATGATCGACGAGCGCACGGTGGAAGTGTAAAGTTGAGCGTACCATGTCAGAGTGACTGCTTGGATGGATTGAGCAGGTCGCCGTTGCAATCCACCAGGGCATCGCGAATCGTGACCTCCTCGATGTAGCGAGCGACAGGGCTCAGAAGCAACCGGTACAGCCCGAAAGAGCTCTACCAGGTGTTTAAAGCGACGACTGAGCGGAATGCGCGCGGGGTGGCGAGGGCGCAGAACATGCGGTTAACGCGACGCAGAAGAAGAAGGTCGTCCGTCGAGAGCTCGTATTCGACCATCTTCCATATGAACATCCAAAGCTCAATGGGTAGCGAGGGAGCGCCAGCCGTCGAGGCTGACATGAAGGAGGAAATAAAGTTGGCAAATCGCTTGCCAGCAAGACGTTGTCGAAACATTCGCGAGAGACTAGGAGAAGGTCCACCGTCCTGGGTTGCTGGAAAGTTATTGTACTTCAAAATTGAAGTACAAACCCAGCATTTGCGCTATGGCCTGCCTCTGGCAACTCGTGCAGAATCTTGAGATAGTCATTGTTTTTGCACAACAACGTTTGTGCTGCGAGTCACGCAACCCAGCCGCAGCCACCGGCCGGCGAGCCGATGTGGCGGAGATTGGGCCGGCCAGGCGTGTGCGCTGCCGCCCTTTACCCTCCATCGTCTCTCCTCTAAAGAACTTCCAGACTCTTCGCATCTTCATCTCGAACCGACACGTCCTGAATCGATGGCTGGCAAGCGGCTCTAAATGGACTTATCACCATCCCACAGCCAACAAGCCAGCTCCAGCTCAGTCAGCTTGCAAGAATCGCACAACCAGCCTGTGACGGCGACAGCCTCGTCGGATTCCTCCCGAACTCTTCGTTCCAGCACCCGCGCCAAAGCCGCAAGGAAGGACAAGGACAAGGGCAAGGACCGGGACACCTCTGATCAAACCATCGCACCGCCCACGGACACCTCTTCTTCCTCTCGCGCCACACGCTCCAGCAACCCAGCCGCCTCCAACAAGCGCACTCGCGACCCTGCTGGCAAAGGCAAGGCCAAGGAGCAGCCCGACGATTCCATCCCCACCCGCGCATCCAAGAAGTATGTCCTTGTTCTCGACCAATGTGCCGCCCGACGCTGACGTCTCGCGCGTCCCGCAGACCCCGCCGTGCTACCTACCCCATCACTGCATCCGGTCTGACTATCAACGAGCCAACTCGCGACGTCAAAGGCAAGAAGCGCGCAGCCCCCGAGCTTAATTCAGAAGAAGAAGCGGTCTCCGCACCCGCCGGCCCCTCAAAGCGTCCACGAAACACGACCGCATATTCCCTCCGCTCCCGCCCCGATACAGCGCACTCCCACACCCCAGATATGCCCAAGAAGCAAAGGTAAAAACTCGTCATACCGAGCACGCTCGACCTCCCTGACATATACGTTCGCAGACAATCCACCATGTCGAAAGGCAAGGCGGCCGCTAAGAGCAAGGCCGTCGCCGCACCTGGCCCATCACGAGTCACGGACGACGATGTCGAAATGATGGATGTCGACTACAAGCACGCCTTGTCAGACCACGGCGATGCTGTGAATGACGATGGGCGTGAGGACTTGGATGGTGGCGACATCGATGATGGGCACGATGATGGAGGTGGCGACGAAGATGTGGATGAGGATGATGGGGGCATTGACGGAGGCGCTGGGCGAGGTTTTGCTGGGCTGGACGAGTCGGCTGCCATGGCCATCTTTGCCGACTATCGCCAACTCGGCTCGTACATGATGGGGCTCAATTCGAGGCTCAAGACGATGCTCACCAACATTAAATCCACTGCCGATCCAACGACCCGTCTCGTCACTTTGCAAGAGCTGAGCGAGCTGCTCAGCATCAGCACGGAGGACACGCTCGCGGGGTCCTTCCAAGTCGACTCTTTTGTACGCGAGCTCGTCAAGATCCTAGGTGGGACTGGTAGCGCCGCTGACGAAGACGACGACGACGACGAGAATCACGCGCCACAGGACGAGGACGCTGCGCTCGCAGCCGCTCTGGCCATCAGCGGCGGCGGTCAGTATCAAGGCGACGACAATCTAGAGGCCCAGGTTCTGGCTGCGCGCTGCCTGGCTAATCTGATGGAGGCGCTTCCCGGCGTTGCGCATACCGTGGTCTACCACGGCGCCATCCCTGTCTTGTGCAGCAAGCTCGTCGAGATATCGTACATTGACTTGGCGGAGCAGACTCTCAGCGTGAGTCTTCTTCCATATAGATTTTAGCGTCATGGCTCACGCAATGTTGTCAGACCCTGGAGAAGATCTCGGAAGAGTTCCCCAGCTCCATCGTGCGCGAAGGCGGCCTCGCCGCTCTCCTGAACTACCTTGACTTCTTCTCCATCGCTGTCCAGCGCACTGCCCTCCAAGCCGCCGCCAACTGTTGCCGCAACGTAACGCCAGAGCACCTGCAGATGATACGGGGCGTGTGGCCCATCATACGCAACTGTCTCGGATACTCTGACCAGCGTCTCGTCGAGTTCGCTTGCTTATGCGTCATCCGCGTCATTGAGTCCTATTATCGCACCTCCACTGAGAGCCTCGAGAGCCTAGTCGACGTCGATCTCATCAAGGCGGTCAACTTGCTTTTGCTGCCGGCTGGCGGGTCGCCTTTGATTGCTGCGAACACGTTCACGCAGCTTCTGCGCGCTTTGGCGACATCTGCGCGGGTTAGCCCGAAGATCACCCTTGCCTTACTCGAGGCGGGCATTGTCGATACACTGTATCAGATCTTGACTGGGGTCTTACCGTCGTCAGGTCACTCGGAAAGCGAGGAGCAGGGCAATGCTTCAGGCGGTCAGGGACTGGGAGGCGGTCTTGCCGACATGACCGTTATGCAGAATTTGGCACATCGGCCGAAGGATCAGGTTGAGGAAGCCTTGAGTCTCATATCGGAGCTTCTTCCTCCTTTGCCCAAAGGTTTGTTCCACGTCAATTTTTATGCCATTCTGTACTCATTCGTTGTAGATGGAGTGTTCGACCACAAGGGGTACACGGAGAAATCGTTAGCCAGGATGGCGAAGGCGAAGGCGAAAGCTGAGCGTGCCGCCATCCGCCAGGCTAATCATGCGCAGATGAACGCGCTTCTTGGGTTCAGCGCCATGCCTTCCGCGTCTACCCCAGTACCATCAGAGGCGACGACACCTACTCCCGTTGACAGCGCACAGGAAGCAGATGAGCCGCCACCAACCCACGCCAAGGAGCCTTCCGTCGACCGCACGGAACTACTTCGTGGGAAGCCGGAGGTCGTCAGCCGTTTCATGCAGCTGATGGTCCCTATCCTTATTGATGTTTATGCTGCGAGCGTGATTACCACCGTGCGCATCAAGACTCTGACCGGTTTACTCAAGGCGATTAGTTTCTTAGAAGCAGAGGAGACAAAGCAGGTTCTTAAGGTAAATTCCCCAATGTCCTGTATACTACTCGAGCTAATATCCTATCTAGTTTGTTCCCGTCGCGAGCTTCGCATCCTCGATCCTCTCATCGAAAGACCACCCCACCCTCGTCATCGGAGCGCTTCAACTCGTCGAGTTACTTCTCGCGAAGAGCCCTGAGGAGTACCGACCGGCATTCCGCCGCGAAGGAGTCTACCATGAGATTGAAGCGCTTGCGTCGCGCAACCTCATTGCATCGAAGTCGAAGGACAACAAGGACAAGGAGGGATCAGACGCCTCTGCCGAGCCGGCGCCCGCGCCTCCTCCCGCGCCGGTATCTGCCCTCGCTGCGAGCATGCCGGGATTCAAGAAACTCAGCTCGCTCTCGTTAGACCCCGAGGACGCTGTGACGCTGCGGGCGCGAGTCATCAGATTCCGTCACCTGGTTGGGAAGGACAGCGCGGAGGGCGATGACACGTTTTCGAAGCTCAGGCATCTGGTCGAGCGCCTTGGTAACCTGAATGCGAGCGAGAAAGAGGTCGGGAGTGCCCTAAGGGACCTCGCGACGCTGTTTGCCTCGCCGCATACCTCAGTGTCAAGTTTCGAGCTGCTTCAGAGCGGTGTCATCGACGGTCTTTTGCAGTATGCTACTGACAAAACGCGAAGCAGTGAGTTTTTCATCAGGAGGATTCGGTATCGAAGCTGAACCTATGGCTAGTCCCTATCTCGCGTCGTCAGGAGTTACTTCTCGACTCGTTCAATTCACGCAAGATCAAGGTGCCGGCTGGATCGCAGAGCCCCTTCGCTGTCTTTGTGAAGAAGTTGCAGGAGAGCCTGACAAGGATGGAGTCATTCGAGGTTGTTACTGTTACGCAAGGTATCGACGGTTAGTTTCATTCGTCGGCATCTGGCTATCTTGACTAACGACTTTGTTTTTCTTGAAGACTCGAAACGAAGTAGTTCACCGTCGCTACTGGCGCGACAATTACGTCTGCGTTTGGTTGCCGCCGAAGGGTCTGACATCCCACGGAACTTCAACAACATCGTCGTGTCCATCCATGCCATCGCCACTTTCCAGGCTCTTCACGACTACCTACGCCCTCGCGTATCGGGCATCCTGTTCAACAGTACGCGGCTATCAGGAATGTTGGCCGCTCTGGCTGCTTCCGGTGCAGGACCATCGTCGGACAGTGCATCGTTACCACCACCGTCATCCGGCGCAGCGGACGGCTCTCTAGCTTCAGCAGCCGCAACTTCGTCGGCCATAGGACGGCGGCGCAGCCAGCGGCTCAGCGCGAAGAATGCCCCCACCGTGCCCTCAAGCGAGCCCGTGGAAGACGCCGAGTTGTCCGCACCTCTGTCGGCAAGTGTTGTGTCTGATCCTCCCGCTTCTGCTGGGACAGAGCCAGCTCGGAGCGAGACCGTAGTGAACGACGAACCGGAATTTGCGGCCGATTTTACCGACGAAGAGGTGGACGCGGAGGTATGGTTCCACGCCGCTGGTGTTTCGTTATGTATGCTCAGTTTTACCTACAGGTCTTTGACGAAGATGTGGACCCTGAGAACCCGGTTCCCGAGAAGACGGTGACGTTGTCGATTGCAGACGGTACGTTCACCACGACATATAGCTTGCCAGGTCTTGACTATGCAATAGATGGAACCAAGGTCGAGGCGCAAACCCCAGACGGCACTCGGGTTGGCACGCCCGGCACTGCTGTAGGGCCATCTAGGGTACCAACACCGCGCGATGGTCCATCGGGCAAGAGCTCCTACGCAGCCGCGCTGAAGGCGAAGCCCACGGACTGGCACCTGGAGTTCTCTATGGACGATCACCCTTTGCCGTTGGACTTGACGATCTATGGGGCAATCCATCAACACGAGCTACGGAAGAAGGCTGCAGGGGACGCGACGTCGCTGCCGCCCCATCTACTCTGGCAGGGTGTCTACACCGTGAAGTTCAAGAAAGTTTCCGGCCCGGCGCCTGCTGAAGGTGAGTTCTTTCGTCGTCATCCTGCTGGCTTAGTCTGATTGCTCGTAGGTGCCGGTGAAGGTGCGGAGTCAAGCTCCAGGAGCCGGTCGCCGGCGCTCTCTTTGTCTTCTCTCCCGGAGGATGCTCCTCACGCGAAGATCTTGCGCCTCTTGCGGGTACTACACAAGTTGAATGTGGCTGAACTCGAGCGTCCTTCAGTCGTCAAGCGGAATTTACCCGAATCTGCGTTTGTCAACAACAAGCTGTCGGCGAAACTTACCCGCCAACTAGAGGAGCCGATGATCGTGACTAGTCAATGCTTACCGGACTGGGCTCTAGATCTACCCCAACACTTCCCTTTCTTGTTCCCGTTCGCCACGCGGTACAATTTCCTGCAGTCGACGTCCTTCGGTTATGCACGCTTAATCCTCAAGTGGCAGAGTCAACAGACTCGTGGGCAGGACAGCTCCCGGCGAGACGACGGCGTTGGCTTCCTCGGTCGCCTTCAACGACAGAAGGTTCGCATCTCTCGCAAGCACATCCTAGAGTCGGCTATGAAGGTGTTCGAGCTGTACGGCTCGTCGTCGTCGATACTGGAAGTGGAGTACTTTGAGGAGGTTGGGACTGGACTGGGACCGACACTCGAGTTCTATTCCCTTGTCTCCAAGGAATTCGCACGACGAGACCTCAAGATATGGCGCGATGACGATTCTCTCAAGCCTGGCGCGTATGTCCACCATCCTCTGGGGCTGTTCCCAGCTCCTATCAGCTCCGAGGACATCGCGAACGATGGCGGGCAGAAGAAGACCCACATCATCCGCGTAATTGGCCAGTTCGTGGCGAAGGCGATGCTTGACTCGAGGATCATCGACATGTCATTCAATAAGGTATTCCTCAGGCTTGCACTGGGCGAAGAGGTGCCTTTGACGATTGAGACCTTGAGAGTGAGTGTTGATCGTGGTGCATATCGCTTTCGCATTGACCTTGGCGAAATAGCTTGTTGATGCGGATCTTGCCAACTCACTGGAGAAGCTTCAATCATTAGCCTCCACCGGCCACGGCCCACGGGATAAGGTGGGCGCTTTTCATCGCCTTCTGTAATCCTGGCGCTCATAGTCTTCGTTTGTAGCTGCAAAAGCTGTGGGGCAAAGAAGAAGACAAGATTGAGGATTTGGCGCTTGACTTCACCATCCCGGGCTACAACATCGACCTTCGGGTGCGTCTCTTCTAACATTACCACATATCTGTCCGTACTGACTGGCTGCAATAGCCTGGGGGGAAGGACTTGAGCGTGACATCCAGCAACGTCCATGACTACATCAAGGAAGTCATGGACGCGATCATTGGCTCGGGTGCCAAGCTCCAAGCCAAGGCGTTCCGCGAGGGCTTCTCCAAAGTGTTCCCCATCAGTGATTTGCAGGCTTTCACGATGGATGAGCTCGTCATGCTGTTCGGCAACGCAGACGAAGACTGGAGCGTTGAGAGTAAGTCTTCCCGTCTTTCGATATGCGATTTTGCGCTAAAACCTCTCCCTCTTTAGCACTCAGTGAGGCACTCAAGGCCGACCACGGCTTCAACGTGGAGAGCCGGGCGATCCGCAGTCTCATAGAGATCATGTCAGAGTACGACGCCCCGACGCGTCGAGACTACCTGCAGTTTCTCACTGGCAGTCCCAAACTCCCGATCGGCGGTTCGTCCTCTGCTGTCGCATGTTGGCCAACGTTACTTACGCTCTCCTCACATACAGGTTTCCGCGGCCTTAACCCGTCGCTGACGGTTGTGCGCAAGCCGCACGAGGCGCCTCTATCTGCGGACGACTACCTGCCCAGCGTGATGACGTGCGTGAACTACCTGAAGCTGCCCGAATACAGCTCGAAAGACGTCATGCGGTCGAAGCTCAGCACGGCTATGAAAGAGGGTGTCGGGAGCTTCCATCTGTCGTAGAGTGGTGTCGTCGCAATCAGTGCTGAGGTGTACGTTTGAGCAGTTCGCAGTCACTATAGTTCCTATCATCAGCCTTGCGCGCTAGAATGCTTTTCATCTGTTCGCATTGAACATAATCATATATGCATCATGGACTGTATCAAGTAGTTATAAATATACATGTGCCCGACGTATACGTCGATGTGACAATTTATAGAAGAAACGACCAGCACACCTCCGGGGCAGGATTGATTGTTCGACTCAGGGGTAGAACCAACCGCATTCTGTTTGCCAGTGCTGGAAGGAGACGACTTGAGGAAGGCCTCCTTCGAATCTGGAAGTGGGTCCCTTTCCTGGTACTGGGGGAGAGATGGGAAACGGTCTATGGGATTGCAAGACGAGGCGTTCGACTTCATGCCATCGACCCGAGTCGCTTCGCCAAGAGTGCTGGATGTTTTCGTAGAAGAGGGTTGGTGACAAAGCAGAGGGGAAAGCTTCTCCGTAGTCGGCTTCAACTTATTCTCCTCTCGGCGCTGAGGGCGGTGACAGGATGGCGACAGGTGTGAGCGTACATTTCCCATGGTAATAGTGAAGTATCGACCGCCATGCAAGAGCGAGCGTTTGAGTACGGGCGAATAGGAGGGATGGATGCAGATGACCCGATGAAACCGCCGGTGCGACGTGTCTCAGACCCCCAGATGGCCGTAGTAGAGTCGGGCTTGGGTTACCGGGTCGGGGCGCAGGACTGCTGCTGCTTTAGTGACCTTGGCACTGAATAGTCGTTCTGTTAGGATAAGACCGCTGGTCAATATGACGTCCCCGGATATCTGGTGTTCGTGTCCAAATCTCTGCAGACCCCAAAGAGCCTGAATATGCGCATAGCAGCATGATGAACTACCCGCTAACGTCCGTTCACGACACTAGGTCCGCTTCCTGAACAGTCCGAGCGAATGCTGCCCGCCGCAGCTCACGCCCACCGCCGCCCAGCTCCCGCCCTCGCGCCGCACGACGACGGTCGGCTCCTCCACGCGCTCCTCACCCTTCACGCCCAGCTCGCCCTGCGCACCCTCGCCCCACGCGTACAGCGCGCCCGCACGCGTCACCGCCGCGTTGAACCGCGTGCCCGCACTCACCGCGACGACGGGGTCGTCTGTATGCGCGTCCGGAAACGGCACGAGCACCGGTGCGTCTACAGAGTCAGGCGCGTCGGGCACGCCCAGCTGGCACGCGTCGCCGCGCCCGCACGCGTACACGCGCCCGTCCGACGTCAGGAACAGCGTGTGCAGGTCGCCGCCCGCGATCTGCACCACGCGCGCGCCGTCCCCGAGCTCCTGCGCGCTCAGGCCCTGCACGCGGCGCGGCGTCTGCACGATCCCGTCCGTGTCGGCGGGGTTCGTGCCCGTGCCCGTCTGCCCCGCGGAGTTCAGCCCCCACCCCCACACGTCGCCCGCCTCGTCGACGGCGAACGAGTGCATGTTCCCTGCGCCGACGGCGACTGCGCGCCGTGTGCGGGAGCCGAGCACGACGCGCTCTGGGACAGTGCCGTGGATCTTGCGGCGTTCAATGATTTTGCGCCCGAGCTGGCCCTGCTCGCCAGCGCCCCAGCTGTATAAAGTGCCTTGCGCTGTGAGCACGACGAGGTGGTTGTTGCCCGCGGCCAGAGCGACACAGTGCTGGCCGGGGAGGAGCACTTCGGGAAGGAATTGCAGCCGGTTGCCCGAGGCGAACCCGAGGGAGCCTTCGTTGGCCTAGCGAGCAGAGTCAGGGAAGGAACACAGACGTGAAGGAAAATGGACGGACTCGGAAGGATCCCCATACACGCAACTCGCCCTCCGTGCTTATGGCAGCCGAGATACTATCGCCAGCCGCGATCTTTGCCGCGCGGAATTTGTCGTCTACAAGAGACTGCAATGGATGTGGGATCGATGTGAGGATATCGATGTTGAGGAAATTCCCTGGGTTGTCAGGATCGGGCACGTCTTTTGTGATGCGGCCTAGGGCGGCATCGTCGTTCACACCACACGACCAGATCTACCGCGAGTACACATGTCAGCGCCGCCAAACACGAAAAACACGCGCAATATAACGTACCTTGCCGTTCTCATCGACGAACATCGAGTGCATGCCACCGGCAGCCACCGCAACGACTCCTGCCCCAGACTCCGTGCCAAACACGCCCTCCGCGATCTTGTCCTCAACCCATGTATTCCGCCGCGGGGTCGCGAACTCATCCAAGAAAGTCGGGCCCATGCCAAACTGCCCAAAGTTCCCCGTGCCCCATACAAAGATCTGGCCTGCAGGGCGCAACGGCTCCGGGAACGCGGGCAAGGGAATAAATGGCATGATAATTTTGGATTTGTGGGCTCGAAGGGGCGCCGGCGCGTCCGCAGCAGCTTCGGTCTGCGTTTGTGACTCGAGGGCCATGTCTGGGATGCCGTCGCTGAGGCCGGATGGGGAAGGATGGCGCGAGCGTTTCGTGGGCGGGGGCGAGGGCGACGTCTCGCGCGACGCGGTGCGTTTGACGCGCGAGCGCGATGTAGTTGGTTTTGTGGCGGGCGCTGCAGGTGTGCGAGATTTTGCGCCTCGGGAACTGGTCCGCGTGAGGGCTTTGGGCTCGGGTTTGGTGCCGTCGTCCAGCTGCTTCGACCGTGTTCGGGAGGGGGGCATGGTGGAGCTGCAAAAAAGCGTGCAGATGGTCGGTTGGCCTTACTAGTAGGCGCAAAGAACACTGGTGAAGGAGAGATGATGCAACTGACGTTCTCGACGCGAAAGCGAGATGATGGTGGTCGAGAGTTAAGGAGCAGAAGTAAAGTGGTGGACTAGGACTCGGAGGGTTGGTCACACAGCACGTCACGTGCTGCTGTGGCCATGGCCGTCGGCCAGAGGCCCAGAGCTCAGCGGCTTATAGGCCCCACACGCGTCAAGCACAGGTCATCTACAATCGGGGGTCCGAGATTTTGATTTGTTAAAGGCCAAGGAAATATGAAATGACCAGCGGCGAGCGCATTCACTGCGTTCAGGGCCCGGATACTATAGGTTAAAGTATGTCCGACCAGGTCAGCTAATTGGAGTCCCGGAAGCGGGGAGTGAAACTCGGCAAGTAGACCGAACAAGATGGGATCGCGTCAAATACTTAGAGTTCGAGTAGATGGCCTGCTCGGACCGTAAGTACCTCGTCCGCTTGGATTCAAAGTAGCTGGGACCACGTTGTAGTAGCACCTGTGATTCCCACGAAACGCCTCTAGTTAGAGTAGTACAGTGTAGTGTATGGCCGCCTCTAGTTAGAGGGCCGGACGCGCTCCACCTCTATCGACTGCTAATGCATGTTAATGCCCCCTGCCTTGTCGATATCTCCTCAACACCGGCACCGGGTATCCAGCCCGCTCGGCACTGTCCGGCCATCAGCACCACCAGGTCCCACGTCGCGCGTCGCCTTCCGCATGCGGTAACTACCTCCCGCCGCCCGTTCCTCACTGTTTGGCGGGCGCCTCGTCGCTGTGTCGACGACGAGCTCGCCTCCCGCCCTCTGTATCCATCCCCCCGCCCCCATATTTTGCACACACCTCGGCACTCGTGCCCCATGGCCACTGGCGAGCGCGCTTCGTGTGCGCAGCCCACCGTTCCCGCCCGCCGACGCCGACAACACCGACACCGACGACGTCGCTCCCGCCACGACATCCCACCCTGGCGCCCCCGTTTTCTCTGCACGGCGTGGTGTGCACACCCTCCGCCTACCCCTGAAGCCCCTTTGTTCCCGCCGCCTCCCGGTCCCGCCTCCCGCCGCTCTCAACACCGATGCCGACGACCCACCTCCCGCCACGACTACGTGCCCTGCGGCCCCCGCTTTTGGTACGCGGCATGGTACGTGTTCTACACACCCATCTCCGAGTGCGCTCCAAACGCGCCGTCATGCGTTCCCGCCCGCCGATGCCCCCAACGCCGACGACAACCACCTCGCCCTCCTGCCACGATGTCGTGCCCAATCGCCCCCATCTCTTGCACACGGCACCCTGTGATCACGACACACGCACAGAGTCGCGCGCTTTGTGTGCGCGGCCGCTTGTTTCCGCCCGCCGACGCCCCCGACGCCCGGCAACGACGACCTCGCCTCCCGCAATGCCCGCTGCTCCTACTGCTTCCATATTTCACACACAACATGGTGTGTGTAGTTCATAAATGCTGGTGAGCACCCTTAGTCCACATCACCACTCACTTCTCGTTCCCTGCCACTATTGGCACCGCCGCCGCCGGGCGCTCCATCCCGCCCTTCACTCTTCCCGTACGCCCTCCAAAACTTGCATGTATATACCTAGAGTATGTAGGCACAGAATAAACCATAAATTTTGACACCATACGTGCTCTCGCGCTGTCACCAACATCATCAACGTCGAGCTCCTTGTTTTTGCTTATTCCCACGGTGCATCGGTCCTGCGCGACGGACGACATTGGTATACTACAGGGGTGCAGGGACTCAAGGTACATGGAATACAGCTATGGTTAATCAGATTCACCCCCGGATGCCTCATCGCTCTCGCTGTTGCTCTCCACATACGCCTTGCTCTTCGGCAGCTTGCCAGCAGCGGACACGGCGGCGGCGGACCTGGCGGCGACAGCGGACGGCGTGTCTGCCCCCTTCTCCTTGCGGCGACTCTTCTTCGCCGGAGGCTCCCCCGTCTCCTCGTCCCGACTCCCGCCCTTTCGTGTGTGAGGCCGAGCCTTGCCCTTGTCGCTGCGCTGCTTGCGCTTCTTCTTCTCAGGCACCTCGCCCGATTGCCTGCAGTTGCGCTCCTTGAGCATGAGGGTGTGCGTGGCTTTCTCGTGCTTGGTGAGGCGGACCCATTTGCAGGTCCCGCTCTTGAGCGCATCGCGGAGTTCTCGCAGAGCGACGACCGCACCGATGTCCGAGGGGCTCTTGAACTCAGGGAGGGTCCAACCAACGATCTTGCACCCGTAGCGTTCGACAACGTCCGTGTCGTAGTCGTCGTAGCCCATGTGCACTTTGCGGCTCTTCGCGGCCCAGCCTACAGGAACCGTTAGTCCGCAAAGCAGTAGCTAGTAGAAGTTTGCACATACGGAGGCCTGTTGTAGTTAGTGGGAGAAGCCACTCGGCGACTCCCGAACATACTAGATTAGATTACTAAGTACAGTAGATAAGCGAATTCCTAGTCATAGGAATATTCCAGTAGTCTTGTACTTAGGTATAAAGGCTCGCGTTCAGGAGCCGGAATAAATCAATCTTATTCTCTATTTTACTCGCTCTCTACTTGTTTATTCTACAGGTTATGGGCCCTGCCCTTAACTGATCACATACAGTCACTATCTACCAGCCCTATCTATCACCCCCGAAATCTTCCCACCCATGTCAGACAACACGTACGGCAGCGGCACGTACAACACAGTCCGGATCGATGCCTTGCGGGGCACCGAGAATTACGCCGTATGGCGTATGAAGATCGAAGATCTACTTACCAATGCGGACCTGTGGGATTATGTCGACGGGACGGCGAAGAAACCTGCCGCGGCAGCGACAGGAGCGGATGCCAAAGTGCAAGAAGCCGCTGACGAGAAGATCAGGGTCTGGACAAAGAAGAGTCGACAGGCGCTGTCGGCAATTCGGCTGCGGGTCGCAGACCCGCTGCTGGTATACGTTCGGGACGAGAAAGAAGCCGCCGCCGCGTGGAGCATACTCGAGGAGTTGTACCAGCCGAAAGGAACGCTGGGGCTCGTACTCGCGAGGCGAAATTTCTTCAGAGCCGAATGCGCGGAAGGCGCAGACGTCGAGGAGCACATCAGGAAGATGCGCGGACTGCAGAGCGATCTGCACTCACTGGGACATCAGATCTCAGACGAAGATTTCGGCATGGCGTTGCTGACGTCGTTGCCAGAGTCTTGGGACCCTTACATACGGTCAATAGATCGCACAGCCCTCGGGAAATCCGGCACAGTCATATCTCGTATTCTCGAAGAAACCAAGCGCCAAAAGGAGAAAGCCGAGAAGCCATCATCTGACACGGCGCTTGCGGCCTACAAAGGAAAGAAGAAGTTCGACACACGCAATATTACATGCTACGCGTGCGGGAAAAAAGGGCACATGAAAGCAGACTGCCGCTCGAGCAAACGTGACAACGGGACGGGCAGGCAGAACGGCGGAGGAGGGAACACAGCGCAGGCAAACACGGCACAGGAAGCGCCGAAGAAAGAAGAATACGCCTTCGCATCAGAGAACTCGCTTACCAATCGCGCCGGACCGCCGCTCTGGCTCGCCGACTCGGCAGCCACGTCACACATCGTGCGAGAGCGCTCGCATTTTTCCTCTTACAGAGATACGCCCGGGGACATTGTTCGGGGCGTAGGGAATCACTCCATCGCGGCCCTTGGCCGCGGTGACGTGCCAGTCACTTTTCAAGTTGAAGGAAAGTCGGTGCAGGGCGTCTTGCGGGACGCGATACACGCACCACTCGCTGTAGCAAACCTGGTCTCGATCCCACGCATCACCGAAAACAGCATGCAGGTGACGTTCGCAAACGATTACCTAATGATCCGAACGCGCGCGGGAACGAATATCGCTAAAGGGAGAAAAGTCGGTCGTATGTACATCATGGACCTGAAGCCCGGCTCGGGCGCTTTTCCCGAAATGGCGCTGGTATCCGGCAATGCCCGAAGTTGGGACTCCTGGCACAGAATCTTCGGCCACCTCAATATGGGTTCGATAAAAATGCTAAAATCGAAAAATATGGTGGAGGGGATGAATGTCGACGAAGGGAGCGCGCCGGAAGAGCAATGCACAGCGTGCATCCAGGCTAAACAGCATGTCACACCATTTCCAAAAGAATCTGATACGAAGATCGCGGAGATCGGTGACCTCACCGTTTCAGACTTATGGGGACCGGCCCGAACGCGCGGAATCCGAGGCGAATTCTATTACGTGTCATTCACAGACGGAAAGTCGCGCCGCTCGATGGTTCATTTTCTCAAAGGGAAAACTGGCGTACTCGAAAAGCTGAAGTACTACAAGAGCTACATCGAGACGCAGGCGGGACGCAAGATGAAGCGTTTTCGCATCGACAATGGGCGCGAGTATCTCAACGAGGGAATTTGAAATTCCTCTTAGAGAACGGCATCAAATGGAACTCACGGCACCCCACTCTTCCGCACAGAATGGAATTGCGGAACGACTCAACCGAACGTTGGTCGAGCACGCGCGCGCAATGCTATTGGCGCACGATTTACCCAAGTACCTATGGCCCGAAGCAGTAGCCTACGCAACGTACCTGAAAAACCGGTCTCCACGCGCGCCTTACCCGATGGGAAAACACCCGATGAGATCTTCTGGGGGAAGAAACCGGACGTATCGTTGTTACGAGAATTCGGCACGCGTTGCTGGGTACTGCAGCAGGATGGGCAGCAAGGAAAATTGGAATCAAAGTCGCGCGACATGTTATTTGTCGGCCTCTCGGACAATTCGCGTGCCTGGAGGTACTACAACCCACAAACCCGGCAAGTTCAAACTTCAAGAAATATTATATTTGAAGAAGAAAAAACTATCACTATGGGCACTGGGAAGAACACATACTCGAGGCCCCTGCGCGGCTCGAGGGGGAGAAAGACGCAGAGGCAGGAAAAAGCGAGCCGACTGCGGGGCAAGGGGGAGAAAGGGGAGAAACGGCGCCGCCGGCCGAAGCGCCCAAAGCGCCGACACCTTCGAAAATTCCGACGCCCCGAGCACCGAGCACGCGGATCGCGCAACACGCACCAACAAACTTTCGCCTGCTGAATAATCCAGCAGCACGCGGACCACGCGAATGGAAACATCACGTACCCACGGACCAGGCGCCCGTTGCAGTTGACAAAGCCGCAGAGGAAGAAGAGGACGAGCACGAGGAATATGTGCTCATGACGGGATCACTAGTAAACGACGATCCCGTGGATATCAAAGAAGCAATGACGCGGCCTGATTGGCCAAAATGGAAAGAAGCGATCGAACGGGAACTCGGACAGCTGGAAAAGCTAGGCACTTACGTCAAAGTCGAGCTTCCTGCAGATCGCGATCCAGTTGGCTGCAAATGGGTGCTACGTACGAAACGCGACACGGATGGCAACATAATAAAATACAAAGCACGTCTGGTCGCACAGGGGTTCTCACAGATACCGGGAATCGATTTCTTCGAAACATATTCCCCTGTGGTACGACTGGAGACTTTGCGAATGCTATTCGCGATCGGCGCCAAATATGATCTCGAGATTCACGTTGTTGACGTCGTCGGCGCTTATCTAAACGGCGAGCTCAAAGAAGAAATCTATATGAAACAGCCGCGGGATACGACGACGGGACGGGACGAGTACTGCAGCTACTCAAATCTATTTATGGGCTCAAGCAAGCTGGCCGAGTCTGGAACGATCTACTCGACGCAATTTTTGCGGAGCTAGGGTTCACTCGACTGTTCTCGGACCAGTGTGTATACATCAGACAGCAAGGCAACGATCTGTGGATCGTGGCAGTGCATGTTGATGATATGCCAATTCTAGCAACAGGCACGGAAGCTATGCGCACCATCAAAGAAGAGCTCAAATCGAAATTCGAGATCTCAGATCTCGGCGAGATCCGACAAGTCGTCGGGCTCGAAGTCATTCGAGATCGCAAGCAAGGCACACTGAAGATCTCACAGAAATCATTCATTCGGCGCATACTCGAGCGCTTCGGGATGCCCAACGCGACACCAGTCGCAACACCTCTGGACCACAACGTGAAGCTCACGAAGGTTACGGAGATAGCGGAGACATCATTCCGATCCAATTATCAATCGGCGATCGGATCTCTCATGTATCCTGCAATCGGCACTCGCCTGACATTGCATTCGCAGTGCAATTCCTTAGTCAATTCAATTCTAATCCGGGTCCCGAGCACTGGACAGCAGTCAAGCGCGTCATGCGCTACCTCAAAGGGACGGAGGACTTGGGAATCGTGTACGGCGGAGAAACCACGGAGAAGCGAGGCATAGTTACCAGCCTCGAGGCTTACTCGGATGCCGATTGGGGAGGAAATTTGGATGACAGGAGGCTACAGGAGGTCAACTTCCGGTTACGTCTTCAAGATCGCGGGAGGCCCGATCTCTTGGAGTTCGAAGAAGCAACCGACAGTTGCCATATCCAGTATGGAAGCAGAGTACATGGCCCTGAGCCATGCGGCACGCGAAACGATCTGGATTCGCAGATTCCTCAGGGAATTAGGCGCGCCCATGGACGAGCCGACGCAAATCAACGTCGATAACCAGGGCACCATCAAATTTTCGCAGAATCAGACTTTTCACGCCCGGAGCAAGCATATCGACATCCGGCATCATTTCATTCGAGACTGTATTACTTCTAACGAAGTGTCAGTTGAATACTGCGCGACCCTCGACAATCTCGCAGACGTATTTACAAAAGCACTACCTAAGCCGCATCACCAGGAAATTGTTCAGCACTTGGGAATGCGGTAATCGGGAGTCGAGGGGGAGTGTTGTAGTTAGTGGGAGAAGCCACTCGGCGACTCCCGAACATACTAGATTAGATTACTAAGTACAGTAGATAAGCGAATTCCTAGTCATAGGAATATTCCAGTAGTCTTGTACTTAGGTATAAAGGCTCGCGTTCAGGAGCCGGAATAAATCAATCTTATTCTCTATTTTACTCGCTCTCTACTTGTTTATTCTACAAGGCCGGTGAGGAGGAGGCTTGTGCAGTCCTTCCTGACGTGCGCAAGTGTATCGAGGGTCTTGCCGGCTGTGCACAAAAGGATGAGCCCGGACAAAGGGCAAACGTGCAGCGCGTAGACGGACCTTTTGACCGTGCGCATGCCCATTGCTCAAACTGGATGACTATGTCCCAGGGGTTGAGATGCAGGACATCGGAGAGGAAGTCGAACGAATCCCGCGAGCCATACCAACCTGGCTGCGCGGAATCCTCGATGTGGCCCCGGGTCATGAACATGAGGCAGTAGGTGCCCGTACGTTGCGAGAGCTCGTCCATCTGTACATGGTAGGTTAGTGGACTGCAGCCGCATACGATGAAAGAACGACGCACCTCGGTGTTGACGTGGTTGAACGTGTGCCGCACGTCTTGGCTCGCTGACCTCACCGTCACCCGTGTACCCGTCTTCTTCTGCACCCTCGCCGCTGCCAGGTTCTCCTTCAACTGATCTCGCTCCGCTGCAGACAGGTTCTGGAGTTTGGGGTCATCGCGGACCATGGTTCGGATCGCCGCGAGTGAGTACTTGTCACGGTCGGCACGGTCTGTACGGAATCAGCACAGGAGTTTGGCAGAGTAGTGGGGACGTACCTGCATTCACCTCGACCGTCTTGTAGTGAATGAGCGCGTTTTCAAAGTTCGGGGCGCGTGTGTGCGTGTAGTTGACCTTGTGATTGATGAGTTTGTCGATAGCCTCGCGCTTCACGCTGTGGAGGTCCGCCAGAGTCACGATCCTCTTCTCCTGATCTACGAGGAACTGGTCGACGGCATCTGCGAGCTTCTGCTTTGCGTCCTTGTTCACCTCCTGGGTGATTTTGCTCTTGGCCTTCTGCGCGAAAGTTGGCTGCGGGTGTGATCGAGTTGGGAGGGGAGGGTTGGTGAGTCCACGAGGCGCCTCAGGCTCTTTGGGTGCTTTGGGGAGACCTGGAGCAAGGCTGCTGAGGACAGGATCAATATTGGAATCCATGGGGTTCGGGAGGGGTGCGCACGCCGACGCGTGGTGGCGACTTGTGATGTCGTCACATAGAGTGACATGTTGACAATCAACGAAGTCACAGGCTCTGTCGCCTAGTTCCTCTCCGCTTGCCTCTGTCGCCTCATCCTCTCCGCTACCCGGCACACATCACAGACATACGGGACATGCGGGATACAGGAAAGCGTCGTGGCATGTCCCTTTCCTTGTTGCAGCATGTGCTATATAACTCACACAAGTTTCAGCGCCGACACCACCTTCCGACGACGAAGCTGAGGACAGGCCTCCAGCGGATAGTCCTGCCGATGAATGGGACGAGAGGTACAACAGGGAGTTCCGAGGGTTTGATGACCAGGATTACTTTGACAGGGTAGCATCCGAGGACCTCCCCGAGCTCGAAGACCGCCTGGCGCGCTCACGCCCTTTTGCACGCACCGACCCTTTCGCTGCCGCCCTGGAGAATGAAGCCATGGGGGAGGAGGCGTCGGAGCCAGAGTCCGGTGGCCGAAAGGTTGCATACGTGGTATTCTCGGGTCATGTACTTGGACTGTTCAAAAACTAGTACGTCTTCCTTTCTCCTTCTTTCTGAGTAGTGCTGAACAACTTCAAAGCTCCGCATGCCAACAGTCCGTGTCCGGTTATCCTCATATGTGCTTCAAAGGATACACGTCGGTCGACCGAGCTGTCAAGGCGTGGAACAAAGCGCTGCGGAACGGGCAGTGGGGCCCTCCAAGCCGGAAGGGCTACGGCGATCCGGCTGCAGCTGGACCCAGCGGAACTACGGCCTTGTCTGACGAAGTGCTACCTCGCAGCGGGGTTGCGACTCAGCTCACCGCACGCATCACTCCCATCAGCAGCCCTGTCCGTGGGCCTTCGACACCGTCAGCAAGCCGCACACCCGCATCCCGTCGTGACGTCGATCATGCTCATCGGGCCTACACCGGTCCATCAGCCACTCCGAGCGGAAGCCGCACAACTCGTCCCACGCCGTCGACTCGCTATGAGAGCGGGCCATTCCAAACTCCAAGCAAGCCGTCGCCTTCGAGCAAGATGTTCTCACCGAGCCCGTACGCTCAAGCGGCACAAACTCAGCCCTATCATTGGTGGGTCGTCGTTGTAGGCCAGCACCCAGGGGTCTATCTTGGCAGGTAAGTTCCAAGCGCCATCGTGCGCGATGCATTCCGCTGACTCAACCAGGGAGCGGGCGCGCATTCATACAGGTGACGCACTAGAAGTGCGCGTTGAGGCTGCGACCACCGAGGAGGCGGCGTGCAAGCGCTTCGCGCAGTTGTTCATGGCTGGCGAGGTCCACTATACCGTGTAGGGTGCTGGAGAGCCTGAGGGCGGCGTAGAATACATGTCATTAGTTCTTCTTGTGCTAGTAGGAGTCCCATGAGGCTCGTAAATATATGCAAACTTCTGCTCTCGTCTTAGAGTGATGATGGAAAAAGCAGTCCTGGTTCTTCCAGATGTCCATGTCTGCTGGCGCTGCTCGAGTGTCGAAAAAGCAGCTCGTGAACAGCTGGAGGGCATGATGTCGAGTTGATGACTTCTCAAGGACACCATGTCTTCCTCATGCTGATGGCACATTCAGTCCTATGTCCTCATAGCTCGGACAGTAGCCTTCCATATGTTGTATACACAGAATAGCCTACTACAATAGTTGTTGTAAAAATGGACATAAATGTTGAAGATATGTTTTGACGCAAGATTGCACGGACGCGTTACAACTGCTTAAGGGTACTACTCTACTCCCGCTGATGGACACAACCAGGTAGTAGGGCGGAATGCGTAACGTAGCACCAATCCCTAGAGCGCTGCAGAGATGTCGGTGTGTGTGCGAGCGAGCGTCAGGAGTCCCGGAGTAAGCGACGACCGTCTCCGATCAATCGTACTGCGATCCGATCGAGAGCGCAGCAGCGACGAGGCGATCGATCGACTCTCCGACCGATCGGAAAGCGAGGCTTCGACGTACGACGTCGGAAGGCTGCGACGCGACTGCGATCGAGGACTCGTGCAAAGGGGCAACAACGATGGAACAAGATGAGGGCGATAAGACGGGAAGCGAGAACAAAGGCTAAGGCGATGGCTGAGGCTGAGGCGCGAGAGCAGTCAACCGATGTTGACCGCTATACGATACGACGAGGGCGAGAGTGCACGACTTGTGCTCGGAGCGATGAGGGGGGAACGTAACTTGCATTTCGCAGAGTATCCGACGACTATTTATACGTTGCGACGAGTACAGTGCGTGTCCGATCGAGTAAGTACGGAAACATCGGAAAGACAAAAGAAAAGATAGCGGCGTCGTGTCAAATGGTGCGGACAATGTGCGAGAGTCATGCGACGGTCAGACGACGAGGAACGAGGCGGGGGACGATGTCGAGCGAACGATCAGCGCTGTCAGGGAACAAAGGAAACGGCGCGGGAAACGATCCTCTCTGTCGTCGACTGTGGGAAACAGCGTCGGGGAGCGCGGGAACGGACAATGCGCGCCATATCGAGCGCGATAGCGGTGGTCCGATGATGTGGGCACGAGGCTGCGCCTTCCGATTGCGAACGTTCGGAGTGCACCACTCTCGACGCGGTCGCGACTGGGTCACGTGTCGATCGCAAGTCGCGTCGTGACTGCGGGGGCGTAGCGCGGGTCGTAAGGCGCTAGGGCGCATCGGAGGGAAGCGGGCGAGTTGGTAGCGCTGAACCGGAGGACGTCGGGGTAGTCGGACTCGTGTGGCGGACAATGAGCAAGCGGACAATGAGCGACTGAGGCGGTACTCGGATGGCGTGAGAGCTCCGGAGCAACACTGGGGAGTAGTTTAGTGCACTATGTCCCTACAGTTGTAACAAGTGGGTGGTGTCATAGGCAGGCAGGATAGTGAAGTGCAAGTATAGGGCAGTATAGTGCACTATATTGCATATATCAGTACTATAGTGTCCTTGGATGCACTATAGTAGTAGCATGACTGTAAGGACCATTGTATTTTTGCACCAATATAATGGGCTTTGAAAATGTCATAAATAATGGTGTAGATGCACAGGTGGAGCTGCAATATAGAGGTAATTTAGCAGAATATATCTGGTTGATGGTAGAGAGCAGTAGGGCAATCACTGTCCAATGGATCCCATGGGTTTATGTACTATAGTGAATCCATAATATATTACAGAAATGCTGGGATATATGCACCTTCTCTCCATTCAAATGAGCTCTATAAATTCGGATAATATTATAGCATGTGGCTTAGTAGAGTGCATATGTGATCTGAATTTACCAGAATACAGGGGGACATTTCTGAGGAGTTGTGCAGTGCACACTGTATCAGATATTCATCTACTATAGTGATATTATACTCTTTAAAGCTTTCTTAATTTGTTATGGGATGACTGGACATTCACAAATCATGAAGAAAAAGGTGAGCATATGTACCATGTATGCCACTGCTTTCTGAATTTATCATAATATTTAAGACTAATGGGAAGCCGCACCAATGCATATATACTTATACACTATAGTGTCATTTAGCTTGCTTCTATCCTCAAACTTTTTCAGCACTGAATAGCTCCTCAATACTTGGGGAAACAAATCCTTAGATATTCCAGAGCACTATTACACCATGCCCCTTCCATCCCTGAAAGTTTTGTGTTCTTGCATGCAATTGGTATATAGTACCATACTTCTGATCCTTTGATACAGCCTAAATGATCCATATGTCCCTGTCCCATCTATCCAAGCATATGTGTGAACTGAAATGATTATTTATTTTTCAATGAGCCATGATCCATGAAGCTTTCTTGAGCTCAAGCTCATCCTCTGTAAAATAAATAGCCATTTATATCCATATGCCTGATTATAAACTGGATCACCCTGGGACAAGGATAACTCAGACATCACAGGCTGTATGAGAGTGGAAGTACAGCACTTTCTGCCAACTCTAGATAGAATTCCCATATTTTGAGCATTGGGTGGGGCATGGTCTGTGAATGCTCTATAATATCTGTGGATTATATTGACCAAGTACTGGAGAGCTATTGGACACATCATATGCTTTTGTGGCCAACCAATTAGATCACCACTATAGTGCACAAATCTATATGCCTTGGTGTGGCTCACCAATAGCTTCAGATATTATGATAAATTCAGACAGCAGTGGCATGTGTAGTACATATGCTCACCTTTTTTGTCATGATTTATGAATGCCCAGTCATCCCATAACAAATTAAGAAAGCTTTAAAGAGTATAACATCACTACAGTAGATGAATATCTGATACAGTGCGCACTGCACAACTCCTCAGAACTGACCCGCTATATTCTGGTAAATTCAGGTCACATATGCACTCTACTAAGCCACATGCTGTAATATTATCCGAATTTATAGAGCTCATTTGAAAGGAGAGAAGGTGCATATATCCCAGCATTTCTGTAATATATTATTGATTCACTATAGTACATAAACCCATGGGATCCATTGGCCAGTGATTGCCCTACAGCTCTCTACCATTAACCAGATATATTCTGCTAAATTACCTCTATATAGCAGTTCCACCTGTGCACCTACACCATTATTTATAGCATTTTCAAAGCCCATTATATTGGTGCAAAAATACAATGGTCCTTATAGTCATGCTACTACTATAGTGCATCCAAGGACACTATAGTACTGATATATGCACTATAGTGCACTATAGTGCCCTATACTTGCACTTCACTATCCTGCCTGCCTATAACACCACCCACTTGTTACAACTGTAGGGACATAGTGAATAAACTAAGCCCCACAGCCCTCCGGAGCTGCGAAGCGCCGAGCGTGGCTGTCGTGCGACCAGGCTGTGCGAGTCTGATGGAAATCTGATGCGTCGTGACGGGCGTGGGAAATGCTGTGCTGGCGAGCGTGTGGCGACTAGGGGCGCGTGGTGCGAGCAGCGTGGGAGTCGGCGGGGCGTTCCGATCGTGGCGCAGGAAGGCCGAGGTCACGTGACCGAGGACTTGGTCGAAAATGCGAAAAGACAGTCGAGATCCCCTCCCAGCGCGGGACGGGGCTTGTCACCTCCTCCTCACTGAGAACCTGACCGTCCACGGTCAGTGCGACGAGACGCTAGGGTTATGCGGGCGATGATCGGAAGGGGAATTGAACGGCGGGGACGTCGGAGGCGAATAGCTGCGTCAGTCGGAATCGGAAGACTGCGGCGGGCAAAGTCGGCGAGTAATTCGAAAGTCGGGGGCGATCGTGTGAGCGTAGAGGGTCGTCGGAGGAAGAGTCTATACTGGATGAAGACGTAGGCGCCGTGGTGATGTCATGGGCTAGGCGCGACGCGTCATGCTTCCCGGACGGTATACCTGGATGCCAAAGGCGATCGGAGTCGAGGCTGGGCGCTGGACGCGAGGCCTGGCCGTAGTCGGACAATGGTGGGAACGCTAGGGAGCGATCGAAACTTCGTCGAAGTCGATCGATTGGCGTGGTCGCCTTGAGGAGGGCCGAATCGCTTAAAAGGCGGTATGCGATCGCTAGTCGGACGCAACTCTCCACGTCCCTCTCTTCTGGCGCTCCTTCAAACATGTCGACCCCTACTCCTCGCCGCCTCTCTGACGACAGCGTCGTCCGCCAAGTCGAACGACAATTCCTCAAATGGTCCGAGGATGCGACTCCTGCTGCGCAGCTCGAGTGGGCTCGTCGGATGGCGAAAGCTCTGGTAAGTCGTCGTCCGACTCCGTTTTTGACCAATCGGCTGACGTGCGATCCCTAGAACATCGGCTATGAATATCCAAACGCCGAGCCGCGCATCCTCCCGGTCCTCAACAAGTTCCAGGCGGTCTTCCGGACGCACGGCACGCCGGAGTGGACCGTCCTTGCCCCGCACTGGTTGTACCCGGAGGAGGAGTTTGAGTCGGGGGAAGAATCGGAGGTACGTTCGCGACTGGTCACTTCTTGCCTACTTGCTGACTTGTCTGTTCGCCCAGGAGGATGAGGACGCGTTTTTCGATCGCCTCCTCGCTAGCGATGACGACGCGCCGGCCGCCTCCGTCGCTTCTCCGTCACCGACGCCACTCCCTGTTCCTCCACCTGCGCAGCCGACTGCCGACCGCGCTGTGTCTTTGGCGCCGATCGAAGTCGCGGAGGCTCCCGCGTCGGAGCCTCCTGTGGCGGGAGATCGTGACGAGGACAACCGCGACGAGCTGGATGACGGCCCTCAAGTCGCTGGGGAACAGGTCTCCGCTCGGAAGCGCAGAGGCGAGTCTGACGCGACTTTGGCGATCCGCCTCCGATTCGAGAAGGCGCGCGCCAACGACCTCGTGCTCCGCATCGGGCGCGGGGAATTTAACTTCAAGGGTACTCCGGTGAGTCTTGATCGCTTGCTCTTCTCCGATCGCGCGCTGATCACTTTGTAGGCCTGCGACTACTGCGCGAAGACGGGCTCGGACGGGCGCATCGACTGTCGCTACAAAGCGACCCTCAAGCCGTCGGGGTGGACCGTCGAATGCGAGAAGTGCCGGGAGGCGAAGAAGGGGTGCCGATGGGACGAAGGCAACGTGCAGGGTAAGTCGCTTGGTCATCCGATCTTCATCGCTCGCTAATTCTTGTGCCTAGTCTTGTCGCGCACTCAACGAGAGGCCGCCGCCGCGTCAGACGCTAACGCGCCTGCCGATCCAGCAGTGGGTCAGAAGCGACCGGCTGAGTCGTCGCCCGATCGCGACGATCCATCGTTCAAGGCTCCGAAGATGGCGCACAAGACGCCGCGCCAAGAGACGAGGGCGTTGGCCCAAGGTAAGTGTCTTGTTCGTCTTCCGATTCACTTGCTGACTCCGTTTTGAATCCCTTTTAGTCGCGCCGCGCCAGTTCGTAGGCAGACCGCCGCCTCCTGCGGCTCCGACCGTTCCCGCGCCGGTCAACATGGACGTCGACTCTACGCAAGAAGCCGGCAAATCGCAGCCTGTCCAAGACGCGCCGCAAGCCGCGCTGCCCGAGTCGCAGACGCAACGGACGGTGCCAGGTGAGAGCAGCCCGCTCTTCTTGACGAGTCCCGATGCGACGACTGACGCGCCGCGCTCAGGATCGGAACGCGCAGGATCGTGGGTGCAGGAAGCCGCGGAGTGGCGCACGCCCTCTGTTGACGTGTTCGCGGGCCCCGAAGAACCCGTCGCCGGTGAGTAATGCTTTCGACTCTGGGGGAGCTGCGTTGACTCTTGACTAGGTCCCTCCGCACCGGCTACCGCGCGTCCGACCGCCAGCAAGGGCAAGGGCAAAGGCAAGGCGCGCCGACGACACATCCTACCTCCCGGTCCCCGTCCACGCGACTTCATCGCGTTCCCTTCATTCGCCTCTCTTCAAGACCTCGTCGCTGGGCCGATCGAGACGATCTCGGGCGCCAGGACTCCGGGGGGCATCACGCTCATCGTCAAGGAGGTGCGCAAGACGCGATCGGAGGAACTCGCCAACATGTTCGCACTCCGCGACTCGTTCATCGACGGCTGGTGGCGCGACGTCCGGTTGATCAACGCGCCCCTCTGGAGGGCGTACGAGGCGGGGCAGGTGCCGAGGATTATGCGCGAGGAGGACGAGTGGTACGAGGTGTTCGAGGAGTAGGCGACGGTCGGGGATGTGAGGCGACTTTGTAGATACCCTGTATTTGTAGCGCGACTCGTTCTTGCTGACTTGCGACTTGAATTGAATACGACTTTCTTGTCTGCTCCGACTGTCTGGATGAACTCGTGGGAATTGCGACTTGACTCCGACTAATTGATGATAAAAGAATGTGGGCGTCCGACTAAGTCGAACTAATGACTTTTGTTTAAGCCTCAGTAATCCTTCATAGGCTAAGGCCCTTTATCTTGAGTGGGCCTGCGCTACAGCGATACGACGCGAGCGACTTGGTGATGGGGATGGAAAAGGAAAGGAATGTCGGAGGGATGATGCGATCGTAACTCTCTACACTGGGTCGGGGACTTCGTCTTCGTCGTCGGGTGCGTCGGGAAGGGGTGGCTCTTCGCCGTCGTCGTTGCCATGTTGCGTCGAGGCTTCTAACTCGCGTAGTCGATGAGTGTCTATGTCGACGTCGGACAGGTGGAAGGGAATCTCCTTGCGAGCGAAGTAGGGGATGACTCGAAATGCGGCGATCGGACGGTCGAGTACAGAGCCGTCTAGCTCCGCGACGATGTATGCTCCTCCCCGATTGCGGGAGACGACGACTAGGGGTCCTAGATAGCGCGGGCGCATCTTCCGATTGAGTGACTTCTCGATCGCAGTATGTCGGATGAGTACTAGAGCGCCTCGCTTGAAGTCGAAGTTCTTGATGACGTGCGAATGTTCCTTCTCGAACTTCCTAGCGTTCGCGAGTCGCTCAGCGTATACGTCCGATCGGAGAGCGGAGACTTGATCATGTCGTTTCTGCAGTGCGATTGCCCGTCGCGCGATGAGGTCTGTGGTCGAGAGAAGAGATTCGGGAGGGGGCTGGAGGTACGTCGCTTCAGAGATGTCGAGGGGAATGATCGGGTGACATCCGGTGACAGCGAAGTATGGGGAGCAGCCCATGCGCTTCCGAACCGTGATACGTTCCGACCAGAACACCGAGAAAGCGCAGCGCGCCCACTGGGTCTGGTCACCATTCGCGGCCTTGTAGAGTGCTTGCCGAACGTCATAATGAGCACGTTCGACGATTCCGTTAGCACGAGAGTTGTAGCCTGAGATGCGAATGTGGCGTATGTGGTATTTCTTCTCAAGATGAACCAGGGCTTTGACAAAAGGACCGCCATTGTCAGTGACGACCTCCGACAGGGAACCCCAGCGACAGAGGATGCTTTGGAAGATCCAGTCCGCGATCGCGACGGCGTTCTCCTTCTTGAGTAGGGAGAACTCCGGGTAGGTCGTAAGTGAGCAGCGACCTTGGACGATATAGCGGTATCCTCCGGAGACGGGCATGTGCAGCGTGTCGACGTAGATCTTTGCGAACAAGGGAGCGGGAGTTGCGACGGTCGGAGGGATGAGGATCTGTCGCTTCTGGCGTTGTTGACAGAGGTGGCATGTGCGAACATACCACATAACGTCCGATTCATAGGACGGCCACCAGAAACGTTCTCCGACTAGGGATCGAGTCGCAAAGACTCCGCGATGTCCGACTTTGTCGTGGCAGTCGACTAGGACTTGGATACGGCGCTTGGGGTGGGGGATGAGCTTGTGCGCGCCATCTCCTGAGCGTCGATAGAGTCGATTGCCGGTGCTGAAGAATCGGAGGGCGTATCGGACGAAAGTCGCAAATTCTTGGTCGGAAAGGTGATCTGGTCGCACGGGATCTTCTAACCATTCGCGGACATGGACTAGTCGCTCGTCGGCTTTGATCGCTGCATCGCTGCGTGGGACTTCATCGTACGATAGCTCGGGCTCCTCCTCCTCACTGAGATCTTGACCGTCCGCGGTCAATGCGAACACAGCGTTGAGTCCTGGGGCGGGGAGGGAGGGAGCTTGGTCGGGTTTGACTGTGGAGCTATGTGTGGGGACTGCGAACAAAAATCCGTACAGGTTGTCGAGCCAATCATCGTAGTCTTCGTCGGGGGGTTCCTCTGGATCGCCTGGCTGTCGGACGCGACGCGACAGTCCGTCGGGACCATGTGCGATCCTGGGACGTGTCGAAGGAGGAACTTGAAGACGAGGATGCCGATGATCCAGCGATTGATGCTAGCCGTCGGAACTAAATCGGGGTTCTTGAGCATTCCTCCGATCGAGCTGGCATCGACTTCGACGATGAAGTTCCGTAGTCCGATGAGATACATGCGAAGGGCGCGAAGCGATCGGAAGAGTCCATAGATCTCGAGCTTGGGCTGGGAGAAGCGTCGTTCGCGATCGTTGAGCGAGATCGATCCAAAACGGCTGTAGTAACGCTTCTTCGGGTTGTTCAGTTCCTCTTGGGCGAGAATGTAGCCGACGGCGATGTAGGATGTGTCGACTGCGAGTACGACTGGTGCTTGCGACTCGTAATCGATCGCTCGAAGGGCGTCCGACTTGACCAGCGCGTTTTTGAGGTACTCTTGCGCCCTGTGCTGATCGGGACCGTACTCCCACTCCGTACCCTTCCGTGTGAGCTTGGTGAGAGGCCACGCATGCTTCGCGAAGTCCTTGATGAATATCCTGCAGACTCCGACCGTGCCAAGGAAAGCGCGAACGTCGGAGAGATCCTTGAGGGGACCCCAGTTCGTGATGGCTGAGATTGTGGTCGGATCAGCGCGGCGACCTTCCGGAGTGCAGAGGTGGCGGAGGACGGTGAATTCGCGAGCGATGAGGATCGACTTGGGACCGGAGAAGGTACCGCCGGAGTAGCGCATGCGCTGGAGGATCCGATTGACGTTGGTGAGGTGCTCCCAGACGAAGCGACGAATGTCCTTGTTTTCCGGGACCATCTCGTAAGATCCATCGGAAAGTCGGTAGTCGGACTTGGGGCCTTTGAGGGGAACATCGTCGATGAAGGGCACTGTGAAGGTCGGGATCTCATCCTGCAAAATGAACGTGACGTCGTCGTGGAATATGGGGACCGAGTTCGTCCACCCCATCGGAAGGGTGACTAGGCGAAGGGCTCCGTAAGGCGTCTGGAAGGTCGTGAAGTCGCGGGATCGGGGGTCGATGAGTCGCTCGTCGTATCCGACGTAGAGGTCGAGAATGCCGCCACAGGCACGTCCTCCGAACTGTTCCGCAAGTTGTTCTTGGATCGGAGGGACGCCGGAGTGTGCGACCGTGACAGCGTTGAGTGGCTCGAGCGAGTGGACTATACGTAGACTCTTGCCATCCTTCTTTGCGACGCAGAACCACTTCGATCGATAGGAAGAGTTCGAGGGCTCGTAGACACCTGCCGCGATCTTCCGTTTGATCATGGCGCAGACGTCGTTGTAGATGCCCGGGGGTATGGGGATGTTGCGATCGACCCATGGGACGTGTGCGACGACGGGAATCTGGATCGGAGGGAAGTATTCGGGCTTGAAGCTGCCGCGTTCGGTGTCGTCCCATGCGAAAGCCTCGTTCTGCTTTACGATGATGTCGTGCAAGAGATCGCGCTCGGTCGGGGTGAGGAATTCGTAGCTGGGGTTCGCATCCATCTTGTCGTGACGTTCTTGGGTGTACCGACCGGTGGGAACGAAGGGCGGGGGATGCGTCGATAATGGTGGCATGGATGCGAGGGGGTCTCCGATGATGTTGCGCTCGATGCGAAACCCGTCAGGAAGTGTGCCAAGAACGGGTCGGACTTTGTCTGCGACGGGCTTGTACTTCTTCTTGCCAAGAAAGATGTCGACTGGTTCGGGATCGGAAGGCGAAGGCGACGATGTGGACGAGTTCAAGAAAGTGGTCGGTGGTCGCGGGGAATGTCCAAGATATTGCTGAGTATCGTCGTCAAGATGTGGGTGTCGATAGCGCGGTTTCTGAGTCGGAGATGGTTTGCGATCGGACGACATATACTGGTGACCAAGATTTGATTCGGGAGTCGTACGTGATTTACAAGGCTCTGCGGGACATATTTTGTTCAAGAAAGACGGGGCTGCGTATTCTGGCAAATGCGTGCGGGCTTCGGAGGCGGTAACGTAGGCAGCTTGAATCGCGGAGTCGTCGGAGGCGTCGATTGGGGTATATGCAATGATGCGCGCGTCGTCGCCATCGCCTTCGATGATCATGGCGATGGCTTCATCTTCACCTAGATCATCAAAGGTGGGAGCCGCTATGGCATGCCTTGCGAAACCGATGATGGCCTCGCGGGAAGGTCGGGATCGTCAAGATGTCGTCGGAGTTCGGGTTGCGGATGGTGACCGTCTGATCCTCGTCGCGGTAGTTGCGGACGATGCTCTCGGTGAGCACGTCAAAGGGGCGACCAAGGAGAATGTCGTAGGCGACGTCGCGGACAACGTGCACCTGCAGGTAGAGAGTCATGTTCCCGAACTTGATCGGAACGTTGCGCGCCATGCCCAATGAGCTGGAGACCTGTCGATTGGCGCTCTGGAGACGGATCTTGACGTTGGGGGAGTAGGCGAGCTCCAGGAAATGGGCGACCTCCTCGGACATCGCGATGACTTGCGAGCCGGGGTCCAGCAGGCACTCGATCGTGGCGCGACCGGCGACGAGACCGTCGATCGATCGGAGAGCGTGCGAGTCGCGAGCGACTGTGAGCATGTCGGGGTCGGGGCACTCGCCGGGGCCGAGATCGTTGAGGTACATCTCGATGGGATCGGACATGTACAGGACGCACTCCTTCGATTCGTTCGACCAGAGCTGCTCCTTGGAGGCCTTTCGGGGATCGGGGGCGTAGTTGGAGAAGACGCGCTCCTCAGCTTGCCTTATCGCGGCGGCCGGTGACACGAGCTCCTCGTCGGGGACTTCCTCCATGGTGACGCGCTGATAGTTCGTGGTCGCGACCGGAGCTGCTGCTGCCTCGTTGACTGCGCGACGAGGGGTGACCGCGTCGCGATACTTGGCGCGGACCTCGGGGGCGAGCGACAAAAGCTCCTCCGGCGTGATGACGATCTGGGAGTCCTTCATAGCGCGAGCGAAGACTTGCTCTGCGATCTCCGATCGGTGGACCGGGGGCAGGTTGCGATAGTTGGGCTCGCGAGTCGCCTTGGGAGGATCGGCTGGCACGGTCTTGGGCTTTACTGGAGCGTCAGTCGCATCGCGTGCACCTCGAAAGGGATGCGCCGGTGCGGGCGCCGACTGATCGGAGGACTTGGCTGGTTGATCGGAAGCCGTCGGAGCGGCTGCAGCCTGCTTGGGCTTCGCGCGACGCGTGATCTCTACACCGTCAAAGACTTGCGCGTTGGTCGAGACAGCCCTCTCGCCGCGCAGCTGTGCGAGCTCGGCTTCAAGCGTGGCGATGCGATCGGAAGTCGAGAGGGTGAAGACTTGGAGGGGCTCCTCCGGGATCACGCCGACGAACAGCTGTGCGGCAGCCCCTGGCTGCTCCGCTGCCTTGCGACGATGCCACTCTCTAACCCGATCGCGAAGGAAGTCGCCTGTGATGCGACTGGGCACGAAGGTACCGTTGGGCAAGGTAACCTTTCCGTCCGCGTTCCGAGCGACTATACCTGCCCGAATATCTTCTTCGACTGCGGGGCACGCTGAGATGCGATGATCGGAAGCACCATCGTACAGGCATCGACCTGCCAGGCGCTGCATGTTCGCATTGGGGACAGCCGCTGGGGCGACTGCGACTGCCGGAACTGCGACTGCGATTGGTGCCGCCGCAGCCTGTTGAGTCACGCCTGGGAGTGCGCCTCCCTGCATCAGTGTTCGGACGAACGATGCGATGATGTCCTCGGCCTTAATTGCGGGCGGAGGGGTCTGCGACTGTGGAACTGGGGCTGGCGGGTTTGCGACGATGGTCGGAGCAGTCGTAGAGGTAGCGGTGGTGGCTCCTCGGATGTCCCTCGAGACCGACTGAAGCGCGAAGCGAGCAGCGCTATTGACGTCGGCGACCTCGTAGCTGTCGCCTGGGACCACATCGGGCTTCTTGACTTGCAGTCGCGCCTCGATGCGCGGCCAAAGGTAGTCGGGGATCCCACGCGGAAAGTCGCTCTTCTGCTGCATGTCGGAGTACCGATGATGCCGGATGAGGAATCCGGAGATCGTAATGAACGATCGGTAGTAGGCAGCAAAGTCGTCGAGCGTGACCATGTACGTGCGACGCGTGTCGGAGATGAGCGATTCGAGGTCGGAAGTGGAGTAGGTGCGATCCTCATCGGCGGTGGGGTAGAGTGCCTTGATCTCGGCCTTGAACACGTCGTACGTGCCTGCGAAGCCTGGCAGAGCCTCGAAACAATCGGCGACCTCGATCGGGACATAGCGTTGTACCCAATCTTTCTTCTGCTGGTCGGTGAGACCAGACTGCGCCGCAAGCGTCTCGAGGTCGGAAAAGAATCGCCTGATGGATCGCGGGTTTTCTTCATCAAAAACGGGGGCGGTCTTCGAACCGCGGGGGGGCATAGGAGTAGCCATCGGAAGCGGTGCGACGGGGGGTACGGCAGCTATGGTTGTTGCGGGAGGGGGGATAAAGGTGATCGGAGCTGTGACTGGTCCGACGTTGGGAGTCGGAGAGGGTGGAGTGATCGGAGTCGGAGGGTGCGATGGACGTGAAGGAGTCGATGGGGTTAAAGGTGTGAGAGCAGGCGACGGTGTTCGGAAGCCGCCTGGGATGTGTGGGTGATCGAGTAGCTCGAACGACTCGCTTCCGGAGGTACTCGGAAGGTGATTGTGAGTCGCGTCCGGGCTGGGGACTTCGTCGAAGAGATCTCCGACGAGCGTGGGGGATCCGGGGATAGCAGGTGGGGGTACGACGAAGCTTTGTCTGACTTCGTCGGCGAGAGCGGAGGAACGGGTGTGGCGTCGATTAGAGAAGGGGGAAGGCGCTGGCGCTTGCTTCGGAGGAATCCTGACTGAAACCCTCGCGGTGGGCTCCAAAAGTGATGGACACAACCAGGTAGTAGGGCGGAATGCGTAACGTAGCACCAATCCCTAGAGCGCTGCAGAGATGTCGGTGTGTGTGCGAGCGAGCGTCAGGAGTCCCGGAGTAAGCGACGACCGTCTCCGATCAATCGTACTGCGATCCGATCGAGAGCGCAGCAGCGACGAGGCGATCGATCGACTCTCCGACCGATCGGAAAGCGAGGCTTCGACGTACGACGTCGGAAGGCTGCGACGCGACTGCGATCGAGGACTCGTGCAAAGGGGCAACAACGATGGAACAAGATGAGGGCGATAAGACGGGAAGCGAGAACAAAGGCTAAGGCGATGGCTGAGGCTGAGGCGCGAGAGCAGTCAACCGATGTTGACCGCTATACGATACGACGAGGGCGAGAGTGCACGACTTGTGCTCGGAGCGATGAGGGGGGAACGTAACTTGCATTTCGCAGAGTATCCGACGACTATTTATACGTTGCGACGAGTACAGTGCGTGTCCGATCGAGTAAGTACGGAAACATCGGAAAGACAAAAGAAAAGATAGCGGCGTCGTGTCAAATGGTGCGGACAATGTGCGAGAGTCATGCGACGGTCAGACGACGAGGAACGAGGCGGGGGACGATGTCGAGCGAACGATCAGCGCTGTCAGGGAACAAAGGAAACGGCGCGGGAAACGATCCTCTCTGTCGTCGACTGTGGGAAACAGCGTCGGGGAGCGCGGGAACGGACAATGCGCGCCATATCGAGCGCGATAGCGGTGGTCCGATGATGTGGGCACGAGGCTGCGCCTTCCGATTGCGAACGTTCGGAGTGCACCACTCTCGACGCGGTCGCGACTGGGTCACGTGTCGATCGCAAGTCGCGTCGTGACTGCGGGGGCGTAGCGCGGGTCGTAAGGCGCTAGGGCGCATCGGAGGGAAGCGGGCGAGTTGGTAGCGCTGAACCGGAGGACGTCGGGGTAGTCGGACTCGTGTGGCGGACAATGAGCAAGCGGACAATGAGCGACTGAGGCGGTACTCGGATGGCGTGAGAGCTCCGGAGCTGCGAAGCGCCGAGCGTGGCTGTCGTGCGACCAGGCTGTGCGAGTCTGATGGAAATCTGATGCGTCGTGACGGGCGTGGGAAATGCTGTGCTGGCGAGCGTGTGGCGACTAGGGGCGCGTGGTGCGAGCAGCGTGGGAGTCGGCGGGGCGTTCCGATCGTGGCGCAGGAAGGCCGAGGTCACGTGACCGAGGACTTGGTCGAAAATGCGAAAAGACAGTCGAGATCCCCTCCCAGCGCGGGACGGGGCTTGTCACCGCTTGTTGCCTCTCGTGCCTCACTCTTCTCTCGCTCCCTTCCTCGCTTCGTCACTCTTCACTATGAAACGTTCCGGGCGTGGCCATACTCTCTCATCGTCCTCAAAGAAGATAAGGCACTCGGGCTCCAGGGTTACAGATGCAGGCAAGAAGCAGACCTTCATGGAGCAGCTTGGCCGAGAAGCAGTGACTGCCCGCAAGCTTGACGACAGTACTGAGGCTACCAGGAGGCATCTAGGTGAGATATGGGTTTCTACTCTCTCGCAGCAATGCTCACGAATTGTACAGCGATGCCGCAGGCCGATTTGCAGGCGCTCCTCGACATCCAGGATGCAGCACCAGAAATCAACGCCGACCTCGCCGATCTTAACAATATGCTCAATGGAGAGTTCCCCTTGGATATCAGTCACGCAGGAGGGGAGCTTGCTGATCTCACAGAGGAGGTATATGCATCAACTGCTAACTTACGGTGCGTCACATCATACTCTGGTTGCTCCGCAGACTCACATCTCCGTCCTTCAGCCCGAAGCGTACCGACCTGCGGACAAGAAGGGATCGTACAGACCGCCGCACGCGCCATTTTACCATGCAAATGCCGGAGATGGTGGATGCATACATGGCATGGTCTTCCGATCAGTGCGAGCATGCAGAGCAGCCGGCGGACTCGGAGGACAACAGTGACCCATTCGACGGGACTATGCATAAGATTCGGGTTGTAGGAATATCTGGTGCGTGTACAGTCTTATTTACTCATAGTGTAGCTGCTGAATTTCTTTCTAGATGTCCAACTCCAAGAGGTCCGTGTCCCTGCGTCCGAGCAGCGGGGCACGGCAGGCGCCCTTCTTCGTCGGGGGCTGCTCCCATCGGCACCGCTCACCCCCACCGTCGCCATCACGATCCATTGCATGAACCTCTATCGCCTGGCTCACCTCCGGTGCCCTTCCCTGTCCATTCAAGCCTGGGTACACACCCTATGTGACTTCCATGGCGTGAGCAAGCTCCTCGGGCATTGGTTGTTGCGCCTCACCTAAGCTTTTCAGACAACATTCCGGCGTCATCTCGTGCGCCAGTTCTCGATAGCATATGACCTGTATCTTTCCATTCGCTCGGCCGTCGAAGCGCGCGTCCTTGTCGCCCTGTCTCGCGCTGGACCGGATTGGCGGCTTCAAAACTGCTGCCCGGCATGCACGTATCGTCTTGACAACAAACACCAGCTAACCTTCAGCATGCTGTATACGATGGACGGCGGCAATTCCCTCAAGCGTGTCCTCCGGCGCGAAGAGTCCGCAGAGAAGAGCGGGGAGGAGCTCGGACCAAGCTCCAAAATGAGCGACGGCCGAGTCGTAGGCGGCGACTACTACATGTCTCGCGAAGACGTCAACAGGCATGCCGATGCGACTAATGTCGTCCCTCCCTCTGGCCCGCCTCCCCGGGCCATCGTTTCCTTGGCAACGTCCGGTCCCCCTGCGCACGCACCAGCCGACATGCCTGAAGCTAGTGCATGCGCCTCTCGATGGGACAACATGGCGCCCGACCTCACAAAGAAGATGTGGGGCGTGTATGATGAGACAGGGATATTCATTTCAGTATGCCGCCACGGCTTCCTCCTCGTGCTCGCTGACATGGTCAGAAGCGGAGAGTTGTCGAAGTACCCACTAGCCGTCACGGAGAAGCTCCTCAACACCTTCGGGAAGGACTTAGGCGGCGGCTACGATATTGGCTGCGGGTTTGCGGGCACCCTTGCCCGGAGCACTGTTGGCCCGCTTGCTCGGTCGCTCAACCACAGGTCCCTCGTCGGCGCTTTCCATGGTCACGCGCACAATCGTGCATGCCAGCTGAAACTTCTTGCGATCTACGTTGACGGTCTTGGCCTCGAGGATCTCGAAGGCGGTGAGCGTGTGTTCTCGAAGTCAAACCCTCTCGCTGCCTCCCTCCGATACTCCAGTGTCTTCCATCGCAAGCAAGGCATTGCAACCTTCTTCCGCCATAGCGATGTGTTTGAGACATATCGTAATCTAAGTGAGTAATCGTTGATGCGTCTGGTTTGTCATCGCTCACACCGTTGAATTTCCCAGGCACCTTCCTCCTCAACAACTACAAGCAAGCCCTCGCAATCCTCGAGTCGGCACCCACGGCCCTCGCCAAGGCCATGCAGGACCTTGGACTCGAGGATGCAACTACGTTCGAAACGTGGCGTGCGGAAGAAAAGGAGTACCTCGCCAATTTGCAGAAGGAGCCTCTCGTCGAGACGCTGGAGATGGAGTATGTCGTGCGGCTCGCAGGCTACTTGAAGAGCAGGTGTGTGGCAGCGTGTACTTCCCTTCGTTGTCTTCTGATCATTTTCATTGACAGCACCGCGGTGGAGGAAGCAACGAACGACGTGTGGCGGGCAACAGCACCCAACCACGACGGTGTCAGCAACCGCGATGGAACACGGACCAACGAAACAAAACGCCGGCAGGCACTCGAGGCCCAGACCAACAACTTGGCTGCCGTTGTGGCCCTCGAAACAAAGCTCAAGATTGAAGTCCGATGGATGAACGGGTGCGCTGAGTGGAATGACGCAACCGCATTGACCATCCGGCGAAACTACCAGCGTGCCTTGGACACCCTTGAGGGGTTAGTAGTAGCTCGGATGTTCGAGCTGACGAAGATGAACATGTCGCAGACCGGTGCGTATCGGCTGCCGGACGTTACCCTTCATTTGCTGACCCGCACGCATACGTAGGATACAAGTTGCGGAAGCACATTGCCAAGGCCCTCCAGTCCCGCTCGGCAGCCATCCGCACCGCCCTCACTCGCTACAACAGCTGCGCAGTCGCTCTCAAGCCACCGAGGCGCTGATAGGTTCAGGCCGCGGGCAAGCGTGTAGCGAGACGTCGCGAGACGGGGAAGCAGCATGCGAGGCGCAGGGTCGCGGGAGCGTGGGTGATGGGAACGTGGTCCGGCGACCCAGGAGCAACCGGGACTGGCGACGGAACGGATCACCGGAACGGGCTAGATCGGGAGGGCTTAGCGACATAGGTAGCGACACTACTTAAGGAGCTGCGCGAGACGTAGCAACCCAATCAACTTGTGGGCGGCGTCAGCCACCCACACCCTTTACCTCACAGAAACTGTAGCCTGAGGCGCTACCAGCATCAGGAAGATAGGAGCCCCACCGAGAGGGTACAGGAAGGACGGCAGACAGGAGGAAGGGTCACGACGACCCACGGCGGCAGCTTCGCAAACGATCGCGAAGCTCTAGGAGGCTAATGCAACGACGTGCATTCTAGGCAGACTTAGGAAGGCAGGACCCCACCGATGTGGGAACAGGTAGGCAGGCGGACAGGCAAGAGGGGGCGCGACGGCCCATAGGCGGACGCTTCGCACACGGGTGCGAAGCACTCGGAGGCGGATCCCGTAGAGGGCATCCCCAGGCAGGTGAGTGTTTAGTTTGGTGTTTAGGCGGTAGGAGGTGGCCCCGCACGACCGCGGGAGGGCGCGAAGCGCGACAGCGACACGAATACCTTCCCACTCTGCAAGTCAAGTCACCCGGTCTGGATCGCGACGTATAGGAGGCAGTGTTGGTGGTTGTTGTCCTGTGAGGCACTCGCCGCACGCCCCGCTAGGGTCCGTCCCGGGTGATAGCGTATCAGCGCGTCATCACATGGGAAGAAGTTGTTGAGTACGCGTTCCTCGCCGACTTTGACCTATTACGCGATGCACGCCAGGATATTCGTGAGCGGCCGTGGGCTAACCCCGGAGGCCGCCTCGCCATGGACCTATACTACAAGATTCTCCGGGCACGGGAGGAGATTCAGCGCCTCAATCCCTCGCTTTGCAACCTTCCTCCGCGATGAACATGTCTTCCTGACCGCGAGCGAGGCTGCCATACGCGACACAGACCCCATCCTTGCCCATCAGATCCGCCTCTATCGCTTGGAACATGGCCGCTTCGACGATTTCCACGCAGAACGTCTCGGCACAATCGCCTCACTTCCGAGGTTCAGCGGGTCCATTCAATGCGGAACAAGGGCACCTGAGTTGACAGGTTACGATCTCGCTCCCGCACCACCGGCAACAGAGCCCCCCGACCCCGACACCGCTCTCCCTGCACTGCCTGATCGTCCGCCATCGCCGTCACATCCATCCGTACCTCTCGCTGACAAAGCCGCGCCTTCGCCGCCATCGCAATCCACACACAACCTCGACAATCTTGAGCAGCTGTTTGCACGGGCGCGCATTGCAGAGGACCAGGAGTGCGAAGATGAGCAGGAAGGAGAGGAGGAGGAGGAAAAGGATGGGCAGGACATCCACGATGTCCTGTTGATGTTCGCCGAGTCGGAAGTCTGATTGATGTGCCGCCACCTCCCGCCTTGTGTCCCCCGCCTGTCCCATATCATGTAGCGTAGCTTAGTTAGCATCTGATGGTCAAGTTGTGTGGGTTCAAGAGCTCGGGCTTGCCGCTGAGTAGCATGGGCCTGCATGTGAGCTCGTCGTGGGCACCGCGCTCAATCACAACGTAAGAAGGGAAAATCATATTTTGTATTATGTGCTACTCTACTGTATGTATATGTATGCAAGATCTGGTGAAAATCCGAGGCGAAATGAGTGCGGGAGGCGAGGTCGTCGTTGCCGGGCGTCGGGGGCGCCGGCGGGCGGGAACAAGGGGCCACGCATACAAAGCGCGCGCGTCCGTGCGTGTGTCGTGACCACAGCATGCCGTGTGCGAGAGATGGGGGCGATTGGGCACGAAGTCGTGGCGGGAGGGCGAGGTGGTTGTCGTCGGCGTTGGGGGCATCGGCGGGCGGGAACACATGACGGCGCGTTCAATGCGCACTCGGAAATGGGTGTGTAGAACACGTACCATGCCGCGTACCAAAAGCGGGGGCCGCAGGGCACGTAGTCGTGGCGGGAGGTGGGTCGTCGGCATCGGTGTTGAGAGCGGCGGGAGGCGGGACCGGGAGGCGGCGGGAACAAAGGGGCTTCAGGGGTAGGCGGAGGGTGTGCACACCACGCCGTGCAGAGAAAACGGGGGCGCCAGGGTGGGATGTCGTGGCGGGAGCGACGTCGTCGGTGTCGGTGTTGTCGGCGTCGGCGGGCGGGAACGGTGGGCTGCGCACACGAAGCGCGCTCGCCAGTGGCCATGGGGCACGAGTGCCGAGGTGTGTGCAAAATATGGGGGCGGGGGGATGGATACAGAGGGCGGGAGGCGAGCTCGTCGTCGACACAGCGACGAGGCGCCCGCCAAACAGTGAGGAACGGGCGGCGGGAGGTAGTTACCGCATGCGGAAGGCGACGCGCGACGTGGGACCTGGTGGTGCTGATGGCCGGACAGTGCCGAGCGGGCTGGATACCCGGTGCCGGTGTTGAGGAGATATCGACAAGGCAGGGGGCATTAACATGCATTAGCAGTCGATAGAGGTGGGGCGCGTCCGGCCCTCTAACTAGAGGCGGCCATACACTACACTGTACTACTCTAACTAGAGGTGTTTCGTGGGAATCACAGGTGTGTAGTAGGCTCTTGTGTTTCCCCTTAATTATTCATTATATGACATAGCAATAATTGAATTTATTTCAAAACTAATTATGTAATGCACATGAGCTACAGGCCTGCATCGTATCGACGCGCTCTCGAAGAAGTCGTCCAAGGGGTGGGAGGGAATTGGATCTTGACGCGCTTACTGTATACGTTTGAACGCGACGCACGGGCGAGCTCATGCCTAGCCTGGTGAAACAACGAGATGAGAACAGCAGCAAGAGGAAAGGAGAGTTAACTTACAGCGCATATATCTAGCTCCGCTGACCCACAGAGAGCCCTCAGTTCTCCGGATCGTGGCATACTGTAAGCTCCGCAGGTAGACAAGCCAGTAACAAAGAGCGCAGCAAGACAGCAGAGACCAGGGAGTCAGAGCACAGCAGAGAAGCGATAGCGTAGCAGTGGAGGCAAGACGCGACCGTCGGGCGCGCGTTAGCGGCGCATAGATGTTCAACATATCGACGCACCTTGTTTTTCAATCCTCCGAACGTTATATGAGCACTGTAATGTATCTCCCCCTGCTCACTGAAAACGGAGGCGCTCCCTCCCGAGCTCGTTGTCGTGTGCCTGAAGGTCGGAGCGATCTTCAGGGGCTATGGCCTAGCGCGCCGATATTCCACGCATGTGCTCGTCCACGGCGGTCCTGGATCATGGGACACAAACATAAGTGTACACCGTACGTGTGAAATCGCCGTGGGGGCCAGGGAAAGGGGAGGAAGGGTGGTGGTGACCGAAGATGCATGATGGGGTGATGGGAGAAGGTAAGAGTCGCAAGCAGACGGCGCGCGACTTGACGAAATCTCAAGTTGCCAAACAATTGCGTCACAGAGCGTCATCGTCAGCCCCACCCCGTAGCACACCAGCTACTTTGACATTTTCGACGACGAAAATACCCAGGGAGTTGCTCCAGCTACTTGAAGCCAAAGCATCTCCGATCAGCCGGACTACTTGCCTTTGCCACATCCATCTACTTGATATCCTAGCACGTCAACTACTCCGAACTACTACCAAGTACATTTACCCTAGGTACGTTGTCTACTTCACCCGCCTCGCACACCTCAAGTAGCTCATCTTCTTTATATTAGGGAATTCGGGCCCTGAACGCAGTGATTATCGGCCGAAGACGCGTCGAAAGAGCACGGGTAAGGTTCAGGTAATCCCGTGATACGCAACGGAGGTTGTCTGTCTTCCACGACGCTCACCTTCCAGAATCTAAAGCCCCTAGCTCCGCGGCCACAGCGCGTTGCGTCGCAACCTACCCCACTGCATAGCATGCCCGCACCTAGCGCGCACACACATGCATCCATTGACCTGACGGGCCGACTCGCGGGAGCTCTCCTCTGCGGCACAATTTCCATGCCACCTGGCCCTTCAACACGGCCAGCCCGCTTCAATGACCGCGTATGGCGCCGCTGGTACGTAGCTGTCAGTGCGGTATGAGGCCAGCCAGACTGACAGCACTCACTTTCATAGGCTGCTGACTTTGCTGCGGTCAACATCTCCCCAGGGGCCAGCGCACACTTGCATAGGCGCACCCCCTCCAAGTCGCGTTGCCTGCATTACCATGGCTCGTCCACTTGCTTGACAGTGTCGCGACGTCTTGTCACTCACACTTTCAGCCTTGACCGCTCAACACGCGCACCGGCGCTGTCACGTCAGCCTGTTGTTTGAAAGCAGCTGGGGATCGTCCAGGCATGCACAGCGCCATTCTACATCCTCTGGGTGCCCTGTCTTTGGCCTGGGGCCATTTGAGGTGGCCAACAGGTGGCCCGGGCCACTCGCCACTCGTTTCCATTCCACAACTGTGAGCTTGGGCGGCTTTGCCGTGCGCGTGCGAGTCACTATAATTCAGAGTGCGTCGTCTCGGCCTCCCATTCACAACGACCAGTCAATCTGTTGTATGAGGTTGGCCGCCGCCGCTCACGCAAATCCTGTATCTGACGTCAGCAATACACAACACAAGAGTGACTTCATTTACCGATCGTATGCCCATGCATTAGCTGCTACTCCAGTCACTAGGCGCTGCCGATGTGCGACCCGGCGTCGTCACCCAACTGCCACAAAGACGAATAAGTATGCTCAGCCTCGAGACTAGTACGGTGCGTGCTAAATACTGCGCAAGCTTACCGCACTTGACGCACCTCAGGGGCCATAACATTGCTCCGTCAAAGGCTCCTGTGTTCTTTCCCAACAGGCAAGTTAGCAACAGCTTGTGGAGCTGGTCCACTTACTCACGGACAAAACATTACTGTGTCAATAGGGCTTCTCATACCTTGTAATATTAAGATTGCCTTGATCTTAATATTGGCAACCATTTGACTATGACACAGTGCTTACTACCATTATCTTACATATGATTGTACATCCACCTATCTACAAATGTAGAATATGAAGGAGAGTATATATAGTGTAGAACAAAATCAATATAATATAATATCAGTTACAGAGATGTATAACATTGTGTCCAATCTCTTCCATGAACAAACTTCTGCAGGTGTAAGATGGTCTCATGTGCTGGTCCCTTGACCCACACATTGCTTGGGCGGTGGAGACCATATCTATGTAGAGGAGGAATCCATAAAAGCAGGCTTCCATGTTCACATCTCACCCATCCATCTATATCAATATCAGATTGGTCTGTAAAACCAGTGTACTCCTCCCTCTGTCCCTGACTTATGTTCAAAGGGGTCTCTCTCTCCATATAGTCCCATGGTCCTGAGGCCAGTCTCTCACCATCTGATGAGAATGGAACAGAGTTGTCATTAGCTGTGTGCCCCTCAAAAGGCCTCACAACTGTAGCACCTGAGGTTGCATTCCAGACTCGTATAATCTTGTCATTTGACCCTGAGACAATGCTTTGGCCATCTGGTGAGAATGCAACTGAGGTAACAAGATCTCTGTGCCCCTTATATGGCCCTGCAACTATAGCACCTGTGGTTGCATTCCAGACTCGTATAGTCTCGTCCCATGACCCTGAGACAATGCTCTGGCCATCTGGTGAGAATGCAACTGAGGTAACAGCATCTGTGTGCCCCTTATATGGCCCAGCAACTATAGCACCTGTGGTTGCATTCCAGACCCGTATAGTCTCGTCATCTGACCCTGAGGCAATGCTTTGGCCATCTGGTGAGAATGCAACTGAGTTAACACACATTGAGTGCCCCTTAGATGGCCCAGCAACTATAGCACATGTGCTTGCATTCCAGACTTGGACAGTCATGTCATCTGACCCTGAGGCAATGTTTTGGCCATCTGGTGAGAATGCAACTGAGGTAACACCACTTGAGTGCCCCTTAAATGGCCCAGCAACTATAACACCTGTACTTGCATTCCAGATTCGCACAGTTTTGTCCCATGACCCTGAGGCAATGCTCTGGCCATCTGGTGAGAATGCAACAGTGGCGACAATATCTGTGTGCCCCTCAAATGGCCCTGCAATTTTAGCTCCTGTGGTAACATTCCAGACCCATACACTTGCATCATCAGATCCTGAGACAATGCTCTGGCCGTCTGGTGAGAATGCAACAGTGGCGACGCCATCTGTATGCCCCTTAAATGGCCCAGCAACTATAGCACCTGTGGTTGTATTCCAGACTTGGACAGTCTTGTCATCTGACCCTGAGGCAATGCTCTGGCCATCTGGTGAGAATGAAACAGAGTTGACATTATTTGTGTGCCCCTCATATGGCCTTGCAACTGTAGCGTCTGTGATTGCATTCCATATTCGCACAGTTTTGTCCCATGACCCTGAGGCAATGCTCTGGCCATCTGGTGAGAATGCAACTGAGGTAACAGCATCTGTGTGCCCCTTATATGGCCCAGCAACTATAGCACCTGTGGTTGCATTCCAGACCCGTATAGTCTCGTCATCTGACCCTGAGGCAATGCTCTGGCCATCTGGTGAGAATGTAACAGATTCAACACCCATTGAGTGCCCCTTAAATGGCCCAGCAACTATAGCACCTGTACTTGCATTCCAGACTTGTACAGTCTTGTCATATGACCCTGAGGCAATGCTCTGTCCATCTGGTGAAAATGCAACAGAGCTGACACCAGCTGTGTGCCCATTATATGACTCTACAATGACTTCCCCTGTAGTTGAGTTCCAGACCTGCACAGTCTCATCAAATGACCCTGAAGCAATTCTCTGGCCATCTGGTGAGAATGCAACAGTGGTGACAGCCCTTGTGTGCCCCTCAAATGGCCCTGCAATTTTAGCTCCTGTGGTTGCATTCCAGACCCATACACTTTTATCATCAGATCCTGAGACAATGCTCCGGCCATCAGGTGAGAATGCAATACATCTAACAGCTGTATGCCCTTCAAATGGCCCTGCAACCATGGCACCTGTGGTAGCATTCCAAACTCGTATAGTCTTGTCAAATGAACTTGAGGCAATGCTCTGGCCATCTGGTGAGAATGCAACAGCACTGACAGAATGTGTGTGCCCTTCAAATGGCCCAGCAATCATGACCCCTGTGGTTGCATTCCAGACCTTCACAGTATACTTATCTGACCCTGTGGCAATGCTCTGGCCATCTGGTGAGAATGCTATAGTAGCATGTTGTAGTAACATACTCTCAACCTGAATGGTGACAATCAATGCTGGCCATGTTTCAAGCTGTCCTCCTTGAACTGAAATTGTGTTCAAAAACTTAGTCATATGCTGCCTACATAATGGAGAGCTTTTTGGTGCAAATGGTAGTGCAGATAGATAGATGTGAGGTGCACTGTGAGAGATTGGTACTCCAAAGTATAGCACAAATGCAATCATGTCATTAACTAATGTGACCACCTTAGTAACCATAGTCAATCCAGATTCCAACTAAAAGCAGAACCTATTAGTATGTCAATATATTTGTATGTACCCACAACTTACTTGGGGAATAAGCCACATCTTCACAGAGTTCAATAATTGAGTCCCAAGATGTACTTTGCCAATCAAGCTCAAGACCTCCAGCCAGTAGAGAATTTTAGTCTCTAAGAAGTTTTCAATATCTTTGCATAGTGTCTCTTTAAAATGACAATATTTTAAATGCATACTCCAATAACAACATGCATATGACAGATATAATGGAATGTTTGCTTCTATGTGGGCCTGAAGATCAGGTACATCCTTGTTGGCCAAATGAGATGTTGCAAGGTGACAAATATTAAATTTGAGCTCAGCTTGCATGACTTTTAAACAGCAATATGCCATGTTAGAGTGTGCATTTGCTACATCTATATAATAAGGTCCACTTCTTGTGTCAAGAAGAAAGTCTCGAAATGATGTGTGTAGTGGTGTGATTGGCAATGATTCAGATCTCACATTGCTTAGAAGTGACCCAAGAGTACTAACAACTGATTTAACAGATTGTTGAGCATTCTGGCCTTTGGGTTCAACATATCGATGAAAGGCACTAAGAGATGAGATAGACATTGGTGTAAGTGCAGCAAATAGCTGACCCATCACAATCTGGAACCGAGGGTGGCTGCGAGAATTGCTAAAATATCTTTTCAAAACCAAGGCATATAACTCATCAAGAGGGTTGAACTCCTGGTTGGAAGACGGGCTTAAAAGATCTTCTATGTAATCCTCAGCAGTTTGCCCAGCTCCTGGATCACAGATGTACTGACAGGCAACTGCTGCCCACTGAAAGAGCCCTTCAGCCTTATATGTTAGCTGATCCACCTTTTCTTCTAATTCATTGATAACTTCAGATAAATCTGAAAGTTGCTGAGATATGTATTGATGAATGTCATTATTTGTATGGACTGCCAGTGCAGAGTCATTCATATAGTGGATGTCAACTGAGGATGCTTCAATAAAAGCATTTTCAATGTCTTTCTCAGGTCTGGAGGTAATGAGAATTCGAAGATTTGATGGCAACTTGATTATATTCTGTGCTAGAAATGTGTGCAACCCATCTGTACCTCTTGCATCATCGCTTTCATCTAATGCGTCAATGACAATCACAATAGGTGCATCAAAGAGCTGAAGATTATCAAATGGCTGCTGCAGTAGATATCTGAAATGGGTGCTGTAGTCTCTGGCACCCAGCCACTTGGATGTTTGATTTTCAATACTCTTGCCCAACTCGGATTTAAATGAAGGGTATTTTTCAGCAATATTATATGCCACTGTTGAAAATAAAGTCTGTGATGAATCTTGTGATGCATCCCTCACAAAGACAAAGGATGAACTGAGCTGTCCCCTTTTGTCAAATTGCTTTATGATTTCATGAGCTATAGATGATTTCCCTGTGCCTGCTTGACCAAGCAAGAGGAATGCACGAGGTGATTTGGAATCCTTGATCCAAGCACAGATAGCTTCCAAGAAATTCACACGTGTCCCAGGAAGACAGCCATTATTCTTAGACAGGAAAGATGAGCCTGTCTTATATTGGCGCAAAAGTTCCTTGATATCTTTATCCAAGTCTGCCTCACAATGTCAGATAGCCCTTCATTGCATACCAAATCACTCACTTTGCTTCTCTATCATTGACTTCAACTGGTCAAACATTGTTTCTATCAAAGCTATTGCTTGCTGAGCACTGTTTTGGATCTCAAGAGTAGTGAGATCCCAAAAGTTCTTTGTCAAATGGCCTAGAGTTTCATTATACATTGCAATTTCTTTGTCTGCAGAACCTGCAAGATTTTTCAAAGTGCGCTTCCCTACAGATGATAATAGTTGGATACAGATCTAACAAGGACTAATAGCAAACTCACAGATTCCTTGATTGGCCGCATACTCTTGAATGAATTTCCCACAAGATTCTATCAAACTGAATATAACAATAAGTTTCCTAGCCTGCTCTGATTTGGGATTGAGCATGATCTTCTTAGCCTCCACAAGGATATCCAGTGTGCCCTGCATAGTGCACAATAGGGTCTGTATACTTTGGTCACGTTTCACCTGATCCAGAAAGGTCTAGAACATACAGCACAACATGTAATTGTTTCTTGCAATGATTAAAAACATCAACAAACCCACCTTTGGGATGATTGCCAACAGAGTCCATGCTGACTGCACATATGGGTGAATCTGAAAACATTAGGAAAAAAATGAGATTACACACAAATCAAGACATACCTCTACAATGTTGTCCACAAGTTTCATAGCCCATTGGATCTTATCCAGAGTGTCTTTCCAAGTGTCATATAGATCTGCCACTTTATCTGGGGCATTTTTCATAGCCTCTATTCCCATTACAATATGCTCAGACGGGCTTTGCATGTCATCCAGATGTTGCTTAGCACTATTCAAGGCACTCCCCGCAAAGACCATATCGGGAGTATGAGGGAGGCTTATCAAGAGTGAGAGCTTAGCCATGCCACGCTCATCGAGATCAAATTCAGTGTCTAGGGTACTGAGCATAAGTACCAGAATGGATGGCCACTGTATCAATACACACACCTTGTCCAAGAGATGAACGGATCAATTCTAGTGAGATTTTGAGCGTTGCCATCACGGTGTCCTTGTGCAGTCTTCGCTGGGCAAATATGCGCAGCGTAAGGCTTGATGTGGAATGAACAGCACTACAAAGGTGTTCTTAGTCACAGCAGATCCTGCTCGGCAATACCACTCACAATCCGTCCAATGTTTCATTCCAAGTCACATATTGCCCATCTGTTCGAGCGGTCTTCGTCTTCTTCTCCACTCCGTTGGTTACGGTCACAAAGAACTCTCTGTCCTTACCGCTGAACGTGGTCTTGATGCGCGGAAGCCCGTACGCTCGGATTACTGTCGGTGGTAAGAGCTGAGCGATGACAGGCGACAGCGAGTAAGTACACGAGAAAGTACGCACCCTTCACGCTCACGTTGTCGATGGCCGTGCCTCCTTGCGCGTCGCCGATCGGACTACCGCCAGCCGAATTGAACTCGAGACGTCGAGAAATGAGAGATATGGCGTACCCTGTTCCCGAGCTCTGATATTCTGGGAATCAAGCCTGCAGATGCGCAATCCGGTTGGCGATCAAGTGTCACGAACATGCGGGCGGGCGCACGTACGATGTAGTGGCCGGATGGCCGTGGCCGGTATCTTGTACAGAGGTCATACTTTCTTGGTACGTAGCTTGGAGAGTTATTCTGGCAGATATTCTGAGAGTACGTTGCGGTCGAGGACGTAGGTCGAGAGAACCGGAGGAAGCTCGGATGCGCGCGGGCAAAGTTGACCGAGCCTCCTCAAAGCGTCAGCTCTTGCTTTCCATTCTCCAACAGTGTCAACCATTCTATCAACTCCTCTGGGCCATACGATCCATGTCTTGTGCATGTCTATCTTGCAACCCACGCCCAGCTCAAGTCTACGCTCTCCGACGGGAAAGTGGATATGATCTCGGCGTTTCGATTCGATGAGGTGTGTCTATGTGCGGGCTGCGCAAGGCGGACGCTGACTTGGCCACTGAGTTGTGCAGCTCATAGTCCCCTTGTGATATGATACTATAGATCCCGCCCGTAACCATCGCCCAAGCAGTTCTCCTACCCGGCGCACAACTCCGCTACGCACTACTCTGGGCCCCAGAAAGCGCGGCGCGATACAGGCGCAGAGTACGACCCGGAGGAGGCGAACGGCACGTCGGGACTATGTTGTGCAGAGGGTGGGTGCCCGTCACGCGAGGCAACGTGATATGTGGAGGATGAGCACAGGGCTCTGGTGCGTGGATCCTGAGCAGTCCTGAGCCTGCGAAAGTTCGAATATGTCCTCAATGAGACTTATGGAGACTACGGTGCGTGGGCGTTGTACTCATCGTATACCGTTCGTATGCGCATGCACTAACCTGCTACTCCTAGTCACTGTGCTGACGTGCGAGCCGGCGCCGTCACCCGACCGCCATGAAGAACACGCTCGCGAATAGGCCTCGTATAGTGCGTGCTAGACACTGCCTACCACATTCTTTGCAACCGCTGGGATAGCTAGCGTCTCCCGGATGCAGCGGGGTAACAAAGAGGTCACCAGCACCGGCACTCTCGATCATGAGTTCCACATGCGTTACACAGGGATGTTTCGGAGATACAGATGCAGCTAGGATATAATAGATGCGAGTGATGTGTGTGGCAAATGATCATGAATCGAGCACAAGGGGATGAAAACAGACACTATGTAACACAACAGAAAAAAGAAATTGAACGAAAGTTAGTGAACGGACATTAGAGGGAGCAAGAGAGACCCTAGAGGGATACGGAGAATGCGATGGTAGCAAGACGCAGGGGTACAGGCAGAAAGAAGACACAACTGCCATCATTGACCTGGAGGGGTCATCCGCAGCGTCATTACGCGGTCGTCTGACACCAGGATAATCTCGTCGCGCCCAGCTGTCCTCCCAAATGGCAGGGCGCCGGGGTACACCGGCGGTACAGGTGATGAGCTGTACGAGGACTGCACCGACTGGCGCCCGCCATAGGAGTTGGTCGAGTACGGTTGATGTTGGTGCTGGTGTGGATGCGCATACTGGTTGACACTGTATGTCGACGAGAATGAGCCGTGGGATACGCGTTGTGACTGCGAGGCGGACGGAGGGATGTCGGTGAAGAGACAACGCAGATTGTTGCCTTGAATGATCTGCGACATTGACCCTGTCTCGACGTTGCGGATTTCCACAAAGGTGGGCTCGAATGCGAGTACATAGGGATATTGAAGTGCTGGACCATATGATCAGCACGCATGGACCAGACACGCATGGTTCAGACAGAGGCCAAACGACGTACCAAAGCCTGTTGGTGTACCTTCCCAGTAGACCATGAAATCTTTGCGAGAGCGGTGCCCACTCCGATCGATGTAAAAGGCAAAGTCTGGCAGAGGTCAAAAAGAGTCGCATGAAAAGCAGTAAGCCACGGCGCTTACCATCATAACACAGGAGGAACTCGTTCTCGATCCGATAAATTGCCATGGGTTTGGGCTTCACATTGTCCCCACGCCGCCGCACGAACTCCAGCGACTCGTCGCTCGGGTCCAGCAGCCCCTGAGTGTCGAGGGTAGCAGGATCGATGATCTCAAACCATTGACACATGCCACGCATAGCCTCGTCTTCAGGAAGTGAATGGACGACGATTGCACCGGAATGTAGAATTCCTATCGCGATATGTTCAGCACCCTGCGACGGACACGCGGTAAGTGGCGTACCCTGTATATCCGCAGCGTGTCGTTGCCGCCCTGCAACAGCTCCTGAATGTCGGCTTGCTTCGCCCCGGACGTTCTGGTCGATCGGCTCCAGTATCTTTATTGTACTCGACAGCGGGCTCGTCTTGACGACACAGACGAATGTCCGGCCGATGCACACACCGGTCTTGAAGAACGATGTATGCGACGCGATGCGCTTGGCGCGCTTCAGCCCGGCCATGGGGTCCATATGGTCTAGCGCGTCAAGGGGGAACGTGATGACTTGGCCCTCTGCAGCGCCACAGATAAGCACGACACAGGCGATGGAAGGATGAGGCACGCACCGGAGAGGACGATCAAGAGCCCATAATCGTCGAGAACATCCACCTGCGCAACGTCCGTAAGCGCGAGCACCTTGACTGGGTCGCGGTTCTGCTCGCGGAGGTCGGAGAAGTACACGCCGTCGAAAGTCCAAAGACCACCTTCTTGCCCTCCACTGCGGACGTTCAGCCTCCAAGCGATCGAAAGCATCGAAAACAACACGTACTAAATGGTGCAGCACAGTTAACGCCATTCATCGCGGTGAAGAAGCCCTCGCTAAGCGTCTCCATCTCGAAATAGGTGCTCCGATCCCGCATAAGCTCCTGTTGCCGGGTGATGGCCTCAACCCACTTTCGATGGCTGACTTGTGTACTCGCCCAGAGTGTCATTTGATAGTACTTCCGGCCAAGATGCACGAACGTGATCGAAAACCGGCTTTTCCCCCGTTCTCGTACTTGACGGGTATGGACGGTGGGTAGGGTAGCGTCTTGACAGTCGAAGCGGTGTTGAAAGAGTTGCGTTTGACAAGAGTGCGAGGGTGGCGCGTGTTGAGAGTGCGGACGGTACCATTGGTGTCGTCCGTCGCCATGACATACAAGAGCTCAAGGGGGATGGGCTAGACGCGACGTGAGGGAGGAACAGTGGACAGGGGCTGATAACGCACCCGTCGGTACACCTTGTATTGCTCTCCCTTGCTCTTTTGCTTGACCATGAGTAACGCATGATCGAACAAGAACACCTGGAGTTCGCCACTGTCGCCCTGCGATCCACCGCGCTTATTCAAAGGACCTTTATGAACCAGCTCACGACCTTCGTCCTTCAATCGTAAATCCTGAAGACCGGTAGTCCGTCAGACTAAGAGCAAAGGGTCATTCCACATGGACATACGACTTGCTCCCAGGACGGAACACGAGCTGCTGGTCTAGTTGGAGAAGGTTGAATCGGTTCTCCGCGCGCCCTGTTTGCAAGTTGACCTCGCCGAGGAACTCCCGCACTAATGCAACGACCTTCGGGAGGCCCTCTTTGTCTGAAGTATCGTCGGGCGTCTGCTTCAGAACAGCTTCGAGGAGAAGAGGATAACGCGCGAGGCGTGTCGTCGGCTTCGTGAGGTACGCATTGAGCTCCAGCTTGCGTGACTCTGGTCGCCGTTCGTTGTCCTATCCACACAGAGTCAGCACACCTACCCCAACAACCAGTGACCACCACGCACCTCGACAAACTGCGCAAACGCAGGATTCGAGCTCCGCTCCTTCTCAAACTCATACTTCCCATACAGCTGATGCGCGCCGTACGAGACAAACGGCCCAAAGTGTGGCACTGCGTCGAAGAAGATGTCCGCAATGCTCTCGACAACCGCGTATGACTTCTGCCGCTTGTTGAGGCGTCCGCAGACGCGTGTTGACCGCGATGATGTCCTGCACGTTCCAGAACACTTGCTCCACAAAGTCAGCGCGCCGCGCCTCGGGGATGATTTCCGAATTCTTCAGTGGGTTAATCCAGACCTGTCGAAGCCCTTTCAGAAACCTCTTGTGAGAGGACACAGACGGGAGAACTCACGTCGCGTAAGTATTCCATGTCCCGCACGAAGTCCCGCTCCGTGTATATCACCTCGTTGATCGCTTCCTGGCGCTTCTTCTCCTGGTCTGACACGCTATTCACGACCTCCTGCGGTACGGAGTGGATCCACAGTTGACCTGGCTCCGCGATATCTAGCTCGCCCAGGCTCTCCTGACTCTCCTGCTTCTTGAGCGCGAGTTGTGGCTTCAAATTTAAGCGCGCCTGCTGCTCGAGGCGTCGCGGGCATGTTATACTGTAGCACAGCTGGTCCCGCGAACACGTCGGGGAGTAGCAGTCCGTGAGCAATGTGAACACGCCAGTCGGCAGCGGCACGTCGTCGGCAGACATCGAGCCTGCGCGGGGACGCTGCGTACGCCCGTTGCCATGCCCGTCCGACTCTGTGGAGACCTCGTTCGACGGCGACGAGCTGTCGTGCGTGACCGTGGAGCCAGCGCGGTGGAGCGAGAGCGCATTGTCGTCGGCACTGTTCGGCGCACCGACCTCGCCGCTGACAAACGGGCTCGGGACGCGGGTGCGGAACTGATACACATCTGACGCGCTGTCCCGCAACCGGTGGTCGTAAGTGACGGCGTGGAAGAACTTCTGTGCATCGAGGGCGCGCCCGAGGAGAAGGGCGAGGTTGCGGTCGGTCGTCTTGATGATGTACGCGATCTTATCGACCGCCTGGCGCCCGTCGAAGGCATCCTTGTACGTCAAACCGTCCTTCACTCTATCGTTGACTGCGACGCGGGCGCGGAAGGCCTCGGCGACGCGGGAAAGCAAGGCAGGGTAGACGATCGGCGTGCGCCGTGGAGGGCCGGGGGAAGAAGGTGTGCTGGAGCCCTGCATGAGTGGCAGCGAGGGCCGGGAGCGCGAGGAGCCCGCCACGCCGTCGAGCAGCACCGCTCGGACCTGCGCGGTGGTCGCGGCGGACATGGAGCGCGAGCGGTCCTGGACGGTACGATCGCGTCGGAACGCCGGACCGCCAGGCATGGTGCGGGAGGACTCTGAGGACCGCCGTGTGGACGCCTCGACGAGGGACGACGGTGAGGTTCCGGGCGCGCCGCGTGGTTCATGATCGCGGTGTCAAGCTGGAGGGGGTGCGGGCGCGGCGGCGGTGAGGCGGCAGACTGGTCCGAGCTGCCCGATCGGACGGATAGGGCGTCTGGGGGCACCTGGGAGTGGCGCTGATATTGTGAGGAATGGTGCGGGGGCGGTGGTGGCGGTTGTGGCTGCACATATGATTGATAGGCTCGGGGCTGCTGCGAAGCATACGCTGTGGGCAATACACGTGTATGATTAGCACGCCGCTCGCGGCACGGCAGGAGGCGAGTACATGACCGGCCGTGGGTCCACGGTAGCTCGGACCCGTCGTCTGTGTCGCTCGGGCTGCTCCCCTCGGCAAAGTCGATGCCCAGGCGGCCGTTGTCAGCGTCGATATTGACGCCTAGGCGGGGGACACCGTTGCTGGGGTGGCCCGACGCCCCGTTCTGGTAACGCGGCGGGCCGTTGTCGTATTCATGCGGGCGACCTGGCTGGACGTTCTGCTGTCCCATGGGGCTGCTGAGGTATACTTGGGCCTGGTAGGCCTGCGCGGGGGTCAGGCCGTCGCGCGTGAAGGACTCGAGACTGGTGTCGGGCGAGAGGTCCGGCGGTGCGGCAATGATGCCCTGGGTGTGGGGGTTGCTGGCGACTGACGATGCATGGGAAGTGGTCGCGGTGGTGTGTGAGTAAGGCTGCTGGCGATAAGGATAGCTGGAGTATGCCCAGGAGTTGGGGGGCTGGGAAGGCTGGGCGTAGAACTGGGACTGTGCGGGGGCGGGGTGCGCCTGGTGCGTGGAGGAGGCGTAGGAGGGTGCGTATGAGCTGCGGCGATCCGAGTACTGCGAAAACTGCTGGTTCTGTGAGTGCTGCTGAGGATAAAGGTACTGCGAGGAGGCGTAGTTGACGGGACTCGGGTTCTGGTGGTGGACGGGGCTTGGTCGTCCAAAGATGGACTCGTAGGCTTCGTGCCGCTTGTCGGGCTGTCGTGGGCCCAAAGGCCTGTCCATGACGGCGGGGAAGGGGGGAGGGCGAGGACAGGCGGCGAGGGTAGGAGCGGGCGTGGTCAAAACGAGGAGCGGCAGCCTCGCGCCGCGCGCTTTCTCGTCTTCAACGTTTCACTGCGACTCCTTCAAGTTCACGCCAACTCTCAAGAGCGCAAGAGCCTCTGCAGCTGTGCTCTCTGCGATAATCATCAAATAAATTGCTCGGGCATGACGTCTCCACATCGTCATCCAACGGTCAACCCGGACAATATTTATTGATCCCGGCTCCATGGGCGGCCGCCGCACAGTGGGAATTGCCTGCATAAATCTCTGTGAAAACCTTGGTTCTTGCTTGTTTCCTCTCGGTGTTCAGCGCGTCATTGACCTATCACCCAGCAGGACACTGTCAGATATTTTCAGAGAGCAGCCAGTGTCCAATTCGTTCTCGGCCGTCGGACCGGATTTACGCCGACGGGCTTGCCACAAACCACTGCCGCCTTGTGAGCTTGTATCATACTTCCGGCGGACGACACACATATAACAGTGCATCACTATGTACTACGCTGTAGACTGGCGCTCTTCTTCTTTGAAGCTTTCAATGCGCATCTCGCGCCGGTCATGAGTCCAGGCGCTCCTGGTTCGCTCAGCTTGCCCTCTGCTCCTAGACCCTCTGCTCCTAGACTCGCTTGAGGTCTACGTCCTTTGTCATTGCACGTACGTGTTGAAGAAAGTAAAACGCCGGGAAGGTAGTCACCATGCTCACTGCCATCCACATACATAACGATAACCGTCACCGAGGACCTTGGCAACTGCTCTGTGATACTCACTGACACTTGGGCGGCATGTGTACAAGTATGAATACGTTCCTTGAGCAAGTCGCACGTACGAGCAGACTATCCGGGGTGTCTGGAAAAGCTCTTGGAGTCATTGATTCCGGATCCGACCCGCGCTCCAGCCTCCAGCCCTTCATCGAAGTTCAATATGTTGTGGCTCTGCCCAAATCAGAACATGGATGCGGTGAGCAGGGTCCTCACACTTCGTCCAATAAATCACTCACATTTGTGGTATTGTTATCATAGCATAACTGGCAGGCAGTGACAGTATTGGGATTAATGAGCATGATGCGGGCTCCGGGTGAATGTCCCAACTACAATAAATAATATTGACACCGCGATGTCTATCGATCGCTCTCAAAGTCATGATTGAGCGTAGAGCTCAGCCTTTTGTGGACGCCGAGTATCGCTGATAGACTCAAAACCTCCCGCGAACTTCTTTGACTTGTCCAGGATAGAATAACTAGTTTGCTAACTCAATAAAATACACGTAGGCGATGTGAACATACGATATGCATCAGTAGGCGACAGCTTATGCGAGCTACCAGTACTCCAGCGTGCGGTGTGGTATCACGCCTGCGCTCCGTTTCTTTCTTTCCGCATCCCACCGCCCCACCCACGCTTGAATCTTGCCCCTGCTCGCCTCGCTCCCGACATTCACCGTCGCGACGATGCGCCCCCAGTCAAGCGAGAGTGCGAAGCACGTCAGCTCAAAAAACGAGCTGTGCTCCGAGTACGGTACACCGAACAGCTGATGCGTCGCCGTAGAATTGCGCTGCGGGCGCAGGTGCGCGTGCGTGAACTCGCGGTGTGGTATGCGCGAGAGCACCGACGCAACGGATGGAATGCTGTCCGCGCCCGCAGGCGGGGCATACCTGCATGGATAATATGAGCCCCGCGGGAGACGGAGATGAGGGTGAAGGAAACTAACGTCCACCCGGTAGGCCGAAAGGCAATCGCTTTGCTCCAGTGGCCATTCCAGCGCTCGGTGTAGTCCTTGATCCGGTCAGATGTTATGACATTTAGCGGAACAAGATGCACCCCGGCGGAGAATGGGTCCTTTGACAGCATGGCATGCAGCTCAGGGTCGTCCTGGCAGCGAAGTATTGCCGCCTTTCTCGAGTCACAATATATCTTCGTGTCCAGCGCTTTTGCGACCGCTGCAATGAACAACGCTCGTCAGAGTGACCATGAGAATCGATGGCGGAACGCGAGGACCTTTAACAATCCGCTCCTTGCCGATTGAGTAGGTTCTACGACCTGATTGAGCGCAGTACAACAGACATAAGTTATCCTCGACATACCCGACTAGCACCAAGATCTTGTCGAGCTTGACGACATGCTTGTCCTCCACCTTCGGAATGACAGAGAAGTACTGATCGACGGAGTGCACTTTGCCTCTGTCGCTCGGAGACGGAGCTAGGCCCTGTCCAGCCACCAAACGCTTCGCGAGTTCTGCGCAGGCGGTGATGACCTGCGCTTGAGCTGGGAACGTGTACTGTGTGCAGGCGGTTTAGTAGACGGCCAGCAAATAACTAGACTAATATTGCTACCTTCGGGTTGAGGTATGTAGTATCCAAGTAGATGCAATCAATCTTCTTGCCCTTTACAGCAGGATGCAAGACGTGTTGCGGAGACGCGCGAAAGTCCCCACAATGCAGATAACGAAAAGTCCGCTTCGAGCCAACGTAAGGCGATTGGAACGAACTGTCCCCGGCATTCACTGTTTGCGGTCCTTCAAAGAAAAATAACGCAGATCCGGGACCTGTCGATCAACCGTACATGAGCACTGAATGAGAAGGAAGGACGGACGGAGTACAATGATTAGCTTCGATGAGCGTGACGGTAACGCCACCGGTTCCAGGTATCGTCGTCGGAATGTCCATGGGCAGGGGATGCACCCACTTGCGGTCGACAGCCAGCATGTGAATGATGAGATTCGCGGTACCCTCTGTGGTGACATATAAGTAAGTCGCCGCGATACGGTCAGCTTGACACTTGCCCGAGCAGTATATTGGGCCTGCATTCCAATTGGACGAAAGGTTGGTGTAATGGTCCGAGTGTGCATGCCTGTGTATCCTGAGTACGCTTCATTTCCAGGGACGACTACCAAATCACTCACGTTAGGAAATACGCAGTGACTCCCGGAATAGCGCCGTATCGAAAGGCATCTACAGCGATCGGCATACCCGTCATAACTTTGTAGAAGGGGGCCTTTCGACGCCCGCCGTTACGCTTCGAGGACCGAAAACTGCGATCCTCCGCAACTGCAGCCTCCTTCCACGCCTCGTTTTCTTTGTGTGATGACATCAAAACCGAGAAAGCATTGGCGTCGCTTCTTCCACCATGGTCAAGCCGCGGGGGTCCAGGACTCTCTGCGCAGTCGGCACAATCGTTAACATGTTCCTGTGCCGCCTGCAAGGCATCTTCAGTAATGCGCAAATTCAAAATGTGAAACACGTACGAGCGAGCTTAGTACAAGCAGATCCCTGCCACAGAATGGACAACTCTCCAGGCGATCTGATGATCCAGCGGCACCGCCAGCAGGGTCGTCCTGATCTATGATATCCTCTATTTCGTCCATGTCCTGGGCGTCCGTGGCCCCCTCGCCACGAGCCAATTCGTCGTCGCCCGTGCCCCACTCGTCGTCGATCTCTATGATCTCATCAGGGACAGTCGACAGATCCGACGTGTTTTCCAAGAGCGACTGCCTGAGAACGACGGGAGAGGGACAGGCGTCGGGAGGGCTGGCTGGAAGGTCGTCTGCGGGAATATCACGGGGAACTGATTGAGATAAACGCGGCTTGTCCGGCCCTGCTGGATATCCTGGAGGTGGAAGGAGGTGTGGAAAGCCCCAAGGCCAATCATAATTGACGGGATAGGAGACGAAAGCTTCGTCTGCGGCCTTTGACGCGTGGCCCGACAGCGACACGTCGGACGGTTCACGTTTCGCTTTCTTTCCAACGCCTGGCGCGCTCACTGAGACCAGAGAAGTGTTCTCTATGACTTCGATGTCGCTGGACGCGTCCTCGACCTTCCTCTTCGCAGATGCTGGGGGCTCATCGTCGTCCGACTCTATGACTATGATTTCGGCGTCTGGAGGTGGGACGAACTTTGTTCCTTTGCCAGTTCTGGATGTCAATGAAGCAGTGGGCTTTACAGGACGCGCAGAACGCGCTTCTTTGTCAAGCCTAGGTGGAGAGAAGAAAGCGTGGAGGGTCCCAGCACGGCCTGGGGTGTCGACGTGCTTTTTTGCGCCCGGTGCCATTCAAAAGGAACCTTGGCGTTGGCGTTGAAGATAAGGGCAGGAGCCCGTTGTCACAATGCGTAGAATCAAGGAGAAAGTTTGCTGGACGTCGACTCGTCGGAGTCGGAGGCTTGAACAAGCCCGCCGGCCGAGACGGGCCGATGGAGCGCCGGTCTGTCCGCGAAAATCACGTTTTCTAGCCACCTTTGAGCGCGATCATCGATGGTCTGTCCGCTACTCGAGCTTTCATGGCACCAGCTGGTGAGTCAAATGATAGGTGGACGACTTCTGTGGAATTGTGACTTATGTACTCCACACAGTCGCCACTTCTCTGAAGCAGGCCTCGCGTTTGCCTCGTTGAAAGATTAGAATCTCTTTCGTCATTCTGGGCCAACTAGGCCTCTTATCTTGCAAGCGGAAACTCGAGTCATCTGTTGATCCAAACCCCCATGTCTCCTACAGCAACCAGTGCCATCGCCGCGACAGAGGGCATCGTCAGCGAGACGAATGCCTCCACGACAAAGAAACTCGAGACTGTTCGTCCGACCGCCATCCTGCACCGCACGCCTTGGCGCCCGCCAGTCGCTGTGAGCGGGAAGGGTGTGTACATCACCCTCGAGGATGGGCGGACCGTCCTAGACGCTGTCGGCGGTGCTGCGGTCGCGTGCATTGGAAACGGCCACCCAGCGATACAACAAGCGATCAAGGACCAAGTGGACAAGCTCTCCTGTGAGTGCGCATGTGCACACTTTCGGAGTATGGGGATGACGCTGCTGTGTAATGAAAGACGTGTATAATATGCAACTGTCGAATGAGCCTGCTGAGGAGCTCGCCCGGGTCCTCATCGATTCCAGCAAGGGTGCGTTCGAGCTGTGCGGGCTCGTATCCGGAGGTAATGGATTTCCCCGTGTCCTCGTGGTACCTGGCGGTCTGACGAATCTATAGGTTCCGAAGCCATGGAAGGCGTGATCAAGATCGCCCGCCAGGTGAGGATGTTGGTATATCTGGATCCCCAGTGCACTAACGGACGGGCGCGCCGCAGTACTTCTTCGAGACAAACCAGCCCCAGCGCACGAACTTCATCTCCAGGCAGCTCTCTTACCACGGGAACACAATGACGACGCTGTCTCTGTCTGGGCACCCTGCCCGGCGCCTCCCTTACGAGGCTTTGCTCGACCACGATCACTTCCAGCAGGTTTCCCCCGCGTTCGCAAAGCGATTCCAGAAGCCTGAAGAGACTGAAGAGCAGTACGTGGAGCGGCTGCGGCAGGAGCTTGAGGACAAGTTTATCGCGCTCGGGCCGGACACCGTTATTGGCTGTATGCATACCTCTCCTGTCCGCGAGGCTGCACATTCTGACTGCCCTCAGTCGTGGCCGAAACGGTTGTCGGCGCAACTACGGGCTGTCTCACTGCTCCCAAGGGATACTTCAGAGCCATGAAGTCTGTCTGCCACAAGTACGGCGCGCTCTTCATCCTCGACGAAGTGATGAGCGGAATGGGCCGTGCGTATGATCACTCCGGGCAGGCTCTGCGATTGTCCTGATAGTAAATCGCAGGCATGGGCACTTTACATGCATGGGAGAGTTTTGGCGACAACGAGGCGCCCGACATCGAGGCAGTCGCGAAGGGTCTGGGCGGCGGGTATGCGTCCATCGGCGCGGTCCTTGTAAACAAGCGCATCGCGGACGGCATACGCGACAAAAACGGCTTCTGGAAGCACGGCCACACATACCAGGTGAGCGTCACCGCGTCACCGTCGCCACCCTGGCTCTGCGTTGACACCCGCCTGCCAGGCGCACCCGCTCGCCTGCGCTGCGGCCCTCGCGGTGCAGAAAGTGCTCGCAGACGGCACGCTCCTCGCGAACGCGCGCACCCAGGGCGAGTACCTCTCTTCCCTATTGCGCAAGCGGCTGCAGGGCCCTAATGCCCTCGCGGCGCCGTACGCGTTTGATGTGCGCGGGGGTGGCGTGTTCTGGGCCGTCGAGTTCGACTTCACCGACCCCGATGCGCCGCATGTCGACTTCAAGGGACGCCCGTTCGCGATGATTGTGCAGGCGCGGTGCCTGGAGAACAACTTGATCGTGATGGGCATGACAGGTGGTGCAAATGTGGAGGGCACGGTGGGCGACCACTTGATTTTTGCGCCGGCGTATAACGTGACGAAAGAGGAGGTGGAGAAGATTGTTGATATATTCGTGGACAGCGTAGAGGCTGTACTGCGCGAATCGTTCTTGTAGAATAATCGTGAATAAATCGTCGTGCAGATAAGTTGTACAATTTTCTCTGCTCATGAGACCGCGTCAAGGATGCCTCAATTGGCCGTCTGGATTGGATTACCAGAACAGTATGAGTGTAGGAATGAGCTACACAAACAAAACTACAATACAATCCCTCTTTCACTTTCAGACAAGGATTCTACAGTCTCGTTCAGGGTGCCTTCGTCGGTATCCACCTCGGCACTGTCTGGTGATAAAAGTGCGACATGAAACCCTCAGTATGGGTAGCGGTCAGGTTGAAAAGCGGCTGGGTCGCGTTCTGCATAGCGTCAATGAGACAACCGTGATCATGAAGTAAATCTCCCAAAAAAAACGTACCACACGATTCGAAGACGGGCCAATGACTTTGGACGTGCCCTCTTCCTCGAGCCAACTAAGAGCCTCAACGAATGCCGTCTTGCGCAGGCGATCATTGAGTTCTACGACTCGATTAGCGATTTGCGTACTGGGTGTGCTACTTGAACGTACCTCCATCGGATGCCCACGCCTCCTCCAGCTGTCGCCTCCGTGCTTGGGACGGAAAAACCCTATGCTGAGCTGCAGACAAGCCAGCTATGCAGTACAGAGTGTGATACGCGTCAGGGTTCCTGGGAATGCATCAGCCAGTCTATCCAGTCGGATTGTGGCCCAACATACTTTGGGGGCTTGTCGCGCAAGCCGCCTGCGGGATGCTGCCCTGCACACAAGATATACTCCTGTAGAGCCTTCCTGTTGAAAAGCGAATCTGTGAGATGTTTAATTACTGGTCCAAATCAAGCACGAAATGAGTGTTCACCGTCGACATCTGCCCAGGCTTCATCATTGCCATCTGGATGTGCGTCGGATTCGTTTCTGTCGTGGTGGCCGGTGATGCCCAGCGCTTCCAGCAGTGCGAACTCGCCACCAACCCACCACGAGTAGCACCCGTCCACAAGCTTATTTGTGCGACCTTTGAAGCCACCCAGCTCTACCTCACTCCCCTGCATGTACACGAGCCATCGCAGCAGCCGCTTTCCGTTGATGTTTAGTGATGAGCCCTCCGGAAGGAACGGTTTGAGCAGCACCCACGACGCGAGCGCGCAGAATGCATACCCGCCGTGAGCCTCGCCGAGGTTCGGGCGAGGAAATGGCAGGCATTGGGGTGATGCGTCCTCGTCAGGTTGCGCAGCGAAGTACGGATGCGACGCGGACGCAAAACCTCCCTCGTATGTCTGGCAAGAGACTATGAATTCGGCCGTCCCGGCGATCAGTTCCGGCGTGACGATGTCGAGGAGATAGGCAACAACGAGTAGGCAGTAGATGCCACTAGAAACATTGAGCACGCCGCACCAGCCACCGAGCAGCTCACATACCGGACATCAACCTCACCGACCGTAGACACTATGAAAGACCCATCGGGCTGCTTCAAAGACATGTACCATTTGTAGATCTTTTCTCTGGACAGCACATAAGAAGAAGAACCGGAAAATGAGTGCGAGCGTACCGATCTATCTGGTCCCATCCCCCTTTCGGTCCTGGACGGCCGACTATTGCGAGCGAGCACACGGACGCATACGTCGCAAGAAGATGCGCCGCCTGCCCTGGGCCACCCCCGAATCCGCCATCAGGGTGCTGCCAGGACAGGATGGTATCAATGGCTCTGCTTCCCATCCAGCCGTCGTCCGATCTGCTCAAATATCTCGGACGCACCGTTGTTTGTTATTCGGATCTATCCCGACCTGCATCGTGCTGAAGCACTGGAGCGTCCAGAACATGAGCCATGGCTGGCTCGCATCCTGGCTAGTGTAGCGCGCAGGGAATCCCTGCACGAGGTTGCGCACGAGGAATTGCAGGTGCGGATTCTTGTTCAGAACAGGTGGTGTGTCCTCTCTCGGCAGATGAGAGACTAGGACATCCTCTGTCTCCGACTGCAGATCGGATGTCTTGGTTGGATAGCCGTCTATCGGGGTCGAGCGCGGCAGCCAGGACATGATGGTGGTCAAGGGAAGAGCGCTCTGAGGTTCACAAATTCCAATTGTTCGTCGCTGTGAGACTGAGTGTGTTGTTGCCCGATAGACCCCAATATAGGGTTAGGGGCCCACCGCGTTGGCAGCTGTCTTCCGTCTTCAAAATTGGGAACCTTCTCTGACTCTGAGTGACCAAGCGACCTGCTTGCTCGGGGCGAACTTATCCCCCTGACCATCAAGCTTCACGTCCATTTCGCCTTGACAAGCGCTGCCGGACGCCGCACCCGGGACATCGCCTAACTTACAGGCAGGCAAAATACCTCATCCACTCAATGAAGACGCGCAGATAAAGAGCAGCGGCAGTCGCCCGACGAACCCGACGATCATACCTCCTGCCTTCCACCATCGTGGCGATGGCGGCCACGCCTCTGCGCGATGTCAAAGCCCCGTCCGATGTGCAGCACATTCAGCAAGACTCGCAGGCTACGGCCAACTCGGCGCCATCTCCCAGCAGCGCTATTCCGCAAAGGAGCGCATGGAGCTCGGTTTGCATCGTTGCGGCATGCACAAGCTCGATGATGATGAACGTACGTCGCCATCTTGCTTTCGAGACACGCGTTTGACATGCTGGACACAACACAGGGCGCGTACGGAATGGCCGTGGCCATATTTCTCCCTGCAGCTGGGAAAGACCTCGACATCCCTCAAAATAATCTACAGTGGATTGTGTCCGCGTATGCGATCAGCTCGGTAAGTAATCCACTGTCAAGACTGTCGGCTGTCTTAAGTACTTGGTGGTCTTAGGCATGCTTTCTTGTGCTGTTCGGCCGTCTCGCCGATCTTTACGGCAGGAAGAGGGTCTGGCTCGCTGGATATCTATTTTTGGCGGTGTTCGGGCTCGGGGCGGGATTTTCGCAAGGTATGCACTGTCTCTCGCGCGCTGCAACATCGCTTGACATTCTATCGAGACGGGATCACGCTCGATGTGCTGCGAGGCATCCAAGGTATAGGCGGCGCCGCCGTCATTCCTGCAGCGGTGAGCAACATGATCCACTCATATCATCCTGAACCTCATCTGTGTTATTAGCTCGGAATCCTGGCCAAGGCTTTCCCTCCATCTCGCGCTCGGTCGGCGGCGTTTGCCACGTTCGCTGCTGGCGCCCCCCTCGGCGGCGTAGTTGGCTTCGTCCTTGGCGGCGTTCTCACACAAGAGACAAAGTGCGTCTTCCCCTCAGTGCGGTTCTTACCGCGTTGAGCTGACACCGTGTAGGCCAACATGGCGATCTCCGATGTTCGTGTTCGCCGGACTGTGTCTCCTAGGCATCTTGTTGGGCCTGTTCGTTATCGACGCGGACGAACCATCTACGGAAGACGATCAGCGCGTGGATTGGCTCGGAGCATTCCTCGTGTCCTCCGGCCTCGTTTTGCTCGTATTCGTTTTGAGCGACTCACCAACCGCGCCGAAAGGGTGGCGAGCACCGTGTGAGTGCAGCTGTCCTTGTGGCGCACTCAGCATTGACGATCTGTCCATTAGACATCATTGCGCTGACAATTGTCAGCTTCGTGCTGTTGCTCCTGTTCGTCATGTGGCAGCACTATCTTGAGCGGCGTCAGCTGGACCCGACATTGCCCCGCACGCGCTGGACCGCACCGCCGTTGATGAAGCTGTCAATGTGGGGGCGCGCAAAGGGCCGGTTTGCGGTGATACAGCTCGTCGCTTGCCTCAACTGGGCGAGCTTCGTGTGCTGGCTGGTTTGGGTACAGCTGTACTACCAGTCGTTCCTGCACATGTCCCCCATCGACACCGTGCTGCGCATCCTTCCCATCTTCTTCGTCGGCGTGCTCGCCAACGTCGTCATCTCGCTCATCGTGGGTCGCGTTGACTTGGTCTATATCATCGGTAGGTCTCTGCTGTCCAGTCTTGGCCTCATACTTATCATCGCACAGCAATCGGGACATGCTTTACTGGCGTCGCAAACGTCTTCTACGCCATCATCCGGCCGTCTGCGCCGTACTGGGCGTACGGATTTCCCTCTGCTCTCATCATTGTCCTCGGGGCGGACTTTGTCTTCGCCGCGGGCACGCTGTTTATCGCGAAGATCTGCCTGCCGCACGAACAGAGCGTCGCCGGCGCGGTCTTCCAGTCTATGACGCAGATCGGCACATCCGTGGGGTTATCGGTGTCCACGATCGTGTTCAACAGCGTGCTGAAGTCGCAGTCGTCGCGATTGGGTGTCGAGGTGGACAAGGCGGGGACAAATGCGCCCTTTGCCGCGCAGCTCAAGGCGTATCACGCTGCTGAATGGACGGGCTTTGCGTTCGGTATCTTCTGTGAGTTCATCTACCTGTCTTGCAGCAGTCCATTGCTGACATGATGGGGCGCAGGTACCGTGGTCAGCTTACTTTTCTTGCGGGGAGTTGGCGTCGCCGGCCACGAAGACGAGCATTCTACGGATAGCGAGAATACTCCCGTGCATTCATTCTCGCAGGAAGCTCCGCACACCAACATTGACGAGAAGTTACCGTGTACCAATCAAAGATAGGCACAGCATCAAAGTGCAGTTCAACGATGGAATTGTCCGATACGTCACGGTTCTGTATCCCCCGTACTTACGTGCCTAGCAGGACGTAGATTTGGCCCCGCATCAACGTTATAGCATCGCATACAGATCGCTAGCGAAGCACACATCATTCGTACGAGCGTTCCCAGAGAATACAGTCATATAGGTGTAGGGCTATGGCGTATAGAACGAAAATACCCTCGTCGGTGTCAACCGTCTCGACCGTCGCCCCCGCGCCTTCAACGTGTAAGAAAGACCCCGTTCGCCAACCGTTCGTCACGGTGGACCCCACTAGTCCGCGTTGATCTGGCGAAGACGCCTCAAGATCTTTGCGAAAGCAAGTTTCGACCGGCCTTCGTTTGGGCGTGTACTTATTCCGGGATTCGTGTGCTGGGTGTTTTGCCATTTGTGCCCCGTGCGGCGAGTCGTGCTCTACATGGATGGGGAGTCACAAGGACGCGAGCAGGTGCGATAGCGGCGAGGGGTGACGCAGTAGCGAGCTGAGGTGCCGGTGAACTCCGGGCAGATGAATCCGTGTCTTCTTCGGCTTGTTCGAAGGTCGGAGACTCTGGGAGGTGCACATCCTCGACATCTTCCAAAGGAGCCATTGCAACAGGTGTCCAGGCATTTCGACGTCTGCCACTGTCCAGACTCTGTCCGGGAGATCGAGTGAAGACCTCTCGAGCAGTGGCGCCGCCGCTCTGACATATCGGAGACAATGTCGGAGGCACTGACTGGACCCCTCGTCAGCGGGCTTGTACGTGTTGTACGTCTTGACGACCGGGTACTGAGTGTGAGTCATGGTGAAGGCCGTGGCGGTAATATGGGAGCCTTTTAATCGGTCGTCTTTGAATGATATGTTCCAAGCTGACCGGCGTACCACGGCGCCTCTCTCTTCTCTTCCTCGACAGCATCGAGGCTTGCTCTAATTTGCGGTGTCAACGACCATCCTCCATCGTTCCTACCGATTGAAACACTTCCCGAGTAGCTCAGTTCTCCGTCGGTGTGTGCGTCTCTTTAGATACATAATATTGCTTCTCATCTTGCATGCCAGATGACCGACGCGACGCGTCGCGCTCCAGTCGCACGCTCACCCCGCATGTCACTTCCCTTCCCCCCCGACGTCAACCGGAATCCTCGCCTCCAATTCTATGGTGTTGCCGTCAGCAAGGAGTGGCTCTGTACATTTGGAGAGAACAATAGCGCTCCGGATGGCCAGAAGCCAAACGACATCACGCTGGCCTTCCATGCCTTCGTCGTCTTACACCACCTGACCAAGATACAGAACTTGACCATAGAGGCCACGTCTTACGACCCGGTCACATTCCCAGGCATGACTCCATGGGAGGATGGCTCTGTCGTGGTCCTGGCGGTCTGCTCGACCGACTGGGAGTCGTACAAGTGCCGTCCCAGCCAACCCAAGGTGGACAAGCTCGCGAGGCTTACGGGGCAGACTCCGAAGTGGTGGGTGGACTTCAATCCGCCTAGCTACTATATGTAGCGGTGAGTTTCATCTACGCGTTATCCTGCTGCTTGTTGCTCATGAGGGCTTGTCGCTACCAGTCCCGTTGTTCCCATGCGTCATCTCCACTTTCCGTCCTATCTGTCGCACTTCTGTACCATTGCTTTGTCGCATTACAAGATCGCTTATCATATGTATTCTATGTCTTTACTCTCAAGTCGTCAGGAAGACGCGTAGGCCGCGCCGCCGCAGAACCATCAGTTGGACATCTTCGACGCATCTCGAGTCTGTCGCATCGTCGCATCGCTACATCCTGACGGCTCCCCTTTCATGCATCTCTTTCCTGTCTCGCATCTATGTGGCTTATATACACTGACTACAATAGGTACATGAACTCTAGCTACGCCACGGTAGGCGCAGACCGCATCTATGGGGTCCTACGGCGTAGAGTGGGGAGACTAACGCGAAGGCCCAAGAGTTGTCGGTCAATAACCGCACGATAGCGTCCTCGCGTTCTGGAGATTATGGGACCGGCAATCGAGGTATAATCGAGGGGCGACAGACGTGAAGTAGCTAGGATAGGATATATAGGATAGGATACAACCCGCAGGGGTCCCGATGAGGCTGGGAGCTGCTCGGGAGATTCCATGTGTCGCGGCCCGGGCCTCCTCAACCACAGACTGCCATCCACCTTATTCACCCCGCCGATGGACACCCTTCCCAAAGAATTCAGTGCGATGTCCGTAGGTGGGTCAAGGCTTTTCACTTCTTCACCGTTTCTCATATGCGTGCTAGATGTCCCATACAACGCGTCGCGCTCCAGACGGCCGCTCCCCTCGCATGACACTTCCCTTCCCTCCCGGCGTCAACCGGAATCCTCGCCTCCAATTCCATGGTGTTGCCGTCAGCAAGGAGTGGCTCTGCAAGTATGGAGAGGACCACATTGTTCAGGATGGCCGGAAGCACAATGACATCACGCTGGCCTTCCATGCCTTCGTTGTCTTACAGAAGCGGACCAAAATCCAGAACTTGACCGGAGAGGCCACGTCTTACGACCCGGTCACATTTCCAGGCATGACTCCATGGGAGGATGGCTCTGTCGTGGTCCTGGCGGTCTGCTCGACGGACTGGGAGTCGTACAAGTGCCGTCCCAGCCAACCCAAGGTGGACAAGCTCGCGAGGCTTACGGGACAGACTCCGAAGTGGTGGGTGGACTTCAATCCGCCGAGCTACTATATGTAGAGGTGAGTTTTATCTACGCGTCATCCTGCTGCTTATTGCTCATGAGGGCTTCAAGTTGTCGCTGCCAGTCCCGTTCATGTTCCCATTCGGTCTCCAATTTCCTTCCCACCTGTCAAACTGCTGTACTCTTGCTTTGTCGCATAACAAGATCGCATATCACGTCTCCATCTCTCAAGTCGTCAGGCAGACGCGTAAGGCTGCGCCGCCGCGAAACCGCCATTCGACGACGTCGAGTTTGTATGGCATCGTCGCGTCGCTACATCCTGACTTGCGAGTGCCTCTGCTGTGCAGCCCCTTCCTGTCCGCTCGCGCCCGACCGCCGAAGTGGCTATTCACCATTATCTCTTATATTGACTGACTATACAGTACGGACATGAGCTTTGGCTGCGCCACGGTAGGCGTAGACCGCATATATGCGAACATTGTGAGTCATGTAGGTCTTACTGCGTGCCAATATAGAGTGAGGAGAGCCGCTATGTTGATAGCCAAGTCCCTGCAAGCCGGCACCGTTGGATGAGAGAGGGCCAACGGGTGGCGACAGCGTCTCCGTTCTGAGTTATTGTGACATCGGGGCCGCAGCGCTGAGATGAGCGGGAGAGGTAGCGATCTTGCTGCCCCTTCGTGCGCCATGCTGCATGTTGACTACACACGGGGAAGAAAGTAGCATGCCTCCAGGCAGTGATCCGCACTATGTGAACCCTGTATAAAAATGGTGCGAGGCTCTGCGCGATGGACAATCAGCCTGCGAAGCAGAGACAGCACGCACCCTGGACGAGCAAGCTTTGGTGTTCCTGTGGCGAGCTGAACGCGTCGCGCTGGACCGGACCTTTTGATAAGGGGGGCATGTCAGTATATGCGCATTCATAGAAACATCTAACTGCGCACCTGGCTGCTGCGAGCACCATCTCCTGCCCTCGTCCGCCTCTGCACGACTGTGCGGCGCCCCTACGTCAAGGATTTCGAGTGTGCCTTGACTATGAGCGTGTCGTGCTGCGGCATACGCGATTGCTGGCTGCGCGGCGAGCATATGTCGGTTTGGGACGAAAGGGTTGAAGGCGGGAGCGCGACTCACTGGCGCAGAAGGTATTCCTTGACCGGGTACTCATCGGTCGCATGTGACGTTCTTACAGCGTTATCTAGACTTGAGGTCAGGCTCAGGACGTCATGCGAGGGACAGGACGCACAAGCGCCTTGGTTTCTGGTCCTACATAGAGTGTAACTGTCTAAGCGCGCACACACAGTCGCCAAACCGACGCACCTGAACAGACCTCAACATCTGGACACCTCCTTCTCCACACGAAATGTCGCGCCTTGTCCGTACCCCCATGCAAGGAAGTTGCGGGGCAGCCGCGTTGCACAACCTCGCGCGCGCCGTCTTCTGCGCTCTATATCGCGCCGCACACCCCCGATCTCCCTCGTGCGCTCCTCGAAGGCTTGATGTCGTGCTTGCGGTGCAGCAGTAAGGGCGTCGGGGCTTGCATCTTGGGCGGGCTGGGTCACCGCGGGGAATGCCTGGAAAATCGACGAGAGGCGCTGAAGACTTCGCTCCGCGCGCCATCCAGTCCTCGAGCGCAGCGCAGTCTCAGCTATCCGCTTGGTGGCACCTTCCAAAACACCTGATCCATAGCTATGAACCAAGCACCGAAGTCAGAGCCCTGTCAAGCGGTCAACAGAACGTGCGTAATGGCGTATGCGTACAGTAGACTGACGATGGCGCATCTACAGGGGAGCTTCGTGGATGGTCTTGTCAATAGGTCCAATATCGAGCTTTGAGTGCAGCGTACAGCACCGCGGGGAGAAGAGGAGGCGCGCAGTGTTACACGCACGGTCAGTTGATGTATGAGCCCACGTCCGTCCGCGCGGGGTCGTGCGATACAAAGATGGAGGACGCACCGAGTGTATCGCTTCGTACTCCAACCGAACGCGGTCAACTTGACGTGTATGATGCCTGCCGTGCGCAGAACCTGGTGATCGTGCCGCTGCGTTTGTGACGACTGACTGGGAAGATATGTGAGTAAGTATATGTGCACAGGATCGCCAAACCGACCGCACCTCAACATCCAGACATCCTTCTGCACACAACATGTCGCGCCGGGTCCCGTATTCCACCTGAAAAGAGACAGGGAAACACGCGCTCACGGCGGCCCAGTTACAAGACCTCGTGCCGCCTTCTCCACACCTTCTGCTGAGTCGCCTCTGCAGAGGATACCGGACTGCACGTCTCAGATCTCCCTCGTGCAGTCCTTTAGCGCACGAAGCCGCGTGCGCGTGCGGTGCATTAATCCGGGGCTCCATCTTGGTCGTCACAAGAGCGAGCTGGCCGGTCGTCGCGGAGAGGTTGTAGGCCGGGACAATGGAAAACAGGGACTTGGAAGTTGGGCGGGTGAAGTCGCGCGATGGGGCAATGAACCGGAGGGGATGGTGAAGCGGGAACTGTGAAAGAGGAGGAGTGAAGGAGCAGAGGTTGGCCGTCGGAGTCGGTGGGATGGAGTCCGTACTGTACCAAGATACATTGGCAACTGCAAAGAGTCAGGATGAGCATCGTCTGTGCGACAAATTGTACATCAACGCACCTGCACTGTCTAACTGACAGGTCTGCTGGCAGGCCTCTCCGTGGCTGGTCCGCGGCACTCCGGCGTTCTGCGCCTGTGTCTTGAGCTTGAGCACCGTATGAGGACATGATCAGGACATACGGCAGCGGTGGAAGTGGAAGTGGAGGCGGGAGGACAAAGGAGGACGCTTCGCAGTGAGCCGGAGATATCGGCGATGGTCGGTCCCGCGCGTTCGTCAATCTCATGTCGATCTGATCGTCAGATTCGCCTTTATACTCCTACCCAATGCGTTGCAGTCCCGGCTGTGCTTGTGTACAGCAGGGCTTGAGTGGCCCCGCTGTACATGTCGCGATCGGTGAGAGCCACAGCGCATCACGCAATCGCCGTGCACGTCTCAGGACGGCATCCGCACAGTGGAATTCACGCCCGCAATACTGCGTCCCCTTCCAGGACTGAACGTCTGAACTGCTAGACTCCAGCAGTGGCATGGCATCAAGATGCATCCACTTCACTCATGTTGCTGCTGATCTCGAAGTCGACCGACTTGCTCAGCCTGGCAGTACGGTCGCGTCCCGGAGGTTCATCATCACTCTCCGAGGCTCAGTTCACCATGGTAAATTGTCTTCGCGCGCTGTCTCTTGTATTACAACAACGAAGATGAGATAATATGTTAACCTGCGGTAAATTTTACCGATCACCCCGTGCAGTTGTCATGTTCCTTGAGATCGACGACTTGTATAGCGCGACAAGCTTGATGTTGTTTCAGCAGGGCGTCGGCACCACGAGTCGTTGTTGGATAGGAGCGGTACATGCGGGCGCGGGGTGAGAAACGATGGGCTTGGATCTTTGCGCGTGGGCCAGGCTGCACAGGGAACGGGTGGAGGAGGTAGCGCGCCCACCCTGGTGATCGCCGCCCCCTGTGATATCTGCGGGGTACATAGCCCGCGCGACGGTCAATCAACTGTTTAGCGAATGGCACTCACCGTGCCGAGCGTTGCGTGCGATCTGCTTTTCTGGCCAGCTGAGTGGGTAGGTTAGCACATGCGCATACAATGTACCTGAGCTTCACCTACCTCTCGACAGACCATGCTGCGCCGTATGCATTCTTCTAGACATCCCCAAGGCCCCATTCGCATTGCGCGCCATCAGGACCCTGTAGCAGTCGTTCGGTGAGCTCGTCGAATGCCGCAAGTCGCGTGTACATACGTGACGTGCGCGTCCATTTGACAGGGATGCGGCGTGTCTTCAGAGGCGGGCTGCGCGGCGCGTGTGGGCACCGCGAATGATGATGCGCTGGACGGCGGTGGTCCCGCAGCTGTTCGGGGCGGGACCGCGACTCCTTGAGGCGGAGGACGTTGGTGGCCGGGCAAATCGAGGTGATAGACACGGCGGCTGCCGAGTGCCGCTCGTCTTCGAAACTGCTCGTAAAGCTGAACCGTTACCCCGGTATGTCTTCAACCAGGGCTCAACTTGAAGCCAGGGAGAGCGCGACGGTCCATGTGGCGGAGCTTCCACGTTCGGCCTGGGCGCGGTCAGAGCGAACGTCGAGCAAGAAAACGACAGTGTAGGTACTCAGCGCAATCATGAGCGGCGATCTGAACAGTGACTAGGCGCGCGATGACCGCATGCTTGGCGCGGAGCGTCGATGTTCTTGCGAAGCGTGCTGTGGCAGCAGTCGACTGGGTATGAGCGTCAGTATATGGACAGCTGCAGTCGAAGGGCACTAACTTGCTTTCTGCACAATTGACCTCTGGGGGCCTGAGGGCGGGATATAGGTTGAGCATTGAAAGGAATAGAGGCCTCGTGAGCGAATCGTTGACCGTCGAGTCGGAGTAGTGCTGTTCGTGCGATCGTTGTTGACAGGCTCCTCGAGGACAAATCAAAGTTCTGCCTCAAGCTGCGAACGGCGAGGGTCAGTGATATGCAAATGAGAACGCTGAGAGTGATACGCACTTGTGTGCACGCAGCTTGCACGACATCTTCCCCCTCTCCTGCCTCCGCTGAGAACTTCGCAATGCCCCCCCTCTACGTCCTTTGAAGATGCCCCGAAGGCTATTGGACCGGCTGGCCGTCGATATTCGCGGCATTTGCGCAGCGGAAGGCGCATGTTTCGGATCGAGACAACGTCGCCCATCGACGAAAGTCGGTTTGAAAGCGGTTTGAAAGCGCTCAAGGCGGGAGCATGGGGGGAAAGAGGCTGAACGGAGCCTGGGTGACCACTGACTATCGGTCAGCGGGGCTGCAGATGGTAGCGGCCAAGAACGGATAGCACGTACGAAGTTAGCCCCCCTTGTCCGTGTCCTCTCGCGCTCCTCGAGTCTGCTCAGTACCCGCGCCGCGCCCACACGACCCCAATCTGCCACTGCCCCGCGCTCTCTCTGCATGGGCGAGAGCAGCAAGTTCCGCCGTCCATTCGGCTGTGGGGCACAAAACGCCAGAGTCTGCAAGAATCAGTCAAGTTGGTCGAGCTCAGCGCGTGGAGTCAAGACGCACCTCATCTCAAGTAGATCATGTATTTCTTGCGGCCTTGAGGCGGCTCGACATCGTTGATAGCGCGTAGGTTCCAGTTGGCCATGTGCGTGCCTAGTATGTAAAAGCGTAATTCCAGGGACTCAGTTCGAGTGCGTTGAGCGGGTGGCGAGACCCATGGAAGAATGCTGCGTGAATGCGTCGACTTTGCCGCGCGCGCTCATCCAGCCCACGTGTTGCACCTTTCGACCTACCTCGACCTCGAGCGCAGCGCACTCTCCCCTTCCCACCGGGATACTCTATCGTCTTCAAAACCACCTAATCCGCAAGTATGAACCCCCCACAGGATACAGATTCCGGCCAACCGGCCAACAGAACGTGTGTGTCCGCGCAATACTAAGTACTGACCCTGACATATTGCACATCGACAGGCCAGACCCCCCCGATTCGCAGCGATCGGGAGCAGAGTACGCCAGTGCTTTTTCCTTCGCTGCCTGTAATTGATGTCCCTCCGCGATAGAGCTGTGATCGGCGGTGTACAAGGAGGGACGGTCCAGCGCCGCATCGACCGCCTGACTGAATCCACGGAGATCGGTGCGTAGCTAGTTTTCAACCGTTCTTTGCACCGTCACTCACTCGTCGTCGTGGCCAGTGATTCGTGCGCAGGGCTTGCCCCGCCTCAAGAATCTGCTCGGCAGGGAGCGGCGGTTCTCCCTCAGCATCACCGACGGGGTGAAGACGAAGAGGACGCAGGCTGCCAGGAGGAAGGAACAGTATGTCACATGGACCTTCATGCTAAGTGGATTGTGAGTACCGCCACTCTTCCCAGCGTCTTGCAACAAGCTGACCTTTCGCAGTAACCTTGAATCGGACCCAGACATCACGATTCGCGTCCTCGCCAAGAGGATGCTGCGTAAGAACAAACTTTTGGCGACAGTCAAATGTCCTCTCAAGTCGATCCTCACATCTGCACAACAAAGTGCGTATCGTTGACACGATTGGCTTCTATCCGCTTACGAATATCTCTGATAGATACGGACTTCAACCCTGGTGTGCCTGGAACCGCACTAGACACAACGATCAGGCTGTCGATCTCGGTCCTTTCTAGTCTTCCTACTCTCGAGTCCGCTCCTGCTGTCGCTGCTAAACCGGTCTCTATGACATCTCCGAGCCTTGATGTTGGTTCTCAAGCAGCGGCATCGCTTAGAGAGACACCATCTGCACTATCTATGTCAGATCTTCTGCCAGCAACTGAGGCCGTGTTGACTACTGTTCCGCAGAAACTGGAACACATGCATACCCCATCAGAACAATTGGAAAAGGCAGGAGAGGCTATTAGCAAAGCTCCAGAAGTTGTGGAAAAAGTGATAAATGTATATGACACTTGGGAAAGTGCAATGGACAAATTTCAATGGTTTGTGAATGTAGTTGATGATATTGCAGAGGTAGGTCTGCCTTTCTTTGTCTCTGACATGATCTTAGAAGACTTGTTTTAGATCCACCCATATGTGAAGGCAGCATGGATGCTGCTATCAGTCCTACCAAAGGTGTGTGTTGTAGCTGCTATCAGAAACTGTGAGACCTTGATTTGGAAGGATTGGTTAGACTTTTTTGAAGCAGGTTCAACTTGATCAGGATATACATGACCTATTCCTCACTATAAGGGATACATTTGAACTTCTCAAAGAGGCCAGACAAATTATGCAGAAGCCTAAGACAAAACAGGCAGATATACTCATTACTATGGTGATGTTGATACACTCTGCTGGTGAATTTATTCAAGCATATGCAGCAGAACCATCATTTTGTAAGTTGTCAATGATATCAAATATGAATACAACTGGGCTAATCCTTTTTTAGTGAAGCGACTATGGTCAAATCACTTTGGCTCAGCAGATGCAGAGATCAAAAGATACAATCAAGCTCTTGCTGGTTTACAAAAGAGCTTTTCAGACCATGCCACAGTGTATACTCAATCCAATACAACAATTGCAGTAGAACTTATCAATGGATTGTCCATTCAGCTAAAAGAAGTACTACAGATAATGAAGGATGAAGGTTAGTAATCCCATGCCACATGTCATATCAACTAACACTCATTATACAGGCCTGAACAGAGAAGTTGATAAATTACTGGTTTATTATGAATCAGGCTCCTCTAAGCATCCTAAAGTGAATACTGGGTGTCTTGCTGGTACCAGGACAAAATTCTTGGACCATATCTATGCATGGATAAAAAATCCAGAGTCAGATCGTGCCCTTGTATTGTTTGGCAAAGCAGGCACAGGAAAATCATCTATTGCACATGAGATTTTGGAACATTTTGACAAAACCAAGCCATCTATTACATCCTTTGTCTTTGTGAGGTCAGAGTCACAGAATGCATTACGCAATTTGTTGCCAACACTGGCTTATGATCTTGCCAAGTTGTATCCCTCATTCAAATCTGAACTGGGAAAGAGTATGAAAGAGTCAGAGTGGCTGGGTACTTGGCAATATGAGAACCATTTCAACTGTCTTTTGCAGCAACCATTTGACAAGTTACAAACTAAAAAGGCACCACCTATTGTGATTGTGATTGATGCCTTGGATGAAAGTGGTGACACAGCACATAAAAGAGGATTGCATGTTTTCCTAGCGCAAAACATCTCAAGGCTTCCTTCAAATATTCGAGTCTTGATCACTTCTAGGACTGAAGAAGATATTGTGGATGCTTTCAGAAGTGCTCATTCAGTTGAAATTAAATACATGGATGACCCGATACTGGCAGCTACTACTAATGATGATATACAGAAATTTATATCTCAAGAATTGTCAGATATCACGCCTAAAGTCATGTCCAAGGAGAGATTGGAGAAAACTGTAGAGCAATTGACAGCAAGAGCTGAAGGTCTGTTTCAGTGGGCTGCAGTGGCATGTGAATACATTTGCAAACCACCTATAGGCTTGACAACACTGAAATGCATCATACGCCTATTGGCCTCTAAGAAATTCAGACCCCTTGATACCTTATATGAATTGGTTCTTGAAGCAAAATTCAAAGACTCTCAGAGTCAGTTTACTTCTGTGGTTGGCCAGCTTCTTTCTGCGTATGAACCACTTCCTGTATCTGCCCTTACAGCCTTGCAACAATATTGCAACTTAGACGAGGAACATCCACTTGAGGAAGAGGACACAGAGCTAGTCACAACTATATTATCTCATCTGGGCTCACTTTTGAGTAATGTGTCATCTACATCGGACCTCCCTGTTGTACCACTTCACACATCATTTCGTGACTTTCTCCTTGAGAAAGGGAGAACCACACTGTTTCATATTGATATAGCTCAAGCGCACTGCAGCATGGTGAAATCATGTTTGAAGGTCATGCTTGACAAGAATGGTCTCAAATTCAACATTTGTGATCTTACTACATCACATCTGGTGAATAAAGATGTGTCTGATCTTCAGGCTCGCATTGAAGCAAATATTCCATTACATCTGTCATATGCTTGCTGCTTTTGGGGTACACATTTGCAACACTGTGGTTTTGAAGAAACACTATGTACGGATATTGAAGCATTATTGGAGACAAAGGCTCTCTACTGGCTGGAAGTACTGAGCCTTACAGGCAAAGTACATTTTGCTTCACAGATATTACAATCTTTGAAGTTGTGGCTGTATCAAGGGGTAAGTGGGCTGTATCTGGAAAACTGACAATACTGACATAGTTGATGTTCCAGTTGAATTCAAGCTCAATGGCTATCAGACTCAAAGCACTTGTAGATGATGTGATCACATTTGTGCAGTATTTTGGTGTTCCAATCTCACAAAGTGCACCACATATCTATCTTTCTGCTCTTCCATTTACACCAAGAGAGTCTTGGATGCTCAAGCAGTATATAGCAAGATTCCCCAGGACACTGTCTCTCAAAAAAGGGCGGCTTGTAGAATGGCCTGCACTACGAATGATTATTCAGTGTCCAGAAAAAATGTCAGCGGTGTGTTTCTCACCAGATGGCCAGAGCATTGCCTCAGGGTCATATGATAGGACTGTGCGAGTCTGGGATGCAGCTACAAGTGCCACAGTTGCAGGGCCATTTGAGGGGCACACAGGCCCAGTCCTTTCTGTGGCATTCTCACCAGATGGCCAGAGCATTGCCTCAGGGTCATATGATAGGACTGTGCGAGTCTGGGATGCAGCCACAGGTGCCACAGTTGCAGGGCCATTTGAGGGGCACACAGGCCCAGTCCTTTCTGTGGCATTCTCACCAGATGGCCAGAGCATTGCCTCAGGGTCATATGATAGGACTGTGCGAGTCTGGGATGCAGCCACAGGTGCCACAGTTGCGGGGCCATTTGAGGGGCACACAGGCCCAGTCTATTCTGTGGGATTCTCACCAGATGGCCAGAGCATTGCCTCAGGGTCAGATGATGGGACTGTGCGAGTCTGGAATGCAGCCACAGGTGCCACAGTTGCAGGGCCATTTGAGGGGCACAGCGGCCCAGTCCTTTCTGTGGCATTCTCAACAGATGGCCAGAGCATTGCCTCAGGGTCATCTGATCGGACTGTGCGAGTCTGGAATGCAGCCACAGGTGCCACAGTTGCAGGGCCATTTGAGGGGCACAGCGGCCCAGTCCTTTCTGTGGCATTCTCACCAGATGGCCAGAGCATTGCCTCAGGGTCATCTGATGGGACTGTGCGAGTCTGGAATGCAGCCACAGGTGCCACAGTTGCAGGGCCATTTGAGGGGCACAGCGGCCCAGTCCTTTCTGTGGCATTCTCAACAGATGGCCAGAGCATTGCCTCAGGGTCATCTGATCGGACTGTGCGAGTCTGGAATGCAGCCACAGGTGCCACAGTTGCGGGGCCATTTGAGGGGCACAGCGGCCCAGTCCTTTCTGTGGGATTCTCACCAGATGGCCAGAGCATTGCCTCAGGGTCAGATGATCACACTGTGCGAGTCTGGGATGCAGCCACAGGTGCCACAGTTGCGGGGCCATTTGAGGGGCACACAGGCCCAGTCTATTCTGTGGGATTCTCACCAGATGGCCAGAGCATTGCCTCAGGGTCAGATGATCACACTGTGTGGGTCTGGGATGCAGCCACAGGTGCCACAGTTGCGGGGCCATTTGAGGGGCACACAGGCCCAGTCTATTCTGTGGGATTCTCACCAGATGGCCAGAGCATTGCCTCAGGGTCATATGATAGGACTGTGCGGGTCTGGGATGCAGCCACAGGTGCCACAGTTGCAGGGCCATTTGAGGGGCATACAGGCATAGTCTATTCTGTGGCATTCACACCAGATGGCCAGAGCATTGCCTCAGGGTCATATGATAGGACTGTGCGAGTCTGGGATGCAGCCACAGGTGCCACAGTTGCGGGGCCATTTGAGGGGCACACAGGCACAGTCTATTCTGTGGGATTCTCACCAGATGGCCAGAGCATTGCCTCAGGGTCAGATGATCACACTGTGTGGGTCTGGGATGCAGCCACAGGTGCCACAGTTGCAGGGCCATTTGAGGGGCACAGAGGCCCAGTCCTTTCTGTGGCATTCTCACCAGATGGCCAGAGCATTGCCTCAGGGTCATATGATAGGACTGTGCGAGTCTGGGATGCAGCCACAGGTGCCACAGTTGCAGGGCCATTTGAGGGGCATACAGGCATAGTCTATTCTGTGGCATTCACACCAGATGGCCAAAGCATTGCCTCAGGGTCAGATGATGGGACTGTGCGGGTCTGGAATGCAAAACTAGACCTACCAGAAGAACAGATTGAAGTGTGTTCCAGTTTTACAGACCAACCTGTCATTGATGAACATGGTTGGATTCACTGTGGAGACACCCAGCTTTTAATGTGGGTTCCCCCTCTACATAGACACAGTCTTCATCGCCCAAGCAATATTTGGATGAGCACCTCAGAACAGGAGACAAAGCTGGATCTTCTGAATTTTGTTCATGGGAGAGACTGGGTGAGATGTTCAGCAGGAGATATATGTTAACGCCTGGGTATGGTCAGATTTACTATACTTGAGTCCTCTCATTCCGTGGATATTTTGAACTGTGTCATATTTGAATTTGGTATAACTTACTTTTATCATTGTTACCAGCAATCATAGTACATTCATCCACTTGGTGGGAAATGGCCAGTGCAAGCATGGCAGTACAATTACTCTTAATCATTAAGGGGGCAGGGGGGAGAGGGGCTTGGCCATTAAATATACCCAAGCAAAATTGCTGACAGTCTAGGCTTGGGGATTGTCTCTATCACTGGGTGGTAGCTCAACATCCTGCATGCTCCGATGCACTAGGTGATTGGAGGTGAGTGTTGCAATGTTGTGACATTGTGATTATTCTTCCGGTAAGAATGCTCCGGAATGGTGGTCAGAATCCTGAGGCAATAATCGGGACATTGATAAAAATACAAAACAATCGGGATCAGAACGATGCAGTGTGAGTACAAGAACTGAGGTGAACAATGGTCAGAGGACAGTGGTGCGACTGCAGAGGAATACAGATGTCACAGTGACTGGAGTGGCATCGTGCATACATTCTGATGACAATCTCAACAGTAAACATGTCTGATGGAATTCCGACGCGTTGTGACAGCTGTGGGAGGTGCTGTGCTCGAGGTCACATGGTGGCAGTTGGAACAACGAGCAAGTGGTCGGATGACTGTGTGTGCTGCGTGCGACAGCGTCGCTGGCGCGAGTGTGGTGTTCAAGGTATGATTCCGATTGCGTGACTGCTCTGCAAGACTCCAATCTTGTGAGCGGTTGGAAGAACTAATCAGGTGGTCGGAGCACTGCTGTGCGATGCTGCGATCTTCAGAATTGTGTGTCTGTCGACTTGATGAAAGTGCGAAAATTCTGTAATGATTGCCTCGCAGCATGGAGCGATGTGTATCAGCGCCGTCACCGTTGTGCTGACGCGCCACACAACATCGACAATGTGTATCTTGGCTTCCACTATGCCTATGGAGGCGGTTCCGGGCTCAATCAAGGGCTTGGATGTCATGTATTCCTAAGATGCCCAAGAGTTTATCTGATGCTGTATTTCACGGCAAAAGAGTTCTATTTCATTTTCACATGTATGTAATTTCTATCCACAGTAGCACCATAGAATTGCATGTATATGTGAATCAGTCATGATAGTATACATCACTATCTCGATTGAGCCCAGAACCACCTCCACAGGTGTAGTAGAAGCTGAGATACATGTTGTCAATGTCTCATGGCACGTCAGCACGACAGCAACAACGCGTCACATGTTGTGGGAAGCAGCGGCGATGTGTAAGCGTTGGAGTCAAGAGCGAAGCCACGGCACCTGGTGGCGCCGCAGCCGACGGGTCGAAGACCTCTGAACTCTTTTTTTCAGTGATTCTCATCCATTTTGCAAATCACAACAATTGTAGCTTTATATATATATATCTTTTCCCAAAGTACCAAAGAAGGGGAAAGAAATTGATGCAAAGAGCAAACTGTCTTGTAGGGCAGGAGATGATAGAAGGTCAACAACTACTGTACATATCCTACAAAGCTAAATGGCCTTGTAGTGTAGTGGTCAATACTATTGGTTGATATAAAGAACCAAGAGGTTGTAGGTTCAATTCTCCCTCTGTGCGACTTTTTAATAATATAATTATTCTGCCCGGGTATTGTAGTAGCCGGGTTTGTGCACCATGACGCGTTTAAACCTGCACCCAGTTGAAAGTGCCGGTTGATGCGTCATGGTGCGTGTTTGGCCTACCCGTGGGAAGATTTTACCTAAAATGGAAATCATGCAGTATTTTTTGCTGACTCGAGAACAATTGAAAACATGTTCATATTGTTGCTGGTTAGCTTGCAAAACGCAAAATACTTGCAGACATGAGTGTCTTTGGAAGTGAGAAGGTGTTGAAAAGCATTGGGCAGGAGCTACTTAGCTAAAAATTGCTCAATTACCGGGTAACCGGGTACTTTATCCCCGGGATTAGTAAGCAATGACTCATTGACCGGCAAAAATCCCAGTCTGCCTGATTCAACTGCGTCATTTTCCCACGCTTGTTGAGGAATTATATCATTGGCTATTCACATGATCAACATCCTCTCAACACTTCTGGTATATATAATGCATGGTAGTTAGCAACTAGAGCCCTCCCAATTGCCAACCTCACCATTGTCACCCCGTGGGAACATGTTACCAAAAAGGGAAGTTAGAAGGCCTTCTCTTCTGACCTGAGAACAATTGGTATCATGTGTATATCAATGCTAATTAGCTTGGAAAATGCAAAATACTCGCAGACACGAGTGTCTTTTGCAGTGCAAAGGTGTGTAAATCACAGGGCAGGCAGGAGCTACTTAGCTAAGAATTACAGAATTAGGCAGATGGGACGACACAACTTGACTTTAGTCCAAGCTTTGGGACATATCTCCTAGAGCATTCTTTCTAATGCATGCATTTCGCCTGGCTGATGGAGGAAATAAATGATTAGGAGGAATCATAATTAAGAGTACTCGTAATGGGAACCATGCTAGTGCTATAGTTGAAGTGTGAGGATCCTGCAAGGTGCGGCAGGACCTGCTTAGCTAAGAATTACTGAAAAAGGCAGTTGGGACGACACGACTTGACCGTGGGATCTATTTCCTAAAGCGACTTATAATGTGTTCACGTTTTGGCCTGACTTGGTTGAAGAAAGAAACGATTAAGAGTAATCGTAATAGCACAAAGGACCTGAAGCTTTCAAACCTCACTAGAAGCCTACTGTTTTCCAGCAGAGAACAACAAACTCCGCTATCACAGTCTAACAACAACTTCAAGGGCGTGGTATTCATATGCATGTAACAGACTTGGAATTCAATGTTACGACTAAAACACACCCATCTCAGCCTGGGCATGTCATACACAGCAAGTTACCCTGTGTTTTGATGGTGGTGTTCTGTCAATTGCGGAATTTTGGAAAGACAACTTGTCCTGCATCGAGTCTGCAAGACATGTAGCGTCAGTTAGAGTCTATAGAGGAAACTTGCTGGGAGTGGGCCGACGCATAGCGCGGCAGTACGATTCCAGGTGCAATACGGGGTTCAATAATCTTCTCAAATTGGAAGAATATGTAACAGAGACTACTTTATTTGACATCTTTGCCCAGGCTCCTACCCACCACCTTGCCGAGGTTCGCTGTGAAATCCGTATACAAGGGACTTTTGAGGGATTGGGGGAAGTGATGACACAATGAGCTTTACATCAGATAATTTCCTTTTCCAGCGAAGTTGGCAGAGTGAGTGGGACGCGCGAACCTCTCTAAGGCGGCTGGCAGAAAACATCTGTAAACAAACGCCACCCGCGTCGCCGCGCGCGAATTCCATCAGTTAACTCCCTTAACCCAGTATATTACGAGATATACGCGTCGCCGCATTCGGAAACTGTGACCGGACGCGTCCCTCCCCGTACGCGAAATCGTATCCTGCTCCTCCCCTTTGCATTCGGCATCTCAGCGTGTAAACCTCTCATGCCTGACGTGCCGCTACCCTCGTTGAGCAATATCCGGGACAAAACAACCCAGGTTTTCGGCAAGCGGCCTTGCCTATGGCAACTCAAGGCAGTCGAAGGAATTTTGAAGCGCGACAAAGATGTTGTATGCATCTCGGGGACTGGATCAGGCAAGACCCTCACCTTCTGGATGCCTCTCCTCTTCCGAGAAAATGGCATCCAGCTGGTAGTTTCCCCTCTAAAGATACTCGGGAAGCAGAATGTGGACGAGCTGGCCGAGAAGGGCATACGCGCGATCACAATCAACGGGAAGACTGCGACGAAGGCAAACTTCAGGGTAAGTAGTCTTGCAACACAGGCCTACAACTTCATGCTTAATTCTTGCAGGCTATCGAGGATGGAGTGTACCGCGCCGTCGTTGTCAGCCCGGAGATTCTAATGCAAGAGGGTGGCGAGTTTGAACGCATGTGGAGAAACAGTGCGTTCACTTCAAGAATCATCAGTCTCGTCTGGGACGAAGGCCACTGTGTTAGTACCTGGGGAGGCTTTCGGCCGGAATACAAAGAGGCGCGCCGCCTCCGATATCTCATACCCCGCAGCATCCCCTTCTTCGTTGCCTCCGCGACTCTGCCGACACTCATACTGCAAGACGTCATGGACATCCTACAGGTGCAGGCCGCCAAGTGCCTGCTGATCCGACGCTCCAATGACCGGCCAAATATCGCCCTGTGCGTCCGCAAGATGCGATTCGCCGCGAGTAGCTACGAAGACCTCGCGTTTTTGCTGGCAGGCGTCGGGCCGGACTCTCCGCCTCCAAAATTTCTCGTATTCTTCGACGACATCACAGAATCGATACGCGCTGCAAAATACCTATGAAAGAAGCTGCCTCCGGACCTTCGAAGCAAAATCAAATGGTTCAATGCGGATATGACGGACGCATACCGCGAGCGCGAGCTTAACAACTTGCGGGAAGGCGAAACCTGGGGCCTGTTTTGCACAGACTCGTTTGGAATGGTGAGTTTGCGCGACCTTAATTCAGAGATGCGTGCTTACCTGTCTCGCAAAGGGTGTTGACTTGTCGAACATCGAGCTGGTCATACAGTGGCGAGCGACGTGTAACTTAGTGACACTGTGGCAGAGATTTGGGCGCGGCGCGCGAAATCCTCTGCTCACCGCGAAAGTTCTCTTCCTCGTAGAGCCTAAACATTTTGACGACGAGAAGGCGAAAAAAGCGGAAGCGAAGGCGAAGCGCGACAAGCAGCGTGTCAATCAGCTGAAGCGCAAGTCCGCAACACGACCGGTTGCCGAAGGTTCGAAGAGTGGCCCTGCAAAGCGACAGCGAATCGGCGACAATGGCGAGAGCGCTCCGGGACAGGATGGCGGAGATGAGGCTGAAGAAAACGAGGGTGCAGACGAGAGAGATGAAGAGGCTGCGCCAGACGACGCACAGGACGCAGCGGATGGCGCGAACGCGGCTGAAGACGATCCATATCAGGAGAGAAGATTCATCTACAATCAGTATTCCGAGAAGATGATATTGCAAACACTAAAACTCACCGCACAACAAAAGCTGAAAGATCTGGAGCCCGCATTGAACGACCTCATCAATCCAGTACAGGGTGCAGGACTTGCGTGCACAAGGACTCCTATCAAGATATACTTTGGCAACGATACCGTCGGTGAGTCGGTCCTTATGTTTAGGGCGCAAAGCAGTTTACGTGACTTTCAATCAGCTTCTGATCACACGGACTGTCAGCGCGACTTGCCGGAGGGTTGTAGGCGGTGCAAGGTGGCGGCGCCTCCCGTCTGCTGCGAGCTTTGTTCCCCAAAAGCGTTCGAATCCTTTGCCATCCCTCCAAAAACCAGCTCAGCACTCACTTTGACGAAGAAGCGCACTCGGGTGAACAACAAGTACGAGGCGGGCCCATCTGACATGGAGTTGCGCGCGGCCCTTCACCAATTCCGCAAGGCGCGTACCGTCGCGCTGTACGACAAGCCGACTTTGCTTTCCTACGGCCCCGGGGTTGTCATGCCAAATGACATCCTGCAGCGGATAGTGGACGCTGCACACGCTCACCAGCTGCAGAGCATTGACGACCTTGTAGAGGTAACGCACTGGAATCGCGCAACAGAGCTTGGGCCGGAGATTCTCGACATCGTCCGACTGCACGTGCCGCCTCCACCATCCGAAACGGCCGCCCCACCAACCCCTCTCTCCCCATCAAAATCGAACGCGCCGGCCGGCGGTGTACCATCTTCATCGACGGTACAACGAGCCGGGCCCAAACGTCCTCTTCAATGCCGTGCTTGCGGCGGCCAAGGTCACATAGGTGCGTCGAGTTTTTCAAGTCGTTTTACTCTACTTAGGATATCCAAAAGCTTCGAACCAGAACTGCCCGCAATATCACACTCGAAAAGCAGCCGGCAGTGCCGCCGCACAGCGCTCCTCGCACAAGGAGAACGACTTGCAAGTCGGACCGTCCGCCACGTCATCCGCCGCGTCAGCACCACCCGTCAATTCTGGTGTTCCCGTGCAGACGCCAGATAGGCCTCGATCCAGTCGTAAGGCGTCCCACAGCAAGTGCACGCGCTGCGGCTCAGCAGATCACATAGGCAAGTGATTCTAACCGTTTAATAGGCACATATTCTTACCGTGATTCCAGCCTCAAATCGCCGGTGCCCACTTCATCCCAGCAAGCCCGTGAACGCGCCTTTCATTGAAATGCCTGTCCGCGCCGTCGAACGAGTGAGTCGCAAGCTATTCGGAATTTGTTCTTCATCTTATGCATCAACCAGATGGCGACAACCCTTACAGCTCAGCATACGACGCCGACACCTCGAGCAACGACGCCAACACCTCGAGCAACGGCGCCAACGCCTCTCGCCACGACACCGACGCCTCTCGCCACGACACCAACACATGAGCCCTCTGTCTCGGCAATTCCCGCCCCAGCGCCCTCGGGCACGTCGTCGGCGCCGGCCGCATCCTGGCCACCCACAATACCCCCTAAGCAATTCTATGGCTATCGTCCGTTGCAGTGTAAGTACATGAAAATGATTGACAAGTGTATTTTCTGACGGCAACTACAGGATATCGTCGTCAACTTCGAGGTCCTCCAATTCAATTTCAAGCGGCGTGCCATCTTCATCCTCCATGGTACCGACGTCGCCGCCACTCGCATACATAGACTGCCCTTTGTCTACCTTGTCTTCGACCGAATATGTTGACTTCCTTCCGTGCTGTATCTCGTTCGGGTGAGACACGTTCTGAATATATGTGGTCAGTGTCTTGAACGTCTTCTCCATGTTCTTGGCCGCGTGGTGATAGGTTAGCCCGGGTAAATGAAGGTCACGTTCGATCTTCTTGTGGCATGCGCGGTATATCTCGACTAACACTGACTCTTCGAGCACCCGCTTCTTTGTATAGTTTGAGCCCGCTCCGCCGTACGTCTCCTGTTTATGGTGTAAGCGGCAGACTACGTATATTTCCCACAGCTGACACTCGCCTTTGTGAACAGATTGTTCAGCTCAACAAGCCAGTCTACCGCTCGGAATTCATTCGGTTTCCCTGTAGGGTTGACAAGGCAATTGTACCGAACTGCACGCCTTCAGAGGTATGTCAGCAGGCTGTCCCGACGCGACGGAAACTCATACTGACTTGAGACCTTCGGGATAGACGAAATGCACGTCCGTCATAAACCGGAGCATGCCGTTGGCATACTTATGCTTCCCAGTAGCTCGAAAAATCCAGATCCAGGAAGGTACAACGGTTTCGATGCGGCCCATGTCGCCGGCGTTCATAGAGTACGACAATTCTTCGTACAACAACAAGTACTGCTGTAAGATGAGTGTATTTTCGTACTGCTGGTCTCTGATTGCGGAAGAGCTCATGCGAATGTCGAAGATGTCGACACTTTCCGAGCCGGCAACGTGCCTATCCGCGAGTCCGCGAGTACGTACGACATTTCTAGAATGTCATCCCATGTTGGTTCTGACGCGGCGTAGTCTTCTAGTGTCGTGCATTGTGCATCGCGGCGAAGCGCCTCCAGTCGCCAGCAATCCAAACGTAGCACTGTGCCGACATGAAGAATGATTTCGTGCGTTCGCCGGAACCCTGGCTTCGACGCGATCTTGCCCGTCTCCTTTGGCCGCAGAATTCCGGCAAGAGTTCGAAGTGAGTTTGGATCATCTTGTGTCCTCTTCTCGCTGATAAATATTCTCCATATTGCGTCCGCGGCGGCCATTTTCAAGTGGAAGAATCCAGGAACGAGGACGATGGATTGGAGGCGGCGCCACGGCGTGTCTTCGAGTGCTCTCCTTTCTTGTGCCGACTGCACACGCTCCAGGGTCCCCAGGTCACCATGAACAAGGACGACGAACGGCGTGATGTCCTCGACATCGTAGTGCTCGTCGTCGTCATCCGGGTCCCCTACACCACCTTGGGCAAGTAAGTCACCAATGGCTTCAATATTGCCGGACACCTTGGACTGATTTATGTCCATCGCGCGCACCGGAAAGTGCTTCAGCTTTGTCACCGGTATCTTCTCTACAGGTTCTGGCTCGCCGAGGTTCCCGATGAATCGGCGGAAGTATTCTGGGCCGTGATGAAGGAGGTCGTAGCGGAATTTCCACGCATTGTAGCGGCCACGCCGATTGAGTTGACTAACATCGTCGACATGATTGGGGTGTAGTTGGAGGAGGTCATGAGCAGACTTAGCGGGAAGTCGAGGCGCTAGATCGTTGTAGCGCGACTTTGCCCAGAGGTCTTCAGAGCACTTGAGGTCCGCGAGCTTCACGCCATGGCCAAGGGAGAATATAAGGCCCGATGTGAGGTGAACAAGTGTGTCGAGGGGTTGGTCGAGGGTATAAAGAGCAGTTTTGAAGTCGACGTCAAAGTTGTCGTACGCGTATGCAGCGAGAAGTGTCCTCCCAAGTTTTTGCAGGTCGAATGATGCCTTCATGGCCAATGAATGGATTGCGTGGTGAATCGAGCTCAGTGAGATTGATAGGCCCATATGCGCAAGGGTCTTGATGACCTTTTCGGGTGTATTGCATGAGTGCAGGAAGATGCCCATGACACTCTGCAGTGCATTACATTGTTGATTCATGGACTGCATCATAATGCTGATGATCACAACTTTTTTCTTGCAGGGGAAATGGCGGTCAGCACAGCACAGTGTTCGAGCGACCGCGAGAAGACATACAATTGTCAGTATGGCTTCGCGCCGAGCCTTCCTAGCACCGCCGACCTCTATCTGCTTCACGTCTTCACTCATGACCCCCAAATCTAGCTCCATATTCTCCCAGTAAGAAGCCTCCTCGTCATCCATCGGCATTTCCATGTTTTCAGCTTCGTCCGAGTCTCGGCGTGCCTTTGTGTCGTACCGAGACAACCCATCTTTCGACACTAGGACTCCCAGGAAGTCCCATAGCTCTGGATGTTGCTCCTGTACATCCTCCGCAAGGTGTCGAATCTGAAAGTCGCGTATTTGCTCCGGGGATGCGTGCATGGCACTGAAATGCCATCCGTTGTCCCGCTGCGCGAGATCGGCGACACTGGCCGAGAGCGCGGCGCCAGTAGTGCGCACTGACCATTGTCGAGTCGCGCTTGCGGACTCGGGGCTCAGAAGAAGCACATCGAGCACGTCTTGCAGATTGTCGATGAGAATGCGGCGAGCGTGGTGACTGTCCGGGTGCTGACTGGCGAGAAGTGAAATGAGAAAGTGTGGAACTGTGCATTCATGCCGGTCGAGCGTCGCAAGTAGTATATCAAGGGCGGGATGAACATGTGAAATGAGACAATCTCGTGCGAGAATCTAGAAGATACAATCTAGCTCAGTCTCTGCGCACGATAGTGGACGAGAGTCTTGATCTTATTCACCTAGAAGATACAATCTAGCTAGGTAGGGAATAAGCATGATGAAGAACACAAGTAAAGGTCCGAATACTCACCTCAGTCTCTGCGCACGATAGTGGACGAGAGTCTGAGGTGACGTCGTAATGAGGTGCCATATTTATAGTGGATTTATCGAGTGCGAGGCCGCAGGCACGAACGGTGTACGGAGTGCCAAGTCGGCGAGCTTATCGTATGAATCAAAGACATAAGTGAATAGAACCTGTGCAGAGCACGCCGGCCGAAAGTTAAATCTATAAGAGTGATCGAGAACAAACACGAGGCTACGAATGTCGTAGAAGGAAAGACGGCCTACACGGCCACGATAAGAAGATAAGTACATACTGTCACAGCAACGGGACGCCGATGTCCGTGCGAGGCGGGCACGAGCTTGCCAAATCCAACACTCCCCCTCAAGCCGCGCGCAGTCCGAGCTCGGACGCAAAGTGCTTGACCTTCGCCGAAGGCAGCGCCTTCGTCAGCGTGTCCGCGACCATGTCGTCCGTGGGGCAGTACACGAGGCGGAGGGTGCCGTTCTCGACTATCCAGCGGATGAAGTGGAACCGGATGTCGATGTGCTTTGTGCGAGCGTGGTACTGGTGGTCCTGCGCAAGGGCAATGGCGGATTGATTGTCGGAGAAGAGTGTCGTGGAAGAGGAGAGGGGTGTGAATAGTTCTGCAAGAAGATTACGGAGCCACAGGGCTTCCTTCGCGGCGTGAGCAGCAGCGACGTACTCACTCTCGGTTGTCGACAGCGCAATGATCTCCTGGCGCTTCGAGCTCCACGAGACCGCTCCACCATCAATCAGAAACGCGTATCCGGAGATAGCGTGGCGATCCTCTGCCATGTTCCCATCGGCATCCGCATACCCCATCAGCTCCTTCTCCATCCCGCCGTACGACAGCCACAAGCCTTGCGTGCCCTTGAGGTAGCGGAAGACGCGCTTGACAGCGTTCCAGTGTGCGGGGCCGGGGTTGGTCGAGAATCGGGAGAGCGTGGTGACGGCGAAAGAGATGTCGGGACGAGTGGCGATAGAGGCGTACATAAGCGCACCAACGGCTTCGCGATACGGCACATCGCGCATGATGGCGTGGTCGGCGGTCGAGGAAGGGGAATCAGACGTCGAAAGGCGGGCTTGCGTGTCCATAGGCGTGGAGACTGGCTTCAAGTCTTCGAAGCCGAAGCGGCGGATGATGGTGTCGAGGTAGGAGCGCTGCGAAAGGTGAATGGTGCGCGTGTCGCGATCGCGCTTCACCTCGATGCCCAACATCCAGTGTAACTCACCGAGATCCGTGACCTCGACATGTCTCCCCAGCTCCGCCTTGAATTCCTTCACCGACTTCTCCGAAGTTGCAGCGATCGTGCAGTCGTCTACGTGCACGACAACGATGAGCAGCGAGGCGCCGGCGCGCCGGAAGTACACAGCCTGATCGACAACACAACGGACCAAGCCCATTGCATCGACGAAGATGCTGGTCAGCTTCTGGTACCAGCGCCGGCCCGACTGCTTGAGGCCGTAGAGGGTCTTGCGAAGGCGAGGGACGCGTGCTCCTGCGTCGGCGGGGGCATAACCGGGCGGATGTCGCATATAAATAACTTCGCGATCGGTCAGGTCGCCGTTGAGGTACGCGCCCTTGATGTCGACCTGGTGAAGCTCGAGGTTGAGTCGCGCTGCGAGTGCGAGGACGGTGCGGACGGATGGTAGCTTGGCGACGGGCGCATACGTGTCGAAGTAGTCGACACCGGGGACCTGGCTGAAGCCTTGAGCCACGAGTCGCGCCTTGTACCGAACGATCCTGCCGGCTGCGTCCTTCTTGGCCTTGAAGACCCACTTCGAGCCGACAATGTTCGCGCCGTGAGGCGGCTGCTCGAGCGTCCAGGTGCCGGCGTCGCGCAGCGTCGAGAGCTCCTCGTGGATGGCTGCTTCCCAAAGCGGCCAGTCCGGGCGCTTGCGCGCCTCTCCGAGGGTCCGAGGCTCCAGCGCTTCGGCGTCGGCCATCTCCGCTGCCAGCGCATACTCGAACGCGTCACTCACCCAGTCGTCAACCATCTCTGCTCCGCCGTCGTCGCCTCTGCCCGCGCTCTCCCCCTCATCCCTCGACAATTCGCCCACCGACTCCTGCGCCTCCGGTACTTGAAGACCACGGGCAAAGATCGGGTCGGACGGGCGCGCTGACGTCGTGCCAGCGCCGCTTCGGAGATCGCGCACGTAGCGCGATGGCCTGCGAATGCGTTGCGCTCGGGGCTCGAATGCTTCGACGAGGACGTCTTGGAGCGTTGGCGCAGCGTCAGGGACAGCAGGAGATGTCGAGGGAGCGGGGGTAGTGTCAGAATGAGGTACGTCGTGAGCCGCTGGCGTCTCGCCCTTCTGACGAGCGTTCTGCAGCTCCAAACCTTCCTCCCCTTCACCCTCCCCCTCGAGACGAACAGCGGGCACGCGCGTGTCGTCAAAATACACGTTGCGCTCGACCGTCACCGACTTGGTGGCCGGCCAGTACACGCGCACACCCTTCGACTCGTCGTCGGCACCCAGCCAACGGCCCTCTCGAGCGCGCACACCCAACTTCCCAGTCGACGTGTCGTGCACCCACACACGGCATCCCCACTCGTGCAGCCCACCAAGGTCAGGCTTCTTACGAAGCAGAGCCTCGTACGGCGTCGTGCCGTCGAGCGCGCGCGTCGACGTGCGATTCTTCAACCACACGGCGTGACGGATGGCCTCGCCCCAGAGGAACTTGGGCAAACCGCTCGAGTGAAGCATGGCGCGCACTTTCTCGACAAGCGTGCGGTTCAGGCGCTCCGCGACGCCGTTGTGTTGCGGAGTGTCGTGGACTGTGAGCTTTTGCGTTGTGCCAGCGCGTTTGAGATGGAGAGAGAACTCTTTCCCCATGTACTCGCCGCCGCGGTCGGAGTGAAGCACCTTGACCGGTACACCATGGTGAGTTTTGCACCACGCCTCGTAGGTTTTGTACGCATCGAAGGTCTGATCTTTTGACCGCAGGAGGTAGAGTGACGTGTAGCGGGTCATGTCGTCCGTGAACGACACATAGTAGCGGCGCCCACCCTTCGTCGCGACCGGCGACGGGCCCCAGAGATCCGAGTGAATCTCGGCGGCAAACTCCTGTGCTCGCTCCCCCTCGCGCTCCTTTCCGACTGGCTTCCGCGTGGCCTTGGCATAGACGCACGACTCGCAGAACGTAGGCTCGTCCGCCGTCAAGTCGAGGGTCACGCCGGTGACGAAGCCCTTCTCGACAAGACGCTTGGCAACACCGGGAGAGATGTGCCCCATGCGGCGGTGCAACTCCATAACAGAGAGCAGCTCCGTGACAGCCTGCGCGTGGTCGCCTTCGTGGTCGACACGATAGAGTCCGCGCGACGTGCGTGGGATCTCACCGACCTGCGCGGCATCACCTGGTGAGTGAATAACACATTTTCCACCCGCAAAGGTAACTGAAAACCCTTGCTCGTCCAGGCGGCCGATCGACACGAGCGTATAGCCGACCTCGGGAGAATACAAGACTTCGGTAAGTCTTAACTGCGACGCGTCCATGCCATTAGGCACATCGATGACCATCTCACCGACGCCCGTTGCAGCGAAACCTTGCTGGTTGGCCGCCGTGAACCTGCGCGGGGGGATCTCGCGGTAGTTCTCGAAGTCGTCGAGGTACGGGGAGATGTGGCGTGTCGTGCCCGAGTCGTAGAGCTCGCGGCGTGGCGCAGAATTGTCGTCACAAGCTGCGCTGACATGCGCGGCTTCCTCCACAGGTACGACATCCTCGACGTCGGACAGGCGATCCCAGCTGCCATCGGTGGACGGCACGTCGGCATCCGACCAGTCATCGTCATGGTCAAGACCGTCGTCGCCAACCTCGGAGAACCAAGCCTCCGAGTCAACGTCACTCCAAGAGTGGTCCTCGGCGATCTCGTCGGATGCGCTGTCCGATGACACGGTCTCCAGGTCCGGCATGGACCTGTACGATGCGGAATCGGGGTCGTCGTCAACAACCCAGGCCTCCTCCTCCTCGAAGTCCTCGACGGCATTGGCAGTCGACGTGCTCGGACGTGTGGCGCCATGTCGCGGTGCCTTCAACGGCTTCGGACATTTATCCTTGAAATGTCCAGCCTCGCCGCAGTTCCAGCAGACACCGCGTGGCTTCCGCACGAACTTGCCGCCCTTGGAAGGGCCTCGGGACGTGGTCACGACAAGTGCCTCGTCCGTTGCGGCCGGCGCGGCGGACTTCGGGCCGGGGGTGCGGCGCTTCAGCTTCTGGCGCTCGTACTCGTGTGAGACGAGTGTTGCGAGAGTGTCTGGGTCGACGGAGGTGGAGGGGTTGATGAGGGAGACAGCAGCGAGCTGTGCGGAGGCGAAATTTGATAGATATGTAGGCAGAGATGCCAGGATAGTCGAACGGTAGTCGGCATCCTCGATGTCGACACCGACTGCGGCAAGCTCTTCCCGCCGAGTCCGCAGGTCGTCCATAAACACGGCGACGTCGCCCTCGTTAGGGCACTTGGACTCCAGGAAGACCTTCCGGAGGTTGGTCTGCGCATACGCGCCCTTGACCGTGTACTCCGCGACAAGCGAGGCCCACTGTGCTGCGACAGTGCCTAGCTTCTTGAGACGCACGACGGTGGAGTCGGGCAGCCGCTGCGTGAGCAACGACTTCGACGTGCGTTCGTCGCGGTCCCAGGTGGCCTGGAGTGCCAGCTCCTCCGCAGTAATGGGATCCGCAGCTGCGACGGGGCGCATGTTCGTCCCGTCGAAGTGACCCCACTTCTCCTTCGCCTCGACAGCGACGGTGAAGCGTGTCGACCAAATAGCCCAGTTGTAGCCCCGAGCGTCAAGCTTCGGGACTGCTGAAGACAGCGCATCGGCAGCAATGGTGGTCATGGTCGATGAGGAGTGGCAGCGGCAGCGTTACGCAGGGATAGCAGGGCCCATAACCTGTGAAATGAGACAATCTCGTGCGAGAATCTAGAAGATACAATCTAGCTCAGTCTCTGCGCACGATAGTGGACGAGAGTCTTGATCTTATTCACCTAGAAGATACAATCTAGCTAGGTAGGGAATAAGCATGATGAAGAACACAAGTAAAGGTCCGAATACTCACCTCAGTCTCTGCGCACGATAGTGGATGAGAGTCTGAGGTGACGTCGTAATGAGGTGCCATATTTATAGTAGATTTATCGAGTGCGAGGCCGCAGGCACGAACGGTGTACGGAGTGCCAAGTCGGCGAGCTTATCGTATGAATCAAAGACATAAGTGAATAGAACCTGTGCAGAGCACGCCGGCCGAAAGTTAAATCTATAAGAGTGATCGAGAACAAACACGAGGCTACGAATGTCGTAGAAGGAAAGACGGCCTACACGGCCACGATAAGAAGATAAGTACATACTGTCACAGCAACGGGACGCCGATGTCCGTGCGAGGCGGGCACGAGCTTGCCAAATCCAACAGAACACGCATCGAATGCGTATGTAAAGGAGTATTCGCGAGGCATAGGCTGGGGGACGCGTCCGGTCACAGTTTCCGAATGCGGCGACGCGTATATCTCGTAATATACTGGGTTAAGGGAGTTAACTGATGGAATTCGCGCGCGGCGACGCGGGTGGCGTTTGTTTACAGATGTTTTCTGCCAGCCGCCTTAGAGAGGTTCGCGCGTCCCACTCACTCTGCCAACTTCGCTGGAAAAGGAAATTATCTGATGTAAATACATTCACGTCATCCCGGATCTCATCTCCTCTTCAAAACCATCGCCCTAGGATATCACAGCGAACCTCGGCGAGGCGGTGGGTAGGAGCCTGATCTTTGCCCTGCGGTTTGAGCTCAAGAGCAATGACATCATTTCGGGTTTTAAATGCAATTTAATAGCCGGAATGACGTCATCATCTCTTGCTAGCAATCGTGCTGTTCTATACGCTCTGCTGTTCTATACGCTCAATCCTAGTAATATTACTGTGTGTGTGGAATGCTTTATAGGCAACAATATGTGTACAGTGAGTGTATCATCCCGAGTAGACGTGAGGCTGGTGAGGGAGCTGAAAGCGCGAGTGGACAAAGCGTGGGAGTGAATTTCCAAAAAAAGGCGACACAGACTGTCGTTGCATGGGTCGAAAAAAAGCTGGATGTAGATGACATAAGCAACGATTCATAGGAATCGTAATGGAGTATACATGCCGTTGTTGGACTTGTACTCCATGATGGTTGATGTGGGTAGGTGCAGCACATGTCGTATCGTGTCTCTACAGACATCACATGTCAGAACACCCCATTGCTGGTGGCCGGAAGTGACACCTACTGTATGTGATCTCGGACCTTCTGCTCCGCCTTGATGCGGTTCCATATACTCACAATGACCTCGCTCTGCCGCACACTGATTGTGCACCTGCAGATTTTGGACCACTCCTCCTCCTTCGCCGCACGATCCTTCGCATCCTTCGCGCCCGCTCTGCCGCCGCTCTGCTAGCTCTTTGCGCCATCCACCTTACTCCCAGCTGTGTTGCCCGGCGCAAACTGGTTGCCCACAATTGCGAGCACAAGGTCTTCCCAAATTGGCAATGGTCAGTCCCGCATTCATTGATCTCAAGTTGATGTGATCTTTAGATTTACTTTCCTATACTCACAAGGACATGAAGCTATAACATTCGCATGTGGAAGGCCTTGTAGCCTGTCACTGACAGGAAAGGTGCGTGTTTTTAGCGGCCGCTGCACGCGCTGATGGGCACCCACAGGTAGTAGGGCGGTAATGTGTCAGATACCAGATCCCTAGAGCGCTGGTGAGGGTACCTTGATATGTGCAAGTGAGTGTCAGGGTCCCGAAGACAATCGGAGTGCGGCTCCAACGAGTGTGGGGAGGTGTGCGATCAAAGGTGCTGGTCGGAAGGTGCGATCAAAGGTGCTGGTTGGAAGGTGCGATCGAAGGTGCTGGTCGGAAGGTGTGATCGGTCAGAGAATCGTCAACGAGGGGTTGGAAGCGAGGACTCGTGCTGCAAGTGACCTGGAGCGGCCGCACACTGTGTGTATGACCGTCGAAGAAGATATGAAAAGCGTGGCTCCGATGTGTGATGTGCAAGATGGTTGGAACAACGACGACGAGTGCAGGCAAAGGTGCTGAACCATTCCGATCCCGTGAGTGTTCGGAGGCGCAGATGCAACAGTCAGAATGTGTGGACGAGTGGTGCGAGTGGTGCGATCAAGGCTGCGACCGCTGCAAGACGACAGAAGCAAGACTGCGATCTCCGAGGTTGAAAGACGGTCGGAGCAACACTGGGTCGTGCAGACAACAACACTGAACCGTAGCACGCATGCGATTGGGCTCGGCCTCAAGACTCGACTCCGCGTGGGGCGTGCTAAACACAGTATAAGCTATCCGACTACATCAGTTTCAGTCGCTGGCAGGTACAGCTACTCAATGAATAGGTATCCCCGGCTTCAGTGGCGTGCAGCTAGGATACAGTTATGACAGGAGAAAGGGGCCCAGAGGTAACGTGGGCAGAAGGACATCAGTCTCAACGCAGGACGCTAATAGATTACTGTACAATAGAGTAGATTAAGTCAGAGTTCAAAGATGACTGTAAGTATATAAGTCGTGTACTGACAGCAACGTGCATCATCAATACAACGTGTTTCTTTTTCTTTTCTTCTCCTCGCCTCGTCGTCTCTTTGTCTTCTCTTCAAGTCTCCCGCAAGTAAAGTAGTTGCTAGACGACTATAAGAATCGACAACGCGACGAGTCACGAGCGCGTCAGGCTTCTTGAGTGCCAACAGCGCGCCCACAGAACCATACACGCGCGATGCACTTGAGCCGTCGGCGCCTCGCCCATCTCTCTCTTGAGCCAGTCACCAGGAGGAAACCTCCTAACGACTGAGCTCTCGCTCAGGCCTTGCACCTACGGGCGTGATCACATCTCCTCGCCCTCCACTCCTTCCGTGCTACGGAGGAGGTCTGTCAACATGGGGAAACCCCGTAATGACAGGACAACACACCTTTGGTTCCTCCCTGGGCTCGTCTCTCATCCGTCCTACCCCGAATCTCGAGACTCACCTGTCAGAGGCGTCTCAATAGTGGATGTGTGTGGCACACGCAAATGATCATAAATTGGGCTAAAGACGGACATCATGCAACACAACAGAGAAAGGGAATTGAACAAGAAGCTAGCAAAAGGACATGAGAGTTAAGAGAGACCAGGAGGAACTTGAAGCTGGCACCGACCCGGTGATACGCCCCCAGCGCGGGTGGCTTCTGTTTTCGCATTTTTGGCACATTCTATTGCCTCAACATCGACTATCGCAACACATCGCGCTCGCAGTTCCAGCCAAGACGCTAGCACACTTGTAGCAACACAGGCCTATACTCCTTGACGTCTCCATTGATTCTCTACCATCCAGGCCACGCAGGACGATTGCACAAGTCCCCAAGTCATGTGTACACGCCCCCCAAGTCACCAAGACGTTCTGAGCCAGCCATTAGCATTCTGTGCGCACGTCGCAATGTCTCGCGCATACATCCCCTTGTTGCCCTCAGCTCTACACATGTTGCACTCGCCTCCCACCTCGTTCCCAGAGCGTCCTAGCGTTGCGCAGCCCCTCGACACGTCACCCACAGGTCCCAGGGTCCGGTCTAGATGCAGTGTCTCAGAGCAATGTTCCGGTTTGATGGTTTCCGATACGTCGCGATCCGCATATCTCGGAGTTTCACATGGAGATAGCACAGCCTTGCTGTTCCGATACGTCGCGATGCTTGTTTCTGATTGGATACGCCTTCTAGAATGTCTCACTATCCCCATACTTACCAGATGACTCACAGTAGCCACAGAGACATGTTTCCCGTGTATATCTGTTGGTAGCTAGGTCACTGAATATCAGACAACTTCTCCCCTCCAGAGTCAACGTCTCAAACCTTTGCAACATCGTTTTATCGCGTTCAACATCGACCTCGACCTTCAACTTCGCAGCGCCCAAGATTATAGCCTTCACCTTTGCAGAGCCCACGTTTACAAGCCTTCAACTTCGCAGAGCACATTGTTTTCACCTCGTCCAGCGTTATCGCGTTACGTCACGACCTTCGTATCACCTTGTCCCCTTGTCCCCTCGTCCTCGCCTTTGTTCCCCCATCGTCTCAGCCCTCCAGCAAGGTATTCTCAAGCTCGCTACACATCACAACGTCCTGTTCCGCACCAGCAGTGTCGACTTCCATCCCAGATCACCTTGTCCATCGTCCTATCGCCCTCCAAGTCACCTAGCGACTTCCCCCCAGCGTTCACGCCTCTCCCCGAGTCATCTGTAGGTCCTGGGACGCGCCCCCAACCTGTTACTAGCACCGCTCGAGCCAGCAGGAGTTGGTTTTGTGGTTTGTTTTGCCATCTGACCGCCTGTGCGCCGAGATAGGTCATCACCGGCGGGGTGCATTGTCATCAGGCGGTTGGCCGTCACCAAAACAATCTCGTCGCGCCCAGCTACCCTTCCAAATCACAAAGTGCCAGGGTACAGCGGGGGCACAGGCGACGAGCTCTACGAGGACTGCACCGACCGGCACCCGCCATAAAGTTGGTCAAGGATGGTGCTGATGCGGACGTGCGTACCGGATGGCGGCTGTATGTCGATGAGAACGAGCTGTGGGATGCACGTTGTGGCTGCAAGGCAGACAGTGGGATGTCGGCGAAGAGAGACATCGTAAATTGGCCCCGGATGGTCTGAGACCCCCGGCTCGACGTTGCGGATTTGCATGACGTTGGCCTCAATTTTTGGAATGCTGGATGTAGTCGGGCTCAGGCGCGCATGGTTCATACAGAGCTCAGAGCGACGTATCAAAGCCTATTGTGCCTTGCCAGTAGACCACCAAAAAAGTGATTGGCAAAACCTGGCGAAGAAATGATAGGTCAACAGAGTCGCATGGACAGCAGCAAGTCACGGCACTCACTCTCTAACCAATAAATTGCCATGGTTTTGGGCTTGACATTGTCCCCACGCCACCGCAAGAACGCCAGCAAGTCATTGCTCAGGTCCGGCAGCCTCTGAGGATCCAGGCTAAATCCTGATTGCAGTATGTCAGCACACTGCGACGCACGCACTTTGTATATCCGTAGGTGCCCTGCAACAGCTTCCTGAATGTTGACTTGCTTCGCCCCCAGACGTTCTTGTAGTCGGCTCCTTGACTGTATTAGACTGCGGGATCGTCTTGGCGACACAGACGAATGTTCGGCCGATGTACTTGCTGGTAGTGGGCCGGTGCTAAGCACGGCAGGTACGATTCCATTTCTAATGGTTTGTAAATATCATCATGTAGTCAATCTTAGTACACCCTACCACATGTGGGTGCCCATCATCGCTGTGCAAGAACTTGCTCAGCAACATTGTGCATTGCTCCGTGAAACATGGACCAACCATGCCTCAATCGCCAGGTATTGATCAAGGGCACGGTCTGCAGTTCAATTTCTAATAGAAACACTTATATGTATTTCACTCTAGGTAGTACGTTGGCTAGAGCTCAGACATGACATAATTTCTGGATGCACGAATGAGGTGACAGACTTAGAGGCTTTCAAAAGCCTACAGGAATAGTCTATAGGATACGTATTGATGTATTTATTGTCAATGTGTAATGAGATCGCTCCCTGTATCTTACGGCTCACGCGCAATGAATCGAACCCACGTATAGGGACGTGGGGGATGGATTCGCTAGTGCGTGGGTGGATGTAGTTTACAAGGAGTGATGCCCACTCGACGACGTCGAGCGGGCTCTAACTACGATCCTCCACGTGACCACTGATCCGTGGTTGATCCGCCCCGCGGATCAACCGGCCCATCTCCCCGGCCCGAGCTTTACAGGCGCCAGCCTGCGCGTTCGTTCGACTTGTCACCATCGCACTAGTGCGATGGCCGTCTACCTTACACCCTCCCCCTGGGGATCGATATCGATCCCCCAGTACACAGTCCGGAGGCTGCAGAATATGATTTTCTTGTGACCGCGGGATCCTGTTCGACCCTCCCCCTGTCGCGCGTCCACACCGTCGCCAGCCGTGCCACCTAGTAGAGGACGCTGGGCACCGGGCTTTGCGCCTCGTCTTCCTCCATGTGTTCAACATGGAGGATGGGCGAGGCGGGGTCCCCGGGCGTGTGTTCAACACTCACCGGAGATCCTGGGCTCGGCGTCGCGGGCTCGTCGTGGATGTCCATAGGCGACGCGGCGTGTTCGACGGGCGTGGAGGCGCTCGTTGGGGAGGCAGGCACGGTCACCGGCGCAGTACCTCCCGCCGGCAGAGGTGCAGATGCCCCGGTACTCGTACTGGGCGTTGACGCAGGGGCGTTGGCGGGTGGATCGACGAAGGGCCCGTACATCCCATCCATTTCTTCCATGGTGGGGTGTGCGGGCCATTCGCTCTGGTCGAACGCGCCGCGCTCGTAGGAGCGGTTCCGGCGGCAGTGAGCGTACGCCTCCATCTGCCGTACTTGGAACCTCGACACCCCTGAGCTGATCAGGTGCGTGACGATCTCCTCGTACGTGATGTTGCGCGCGTCACCCGTGTAGTGGTGCTCGCCCGTAGCGGGGACGCCGGTGTGGAACGGAGTCCCAAGTCCCTGCGCGATGCGCTCAGAGAGTCGTGGGATCGAGAGGAGCTCGATCGCTCGCTGTACGAAGCGATATCGGGCCGCTCGTCCCTGGTCGCTCCCTCTGACTGGAGCAAGCCGCCTGAGGTAGAGGAACGCCCTCACGTAGAACAGTGAGGGCGTCTCGCCACGGGGCTCGACTCCCGAGGGGACTTGGGTCGGGTTTGCCTCCCAGAATGCCAGCCAGGTCTGCTCGCTGTCTGATGGCAGCGGGGTCCTGAGGTGGGGGCGCGGACGTTGGGTCGCGTTCGCAGGCGGCGCTTCTGCGCCGGTTGCGTCGGCGTAGCTGGGCGGTGCGGCCACACTGCTCGTGCTCGGCGCGGGCTGCGCATTGACTCTCGTCGATGCGGCGCTCGCGGTCGTGCGCGTGCTTCGCGTCCCCGTCGTCGCGGGTGCGGCGGGGCGCGCACTGCCTGCATGAGCCGGTGCGTCGTTCGATATCGAACGCGTACTGGCGGTGCTGCGTGGGGCCGCGTTCGCTGTCGAACGTGCACCACTTTCTCCTCTCCCTATACTGCCGCTTGGCGCCGCGTTCGCCGTCGAATGCGCGCCACTCGTCTCTCGAGGTGGCGGTGGAGGTTCGTGCGCTCGGCACGCGGTGTCGAGTTCACCCTGCGCACCATGTCGCGCAGGTCCTCCGTGCTGTGCCAGCTCGTCAGCGCGCGCTCGAAGAGGGCGTCGAGGAGCTCGATGGCGCCCTGGATGCCATCGCGCTGGAGGTAGCCCGTCACGGGGTCGTAGGTGGGTAGAGGGGGCGGCGGAGGGTTGGTGTTGTACGCGGGCGGCGGTGCTGCGAACGGGTTGCTCCACGGCGCGGGGTGGCCCGCCACCTGCAGCACGCCCTGGTGCAGGAGCTCGGCGTTCGCCATGAGCTCCTGCGTGGACGCAGGGATGGGCTGAGGCGGGGGCGCCGGCGCTGGAGTTCCCCAGGCTTGCGCGGGTTCTCCCCAAGCAGCCTGGTGCTCCGTCGCACGCCGTTCGCGCATGTGCTCGCGCTTCTGCCGCTTGAGCGCGTTGTTGTAGTCGCGGCGCGCCTGCTTCGCGGCCGCCTCGCGCTCGTCCTCTGAGTCGCGACCGTCGCTGCTGCCCGACCAGTCGAACGTCCGCTTGGCGGGCGTCTCGAGGGGCGGGCCTGCAGTCGGCGCGGGGCCTGTACGGCGCGAGGTGCCGGCGGCGGGTGCGGTGCGTGCGGGGGGCGCGGTGCTCGCAGCGCCCCGCGCAGAGTCAGTCGGTGACCGGGCAAGCGGCCTCTGTGCCGGTTGCCGGGATGCCGAGTTCCCCGACGCGCGCGAATTCGATGTCGAATTCGCGGGCGCGGAGGGGGCGGGTGCTGGTGGGTTGGCGCGAGGCGCGGTCGATGTCGACGGCGCGTCGCGTGCGGGGTGAGGTGACGGCGGCGGTTGGGCTGCGACCATGTCGCGCAGCTCCTGCAGCTGCCGGCGTATGTCGCTGAGAGGGGGCGGTGCGGACGGCGCGGGCGGTGCGGGCGGCGCGGAGAGTTCCGCGACGCGGCGCTCAGCGGCGAGCAGGCGCAACTCCGCGTCGGCGAGTTGCTCGCGCAGCGTGATGTTGAGCTCGCGGGCGTTGTCGCGCTCCTCGCGGATGCGGCGGAGGTCGGCGCGCAGCGTCTCGCGCGCGTCGCGGTCGCGGGCTGCCTGTCGCATGCGCCCCTGCTCCAGGGCGGCTTCTACGTCCTCGCGCCCTGACGCGATGCCGTCGCGGACATGTCTCATGTACATGTCGTCGCAGGGGCACGTCAGGTGGCGGAGGCACTCGCGTTCGAGGTCCCACACGAAGGGGACGTTGGCTCCGTCGGGTTCGACGTCCATCGCCTCCTCCGCGGGTTCCGTGTGGCTCGACGCACCCGCGACGTCGTTTGTCGCGGTGGCGTCCGAGCTCTGGGTGGCCGCCGTAGGCGGGTGCCCAGGTCTCGGGTCGTTGAGGTGGTCAGGGGGTCGCGGTGGGTCGCTGAGGCTGCGTGCGCGTGGGGTCATGTTAAGTGGAGGTGGCGGGGGAGCGGTGAAGTCGGAGGCGCCCGCTGGCGTCTCTTTAAGCTTCCTGCTTCCCGCTTACCTCAGCTGATATGACCCACGGTGCCTGCGGCTTCGTGATCTCGATCGTCGAGCGCCTGATGTGGCTCAACTCCGCTGGCGGCGACGACCGCGTGGCGGTCGCTTTCCTCCCATCCCTCCATCTTTGCGTGGCAGTGACCCTGGGTCACTTACCCCGCGAAGCTGGAGGTATCCGTCGAGAGCCTCGAGGTCCTTACAGGTCTCGAGGCTCTCCCACGTGTGGTCTCCAAGCGACCATCGCACCTCGAGCTCGAGGGCATCGCCATTCCAGCGATGCCCGACGATCTCGTCTACGTACCATTCGTCCGCGTCAGGCTGCCCGAAGTCGTAGAAGCGCCTCGCTTCTCGACTCGGGAACAGCCTGGCGTCGTTGGCTACGTGCCTCCGGAGCAGGGATGCGTGGAACGTCGGGTGTATCCGCCGTGCCCGCAGCTCCTCAGGGAGCTCGATCTTATAGTTCGAGCTCTCTGGCCTTGCCTCAAGGACTTGGTAAGGTCCCACGTATTTCGGCAGGAGCTTCTGGGCCCTCCCCTTGGGCAAGTTCAGGTTCTTGGTGCTCAGATACACCAAGTCCCCGACCTTGTACTCGTCCTCGGCCCTGCGACGCTTATTGGCCTGGAACGTCTGGTTCACCCGACTTTCCAGGATGGCGTCGTGTGCCACGGCGAGGTCGGCGATCGCTCGCTTCGCGAACGCGTCGACCCCGCCGTACACAGTGCTGGGGATGGACGGGCCGAACGCCCGCGGGATGTACCCGTAGTTCAGCTCGAATGGCGCGAACCCTGTCGTGGCGTTGGAGCTCGAATTCATGGCGAACTCGACCATCGGCAGTTTGCTACGCCAATCGCGCTGGTCGGGGGCGACCATGCTGCGTAGCATCTGGCCGATGGTGCGATTTGCCCTCTCCGTTGCGCCATCCGTCTGTGGATGGAACGACGTGGACATGAGCAACTTCGTCCCGAGCAGACGGTGAAGTTCACGCCAGAACGTGGATGTGAACTTAACGTCGCGGTCGGAGACGATCGTGCGGGGCACTCCGTGCAGTCGTACTATCTCTTTGAGATAGACGTCCGCGAGCGCTACTGCGCTGGTGGTCGTTCGTACTGGCACTAAGTGCACCATTGAGGTCAGGCGACATATGACTACCCATAGGTAGTCATACCCGTCTTCCTCGGGGAATGGGCCCGTGAAGTCCATTCCTATCGACTCCCATGGTTGCGCAGGGATGGGCATCGGGTGCAGCAGTCCTGCGGGGGCCATGTTCCCGGGCTTCGATGTCTGGCAAATCCCACAGGATTTGCAGAACTCGTCGATGTCCAGCCCCATGCGTGGCCACCAAAACCATCGGCGCACGTACTCCGATGTTCTCTGCGTCCCCAGGTGTCCCAATGTTCGATGAGCGGCGTCCGTGATTATTTCGCGGAGCTTGCGCTTTTCGAACATGGCATCAGGGACGCATAGCACTCGGTTCCCCGCTCGGGACGTCGAGTACCATGCGCCCTTTTCCTGCTCGAACGCGGTGAATTCGCTAGGCGAATTCACCACTTTAGAGAAGAACGCGTCCGTCGCGTAACCGGCGGTGAGGGGCGTCGTCCAGTCCCCTTCGGTGGCGATGCGCTCGGGTAGGGAGGGTCCCTCCCCTAGGGCATCGCGTACCTGTGGTGCGGGAGGTGGGCTGTCCGACGACCTCGCCGGCGCCTGCTTCTTTCGTCGCGCGGCGGTGGGCTGGGGACTTGCGGCTACTATCGGCGCTGGGGCCGCATGTTGCCGCATCTCCCTTGCCACTCGGTCCCGCTCGGCGTCGCGCTCGCGTAGCTTCATTGCGCGCAGTTCAAGGATGCGCGTCGGCGGCAGGTCGTCCATGTCGGGGTCGAGTGCCGCGTCAATCGTCACGTACTCTGTGCCGGGGACGTCGGGTGGTAGGGACGCGTAGTACCTGGACAACGCGTCCGCCACTTTGTTCTGAATTCCCTCGACGTACTTGATCTCTGTATCGTACTTCGAAAGGAATTCAGCCCACCGTGTCTGCCGAGGCGACAAGTCCTTCTGCTTCTGGAAGAACTCGAGCGCCTTGTGGTCGGTGACGACGGTGAACCGGCGCCCTATGAGCTTGTCCGACCACTTCGATAGCGCTTCCAGAATCGCTATCGTCTCGTGCTCGAACGTGCGGTAGTTCCGCTGTGCCTCGGTGAACCGTTTGGACATCAGCCCGGCGGGTCGGCACGTCTTCCAATCTGCGCCCTGGCCATACATTGCGCCGACTCCTACTGTGGAGGCGTCGCATATGACCCAGATCGTCTCGCCGGTGCGAGGGTCGATCGGGCGCAATATGGGCACCTTACACACCAGTGCTTTGATAGTTTCGAAGCACGAGGTGTGTATTGCCCGCCATTGGAATGCCCGGCCGTTCCGTGTCATCCCCGATAATACGGAGGTGTATGCGGACAGGTCGGGCAGGAACTGGGACAGATATTGCACCAATCCCAGGAATTGGAGCACTTCGTTCATGTTCGAAGGCGTGGGCCAATTCCTGACTTTGGACATTTTGTCGGTGTCGGCGTGGAGTCCTCGGTCGTCTACGACGTGCCCGAGGCAATCCATACGTGCGGAGTACAGGTCACACTTTTCCTTGCTAAGGAAAAGGTGATTCTTCCGCAGCGTATCGAACACGATTCCTAGGTGCTCTTCATGCTCTTCGACTTCGTCGGAGAATATGAAGATGTCATCCAGGTATACGTGTACGAACAGACCGATGCAGTCCCTCAGGATAGCAGTCATGAGCCTCTGGAATGTGGCAGGGGCGTTGCAGTCCCCTTGCTGCATTACGTGGCTCACCTTCGTCCCATATATCGTGGCGAAGGCGGTTTTCCAGACGTCGTCTGGCTCGACGCGGATTTGTTCGTACGCGTCACTCATATCGATCTTAGAACGATAGGTGGCGCGCGCGACGTCCATCCTGATCTGGTCTTGGTCTGGGAATGGGGTCACGTCCTTGTGCGTGTTGTCGTTGCGTTTCCGGGCATCGACAACCGTACGCAGCTTCCCTGACTTCTTTGGTATGCAAAGGAGTGGGGCAGCTTGTGGGACTGTGCGCATCTCCCACCATCCCGCTGCCGTGTATCGCTTAATCTTCTCCATTAATTGGGGCTTAAGCGCATCAGGGCATCGTGGAAGGTGGTATGAGATTGCCAATCCGTCATCGATCAGGTTAATCCTATGGTTGACCTCGCGGAATGGGGGAAGTTCGAGAGGGACGGGGCACATAATGTCCGCCTCTCGTTCCATCCACCTTTCGCGGTACGAGTCAATCAATCCTACGGGGGTAGACGATTCCCCTTGGGCCGTCTCTCCCCTTGTTCCGTGCCCGCGCTCCTTCCCGCCAGTCAGCGCATCCTGTGTTGGATGCGCTATCGAGGTAGCAGGTTCCACGCGAGTGGAGCCTGCTTCCTCGATTCAATCTTGGGCGGGGCGCGCCGCGTTGACTCGGAGGTCGGCGCGCACGCGGGGACGCGGCCAGTGGCGGCGCGCCCGCTTGCTCTCCTGCTCGGGGGTGAGCGCGGGGAACGTGTGCTCGCCCACCGTGATCGTGTTATCGCGGAAGTTGAGCAGCACGCGATGGTGTTTGAGGAACGGTACCCCGAGTATGACATCGTAGTGATCGATGTTTGCTACGTCGAGGTACGTCGGATAGCGCTGGCCGCCTATCTCGACTTCGCAGTTGGTTCCGTAGTTGATCTTCGCTTTGGAACCGACGCAGCCCAGCTGTAGCGTCATGGGCCGTTTCAGCTCGAATATCCCAACTCGGGATACCGTGGCTGCCTCGGGACTGATGCTGTCGGCTGTGCTGCCGCTGTCGAAGAGTGCATAGTACGTCCCGCCGTTAATGACTATGTCACCTGCGAGCACGACTTGTCCCTCGTCCGATCGTGTCGGTTGCTCCGAGTCCGGTACGTCTTTGCGCAGGTTCGCCATGTATACCCAGCGAGGGGTGTCCTCGCTGGGTTTACCGGCGTTTGTTCGCATTGCGAACATCCTGCGCGACGGTCCGACGTCGGGTCTCGTCATGGGGGGTATCCTTGAGAGGCGATCCGCCTCGTTATTCGTTCTCGAATAACCGGTCTGGGGGCCCTCATTTGCCGGTTCCGTTGTCATATCGTTCGTCTCGTTGCGAGGGTAGGGCGGAGGAGGTGGGGCCTGTTCCTCATCCCGGGCTCCCTCGTCCCCTCCCCTGGCGGACGGTTGACGGAACCGGGCGGGTACTGGCCAGGTAGTTTGCCCGTACCCATCCGGCCACGATGGCGCTTGCGGCGCACGACGCTCGAGGCGTTGTACAACGTTGAATGTGTTCCGCATCCCAGCATTGTACGCGCGCTCTAGGTCGTCGTCCGCGCGGTTGGCCGGGGCAAACGCTATGAGCGCGTGAGCCGCGTGGGCCAACGCGTCGTTCCACCCCGCACTGTAGATGTCTGCGCGTACCCTGCTCTGTAGCTCCATGGCAGTGTATATGCTGTCATTGCGCTGCATAGCATAGTCGCGATGATTGACAAACAGCAGACATATGAAGCACTCCGTCCCATGCACGATCCCGAACACGTGATCGAGCATCCAGTGTTGTCGCTGCGGTGCGGGTTGGCCAGTTCGCAGGCATTCGGCCAGGCGATCTGCCTCGTACCGTATGCGCCGGTGATCTCGCTGGTTGTACCACCAGACTTGATCGAGGAGGCGGCGCTCGTCTTCGGGCGCCGCCTCGAGGATGTGCAGGACTGTTGGGTTCGTTGGCAAGAACAAGTCCATGCTTTCGGCCGGTATCTGCGCGTTGTCGGGGAGGCGCCCCCGATCCGATATCGGGTCGTGGGGCATCTCCCGTCCATGCGTGTTCATGTACTGCACCGTCGCACGTACGTGCTGACGGTAGGTGTTCGCGTAGGATGCAGGGATATTGGGAAAATCCCTGCTCCGCGCCTCGCGTGCTTCAGGCGGGCTGATCCAGTACGGCAGTTGAACTGCGTTTGCGGGATCTTGGCCCTCCTGAGACACCGAGACTCGCGTAAACATGTCGTCCACCCATTGGACGCCGGTTTCCCAAGGTCCATGATTTGGGCGGGGAAGAAGGTCCTCATCCTCATCATCGTCTATTGCGATGAGTGGAGGAGGGTCATCCTCATCGATCTCCTCAATTGCCTCCTCGCGCAGCCGCATGGAGAACATGCGCATGCCAGCGAGGCGGATAGGCGGGCCTTCGTCGTCGCCGTCATTGTCTTCGATGGCGTCGTCTACAAATTCGAAGTCCTCCGCATATTCGTCGGGGGATTCGTATTGGTCGCCTATGAGGAGATCGTTCTCGTCACCCGGTACGCCGTCTCCCGGAATCGATAGCGATTCCTGGTCTGGCGTCTCTGCCCCGTTGGCGTCGGCGCCTGCTCGCTCATCATCCGAGTTGTCGTCGACAACTCGGCTGGCGAACAGTCGCGGCTTTCCGAATTGGGGGCATTTAGGGTCGGTTGAGTAATGTCCCATTTGCCCGCACGCGTAGCACTTGACGACTCTGTCAGGTGCTCGTGGCGGTCTTGTGGGGGCTGTGGTCGCTCGCGGGGGCGGCCTGTCGCGGTTACCAGTCCCGTCTGTGTCACCTGCTCTGACGGGCAGCGCAGCTCGGGACTCGTTGCGCGATGGCGTCGCCGCGGGTGCCCTCGGTCGCTGTGTGGCGGCGCGCGGGGCCAGCCGCGCGGCCGGCCGTTGGGTGTGCGCCGTAGGTCTCCGCTCACCCGTCGCGCCACTGCTCCTGGAGGCTGCCTGCTGCCGTTCGCGATACGAGGTCATGAGAAGGTTACCCTCCTCAGCCTGGATCGCGGTTGTCAGGAGTACGTCCATAGTGGTGTACTCGGCGGACATTCCCCTCACTCGGAGGAGCAGGTCCGCTATGTCCTCTGGTAGCCCGCTGATGAATACACGCCGGAACGTGTACTCGTCCGGGCGTTCGACCAGGCGTGACGCCCGCTCTCGTAGCTCGTTGTAGAACCCGGCGACTCCGCGCTTCCGAGAGAAGCGCGTAGCCATAAACCGAGTCGCCGCGCCTTGGGCGGACGCCGAGTGGATAAATCGAGAGTGGAGCGCCACGATGGCGTCCTCGAACGTCCCCCGCGGGTGTGGCGTATGGGCGATTCTATTTCCTGGGCGTACCATCGGGCGGCCTCGCCTTCCAGCATGGAGCCCAGGATAGTGACCCGTTCATCGTCACGGTCGGGGCCCGTGATGTGGTTGAGGCGCATCCAACGGAGGATGGCACTCAACCACAGCTCGAATGCCTCCAGGTTGTCCAGGCCCCCGTAGAGGTCTGGGAACGCGATTTTATACGCTCTTCCGAGCGCGGGGTTGTGCACGGTCGCTCGGCCAACGCGGTCTCGTATCATGGCTATCAGTCGGTCTAGGACTGCTTCCAATACCGAGTACGCGCGAGCCGGGGGGTCGTCCATGCCCTGGCCATATTCCTGCATTGGCGGCATGGGCCGGCGGGCAACGGGGGCGACCCTGTGATCGTTCTGTTCGCCCCATTGCCTCTGGTCCAGCCGAGCGTCGGCTAGCGGCGGGAGGGCACGGTGCGGGGGCGCTTGGCGCCGCGCATCGTCCCTTTCAGCCGCGAGTGGCCCAAGCGGTTGGCGAGGGAGCATGTCCTCGCCCACGGCGGCGGCACGCTCTCTGGCTTCGGCCGCGAACCTCTCATTAACTTGCGCCCTGCGCGTGGCGAGACGCTCGGAGGCAACTCGTCTGGTTGCCTCCTCCGGCGTCTCCGCACGTTCAGGGGGCGGCATCGCATTAGTGCGATACTGCCCCGTTGCTGCCTCAGCTTGCTCGGGCGAGTTACTCGCCGAGCGTTCACGCGGGGACTCAGGTTCGGCGTAGTACTCCTCCAGTGCGTACAGCGCAGCATACGCATCGCGTATGCTCGAGGCTGAGTCCGCCACCGCCAGTCCGGTGGCTGTCGCGTGGGACTGTAGATTTGCGAGCATCCGTTCACCGCGCTGCAACCGCCTGCGTACCTCCCGGGCGAGTTCGCTCGGGTCTGTTGCATGCGGTTGAGTGAGGGCCTCGCGACCCTCATGGCGTGGTGCGGACGGCCCTGCGGGCGGCTGCGCTCTCGATGGACTGCCCAGCCGGCCGTGAGGGTTTAGTAAGTCGTTGCGCGAGTTGCGGAGGGCAAGGATTAAGTCCTCGTCTACCTCCGCAATGTCGGGCTCAGTGTCCACGGGGGCCGTCCGCTCCTGGCAGTCGGCTTCATCCGGTGGGTTGTCGGCGCGCCCCTTGCCCTTGTCCTTCCCCTTGGTTGGGGCGGGTTCCTCGGGCAAGGGGCTGTCTGACAGCGGGGACGACGTGCGGCTCTGTTGCGCGTCGTCCGGTGGTGTTCCCTGTGTCGCACTCTGCGTCTCAGGGATCGTGGGTTGGGTGCCATAGACACCCATTCCGCCTTCGCTTTGCGAAGTCGGAGCAGTGATTCTCGCCGATCGGCGAGCATCACTGGCGGGGGCTTTCTTGGATGGTGCCATGCTCGGGGGGTCTCTATATTCGCTGTTTTGTATCCGTGTGGGATTCAAAAAAGTGTAATGAGATCGCTCCCTGTATCTTACGGCTCACGCGCAATGAATCGAACCCACGTATAGGGACGTGGGGGATGGATTCGCTAGTGCGTGGGTGGATGTAGTTTACAAGGAGTGATGCCCACTCGACGACGTCGAGCGGGCTCTAACTACGATCCTCCACGTGACCACTGATCCGTGGTTGATCCGCCCCGCGGATCAACCGGCCCATCTCCCCGGCCCGAGCTTTACAGGCGCCAGCCTGCGCGTTCGTTCGACTTGTCACCATCGCACTAGTGCGATGGCCGTCTACCTTACACAATGGCTCTGTAGTCTAGTGGTATCTTACAGTCTTCAAAACTTGGAGGTTTGCAGTTCAAATCCTGTTATGAACAATTTTGAAAAGATTGGTAATCAAGTCCGGGTAGTACAGTAGCCGGAGTAGAGAGGAATGACGTAGTTTCCGAGTGCGCTTGTGCTGTGCATCCGAGACTGACGTCATGGGATCGAGCGTGGGAATTATTTACCGGAAATGGCAAGTATAGAGCATTTTCATCGGACTTAGGAGCAACTGTGATTATATGCATATCTATCCTAGTTAGCCTACAAAATGCAAAATACTGACAGAATCGAGAGTCTTTTGAGGAGGGAAGAGGTAGAAATGTGTTTAGAAATGAAAATGGATCGTGAGAACATATTTCCATTTTGGAGGACAAGATGAAGGTTACAGGGGGGGTCAAAAACCGCGACTGGTGCTTACATAAGGAACAATTCAAGGGAATCGTAACAGCGGTCATGAGGAGTGAGGGGCAGTCCAAGCACATGGTAAACAATCTGCGCTGTCAAGACATCTGGAAGAGGTTTCCTACAATGTGGGACAAGACAATATGAATAAAATAGAAGACAGTGGAGACGTGGCAAGCAATACTTAGAATGTGCTCTGATATGCGAGGGGGTTGCAGGCAAGTGCTGTGATGTTGTGACACTGCAAATGCTCAGAGGAATGCGCTGGAATGGTGTGTACAACAGTTGGAGCGGTGGAGCAATAATTGGAATGTTGGCGCGAGAACAATCAGGATCAGAGAAATGCAGCATGAGTGTAGCACGCGCGCATCTACACTGCGTGCGCCGTTGTACCGGAAGTATTTACATATGTTTGGATGCCGTAGCATTAGCAGTAGCGCCTTCCTGTTCGGGAAGGCCATCTTCTTATCCTGTACATCCACTCCATCCCTACGGCATCCATCGAGTTCTCGTGAATAAACGTGGATTCTGTTCATCTGGAGTGAACCACAAGATATCAAGATAACCATTTGTTACAGTTTTTTGAACACCACAAAGTACGTTTATCAACAAACTCATTGTTACTGACGCAGGCTATCTAGATTGCTACGATGGCCCCGCGTCCCAAGGAAACTAAAGAGACCCAGCGCGTATCCCCTCGTAATAGTGGGAACGCGAAGCAGCAAGGCGTGCCGAACAACCCCGCTCCTAATGAGCGAGTCGACACGCCCGCTGACGTCCCTATCGTGCGTGATCCGGCCCCTCATGTCGCAGAGACTAATCGCCTCAACGCGACTCCGGGCCCGTCGGGCACCCAACCGACTACTGCTCCTGAGACCGACATTGGCAGTGGGAGTGCTCTTACGTCTCTCACTGACATAGACGAGGGACTGGATGGGTCGGACGAGGACGGACATGCCACGTCACTACGAGACAAGGGCAAGGGCCGAGTGATGGATGATGACTCCGGGCCCATGAGCACTCAAATCATGGACCCCCGACTGATTACCATGCTCGACGATTTACAAATGCACGTTGCCGCCCACGACTCCCAGCTCGAGACCGCAGCCGTGGTCGCCGAGCAGGCGCGTCAGTCCGTGCAAGCTGCTACTGTAGCCCGAGTACAAATTAACAGCATTATCACTGCCATCATGCATCAGTACGGACAGACGGCGATTAAGCAGGAAGAGGAAGAGATTGACCTTAGCCAAATCCCTCCCGCACAACCGGTCAGCATTGTCGTGACGCCCCCGAGCGTGTCGGAATCATCGGGCGTTAGTTCCCCAGCGCGTCTAGGTAATTGCACGCCGGAGGAGGGCACTCGTAACCTCAAAAAACACCGGGCGCGCATGACCGAGATGATTCAGAAGACCACTCCTGTGGGCAGGAATGAGGCACGCCCCGCCGTCGAGATAAATGGACCGACTGAACGAGGGCGCATGCGCGATCACGTCGCACAGTTCGAGCACGAAGTACTGAAATCGAATGATAAGCACATCCGCATCGCAGAACCATACACCAGCGTCTCACCGTACAGCGTCGTATCGGCGAAACCGCACGTCCAAGCCGGGCCAACCCAAGTCACTCCTAGATCCGGAGTACTGGGCGTACTCGACCCGGAAGAACGTATCAAAGAAATGGTACTATCTAGAGTCAGTGAAGCGGTCAGCGCCGGTTTTCAGATAAAAGGGTTAAAATTTTCAATGCCCGAGTCGTATGGGGGGAAAGATGACCTCATAACATTCAAAGTTTGGTTGGGCGCGCTATTGAGATGGTTGCGGCTCAGTCAAGCGGTCGGGCCACAATATGACGCCCTCCGCCTGGACGTCTTGGGACAGTGCCTGACGGACCGCGCAGCTAAATGGTACAACGATGAAATAGAATCTCCATCACGGTCACAAGCAGAATGGACTTTCCTTGATGCAGTACTGGCGCTATTCCGTAGGTTCATCATTGGCCGCAGCGACCAGACAGCTTTAGAGCACTTTATGTCCACACGATTCTCTCGAAAAGGCGGAGTTGCCGACTTCTACAACGAGTTACGCACCCGCTCGACGCGACTGGTTGAAATGCCGAATGATTATACATTCCGAAAACTATTCGTCAGTGGCTTACCGTCGGATATACTCGAAATTATGTATAAACACAAGGGCGTGGTCGCCGAGGAAGGTACGACCACGGAACTTCTGGCGGCCGCGCTAGAGGCCGAGTCGGGCACGCGCGCGTACCGCCAAATGCTAGACAGTCTGAACCGCCCGCATGTCACGAGCGCCACGACGTTGAGCGCCGCGAACTCACCAAGCTCCAAGGTAGCTCAACCCGCTGAAGCTGATACCCGCAAAATGCGCAATAGTGCGAATTCCCCACAATCCAATACTGTGGAACCCGCACGTTACGGAGCAGGAAGGGGTGACAGTTACCAACCGCGGGGGAGAGGAGACCACAACGCGGCCCAGCGAGGTCGTGACCGATCGAGCACGCGACCCAAGCCAGACCGCAAGACAGTTGTGTGCTTTGCGTGCGGGGGTACCGGGCACTATGCAGGCGACAAAGAATGCCCAAAGACAGGGCAGCCCCGCGTTTATGCGGCCCGCGTCATGGATGACACCGACGAGGTCCAGATTACCGGGACAGACGCCTCGACGGAAGACTCTAAAGTCGACCTAGCTGCGAATACTGGGATGGATGGTGAGACACCATCAGAGTCCGACGACGACAGTCCTATGGGGCCGCAATATGAGTCCGCCGAGGAATATGCGGAAGATTATGAGGTGGAGACTGACGATGTGGACGAGGATGACATCGGACCTCCCATGCGCCTCGCCACGATGCGGATCGCTGCCATGCGACTACAACCGCTCACTGACGAGGGCGAGGACGATGAAGTTGACCGCGACGGCAACGACGGCGTGGATGCTGGCAGCGCGCCAATACCAATCGCCACCAATGGCACCGCTGGGTCACACTCACCCCTGGGAACGACTCCTGAAGATGGATGGCCCCCAACGGAGCCGGTAGTGAACGATAATACCTGGGGAAATGTTTCGCCTGCCTGGACGAATGGACCAGCTGTAGAATGGGGCAATTACGAACCCCCAGAGAATGCAGCACCCCCCGATTCATGGGGAACGGCAGGATCCAATGACTGGCCAGTAACCGTAACCCCGGGTCAGCCGAACCCGCCGCGCACGATAGAGTACCCGGATGACAGACTGATTACCGTGGGCCCGCTGGACGCCGACAACCCACAGTATGAAGTAATTCCGCGTAATCAACAACGTGTTGATACAGAGGCCGAGGACTCTTACCAGAATGGCGTCAGTGTGGGCATACAAATGTCGCAGCGTGCACTAGCCGCAGCCATAGGTCAACTTGAGGCCACAGATGCACGCGCCAGTGGTGTGGAGTACGCGATAAGGGCCCTGGAGCTGCTAGCTGACCGGCCATACCAATGTACCCATAGCGCTGACACGTTGTCTCGGCGCGTGGAGGGCAACGCGGACGACGAGGAAATGTACGCCGACATGCCGTCCCTGACTGACCCGATTGAGACCGACGCGAATGCTGTGTCTGAGCTAGACGGAACACAGACAAGGCACATCACCAACGAAGTGATGAACGAGCCGCGCACAGACGACAGCACGCGTCCTGACACGATGGCAACCGTACAGCCCATGGCGACAGCTGGGAACGATGACAGCGACGAGTCAGTAGTCGAGGACATATCCGAACTACAGATTATGGCCACGCGCGTGTCAAAGTCAGACAGCGCAGTCAAACCAGTACCCAAATGGGCATATACTGCCAACATCCGTCGCCCGTTGATACGCCTGCCCAGCCGTCTAGCGGAGAAACACCCGAATTTTGGCATTTTCGGCATCTTCCGAAATCACGTGACCTCGGCCTGTCGGCCTCGGTCCGCACCATCAGGTTTCACTACCACCCCGCAGCGTCTATCGAAAGCGCCCCAAACGCACTCGAAATAGCCTACACGCCCCACCAAGCGCCCCGAGCCACACGCCACAATCCTACGGCCCCGCACAACAAGTCACCCAGCAGCTATCTGACTCGGAGCCACACGCCACAATCCTTCCCCGCTGTGATGCGCCGCTGTCAATCATACTTCCCTTCTGCGTTCCCCGATCTCTCGATATTCCCCACATCTCGATCCACGATACGGTCCCGCCTACGTTAATCCACAGCCGTCCGAGATAGGCAGGAGCGCTACACAACGAGCCAAGACCGCCCGTCGTACGTCCCTCCCTTCAATTTACACTCGGAATACATCGGATACCCCGCTCGACTTTACGATACACCACCAGCGCCTTACGATATAAGCGCTAGCGCGCATTACGCACTTCGCCCCCTAGCGGCGATCGTAAGTCGGAACTAAACCTAAATCCGTCCGTAATTCAACGATCCTCTCTTGCCACATCCCTCGTATACTCACTCCCCCGCGTCCACTTCGTACACCCCGTGATATCTGACCCACGTCTACCGCGTTTTAGATCGTATTTGTCTTCACTATGTCACGTCCGTACGATACGGATTTCTGACTCGCTTGTCGTACAAATAGTTCTGAGTCGCTAGACAGACGGAATAACAAGTTACTATTCCCCCTCGTACTCAGGATCTCGAAAGAGCACCTGAAGTGGTCTGACTTCACCACAACCCGTCGCTCTAGTTCTTAGACGCACGAAACTTCGACACCAATACCACGCCGCAATATCAATACGAATACCAATACCGCGACCCTCGACAAATCCCCTCTTGCCCTTCGAAATCTCCCTACGCCTCGCTACTCTCCCCCTCGACACCCCGCACCTTCAACGCAGAGATCAGGCCTATATACGCCCCTCTGTTCCTTCGTCACCGCCTCATACTTCGTCCCTCTCGCCCTCGATATATTCCCCTGACCATTGCCACCGCTGCGTAATTCCCCTTCGACTCTCGAAATAGTCCTCGCGTCCCCTCCGACATTCCTAGCTTCCGTGACACATTCTTGGGAGCTCGCCCGTCGCGTCTCCAGCACTGTATCATTTCGGTGATCCGTGCCGTGTCTAGCTCTCGCACTATCGTCCTCTCCCCCAGCCTCTCGCGCCCTCCGATTCAAGTCCTAGTCACTGTGTCCCACTCGTACACCGAGCAGGATTTGCCGTGCGTAGTCTCGGGACCCTGACTGCACTCCCTCAACTCGATACGTTCACTACTGCGCTCTGAGGATTGGACATCAATATATATCCGCCTCACTACCAGTTGGACGCCCATCAACTTTGGAGCCCACCGCGAGGGTCAAGTCAGAATTCCTCCGCGACTTCCATCCGCACCTGCTCCCTTTCGAACCTATCATCTCCGGTCGCACGCAGACAACGTACAACAAACCCATATCATCTACCCAGCCCCCCTCTCCGACGACACAGCCGAAGAAGAGGATAGTCCGGAAGCCGCAGACGTTCCCCTCCCCTCAAGTCCGGAGCCGATCGTCCCTGTAGCCAAAGAAGAATTCTCTACCCGGTATCACGTACCAGGCGGATTTCGCACACCTTCCCCGCAGCTTCCACCTCTTCCCCCACTTTCCGATCTCACCCCGCTACACCCGAGTAATCCTCCAACTCCACGCACACCTCCCTCGCCCTCGCCTGTTATTTCGAAACCCCTCTCGATCACCCATCTAATTCCGATCCCTCGAAATATCCCCGTACCCCCACGCAATATCCCAGCCCCACCAGCACCTCTCCCAATCATGGCCGCAATCATTCCCATGCCCGCTCGCAAGTCGCGTACTGCACCCGTCTTCAACCCAGCAAAGCCGCGCGAAATTCGCCGCTACTGGGAAGATCTCGAGCCCGCACTCGCGCAAGCTGGTATCACCGGAAATCGGGAGAAGAAGGACTGGTCCAAATTCTACGTCCCCTCGGGCGAGGCCGACATGTTTGACTCGATGCCAGAGTTTACGGGCAACAACACGTATGAGGAATTCAAGACCGCAGTTGGCAAACTGTATCCAGGAGCCGAAGAAGACCGAGCGTACACATTAGCGGACCTGGAGTCACTGGTCCTGAAGACGCGCACCAAGACAGACCTGACGTTGGACGACTTTGCCGTATACCACCGCGAATACCTGACCATATCCGGGTTTCTTGTACGCAAAGGACGGCTCTCGACAATGCAACAAAATCGAGAATTCTCCCGCGGCATTCCCGACTTCGTCTGGCTCACTCTAAATCCGCGTCTGCAGATTAAGAAGCCAGATGTCGAGCCTGGCGAAGCGTATGAGATTGCCGATGTTCACCAAGCCGGGAAATTCGTCCTCGCCTCGGCCACCGACACCTTTCGAAATGTCGGTCACGTAGCTGCGGTCAACATACCCATCCCCACCGTCCGAATCACCTCTCCCACGCCTCCGCCGAGCATCAAAACCGAGGATATCCTTGCGCAACTAGTCCGCACCCTCATGCAGGGTGGCAATTTACCAAGCGTCACTTCCACTCCCACCAGCGCGGCACCTGTTGCAAAGGCCTTAGCAACTCCCGCAGCTACTACAGCAGCAGATGATGCCAAGTCCGCCGCTATGACCCGCCTAGCCGGCCGGTGTCTTTATTGCGGATCGTCGGACCATCGCATCAGCGCGTGCACCATTGTGGAAGAAGACATACGCACCGGAGTTGTCGTTCGCAATGGAGAAGGAAGGGTCACGCTCGCCAATGGTTCCTACGTCCCCCGCACAATTTCGGGTGACTTCCTGCGCGATCGCGTGCAGGAATGGTACAGGCGCAATCCTAGCGTCAAACCAGTTGCCCAGTTGATGATCGAAACGAGCACCACCCGAAACCCCAACATCCTCGAATTATCCAAGGTCGATCGGATTCAATTCCTAGAGGAGGAGCCAGGGCTCGAGTACAGCGAAGTACCACGCACGGAAGGAGCGCGAAAAGCAGATCGCCGCCTCCTTGAAGTGCAGCAGTGGTTAGACAACCCCACTCGCCCCAGCAATATTTCCGACACCGCCTTTGGCACCTTCGTCCGCTACGCCACACGCTTCTTTCTCGACGAAAATCGACTCTGGAGAAGATCTGGAGACGGTGCACACAAACTCATTCCCCATCCCAATCGCCGCATTGCTATCCTCACCGACTGCCATGACAAAGTCGGCCACCGTGGAGTATTCGCTACCCGCTCTCTCATCGGGGAACGCTTCTGGTGGCCCTCCTATGAAGCCGACGCAATGTGGTATGTCCGGACATGCATCGTCTGCCAACATCGCCAAAAGCTACAGATCTTAATGCCGCCCATCGTCGCAATGCCCGCCTCATTATTCGCCAAAGTCTACGTCGACACTATGTTTATGCCCGCGTCAAATGGCTACCGCTACATCGTCCAAGGCCGTTGCTCTCTTACGGCCTGGCCCGAATTTCGACTACTCAAGAAGGAGAACTCTGCACAAATCGCCGATTTTGTGTATGAGAATATCCTCAGCCGATGGAACTCACTATGCGAAATAGTCACGGACAACGGAGGACCTTTCGTCAAAGCGCTGGTCCAGCTAGAGAAGAAATATCACATCCGTCACATTCGAATCAGCGGCTACAACTCACGCGCCAACGGCATCGTGGAACGCTCGCATTACGACGTACGGCAAGCACTCGTCAAAGCAGCGGACGGAGACCAGACTCAATGGGCACACCATGCTTATTCCGTATTCTGGTCCGACCGCATCACTACGCGCAAGCGTATGGGATGCTCGCCTTACTTTGCAGTCACCGGATGCCACCCGCTCATTCCACTCGATATTTCGGAAGCCACGTATCTCCAGCCGCCGCCCACCTCCATTCTCTCCACGACGGACTTAATTGTCCGACGCGCCGTCGCACTCCAGAAAAGATTCGAGCAGCTCTCCCGCCTACGATCCAACGTCTACGCCACTCGCCTCGCCAACGCACAACGCTTTGAAATAGAACACGCGCATACAATCAAGAATTACGACTTCAAACGCGGAATCCTAGTGCTCATGCGGCATACCGCGATAGAGAAATCCCTTAACCGCAAGATGCGTCCCCGCTACCTCGGACCACTTGTAGTGATTTCCCGCAACCGCGGTGGAGCCTACATCCTCGCAGAACTCGACGGTTCCGTGCTAGACCGACCCATCGCCGCATTCCGAGTCATTCCGTATTTCGCACGCCGTGAACCTATTCCCATCGACTTATCCCAAGTCGACATCGACACACACCGCCTCCGCGAGCTAGAAACCTCGGAGACCGCTGGAAATGACGATGAAGAAGAGCCTACCGCCTTAGACACCCAAGACGACGACGACCAAGTAGATGACGATTAAATACGAATTACGGACACCATCCAGAACTAGTACCACTTCCTATCCTCCCCAGCTGATACTGAATATCCCCCTTACGATAGCAAGTCGCTCGTGTACATCGCTGAAGCGCAGGACTACTCAAGATAAAAGTCCTAAGTCAATGAAGGAATACTGAGACTTGAACAAAAAGAATTCGAATTTCGACTTAGGAGTTTAGACCTCAAATTCCTCAACCGTCGTTCCGAAATAATGACACATAACGCGCAACTTAGCTCAAGCGGTTATACAACCTCCACGTGTATTTCGAGGCATTCAAGAAATTGCTATTGTACAAGACGTCAACGTTGCCACCCGATCACTTCCCCTACTCCCCCTGCCCATCGTACCGATTCCCATCCTCATCGAAACCCTCCGGCACTATCGACCACCAATCTCCCGCCTGGTAATACCACTCCGGATAGTTCAAGAGGCTCAGCTGCGACAGCCAAGCCGCCTCTATCGTCAGCCAGCTCGCGTACGCCCGTGCCATCGCGGTGTGGATCTCCGAGCGCTGTTCACGGACGGATTGCCTGAGACCAGGATCAATGTCCGCGTCCTCAGGAACGCCGTTGATCGTCTCGTATTGCTCGTGGAGCATTTGCGGCGCGCCGTCAATACGCCAAGCATATGGAGACGGACCAGGAGGCATCCTGCCCTTCGGAACACCGTTCTTGACGAACCACCGCATCACCTTGGCGTGCGCATGGATCTTACGCGCATGATCTACCGTCAAAAGAGGAGTCCAGATCAATACCACCGACAAAAAGAGGAAGACGAGCACATACCGTCTGGCACCACCCGGTTATCGTTCAGGCGTCCCTGTAGGGTAATAAGAAATAACACCGATGACTATCGGTGTGCTAGTTTCGAGGATTGACCGATAAGGATATCATTTTAAATGGGTCGGCGTAGGAGATATTTAAAATGATTCCGACGGTAAAAATGTTGTGATCCTATTGGCTACGGAAAAATCGGCTAAAATCTGATAAAATGTTGAAAAAATTCAGTCCGCGTCGGTTCCCACGGGTACGGGACGGAAATAAATCATTTAAAATGATTACCAGTACTACGAATAGCTGCCCGTAGGGCTTGGAAAAATAGGGAATAATACTGAGAAATCGGAATATATTTGGGGGCGTCGGTGTCTAGCCGATATCTCTTCCCGCGCGTCAACATATTCCCACGGTCCCAAGAAATGCTATTTTTAATCATTTGCGCTGGTATATAATCCTTTCTGTAGGCCCTGGGAAAACCCATTGACAACCATACAGTGCATGTATGATGGAGACTTACATGTAGTCCATATATACAAACTGCTTGAAGCCCATTCTATTCAAATGTGAGCTGGACGGAACCACAAACCAGGAAAGTATCTGATACAGAATATCCTGCAGGCATGATCTTCTTTACCTAAGCAACCAAACTTTGTACACAGATAGCTCTCAACACTTCAAGACTTATAGTATTTTTTTCATGACCCAAGCCCCCCCTCAATTCTTCTCAAACACAATTTCTTTAGTATCTATGCTATTGAAATAACATCGATATACATATTTGGACTCCTTATGAATACATTTGGCATGTTCTGACTGCCATAGATGCACAGTGAAAATAACATCACTGTCTACCACTACTTTCCCCATTTACCATCTTCTCCTTTGAAGCCTCAGGTAAGCTGCATTCTATATATATATTCATTATTTATATGTTTTGGCCCAAAAGAATGGAGTGTGCTTAATAGCTCCCCAAGACTTGGTCAATAAAATTCCCAAATATTTCAGAGTACTCACAGACCATGCCCCACCCACTGCTATAAGTATTGAATTCCTTCAAGGATTTGGTAGATAGTACTGTACTTCTACTCTGATACAGCCCATACTACTATCCTTGTCCCAGATGCATGTGCAATAGCAAATGGTCCTTTCTTTTTCCACTGAATCTTGACTTGTGATATCAGCTTGGTTGAGCATAAGCCTATGATAACTGAGAATAGGGCCATTCATATATACATATGTGTACAAGCATGGGACCATTCTATATCTTAGAGGGTATGTCAGAGTGGAAGTACAGTACCATCTACAAAATCTTTGTAGGATTCCAATACTTATAGCAGTGGGTTGGGCATGGTATGAGAGTGCTCCGAAATATTTGGGGATTATATTGACCAAATCCTGGAAAGCAATAGTATTAGGCCCACTCCATTCTTTTGGGCCAAAATATATAAATAATGAATATATGTGCAGTCTACCAATGGCTTCAGCATGGTAAATCTAGAAAGTAATGATAGAGACTAGTTGTACTTTGACTGGGCATCTACAGCAGTCAGACCATGCCAAATGTATTCAAAAGTAGTCCAGATATGTATATCAATACTATTTCAACAGCGTAAATACTAAAGAAATTGTGTTTGAGAAGAATTGAGGGGGGCTTGGGTCATAGAAAAAATACTATAAGTCTTGAAGTGTTGAGAGCTATCTGTGTACAAAGTTTGGTTGCTTAGGTAAAGAAGATCATGCCTGCAGGATATTCTGTATCAGATACTTTCCTGGTTTGTGGTTCCGTCCAGCTCACATTTGAATAGAATGGGCTTCAAGCAGTTTGTATATATGGACTACATGTAAGTCTCCATCATACATGCACTGTATGGTTGTCAATGGGTTTTCCCAGGGCCTACAGAAAGGATTATATACCAGCGCAAATGATTAAAAATAGCATTTCTTGGGACCGTGGGAATATGTTGACGCGTGGGAAGAGATATCGGCTAGACACCGACGCCCCCAAATATATTCCGATTTCTCAGTATTATTCCCTATTTTTCCAAGCCCTACGGGCAGCTATTCGTAGTACTGGTAATCATTTTAAATGATTTATTTCCGTCCCGTACCCGTGGGAACCGACGCGGACTGAATTTTTTCAACATTTTATCAGATTTTAGCCGATTTTTCCGTAGCCAATAGGATCACAACATTTTTACCGTCGGAATCATTTTAAATATCTCCTACGCCGACCCATTTAAAATGATATCCTTATCGGTCAATCCTCGAAACTAGCACACCGATGGTCATCGGTCTTATTTCTTATTATACTACAGGGACTGGTGTATCGTTGGCGTCCGGCACCTGCGGCGCAACATTGGCCACAGGCGCGGCCGCGACTGCCACCGGCTCCCGCGGAATCAAGTCCTCGCTCTTCAAGCTAGCGGGAGCCGAAGAGACCTCGCGCCCCAGAGTAGAGGGCCCCGCGATGTCCGCCACGATTTCGATATCGTCCGAACTGGCGGCGCGGTGTTCTAGAACCAAGACCGGAGGAGTTGAGCGCGGCTCAGACAAGAAGAGCGGCGTATGCCCACCCTGGATTGTCGCCTGCGTCTGCGAGAGCGGCCCCGAGTCCTCCACGATTTCGACCATTTGAATATCGGGTTCCACAGTCAACGCTACCTCGGGAACAGGAGCCTGGCGCGACGGCCCGCTTTCCGAGCGCTCCGGCTCAGCGCGACCTAAGAAGAAATCAACGTCAATACCGAAATACACATTCCCTCACGACAACGCCACGTACCTTTCCTTTTGCCCGCCCCAGGAGGCTTCGAACGAATCACCACGGACATCATCGCCTTCACCTTTTTAGCAGGTGGCGGAGCGATGACCGCCTCCTCCGCGGCCCGACGCGCTTCGATCTCAGGCAGGAACTCCGCGATGACGGTCGATTTCTTGTCGAAATCGGCACCACGACCCAAATTATCTATTCCAACCGACACATTCAATATCGCAACCCACGCAGATCAAAAAGGAGGACTTACTCGTCGTGTTCCGGCCCTGCCACTTGCACGGCTGCTTGTCCTTCCGGCACCGCGGACAATCCACCGAAATACGCGGCTTGTCAAGGGTCCGCGAAGGCGAACAAAGTTCCGCCCGATCGTCCGAGAGGCGACACGCGTCGCAAACCTATACCCAGCTCGAAATCAGCGCTCAAGGCTTCCACTCCCCATCGAAATACCGACTCACCGCCGGATACCAATTCCCCTTCGTATCGTACCAAGCCGAGAGCCCGTTGTTCAAATCCTCGAGGATATCGTCCGCCTGCTTGCCTTGGATGTACCGCCACTCCGCTTTGGTCAGCTTCCGCAGCTTCTCGACGAGCGTCGGAGGCTTGGCAGCCGCCTTCGCCTTGCCCTTGCCTTTCGAAATAGCGGGGGGCGGCGGAGACGATTCACGACTCTCAGGACGGAGCCTAGCCTTACCCTTGCCCTTCGAAATTGGACGAGGTGGCGGCGACGACTCGACGACCTCCGAGAGCTCGTCCTCACCCTCGTTACCCTCGTCTCCGGCCTCCGACACGATCTCAGGCAGAGTCTCGACCGGCGGCAGCAAGAAAGCGTCCTCCACAGGCGCGATCACGCTAGGTCCCGCCACCGGAGACGCAGCCGCGTCGACAGGATCCCCCGCAGCAGCAAAGAACGCGTCTACCGAGGCATCGAAATTGTCCTACAACAGCGTTAGGAACGCCAGTCAAGCAGCACGACAACGAAGACATACCTGGTCCATTTCGGGCACGACCGTAATATAGCCGAAGGACTTGGCCTTCCAAGTCTCTTCTCCGTGTTGCCAGGCGATCTCCTTGAACTCCTGGACGAACTCTTGAGTTCGTGTAGCGCCGTCCGGAAACTTATGCGTCTGGGCCTGTCGATCAAGAAGCATCAATCATCAAAGAAGACAAACGATCAAAAGAAGCACTTACCAACGCTTGGGCGACACGCAGGCACCAGTTCAACTTGTCAGCTGAGCTGGCCGCAGGATCGAACTCGTTGAGACGCTTGCGGATGACGGCCAAGCAGGATGCAATAGGAACAGGAAGGTCGGACATGTGCAGTGAGCGCCAGGGAACAAGGACAACAAGAGGGAATGCGGACCAGAATATCGCATTCCGCCTCCTTTTATGCCTTTCCGCTCGGCCGCACGTCCCTTTCTATTTCGACTACTCCCGCGCACACACCACAGGCCACGACTTCGTCGCAATTCGTTTCAACTCGAAATCCCACGCAACATCCCCGCTGTCCACGCAGCTTCCCCGCTCTCTTCGACTTCAGGAAACCATCGTCGCCTTTTCGATCCTATTTCCAACGGCCCCAGACCACCGCCTCATGTCAAACTCAATCATGACGTCATCATTTCGTTTCAAGCATTTCGAGTCCCCCACGCAACACTTGCACTCCCACGACATTTGCCGACCTAGGCGTACCACATTCCGACACAACTTCCTTCGCCTCCGGCAAACCCCGCTATTGGCTCCCACACTTTCGAAAAGTCTTAGAGACTTGCAACAAAAATATCCGACGCTTCAACAATTCCTCCGCCGCAACACATCCTTCGAAAAGGAAAAGAAGCCCTCGACGCAAGTATCTTATGGACCTGACACGCGACCACATCGCACATCTCGCATCAACGCCCAGAACACGACGCCAACACGCGCCCATCCCTTTTCGTAATACGCCACGCACATCTTCCTTCATTGCCGAAGCTCGGCATGGTCGGAGGCGGTTCAGTATGCCATCATGTACAACCTGGCGCCGACGGCTTTCGTATTCCCTCCCACCCGCGTATTCCTTTCGAGGCGTCACTCCCTCTACATGCTGACCGAGGACGGTCAGTATTTCAATAAGGAGGAGGTGATACGCCTGCCCAGCCGTCTAGCGGAGAAACACCCGAATTTTGGCATTTTCGGCATCTTCCGAAATCACGTGACCTCGGCCTGCCGGCCTCGGTCCGCACCATCAGGTTTCACTACCACCCCGCAGCGTCTATCGAAAGCGCCCCAAACGCACTCGAAATAGCCTACACGCCCCACCAAGCGCCCCGAGCCACACACCACAATCCTACGGCCCCGCACAACAAGTCACCCAGCGGCTATCTGACTCGGAGCCACACGCCACAATCCTTCCCCGCTGTGATGCGCCGCTGTCAATCATACTTCCCTTCTGCGTTCCCCGATTTCTCGATATTCCCCACATCTCGATCCACGATACGGTCCCGCCTACGTTAATCCACAGCCGTCCGAGATAGGCAGGAGCGCTACACAACGAGCCAAGACCGCCCGTCGTACGTCCCTCCCTTCAATTTACACTCGGAATACATCGGATACCCCGCTCGACTTTACGATACACCACCAGCGCCTTACGATATAAGCGCTAGCGCGCATTACGCACTTCGCCCCCTAGCGGCGATCGTAAGTCGGAACTAAACCTAAATCCGTCCGTAATTCAACGATCCTCTCTTGCCACATCCCTCGTATACTCACTCCCCCGCGTCCACTTCGTACACCCCGTGATATCTGACCCACGTCTACCGCGTTTTAGATCGTATTTGTCTTCACTATGTCACGTCCGTACGATACGGATTTCTGACTCGCTTGTCGTACAAATAGTTCTGAGTCGCTAGACAGACGGAATAACAAGTTACTATTCCCCCTCGTACTCAGGATCTCGAAAGAGCACCTGAAGTGGTCTGACTTCACCACAACCCGTCGCTCTAGTTCTTAGACGCACGAAACTTCGACACCAATACCACGCCGCAATATCAATACGAATACCAATACCGCGACCCTCGACAAATCCCCTCTTGCCCTTCGAAATCTCCCTACGCCTCGCTACTCTCCCCCTCGACACCCCGCACCTTCAACGCAGAGATCAGGCCTATATAAGCCCCTCTGTTCCTTCGTCACCGCCTCATACTTCGTCCCTCTCGCCCTCGATATATTCCCCTGACCATTGCCACCGCTGCGTAATTCCCCTTCGACTCTCGAAATAGTCCTCGCGTCCCCTCCGACATTCCTAGCTTCCGTGACACATTCTTGGGAGCTCGCCCATCGCGTCTCCAGCACTGTATCATTTCGGTGATCCGTGCCGTGTCTAGCTCTCGCACTATCGTCCTCTCCCCCAGCCTCTCGCGCCCTCCGATTCAAGTCCTAGTCACTGTGTCCCACTCGTACACCGAGCAGGATTTGCCGTGCGTAGTCTCGGGACCCTGACTGCACTCCCTCAACTCGATACGTTCACTACTGCGCTCTGAGGATTGGACATCAATATATATCCGCCTCACTACCAGTTGGACGCCCATCACCGTCAACTACGGAGGAACAGCCCGATAGAAGCCCGTACCTTAACCAAGTACTAGCCGCCAACTTGCGTGTTGGTGGGGCAGAAATGTATGTCCTGTTTGACAGTGGAAGCACCACAAACGGGATTACCCATGAGGCCGCACATGTGGCCAAGCTAGATGTTTTCCAGCTCAAGGAACCCATGACACTCCAGTTAGGATGTGTGGGCAGCCGCTCGAAGGTGAATTTCGGCGCGCGATCCGCGGTCACCGTCGACGGTAAAACCCTGCCCTGCTTCCTGGACATCGTCAACATTGAACATTATGATGTTATACTGGGGACTCCCTTCCTGAAAGAATACCGGGCAACGCTTGATTTCGATCGCCACATAGTTCAACTGGGGGATGTGATAATACCTGCTCTATCGATATCTGAAGAAAAGGTGTTGTTAAAATGCCGCGGCCGGCCAGCCTATGTCAGCGCACCCGTACAGTTGAACGCCCTGGCAACGGGGACTGAATGAAGGCGCGTGGTGGGATCTACAATTGTAGAACCCGCCACCACAAACCGCGGGCCACCCGCGATACGGCCCGCCGCGAAACCTCCGGATATTGAACCAAAAATCGACACGCTGCGAACGGATTGGTACGCACGGACTGCGGAAATTATGTGCCCAGTACCGTTAGAACTCCCTCCCATGAGGGAGGTTAATCATCAGATATCACTGATTGATGAATCATTGAGAATACATTACCACTTGCCTCGCTGCCCCGACGCGCTGAAGCCTCAGCTAGCGGAGAAACTCCAGCGCTACGTGAACGCGGGGTGGTGGAAGCGCCAAGTTGCGACTGAGGCAGCACCATTACTGTGCATTCCGAAGAAGTCAGGAAAATTACGCACGGTAGTCGATGCGCGAAAGCGGAACGATAACACCCGCAAGGATGTGACGCCGTTCCCAGACCAGGACCAAATCAGAATGGACGTGGCGAGAGCCAAATTCCGATCAAAAATTGACATGAGCGATGCGTATGAACAGATACGCATCGAGACGTCGGATGTCTGGAAGACGGCGTTCGCCACAATCTACGGTACATTTGTTAGCTTGGTTATGCAGCAAGGTGACTGCAATGCACCTGCTACGTTTCAACGGCTCATGACCGTAATATTTCAAGATTGTACTTGGTGTGAAATGGCCAGTGCACGCATGGCAGTACAATTACTCTTAATCGTTGGGAGGGAGGAGGGCAGGTATCTTCTTGATTTGAAGATAGACTGAATTACAGATTATCAACAAAGGTGTTGTGTCAGCCATAAGGTAGATGTTGTTTGGGTTAACACGTGTCTTGTCTAGAAGAACAAGTTTGTTATGTCCTTCTTACCCCAGATCTTCTTCCCCTTTGTGGAATCAGTGAGGATATTCTCAATACACGAAAGGGGTAAGAGTCTGGGACAGTTTTGGCATTGAGCACACTGTAGTTGTTCACCTCCTGTGGGAGGGTGGTGAAGTCTGCCTTCAGGATGATAAAGGCGGGCAACACCTAGGGACTCAACAAGGGGGCAAATCCTCCCCGTGGCCACATGCTAGTTGAGGAGGGTGCACCATGCTTTGTAGTCCTTGCAAGGACAGCTGTATGATTGTGTTGCAATTTTCTGCATAGCATCCTTGAGTCAGATGTGGTGATAGAGGGCCAAGATTCAAGGGCTATGCATTGCATTTGGTGGACTGCTCTAGATGCTTGGGTGAGTTGGGTGAGCCATGCGGTAATGTGGCTGGCTGCATGCGGACAGGTGATGCAACTGCATAGGGATGCTAGGGCAAAGCTGTGGTATTGACTGCGAGTGTGTGCCAGCTTGTCTAAATATATAGCGAGTTGGTGCGACCTTGGGCAAATATTGCAAGACTGTGGCAAACGTCATCTGACAATGTGCAAGTGTGAGCGAGCGTCAGGCAAACTGCATGGAGCTACTGTGCAAACAGCTACAGAGCTAGCTGTCGTGTGAGTGGGTGAGTGAAAGTGATAGCATTGGGGATACCTGGTGAAGATAGGAGCTGCTGCATAAGCGCCGCAGTGCATCAAGAGACTTCAGTTCCGTGGGGCACCCTCCGGGCCCACTCGGTATACTCCGCGGGGACCCTGCGGAGTCCCACATGCACCCCGCAGGCGCAGACCCGCCCAGTCATTGCTGGAGCGGCTGGAGCTCGTGCGCAGCGCTGACAAGCCCCGTCCCGCGCTGGGAGGGGATCTCGACTGTCTTTTCGCATTTTCGACCAAGTCCTCGGTCACGTGACCTCGGCCTTCCTGCGCCATGATCGGAACGCCCCGCCGACTCCCACGCTGCTCGCACCACGCGCCCCCAGTCGCCACACGCTCGCCAGCACAGCATTTCCCACGCCCGTCACGACGCATCAGATTTCCATCAGACTCGTACAGCCTGGTCGCACGACAGCCACGCTCGGCGCTACGCAGCTCCGGAGCTCTCACGCCATCCGAGTACCGCCTCAGTCGCCCATTGTCCGCTCGCCCATTGTCCGCCACACGAGTCCGACTACCCCGACGTCCTCCGGTTCAGCGCTACCCACTCGCCCGCTTCCCTCCGATGCGCCCTAGCGCCTTACGACCCGCGCTACGCCCCCGCAGTCACGACGCGACTTGCGATCGACGCGTGACCCAGTCGCGACGCGCGTCGGGAGTGTGGCACTCTGAACGTTCGCAATCGGACGACGCAGCCTCGTGCCCACATCATCGGACCACCGTTATCGCACTCGATATGGCGCTCCTTGTCGATTCCCGCGCTCCCCGACGCTGTTTCCCACAGTCGACGACAGAGCGGATCGTTTCCCGCGCCGTTTCCTTTGTCCCTTGACAGCGCTGATCGTTCGCTCGACATCGTCCCCCGCCTCGTTCCTCGTCGTCTGACCGTCGCATGACTCTCGCACATTGTCCGCACCATTTGACAAGACGCCGCTATCCTTTCTTTTGTCTTTCCGATGTTTCCGTACTTACTCGATCGGACACGCACTGTACTCGTCGCAACGTATAAATAGTCGTCGGATACTCTGCGAAATGCAAGTTACGTTCCCCCCTCATCGCTCCGAGCACAAGTCGTGCACTCTCGCCCTCGTCGTATCGTATAGCGGTCAACATCGGTTGACTGCTCTCGCGCCTCAGCTTCAGTCGTCGCCTTAGCCTTTGTTCTCGCTTCCCGTCTTATCGCCCTCATCTTGTTCCATCGTTGTTGCCCCTTTGCCCGAGTCCTCGATCGCAGTCGCGTCGCAGCCTTCCGACGTCGTACGTCGAAGTCTTGCTTTCCGATCGGTCGGAGAGTCGATCGATCGCCTCGTCGCTGCTGCGCTCTCGTTCGGATCGCTGTACGATTGATCGGAGACGGTCGTCGCTTACTCCGGGACTCCTGACGCTCGCTCGCACACACACCGACATTTCTGCAGCGCTCTAGGGATTGGTGCTACGTTACGCATTCCGCCCTACTACCTGGTTGTGTCCATCACTTTTGGAGCCCACCGCGAGGGTTTCAGTCAGGATTCCTCCGAAGCAAGCGCCAGCGCCTTCCCCCTTCTCCAATCGACGCCACACCCGTTCCTCCGCTCTCGCCGACGAAGTCCGACAAAGCTTCGTCGTACCCCCACCTGCTATCCCCGGATCCCCCACGCTCGTCGGAGATCTCTTCGACGAAGTCCCCAGCCCGGACGCGACTCACAATCACCTTCCGAGTACCTCCGGAAGCGAGTCGTTCGAGCTACTCGATCACCCACACATCCCAGGCGGGTTCCGAACACCGTCGCCTGCTCTCACACCTTTAACCCCATCGACTCCTTCACGTCCATCGCACCCTCCGACTCCGATCACTCCGCCCTCTCCGACTCCCAACGTCGGACCAGTCACAGCTCCGATCACCTTTATCCCCCCTCCCGCAACAACCATAGCTGCCGTACCCCCCGTCACACCACTTCCGATGGCTACTCCTATGCCCCCCCGCGGTTCGAAGACCGCCCCCGTTTTTGATGAAGAAAACCCGCGATCCATCAGGCGATTCTTTTCCGACCTCGAGACGCTTGCGGCGCAGTCTGGTCTCACCGACCAGCAGAAGAAAGATTGGGTACAACGCTATGTCCCGATCGAGGTCGCCGATTGTTTCGAGGCTCTGCCAGGCTTCGCAGGCACGTACGACGTGTTCAAGGCCGAGATAAAGGCACTCTACCCCACCGCCGATGAGGATCGCACCTACTCCACTTCCGACCTCGAATCGCTCATCTCCGACACGCGTCGCACATACATGGTCACGCTCGACGACTTCGCTGCCTACTACCGATCGTTCATTACGATCTCCGGATTCCTCATCCGGCATCATCGGTACTCCGACATGCAGCAGAAGAGCGACTTTCCGCGTGGGATCCCCGACTACCTTTGGCCGCGCATCGAGGCGCGACTGCAAGTCAAGAAGCCCGATGTGGTCCCAGGCGACAGCTACGAGGTCGCCGACGTCAATAGCGCTGCCCGCTTCGCGCTTCAGTCGGTCTCGAGGGACATCCAAGGAGCCACCACCGCTACCTCTACGACCGCTCCGACCATCGTCGCAAACCCGCCAGCCCCAGTGCCACAGTCGCAGACCCCTCCGCCCGCAATTAAGGCCGAGGACATCATCGCATCGTTCGTCCGAACGCTGATGCAGGGAGGCGCACTCCCAGGCGTGACTCAACAGGCTGCGGCGGCACCAGTCGCAGTCGCAGTTCCGGCAGTCGCAGTCGCCCCAGCGGCTGTCCCCAATGCGAACATGCAGCGCCTGGCAGGTCGATGCCTGTACGATGGAGCTTCCGATCATCGCATCTCAGCGTGCCCCTCAGTCGAAGAAGATATTCGGGCAGGCATAGTCGCTCGGAACGCGGACGGAAAGGTTACCCTGCCCAACGGTACTTTCGTGCCCAGTCGCATCACAGGCGACTTCCTTCGCGATCGGGTTAGAGAGTGGCATCGTCGCAAGGCAGCGGAGCAGCCAGGGGCTGCCGCACAGCTGTTCGTCGGCGTGATCCCGGAGGAGCCCCTCCAAGTCTTCACCCTCTCGACTTCCGATCGCATCGCCACGCTTGAAGCGGAGCTCGCACAGCTACGCGGCGAGAGGACTGCCTCGACCAACGCACAAGTCTTTGACGGTGTGGAGATCACGCGTCGCGCTAAGCCCAAGCAGGCTGCGGCCGCTCCGACGGCTTCCGATCAACCAGCCAAGTCCTCCGATCAGTCGGCACCCGCACCGGCGCATCCCTTTCGAGGTGCACGCGATGCGACCAATGCGCCGGTGAAGCCCAAGACAGTGCCAGCCGACCCGCCCAAGGCGACTCGCGAGCCCAACTATCGCAACCTGCCTCCGGTCCATCGATCGGAGATCGCAGAGCAAGTCTTCGCTCGCGCTATGAAGGACTCCCAGATCGTCATCACGCCGGAGGAGCTTTTGTCGCTCGCCCCCGAGGTCCGCGCCAAGTACCGCGACGCAGTCACCCCACGTCGCGCAGTCAACGAGGCAGCAGCAGCACCCGTCGCGTCCACGAACTATCAGCGCGTCACCATGGAGGAAGTCCCCGACGAGGAGCTCGTGTCACCGGCCGCCGCGATGAGGCAAGCTGAGGAGCGCGTCTTCTCCAACTACGCCCCCGATCCCCGAAAGGCCTCCAAGGAGCAGCTCTGGTCGAACGAATCGAAGGAGTGCGTCCTGTACATGTCCGACCCTATCGAGATGTACCTCAACGATCTCGGCCCCGGCGAGTGCCCCGACCCCGACATGCTCACAGTCGCTCGCGACTCGCACGCTCTCCGATCGATCGACGGTCTCGTCGCCGGTCGTGCCACGATCGAGTGTCTGCTGGACCCCGGCTCGCAAGTCATCGCGATGTCCGAGGAGGTCGCCCATTTCCTGGAGCTCGCCTACTCCCCCAACGTCAAGATCCGACTTCAGAGTGCCAATCGGCAGGTCTCCAGCTCATTGGGCATGGCGCGCAACGTTCCGATCAAGTTTGGGAACATGACTCTCTACCTGCAGGTGCACGTTGTCCGTGACGTCGCCTATGACATTCTCCTCGGTCGCCCCTTCGACGTGCTCACCGAGAGCATCGTCCGCAACTACCGCGATGAGGATCAGACGGTCACCATCCGCAACCCGAACTCCGACGACATTTTGACGATCCCGACCTTCCCGCGAGGCCATCATCGGTTTCGCAAGGCATGCCATAGCGGCTCCCACCTTTGATGATCTAGGTGAAGATGAAGCCATCGCCATGATCATCGAAGGCGATGGCGACGACGCGCGCATCATTGCATATACCCCAATCGACGCCTCCGACGACTCCGCGATTCAAGCTGCCTACGTTACCGCCTCCGAAGCCCGCACGCATTTACCAGAGTACGCAGCCCCGTCTTTCTTGAACAAAATATGTCCCGCAGAGCCTTGTAAATCACGTACGACTCCCGAATCAAATCTTGGTCACCAGTATACGTCGTCCGATCGCAAGCCATCTCCGACTCAGAAACCGCGCTATCGACACCCACATCTTGACGACGACACTCAGCAATATCTTGGACATTCCCCGCGACCACCGACCACTTTCTTGAACTCGTCCACATCGTCGCCTTCGCCTTCCGATCCCGAACCAGTCGACATCTTTCTTGGCAAGAAGAAGTACAAGCCCGTCGCAGACAAAGTCCGACCCGTTCTTGGCACACTTCCTGACGGGTTTCGCATCGAGCGCAACATCATCGGAGACCCCCTCGCATCCATGCCATCATTATCGACGCATCCCCCGCCCTTCGTTCCCACCGGTCGATACACCCAAGAACGTCACGACAAGATGGACGCGAACCCCAGCTACGAATTCCTCACCCCGACCGAGCGCGATCTCTTGCACGACATTATCGTAAAGCAGAACGAGGCTTTCGCATGGGACGACACCGAACGCGGCAGCTTCAAGCCCGAATACTTCCCTCCGATCCAGATTCCCGTTGTCGCACACGTCCCATGGGTCGATCGCAACATCCCCATACCCCCGGGCATCTACAACGACGTCTGCGCCATGATCAAACAGAAGATCGCGGCAGGTGTCTACGAGCCCTCGAACTCTTCCTATCGATCGAAGTGATTCTGCGTCACAAAGAAGGATGGCAAGAGTCTACGTATAGTCCACTCGCTCGAGCCACTCAACGCTGTCACGGTCACACACTCCGGCGTCCCTCCGATCCAAGAACAACTTGCGGAACAGTTCGGAGGACGTGCCTGTGGTGGCATTCTCGACCTCTACGTCGGATACGACGAGCGACTCATCGACCCCCGATCCCGCGACTTCACGACCTTTCAGACGCCTTACGGAGCTCTTCGCCTAGTCACCCTTCCGATGGGGTGGACGAACTCGGTCCCCATATTCCACGACGACGTCACGTTCATTTTGCAGGATGAGATCCCAACCTTCACAGTGCCCTTCATCGACGATGTTCCCCTCAAAGGCCCCAAGTCCGACTATCGACTTTCCGATGGATCTTACGAGATGATCCCGGAAAACAAGGACATTCGTCGCTTCGTCTGGGAGCACCTCACCAACGTCAATCGGATCCTCCAGCGCATGCGCTACTCCGGCGGTACCTTCTCCGGTCCCAAGTCGATACTCATCGCTCGCGAATTCACCGTCCTCCGACACCTCTGCACTCCGGAAGGTCGCCGCGCAGATCCGACCACAATCTCAGCCATCACGAACTGGGGTCCTCTCAAGGATCTTTCCGACGTTCGCGCCTTCCTTGGCACAGTCGGAGTCTGCAGGATATTCATCAAGGACTTCGCGAAGCATGCGTGGCCTCTCACTAGTGTTTTGCACGGGTTGACAGAACCCGTGCGGGTCACGGGTACGGGTACCCGTGGGTACGGGTGCGGGTCACTCTCTACGGTACCCGAGACCCTTGGCCACCCGTTAAATATTTCTTTTGTCTTTCTAAGGCCCACTTGGTGTGGCTGTCTACACCAGCTTGTACGCTACAACTACGTCCAAGCTGAAAAACCAATGCCATTGTCTTGGTCCCGTGGCCCGGTCCACTCTCCTACACAAAGCGTCGTCTGCCAGTACATATAAATTACCATGTAATGCCCTCGAAATTCGCGCACTACACCCATTCCCATCCTCGAAATTTGCCCGCTACACCCATCCCCCATCCCCTTCAGCTCAATGACGAACAACGGCAAGCGGCGCGCCGCAGCTGTTACCAGTGCACGTAGTGGCAGAGGCTCGAAACGGGCTCTCAGCTCGGAGCCTTCATCCCAGCCTTCCACCCGCAAACGCCAACGGTCGCCGTCGCCTGCATGCAAGCCTTCAAAACGAGCGAAATCTGCGACAACTGGGCCACTCACCTCGTCCTCTTCCCAACCGGTGGCAAGTTCACTGAGCCGTGCCACTGATGACAGAGCACCTGCGCCGCGGACCCGTCCTCGCAGCCCATCTGTGGAGGAGGTTGAGGATGAGGATAGCGTGCCTCGCATTCGTCGACCTGGACCGAAAGGAGACACCATCATTGAAGTGGATGACGGATCTGATGACGACAAAGTGGAAAGTGAGGTTGAGGAGGTTGAGGAGAGTGCTGCAGAGGCTTCGGAAGATGAACTAGGTGTGTAGCAGCGCCTGCAAGAACTTTGGGTGGTTAGCTAACAAAATCATCCGGCAGAACGCCTGAAGAAGACGTGGACTTCGTATATCTACGCCTTCTTCCTCCCGGATCCTGAGGTCGGCCACGATGCGAAGTACGGACGCTTCCATGTGTTCCGATGCGCTGGGAAAGGCTGTAAGAAGATCATTCGTCGTTATCTCGGGAAGAAGGACGCGTCGTCGAGCGGAAACATGCAGAAACATGTTAAGTCGTGCTGGGGAGAGGCAGCGTTGAAGGCCGCCAGGGGCGCGAAAACGCACGAGACCGCTCGCACGCATGTCACAGAACCACTACTGCGCGACGGTTCAATCACCGCAGCATTTGAGCGAACGGGAAAAGGGAAAGTTACTTACTCACATCGTCAGCATACCAAGACGGAGACCCGGTGAGTTCCCTTGTCTTGACGCTTTGCAGATCTGTGCTGACGGACTTGGGATATTGTATAGAGCAGAGATTGTCCGGTGGGTTGCGGAAAACCAACGGCCGTTCAGCATTGTGAAGGATAGAGGATTCAATGTATTGATGAAGACGGGACGGCCAGATTATTACATACCGTCTGTATCCACCGTCTCTCGTGACGTTCGAAAGGTCTTTTCGAACGCACGAAAGCGGGTCGCGCGGATGCTGCAGGTGAGTAGGAATATGTTCTCGTCAGATTTTAGCAGATTGGAGCTGAAATTGCGGCGCACCAGGATTACAATGGGGCACTGAGCTTCACGACTGATGCCTGGTCTTCGCCAAATCACCGTGCTTTCATCGCAATTGCCGTCCACTTCGAGAAGGACGGTGTTCCATTCAGTTTGCTCCTGGATGTCGTGGAGGTTGCTAAGTCGCACTCGGGGTTGAACATGGCCATCGTGTTCGCGGAAATCCTGGACGAGTTCGGCATTGCTGATAAGGTGCGTTCACTGGCCAGACTGTTAGCAACAATGCGCTAAAGAAAATTTGAAGATACTGAGCATAACGTGCGACAACGCGTCAAATAACGACACCCTCGTGCTGGAACTCGCCGAGCTTCTGGAGGCCTTCCCTGGCGAGTCAAATCGAACGCGCTGCTTTCTTCATATTGTCAATCTGGTAGCAAAGCAACTCTTGCGTCAGTTTGAGGTGCCCAAGCGTGATGCCGACGCTGTCCTTGATGCTGCGGAGGAAGAACTCCGTGCGTTGGCCGAGGGCATCGACATGGAAGAGATCATAGCAGAGGCCCGGGAGCATGCGGAGCCAGGAAGTGAGGGAAATGACGATATAGATGGGTGGGTCGACGAGATGGATGCATTGGATGAGGAGGAGCGGAAGAATCTCGCCGATGAGGTCCGTCCAGTGCGACTGGCGCTGGTCAAGGTAGGCGCCACAGCCTTGCCAAACACCATCAGCTCAACATGTTCATATCCGTAGCTGCGAAAACTGGCCTTCAAGATTCTCCACTCAACAACGAAGCATCTCCCGCGCTGGTACGCCATCCTTGAAGAGAAGAAACTGAAGGAGCGAATCATGCCACGGGATGTCTCTACGCGCTGGAATTCAACTTACGACATGCTCGCCTTTTCACTCGAATATCAACCAGCCATTGACGCAATCTCTGGCGAGAAGGGGTCGGACTTGAGGTCTTATGAGCTCTCTGACGACGAATGGATGATTGTGAGGCAGCTATGCGACGTATTGAAGGTGTGTCTCATGTCGTCTCTGCGTGACTGAAGCCTGACGCCAGCGCAGATTCTCAAGCACGCAACACTGTTTTTCTCGCGCGCAACCCCCAATCTGTCGACCGTGATTCCAGCAATGGATCACATAGACCAAGTCCTCTCTACACAGTCCCTCGACTTGCAGTTCAACCCCTCAATCCGGGCGTCCCTAGGCCTCGCAAAGAAGACGCTCAACAAGTACTACAGCCTCACAGACGCGTCTGAGGTTTATCGTATCGCTATGGGTGCGTTTCTCTCCACAATATTGTCCGATCCGACGCTGATGCTGCTCGTCTCAGTACTACATCCACGACACAAGCTGTCTTACTTCAAGAATGCCCGGTGGGAGCCAGCGTGGATCGAGGCCGCATCAGCAATTGTTCGCGCCGAGTTCGACCGATCCTATGCCGATGTCGATGCACACGACCAGTCGGACACAGACGATGTTGATGAGAGCAATAAGGACTCCCAGGTGCGTGTGGAAGGCTTCTTTTGTCACGCTCTAACTGACGGCGGCGGTTGCTTGACATCGCAGACATCAAATGTGTTCGACAATCTTCCGGCCTTAGCTGCGCCCAAGCGCTCGCAGCTACGCGATGAACTCGACGCCTATCTTAGCACAGACTGCGAGCATGTCACGGATGCCCTTAAATGGTGGAATGAGAAGGCTAAGATGTGGCCTCGACTGTCTCGGATGGCGCTGGATTATTTGACTATCCCAGGTGCGTGCCACAATCTATTTTCCACTGACTTTACCTCTGATGTCCTCTCTAGCAACATCTGTTGACGTGGAGCGCGCTTTCAGCAAGGGCCGGTTGCTCCTTTCCCATATTCGTAACCGTCTGTCTGCTCAGAGTACTCGCGCCTTGTTGTGCCTGGGTGCTTGGGTTCCACTTGGTCTTGTGAAGGATCAGGACATTCTCGGCGAGGTTGCGCTGCTCGCGGAGCTTGAAGGTGATGATGAGACGGAGCTCCCTGATGGTTGGGATAGTATTCGAGCTTCGTCGTAGAAATAGCATGTACATGTACGCTAAAATCTGACTAAATACCCTTGTTAATACCCGTATACCCGTGGAACCGGCATACCCACGACAAACCCATACCCGCAAGTGACGGGTACAACCCGACACGGGTACGGGTACGGGTATGGTCTCGTGCACCCACGGGTTCACCCGTGCAAAACACTACCTCTCACCAAGCTCACACGGAAGGGTACGGAGTGGGAGTACGGTCCCGATCAGCACAAGGCGCAAGAGTACCTCAAGAACGCGCTAGTCAAGTCGGACGCCCTTCGAGCGATCGATTACGAGTCGCAAGCACCAGTCGTACTCGCAGTCGACACATCCTACATTGCCGTCGGCTACATTCTCGCCCAAGAGGAACTGAACAACCCGAAGAAGCGTCGTATACCCGTGGAACCGGCATACCCACGACAAACCCATACCCGCAAGTGACGGGTACAACCCGACACGGGTACGGGTACGGGTATGGTCTCGTGCACCCACGGGTTCACCCGTGCAAAACACTACCTCTCACCAAGCTCACACGGAAGGGTACGGAGTGGGAGTACGGTCCCGATCAGCACAAGGCGCAAGAGTACCTCAAGAACGCGCTAGTCAAGTCGGACGCCCTTCGAGCGATCGATTACGAGTCGCAAGCACCAGTCGTACTCGCAGTCGACACATCCTACATTGCCGTCGGCTACATTCTCGCCCAAGAGGAACTGAACAACCCGAAGAAGCGTTACTACAGTCGTTTTGGATCGATCTCGCTCAACGATCGCGAACGACGCTTCTCCCAGCCCAAGCTCGAGATCTATGGACTCTTCCGATCGCTTCGCGCCCTTCGCATGTATCTCATCGGACTACGGAACTTCATCGTCGAAGTCGATGCCAGCTCGATCGGAGGAATGCTCAAGAACCCCGATTTAGTTCCGACGGCTAGCATCAATCGCTGGATCATCGGCATCCTCGTCTTCAAGTTCCTCCTTCGACACGTCCCAGGCATCGCACATGGTCCCGACGGACTGTCGCGTCGCGTCCGACAGCCAGGCGATCCAGAGGAACCCCCCGACGAAGACTACGATGATTGGCTCGACAACCTGTACGGATTTTTGTTCGCAGTCCCCACGCATAGCTCCACAGTCAAACCCGACCAAGCTCCCTCCCTCCCCGCCCCTGGACTCAACGCTGTGTTCGCATTGACCGCGGACGGTCAAGATCTCAGTGAGGAGGAGGAGCCCGAGCTATCGTACGACGAAGTCCCACGCAGCGACGCAGCGATCAAAGCCGACGAGCGACTAGTCCATGTTCGCGAATGGTTAGAAGACCCCGTGCGACCAGATCACCTTTCCGACCAAGAATTTGCGACCTTCGTCCGATACGCGCTCCGATTCTTCAGCACCGGCAATCGACTCTATCGACGCTCAGGAGATGGCGCGCACAAGCTCATCCCCCACCCCAAGCGCCGTATCCAAGTCCTAGTCGACTGCCACGACAAAGTCGGACATCGCGGAGTCTTTGCGACTCGATCTCTAGTCGGAGAACGCTTCTGGTGGCCGTCCTATGAATCGGACGTTATGTGGTATGTTCGCACATGCCACCTCTGTCAACAACGCCAGAAGCGACAGATCCTCATCCCTCCGACCGTCGCAACTCCCGCTCCCTTGTTCGCAAAGATCTACGTCGATACGCTGCACATGCCCGTCTCAGGAGGATACCGCTATATCGTCCAAGGTCGCTGTTCACTTACGACCTACCCGGAGTTCTCCCTACTCAAGAAGGAGAACGCCGTCGCGATCGCGGACTGGATCTTCCAAAGCATCCTCTGTCGCTGGGGTTCCCTGTCGGAGGTCGTCACTGACAATGGCGGTCCTTTTGTCAAAGCCCTGGTTCATCTTGAGAAGAAATACCACATACACCACATTCGCATCTCAGGCTACAAATCTCGTGCTAACGGAATAGTCGAACGTGCTCATTATGACGTTCGGCAAGCACTCTACAAGGCCGCGAATGGTGACCAGACCCAGTGGGCGCGCTGCGCTTTCTCGGTGTTCTGGTCGGAACGTATCACGGTTCGGAAGCGCATGGGCTGCTCCCCATACTTCGCTGTCACCGGATGTCACCCGATCATTCCCCTCGACATCTCGGAAGCGACGTACCTCCAGCCCCCTCCCGAATCTCTTCTCTCGACCACAGACCTCATCGCGCGACGGGCAATCGCACTACAGAAACGACATGATCAAGTCTCCGCTCTCCGATCAGACGTATACGCTGAGCGACTCGCGAACGCTAGGAAGTTCGAAAAGGAACATTCGCACGTCATCAAGAACTTCGACTTCAAGCGAGGCGCTCTAGTCCTCATCCGACACACTGCGATCGAGAAGTCACTCAATCGGAAGATGCGCCCGCGCTACCTAGGACCCCTAGTCGTCGTCTCCCGCAATCGGGGAGGGGCATACATCGTCGCGGAGCTGGACGGCTCTGTACTCGACCGTCCGATCGCCGCATTTCGAGTCATCCCCTACTTCGCTCGCAAGGAGATTCCCTTCCACTTGTCCGACGTCGACATAGACACTCATCGACTACGCGAGTTAGAAGCCTCGACGCAACACGGCAACGACGACGGCGAAGAGCCACCCCTTCCCGACGCACCCGACGACGAAGACGAAGTCACCGACCAAGGGTAGAGAGTTCCGATCGCATCATCCCCCCCGACATTCCTTTCCTTTTCCATCCCCATCACCAAGTCGCTCGCGTCGTATCGCTGTAGCGCAGGCCCACTCAAGATAAAGGGCCTTAGCCTATGAAGGATTACTGAGGCTTAAACAAAAGTCATTAGTTCGACTTAGTCGGACGCCCACATTCTTTTATCAACACATAATCGGAGCCAAGTCGAAGTTCCCGCGCAGTCATCAAGTCAGTCGGAGTGGTCAAGAAAGCAGGTCTATTCAAAGGTCAAGGCGCAGGTTAAGCAAGATCGAGTTGCGCTACAAATACAGGTGATCTAAGAAGTCGCATCACATCCCCGACCATCGCCTACTCCTCGAAAACTTCGTACCACTCGTCCTCCTCGCGCATAATCCTTGGGACCTGTCCCGCCTCGTACGCCCTCCAGAGGGGCGCGTTGATCAATCGGACGTCGCGCCACCAGCCGTCGATGAAGGAGTCACGAAGGGCGAACATGTTAGCGAGTTCCTCCGAGCGCGTCTTGCGCACCTCCTTGACGATGAGCGTGATGCCCCCCGGAGTCCTGGCGCCCGAGACCGTCTCGATCGGCCCGGCGACGAGGTCTTGAAGAGAGGCGAAGGACGGAAACGCGATGAAGTCGCGTGGTCGAGGACCGGGAGGTAGGATGTGTCGTCGGCGCGCCTTGCCTTTGCCCTTGCCCTTGCTGGCGGTCGGACGTGCGGTAGCCGGTGCGGAGGGACCTAGTCAAGAGTCAGCGCAGCTCCCCCAGAGTCGGAAGCGGTACTCACCGGCGACGGGTTCTTCGGGGCCCGCGAACACATCAACAGAGGGCGTGCGCCACTCCGCGGCTTCCTGCGCCCACGAACCTGCGCGTTCCGACCCTGAGCGCGGCGCGTCAGTCGTCGCGTCGGGACTCGTCAAGAAGAGCGGGCTGCTCTCACCTGGCACCGTCCGTTGCGTCTGCGACTCGGGCAGCGCGGCTTGCGGCGCGTCTTGGACAGGCTGCGATGAGCCGGCTTCTTGCGTAGCGTCGACGTCCATGTTGACCAGCGCGGGAACGGTCGGAGCCGCAGGAGGCGGCGGTCTGCCTACGAACTGGCGTGGCGCGGCTAAAAGGGATTCAAGACGAAGTCAGCGAGTGAGTCGGAGGACGAACAAGACACACACCTTGGGCCAATGCCCTCGTCTCTTGGCGCGGCGTCTTGTGCGCCATCTTCGGAGCCTTGAAAGAGGGGTCGTCGCGATCGGGAGACGACTCAGCCGGTCGCTTCTGGCCCACTGCTGGATCGGCAGGCGCGTTAGCGTCTGACGCGGCGGCGGCCTCTCGTTGAGTGCGCGACAAGACTAGGCACAAGAATTAGCGAGCGATGAAGATCGGATGACCAAGCGACTTACCCTGCACGTTGCCTTCGTCCCATCGGCACCCCTTCTTCGCCTCCCGGCACTTCTCGCATTCGACGGTCCACCCCGACGGCTTGAGGGTCGCCCTGTAGCGACAGTCGATGCGCCCGTCCGAGCCCGTCTTTGCGCAGTAATCGCAGGCCTACAACGTGATCAGCGCGCGATAGGAGAAGACCAGCGATCAAGACTTACCGGAGTACCCTTGAAGTTAAACTCCCCGCGCTCGATGCGGAGCACGAGGTCGTTGGCGCGCGCCTTCTCGAATCGGAGGCGGATCGCCAAAGTCGCGTCAGACTCGCCTCTGCGCTTCCGAGCGGAGACCTGTTCCCCAGCGACTTGAGGGCCGTCATCCAGCTCGTCGCGGTTGTCCTCGTCACGATCTCCCGCCACAGGAGGCTCCGACGCGGGAGCCTCCGCGACTTCGATCGGCGCCAAAGACACAGCGCGGTCGGCAGTCGGCTGCGCAGGCGGAGGAACAGGGAGTGGTGTTGGTGAGGGAGACGCGACAGAGGCGGCCGGCGCGTCGTCATCGCTGGCGAGGAGGCGGTCGAAGAACGCGTCCTCATCCTCCTGGGCAAACAGCGCAGTCAGCGAGTAGTCGACGACGAACGAACGCGAACGTACCTCCGACTCTTCCCCCGACTCGAACTCTTCCTCCGGATACAGCCAGTGCGGGGCGAGGGCGGTCCACTCAGGCGTGCCGTGCGTCCGGAAGACTGCCTGGAACTGGTTGAGGACAGGGAGGATGCGCGGCTCGGCGTTTGGATACTCATAGCCGATGTTCTAGGGATCGCACGTCAGCCGATTGGTCAAGAGCGGAGTCGGACGACAACTTACCAGAGCTTTCGCCATCCGACGAGCCCACTCGAGTTGCGCAGCCGGAGTTGCATCCTCGGACCACTTGAGGAATTGGCGTTCGACTTGGCGGACGACGCTGTCGTCAGAGAGGCGGCGGGGAGTAGGGGTCGACATGTTTGAAGGAGCGCCAAAAGAGAGGGACGTGGAGAGTTGCTTCCGACTAGCGATCGCATACCGGCTTTTAAGCGATTCGGCCCTCCTCAAGGCGACCACGCCAATCGATCGACTTCGACGAATTTTCGATCGCTCCCTAGCGTTCCCACCATTGTCCGACTACGGCCAGGCCTCGCCTCCAGCGCCTAGCCTCGACTCCGATCGCCTTTGGCATCCAGGTATACCGTCCGGGAAGCATGACGCGTCGCGCCTAGCCCATGACATCACCACGGCGCCTACGTCTTCATCCAGTATAGACTCTTCCTCCGACGACCCTCTACGCTCACACGATCGCCCCCGACTTTCGAATTACTCGCCGACTTTGCCCGCCGCAGTCTTCCGATTCCGACTGACGCAGCTATTCGCCTCCGACGTCCCCGCCGTTCGATTCCCCTTCCGACCATCGCCCGCATAACCCTAGCGTCTCGTCGCACTGACCGTGGACGGTCAGGTTCTCAGTGAGGAGGAGGTGACAAGCCCCGTCCCGCGCTGGGAGGGGATCTCGACTGTCTTTTCGCATTTTCGACCAAGTCCTCGGTCACGTGACCTCGGCCTTCCTGCGCCACGATCGGAACGCCCCGCCGACTCCCACGCTGCTCGCACCACGCGCCCCCAGTTGCCACACGCTCGCCAGCACAGCATTTCCCACGCCCGTCACGACGCATCAGATTTCCATCAGACTCGTACAGCCTGGTCGCACGACAGCCACGCTCGGCGCTACGCAGGGCTGTGGGGCTTAGTTTATTCACTATGTCCCTACAGTTGTAACAAGTGGGTGGTGTCATAGGCAGATAGGATAGTGAAGTGCAAGTATAGGGCAGTATAGTGCACTCTAGTGCATATACCAGTACTATAGTGTCCTTGGATGCACTATAGTAGTAGCATGACTGTAAGGACCATTGTATTTTTGCACCAATATAATGGGCTTTGAAAATGTTATAAATAATGGTGTACATGCACAGGTGAAACTGCTATATAGAGGTAATTTAGCCGAATATATCTGGCTAACGGTAGAGAGCTGTAGGGCAATCACTGGCCAATGGATCCCATGGATTTATGTACTATAGTGAATCAATAATATATTACAGAAATGCTGGGATATATGCACCTTCTCTCCTTTCAAATGAGCTCTATAAATTCGGATAATCTTACAGCATGTGGCTTAGTAGAGTGCATATGTGATCTGAATTTACAAGAATATAGGGTGTCAGTTCTGAGGAGTTGTGCAGTCCACACTGTATCAGATATTTATCTACTATACTGATGTTATACTCTTTAAAGCTTTCTTAATCTGTTATGGGATGACTGGGCATTCATAAATCATGACAAAAAATGTGAGCATATGTACTACACATGCCACTGCTGTCAGAATTTATCATAATATCTGAAGCCATTGGTGAGCCACACCAAGGCATATAGATTTGTGCACTATAGTGGTGATCTAATTGGTTGGCCACAAAAGCATATAATGTGTCCAATAGCTCTCCAGTACTTGGTCAATATAATCCAGAGATATTATAGAGCATTCACAGACCATGCCCCACCCAATGCTCAAAATATGGGAATTCTATCTAGAGTTGGCAGAAAGTGCTGTACTTCCACTCTCATACAGCCTGTAACGTCTGAGGTATCCTTGTCCCAGGGTGATCCAGTTTATGATCAGGCATATGGATATAAATGGCTATTTCTTTTACAGAGGATGAGCTTGTGCTCAAGTAAGCTTCATGGATCATGGCTCATTGAAAAATAAATAATCATTTCAGTTCACACATATGCTTGGATAGATGGGACAGAGACATGTGGATCATTTAGGCTGTATCAAAGGATCAGAAGTATGATACTATATACCAATTGCATGCAAGAACACAAAACTTTCAGGGATGGAAGGGGCATGGTGTAATAGTGCTCTGGAATATCTAGGGATTTGTTTCCCCAAGTATTGAGGAGCTATTCAGTGCTGAAAAAGTTTGAGGATAGAAGCAAGCTAAATGACACTATAGTGTATAAGTATATATGCATTGGTGCGGCTTGCCATTAGTCTTAAATATTATGATAAATTCAGACAGCAGTGGCATGCGTGGTACGTATGCTCACCTTTTTCTTCGTGATTTATGAATGTCCAGTCATCCCATAACAAATTAAGAAAGCCTTAAAGAGTATAATATCACTATAGTAGATGAATATCTGATACAGCGTGCACTGCACAACTCCTCAGAAATGACCCCCTGTATTCTGGTAAATTCAGGTCACATATGCACTCTACTAAGCCACATGCTGTAATATCATCCGAATTTATAGAGCTCATTTGAATGGAGAGAAGGTGCATATATCCCAGCATTTCTGTAATATATTATTGATTCACTATAGTACATAAATCCATGGGATCCATTGGCCAGTGATTGCCCTACAGCTCTCTACCGTTAGCCAGATATATTCGGCTAAATTACCTCTATATAGCAGTTTCACCTGTGCATCTACACCATTATTTATAACATTTTCAAAGCCCATTATATTGGTGCAAAAATACAATGGTCCTTACAGTCATGCTACTACTATAGTGCATCCAAGGACACTATAGTACTGATATATGCACTAGAGTGCACTATACTGCCTATACTTGCACTTCACTATCCTATCTGCCTATGACACCACCCACTTGTTACAACTGTAGGGACATAGTGCACTAAACTACTCCCCAGTGTTGCTACGCAGCTCCGGAGCTCTCACGCCATCCGAGTACCGCCTCAGTCGCCCATTGTCCGCTCGCCCATTGTCCGCCACACGAGTCCGACTACCCCGACGTCCTCCGGTTCAGCGCTACCCACTCGCCCGCTTCCCTCCGATGCGCCCTAGCGCCTTACGACCCGCGCTACGCCCCCGCAGTCACGACGCGACTTGCGATCGACGCGTGACCCAGTCGCGACGCGCGTCGGGAGTGTGGCACTCTGAACGTTCGCAATCGGACGACGCAGCCTCGTGCCCACATCATCGGACCACCGTTATCGCGCTCGATATGGCGCTCCTTGTCGATTCCCGCGCTCCCCGACGCTGTTTCCCACAGTCGACGACAGAGCGGATCGTTTCCCGCGCCGTTTCCTTTGTCCCTTGACAGCGCTGATCGTTCGCTCGACATCGTCCCCCGCCTCGTTCCTCGTCGTCTGACCGTCGCATGACTCTCGCACATTGTCCGCACCATTTGACAAGACACCGCTATCCTTTCTTTTGTCTTTCCGATGTTTCCGTACTTACTCGATCGGACACGCACTGTACTCGTCGCAACGTATAAATAGTCGTCGGATACTCTGCGAAATGCAAGTTACGTTCCCCCCTCATCGCTCCGAGCACAAGTCGTGCACTCTCGCCCTCGTCGTATCGTATAGCGGTCAACATCGGTTGACTGCTCTCGCGCCTCAGCTTCAGTCGTCGCCTTAGCCTTTGTTCTCGCTTCCCGTCTTATCGCCCTCATCTTGTTCCATCGTTGTTGCCCCTTTGCCCGAGTCCTCGATCGCAGTCGCGTCGCAGCCTTCCGACGTCGTACGTCGAAGTCTTGCTTTCCGATCGGTCGGAGAGTCGATCGATCGCCTCGTCGCTGCTGCGCTCTCGTTCGGATCGCTGTACGATTGATCGGAGACGGTCGTCGCTTACTCCGGGACTCCTGACGCTCGCTCGCACACACACCGACATTTCTGCAGCGCTCTAGGGATTGGTGCTACGTTACGCATTCCGCCCTACTACCTGGTTGTGTCCATCAGCGCATGAGACGCCGCGAGGTCCTTGCGGGAGCCGCCAGGACCGTGTGTGGCGGGGCTCAGCGGCACCGTCGATGCAGCCGCCGTCCGCCCACGCAGGGGTCCTGCGCAACCGACAGAACCCTGCGCCGCAGGAGTCGAGCGGCACTCACCATTGCTCTCCCGAGGGACTCCGCCGGCTCGTTGTTCGCTCAACGCATGGCACGCAGGGTCCTTGCGGGTGCGCAGGGTCCCCGCGGGGCGCAGGTGGCGGCAGCGTGGACGGTGTTTGTCCTGTCAGCTCCCGCGAGGACCTCGCGACATCTCGTGCGCTGCGCGCGAGCTCCAGCCGCTCCAGCAATGGCTGGGTGCACCTGAGCCGGCGGGGTGCATGGCGTGCGGGACTCCGCAGGGTCCCCGCGGAGTACACCGAGTGGGCCCGGAGGGTCCCTCACGGAATTGAAGTAGTATGTGCATCAGAATAGTGTAAATGGTAGCCACCCACGTAGGAGGCATATCACTATGTTCGAAGCATATCAGCGGAGCAAGGTGTATCAACATACCACTTTGCATATTGCTCACATAATCAAATGATCTGAACACAGGTGAGCAATATAAAAATGTCTCGTACTTTGCAAATGATCCAGACTCTGGGATCCTGGCCATTGTGTTTACATTAATTTTACCATTCTACAGATATATAATATGTATATATTGTATTGGGGAAAGGAAAAGAAAGTGATGAGAAGAGCAAAATGTATTGTAGAGCAAGAGTCAAGATAATGTTGGTATAGACTATACACAGCTTAACTATACCCACTGCACTGTAGTCAAATGGTTAATGCTCTTATATTGTATTGTGTAAGCAATGGGTTGTAGGTTCAATTCCCCCCCTTTGCACATTTTTAATAATATAGATATTCAGCCCGGGTATTGTAGTAGCCGGGTTAGAGAGGCATGACGTAGTAAACCGGCTCAACCACTCGAAAACTACGTCATGCTTCTCTACACCAGCCGTGGGAACTTTTTACCAAAAATAGAAATCCAGGAGCTTCTTTTTCTGATCATAGAACAATTGGAATTATATGCATATCTGCGCTAGTTAGCTTGGAAAACATAAAATACTCGCAGACACGAGCGTCTTTTGAAGCGCAAAGATGTGGAAAGACATTAGGCAGAAGCTACTTACCTAAGAATTATTGAGTTAGACAGGTGGGACAACGCAACTATCTATTTCCTTTTGTGACTTTCCTGATGTGCACTTTTTGACCTGACTGGTTAGAGAAAGAAATGATTGAAAGTAGTTGTAGCACGGGAAGCTCCTTTCATTCGACTGATTGAAGAAGTTAGAGCCAACAGCAAAACTACATGCAGTACTAGTATTATTTGAAGTGCAAAGAGCCTGCAACGCTTAGGGCAGGACCTGCTTAGCTAAGAATTACTGAAAAAGGCAGTTGGGACGACGCGACTTGACCGTGGGATCTATTTCCTAAAGCGACTTATAATGTGTTCGCATTTTGGCCTGACCTGTTGGAGACTTGGTGGGAAATGGCCAGTGCAAGCATGGCAGTACAATTACTCTTAATCATTTAGGGGGCAGGGGGGAGAGGGGCTTGGCCATTAAATATACCCAAGCAAAATTGCTGACAGTCTAGGCTTGGGGATTGTCTCTATCACTGGGTGGTAGCTCAACATCCTGCATGCTCCAATGCACTAGGTGATCGGAGGTGAGTGTTGCAATGTTGTGACATTGTGATTATTCTTTCGGTAAGAATGCTCCGGAATGGTGGTCAGAATCCTGAGGCAATAATTGGGACATTGATAAAAATACAAAACAATCGGGATCAGAACGATGCAGTGTGAGTACAAGAACTGAGGTGAACAATGGTCAGAGGACAGTGGTGCGACTGCAGAGGAATACAGATGTCACAGTGACTGGAGTGGCATCGTGCATACATTCTGATGACAATCTCAACAGTAAACATGTCTGATGGAATTCCGACGCGTTGTGACAGCTGTGGGAGGTGCTGTGCTCGAGGTCACGTGGTGGCAGTTGGAACAACGAGCAAGTGGTCGGATGACTGTGTGTGCTGCGTGCGACAGCGTCGCTGGCGCGAGTGTGGTGTTCAAGGTATGATTCTGATTGCGTGACTGCTCTGCAAGACTCCAATCTTGTGAGCGGTTGGAAGAACTAATCAGGTGGTCGGAGCACTGCTGTGCGATGCTGCGATCTTCAGAATTGTGTGTCTGTCGACTTGATGAAAGTGCGAAATTCTGTAATGATCGCCTCGCAGCATGGAGCGATGTGTATCAGCGCCGTCACCGTTGTGCTGACGTGCCACACAACATCGACAATGTGTATCTTGGCTTCCACTATGCCTATGGAGGCGGTTCCGGGCTCAATCAAGGGCTTGGACGTCATGTATTCCTAAGATGCCCAAGAGTTTATCTGATGCTGTATTTCACGGCAAAAGAGTTGTATTTCATTTTCACATGTATGTAATTTCTATCCACAGTAGCACCACAGAATTGCATGTATATGTGAATCAGTCATGATAGTATACATCACTATCTCGATTGAGCCCAGAACCACCTCCACAGGTGCAGTAGAAGCTGAGATACATGTTGTTGATGTCTCATGGCACGTCAGCACGACAGCAACAACGCGTCACATGTTGTGGGAAGCAGCGGCGATGTGTAAGCATTGGAGTCAAGAGCGAAGCCACGGCACCTGGTGGCGCCGCAGCCCACGGGTCGAAGACCTCTAAACTCTTTTTTTCAGTGATTCTCATCCATTTTGCAAATCACAACAATTGTAGCTTTATATATATATATCTTTTCCCAAAGTACCAAAGAAGGGGAAAGAAATTGATGCAAAGAGCAAACTGTCTTGTAGGGCAGGAGAAGATAGAAGGTCAACAACTACTGTACATATCCTACAAAGCTAAATGGCCTTGTAGTGTAGTGGTCAATACTATTGGTTGATATAAAGAACCAAGAGGTTGTAGGTTCAATTCTCCCTCTGTGCGACTTTTTAATAATATAATTATTCTGCCCGGGTGTTGTAGTAGCCGGGTTTGTGCACCATGACACGTTTAAACCTGCACCCAGTTGAAAGTGCCGGTTGATGCGTCATGGTGCGTGTTTGGCCTACCCGTGGGAAAATTTTACCTAAAATGGAAATCATGCAGTATTTTCTGCTGACTCGAGAACAATTGAAAACATGTTCATATTGTTGCTGGTTAGCTTGCAAAACGCAAAATACTTGCAGACATGAGTGTCTTTGGAAGTGAGAAGGTGTTGAAAAGCATTGGGCAGGAGCTACTTAGCTAAAAATTGCTCAATTACCGGGTAACCGGGTACTTTATCCCCGGGATTAGTAAGCAATGACTCATTGACCGGCAAAAATCCCAGTCTGCCTGATTCAACTGCGTCATTTTCCCACGCTTGTTGAGGAATTATATCATTGGCTATTCACATGACCAACATCCTCTCAACACTTCTGGTATATATAATGCATGGTAGTTAGCAACTAGAGCCCTCCCAATTGCCAACCTCACCATTGTCACCCCGTGGGAACATGTTACCAAAAAGGGAAGTTAGAAGGCCTTCTCTTCTGACCTGAGAACAATTGGTATCATGTGTATATCAATGCTAATTAGCTTGGAAAATGCAAAATACTCGCAGACACGAGTGTCTTTTGCAGTGCAAAGGTGTGTAAATCACAGGGCAGGCAGGAGATACTTAGCTAAGAATTACAGAATTAGGCAGATGGGACGACACAACTTGACTTTAGTCCAAGCTTTGGGACATATCTCTTAGAGCATTCTTTCTAATGCATGCATTTCGCCTGGCTGATGGAGGAAATAAATGATTAGGAGGAATCATAATTAAGAGTACTCGTAATGGGAACCATGCTAGTGCTATAGTTGAAGTGTGAGGATCCTGCAAGGTGCGGCAGGACCTGCTTAGCTAAGAATTACTGAAAAAGGCAGTTGGGACGACGCGACTTGACCGTGGGATCTATTTCCTAAAGCGACTTATAATGTGTTCACGTTTTGGCCTGACTTGGTTGAAGAAAGAAACGATTAAGAGTAATCGTAAAAGAAACGATTAAGAGTAATCGTAATAGGCATATTCATCCATGTCTACCTAGACGATATATTCATATACTCCGACTCAATCGCTGAGCATGAACGACACTTACGGACTGTCTTCGACCGCTTGCGCCAGAACCACTTGTTCCTCAGCCGGGACAGATGCGATGTTTATTCTTTGAAGCTTGACTGCCTGGGGCATGTTATCGACGAGCGGGGCATACACGCGGACACCGATAAAATGGCCCGCATGCGGAACTGGCCTCGTCCCCGGAACTACCAAGAAGTTCAGCGCTTTCTTGGGCTGGTGCAATACCTAGCCCAATTCATGCCCGATGTCAGTGCATATACCACCCCACTAGCGGGACTCACGTCTAATGGGCGCCCGTTCGTCTGGGGCCCGCTCCACGAACATTGCTTTGACATGGTAAAAGCGTTAGCATGTTGGACCCCGATTCTACGGCCCATAGACCCGAGAACGGGGGTGACAGTATGGGTAATCTGTGACGTGTCTACGTATGGCGTCGGTGCGGTTTACGGACAGGGTCCTGATTGGACGACGTGTCGGCCAGCTGGATTCATGTCAAAGAAATTTTCAAGTGCACAACGCAACTACCGCACCTTCGAGCAAGAAACAATTGCCATCCTGGAGGCCTTGTCCAAATGGTCCGATAAATTGATTGGCCGCACGTTTACAGTGGTTACGGACCATAAAGCGCTGGAATTTTTCAATACTCAGCGCAACTTGTCGCCGAGACAAATCCGCTGGTTCGAGTTCCTCTCGAAATTCGACATGTCCGTCATGTACGTGGAAGGAAAGCTCAACAAGGTTGCGGACTGCTTCTCCCGGTATTACGAATCGCTTGATAACCCCTCGGCCGAATTAGTCAACATTGACTCGGTACTCGATCCAGAGGGGGAGGACCTGTCTCCTGACAGGCTACTAGAGGTCAGGGTACAAGCCATCAGAGCATTGCGGGAACGACAAATTATGGAAGAAAAATTACCACGAGACCGTGAAGCCAAGGAATTAGCCCGCGCGAACTCCACAACTCATACCGCGGGCACAACAATGACTGATGTATCTGTGGCTGAAGTGATAGCTGAAAGCCCGTCACTTGTAGAGATAATGCAACAGACGGCGGATTAGTTACCTGTACTATGCAAAGGCACCCTCGCAGACGGATTCCTCGCCCGCATCGTAGAGAACCCTGAACAATTTGCAGCATTTACAATGACCGATGATACGCCTGCCCAGCCGTCTAGCGGAGAAACACCCGAATTTTGGCATTTTCGGCATCTTCCGAAATCACGTGACCTCGGCCTGCCGGCCTCGGTCCGCACCATCAGGTTTCACTACCACCCCGCAGCGTCTATCGAAAGCGCCCCAAACACACTCGAAATAGCCTACACGCCCCACCAAGCGCCCCGAGCCACACGCCACAATCCTACGGCCCCGCACAACAGTCACCCAGCGGCTATCTGACTCGGAGCCACACGCCACAATCCTTCCCCGCCGTGATGCGCCGCTGTCAAAACATACTTCCCTTCTGCGTTCCCCGATTTCTCGATATTCCCCACATCTCGATCCACGATATGGTCCCGTCTACGTTAATCCACAGCCGTCCGAGATAGGCAGGAGCGCTACACAACGAGCCAAGACCGCCCGTCGTACGTCCCTCCCTTCAATTTACACTCGGAATACATCGGATACCCCGCTCGACTTTACGATACACCACCAGCGCCTTACGATATAAGCGCTAGCGCGCTAAACGCACTTCCCCTCCTAGCGGCAATCGTAAGTTGGAACTAAACCTAAACCGTCCGTAATTCAACGATCCTCTCTTGCCACATCCCTCGTTGATGGGCGTCCAACTGGTAGTGAGGCGGATATATATTGATGTCCAATCCTCAGAGCGCAGTAGTGAACGTATCGAGTTGAGGGAGTGCAGTCAGGGTCCCGAGACTACGCACGGCAAATCCTGCTCGGAATACGAGTGGGACACAGTGACTAGGACTTGGATCGGAGGGCGCGAGAGGCTGGGGGAGAGGACGATAGTGCGAGGGCTAGACACGGCACGGATCACCGAAATGATACAGTGCTGGAGACGCGACGGGCGAGCTCCCAAGAATGTGTCACGGAAGCTAGGAATGTCGGAGGGGACGCGAGGACTATTTCGAGAGTCGAAGGGGAATTATGCAGCGGTGGCAATGGTCGGGGGAATATATCGAGGGCGAGAGGGACGAAGTATGAGGCGTGTCGAAGGAACAGAGGGGCGTATATAGGCCTGATCTCTGCGTTGAAGGTGCGGGGTGTCGAGGGGGAGAGTAGCGAGGCGTAGGGAGATTTCGAAGGGCAAGAGGGGATTTGTCGAGGGTCGCGGTATTGGTATTCGTATTGATATTGCGGCGTGGTATTGGTGTCGAAGTTTCGTGCGTCTAAGAACTAGAGCGACGGATTGTGGTGAAGTCAGACCACTTCAGGCGCTCTTTCGAGATCCTGAGTACGAGGGGGAATAGTAACTTGTTATTCCGTCTGTCTAGCGACTCAGAACTATTTGTACGACAAGCGAGTCAGAAATCCGTATCGTACGGACGTGACATAGTGAAGACAAATACGATCTAAAACGCGGTAGACGTGGGTCAGATATCACGGGGTGTACGAAGTGGACGCGGGGGAGTGAGTATACGAGGGATGTGGCAAGAGAGGATCGTTGAATTACGGACGGATTTAGGTTTAGTTCCGACTTACGATGGCCGCTAGGGGGCGAAGTGCGTTTAGCGCGCTAGCCCTTATATCGTAAGGCGCTGGTGGTGTATCGTAAAGTCGAGCGGGGTATCCGATGTATTCCGAGTGTAAATTGAAGGGAGGGACGTACGACGGGCGGTCTTGGCTCGTTGTGTAGCGCTCCTGCCTATCTCGGACGGCTGTGGATTAACGTAGACGGGACCATATCGTGGATCGAGATGTGGGGAATATCGAGAAATCGGGGAACACAGAAGGGAAGTATGTTTTGACAGCGGCGCATCACGGCGGGGAAGGATTGTAGCGTGTGGCTCCGAGTCAGATAGCCGCTGGGTGACTGTTTTGCGGGGCCGTAGGATTGTGGCGTGTGGCTCGGGGCGCTTGGTGGGGCGTGTAGGCTATTTCGAGTGCGTTTGGGGCGCTTTCGATAGACGCTGCGGGGTGGTAGTGAAACCTGATGGTGCGGACCGAGGGCGGCAGGCCGAGGTCACGTGATTTCGGAAGATGCCGAAAATGCCAAAATTCGGGTGTTTCTCCGCTAGATGGCTGGGCAGGCGTATCACCTCCTCCTTATTGAAATACTGACCGTTCTCGGTCAGCATGTAGAGGGAGTGACGCCTCGAAAGGAATACGCGGTGACAAGCCCCGTCCCGCGCTGGGAGGGGATCTCGACTGTCTTTTCGCATTTTCGACCAAGTCCTCGGTCACGTGACCTCGGCCTTCCTGCGCCACGATCGGAACGCCCCGCCGACTCCCACGCTGCTCGCACCACGCGCCCACAGTCGCCACACGCTCGCCAGCACAGCATTTCCCACGCCCGTCACGACGCATCAGATTTCCATCAGACTCGCACAGCCTGGTCGCACGACAGACACGCTCGGCGCTACGCAACTCCGGAGCTCTCACGCCATCCGAGTACCGCCTCAGTCGCGCATTGTCCGCTCGTCCATTGTCCGCCACACGAGTCCGACTACCCCGACGTCCTCCGATTCAGCGCTACCGACACGCCCGCTTCCCTCCGATGCGCCCTAGCGCCTTACGACCCGCGCTACGCCCCCGCAGTCAAGACGCGACTTGCGATCGACACGTGACCCAGTCGCGACGCGTGTCGGGAGTGTGGCACTCCGAACGTTCGCAATCGGAAGACGCAGCCTCGTGCCCACATCATCGGACCACCGTTATCGCGCTCGATATGGCGCTCCTTGTCCGTTCCCGCGCTCCCCGACGCTGTTTCTCATAGTCGACGACAGAGAGGATCGTTTCCCGCGCCGCCTCCTTTGTCCTTTGACAGCGCTGATCGCTCGCTCGACACCGTTCCCCGCCTCGCTCCTCGTCGTCTGACCGGCGCATGACCTCTACTCATTGTTCGTACTATTTCATATGACGCCGCTATCTTGTTTTCTTTGTCTTTTCCGATGTCTCCGTACTTACTCGATCGGACACGCACTATACTCGTCGCATCGTATAAATAGTCGTCGGATACTCTGCGAAATGCAAGTTACGTTCCCCCCTCATCGCTCCGAGCACAAGTCGTGCACTCTCGCCCTCGTCGTATCGTATAGCGGTCAACATCGGTTGACTGCTCTCGCGCCTCAGCCTCAGCCATCGCCTTAGCCTTTGTTCTCGCTTCCCGTCTTATCGCCCTCATCTTGTTCCATCGTTGTTGCCCCTTTGCCCGAGTCCTCGATCGCAGTCGCGTCGCAGCCTTCCGACGTCGTACGTCGAAGCCTCGCTTTCCGATCGGTCGGAGAGTCGATCGATCGCCTCGTCGCTGCTGCGCTCTCGATCGGATCGCAGTACGATTGATCGGAGACGGTCGTCGCTTACTCCGGGACTCCTGACGCTCGCTCGCACACACACCGACATCTCTGCAGCGCTCTAGGGATTGGTGCTACGTTACGCATTCCGCCCTACTACCTGGTTGTGTCCATCACTTTTGGAGCCCACCGCGAGGGTTTCAGTCAGGATTCCTCCGAAGCAAGCGCCAGCGCCTTCCCCCTTCTCCAATCGACGCCACACCCGTTCCTCCGCTCTCGCCGACGAAGTCCGACAAAGCTTCGTCGTACCCCCACCTGCTATCCCCGGATCCCCCACGCTCGTCGGAGATCTCTTCGACGAAGTCCCCAGCCCGGACGCGACTCACAATCACCTTCCGAGTACCTCCGGAAGCGAGTCGTTCGAGCTACTCGATCACCCACACATCCCAGGCGGCTTCCGAACACCGTCGCCTGCTCTCACACCTTTAACCCCATCGACTCCTTCACGTCCATCGCACCCTCCGACTCCGATCACTCCACCCTCTCCGACTCCCAACGTCGGACCAGTCACAGCTCCGATCACCTTTATCCCCCCTCCCGCAACAACCATAGCTGCCGTACCCCCCGTCGCACCGCTTCCGATGGCTACTCCTATGCCCCCCCGCGGTTCGAAGACCGCCCCCGTTTTTGATGAAGAAAACCCGCGATCCATCAGGCGATTCTTTTCCGACCTCGAGACGCTTGCGGCGCAGTCTGGTCTCACCGACCAGCAGAAGAAAGATTGGGTACAACGCTATGTCCCGATCGAGGTCGCCGATTGTTTCGAGGCTCTGCCAGGCTTCGCAGGCACGTACGACGTGTTCAAGGCCGAGATAAAAGCACTCTACCCCACCGCCGATGAGGATCGCACCTACTCCACTTCCGACCTCGAATCGCTCATCTCCGACACGCGTCGCACGTACATGGTCACGCTCGACGACTTCGCTGCCTACTACCGATCGTTCATTACGATCTCCGGATTCCTCATCCGGCATCATCGGTACTCCGACATGCAGCAGAAGAGCGACTTTCCGCGTGGGATCCCCGACTACCTTTGGCCGCGCATCGAGGCGCGACTGCAAGTCAAGAAGCCCGATGTGGTCCCAGGCGACAGCTACGAGGTCGCAGACGTCAATAGCGCTGCTCGCTTCGCGCTTCAGTCGGTCTCGAGGGACATCCGAGGAGCCACCACCGCTACCTCTACGACTGCTCCGACCATCGTCGCAAACCCGCCAGCCCCAGCTCCACAGTCGCAGACCCCTCCGCCCGCAATTAAGGCCGAGGACATCATCGCATCGTTCGTCCGAACGCTGATGCAGGGAGGCGCACTCCCCGGCGTGACTCAACAGGCTGCGGCGGCACCAGTCGCAGTCGCAGTTCCGGCAGTCGCAGTCGCCCCAGCGGCTGTCCCCAACGCGAACATGCAGCGCCTGGCAGGTCGATGCCTGTACGATGGAGCTTCCGATCATCGCATCTCAGCGTGCCCCGCAGTCGAAGAAGATATTCGGGCAGGCATAGTCGCTCGGAACGCGGACGGAAAGGTTACCTTGCCCAACGGTACCTTCGTGCCCAGCCGCATCACAGGCGACTTCCTTCGCGATCGGGTGAGAGAGTGGCATCGTCGCAAGGCAGCGGAGCAGCCAGGGGCTGCCGCACAGCTGTTCGTCGGCGTAATCCCGGAGGAGCCCCTCCAAGTCTTCACCCTCTCGACTTCCGATCGCATCGCCACACTTGAAGCGGAGCTCGCACAGCTACGTGGCGAGAGGACGGCCTCGACCAACGCGCAAGTCTTTGACGGTGTGGAGATCACGCGTCGCGCTAAGCCCAAACAGGCTGCGGCCGCTCCGACGGCTTCCGATCAACCAGCCAAGTCCTCCGATCAGTCGGCGCCCGCACCGGCGCATCCCTTTCGAGGTGCACGCGATGCGACCGACGCGCCGGTGAAGCCCAAGACAGTGCCAGCCGATCCTCCCAAGGCGGTTCGCGAGCCCAATTATCGCAACCTGCCCCCGGTCCATCGATCGGAGATCGCAGAGCAAGTCTTCGCTCGCGCTATGAAGGACTCCCAGATCGTCATCACGCCGGAGGAGCTTTTGTCGCTCGCCCCCGAGGTCCGCGCCAAGTACCGCGATGCAGTCACCCCACGTCGCGCAGTCAACGAGGCAGCAGCAGCACCCGTCGCGACCACAAATTATCAGCGAGTCACAGTGGAGGAAGTCCCCGACGAGGAGCTCGTGTCACCGGCCGCTGCGATAAGGCAGGCTGAGGAGCGCGTCTTCTCCAACTACGCCCCCGATCCCCGAAAGGCCTCCAAGGAGCAGCTCTGGTCGAACGAGTCGAAGGAGTGTGTGCTGTACATGTCCGACCCGATCGAGATGTACCTCAACGATCTCGGCCCCGGCGAGTGCCCCGACCCCGACATGCTCACCGTTGCTCGCGACTCGCACGCTCTCCGATCGATCGACGGTCTCGTCGCCGGTCGCGCCACGATCGAGTGTCTGCTGGACCCCGGCTCGCAAGTCATCGCGATGTCCGAGGAGGTCGCCCATTTCCTGGAGCTCGCCTACTCCCCCAACGTCAAGATCCGACTTCAGAGCGCCAATCGGCAGGTCTCCAGCTCATTGGGCATGGCGCGCAACGTTCCGATCAAGTTCGGGAACATGACCCTCTACCTGCAGGTGCACGTTGTCCGCGACGTCGCCTACGACATTCTCCTCGGTCGCCCCTTCGACGTGCTCACCGAGAGCATCGTCCGCAACTACCGCGACGAGGATCAGACGGTCACCATCCGCAACCCGAACTCCGACGACATCTTGACGATCCCGACCTTCCCGCGAGGCCATCATCGGTTTCGCAAGGCATGCCATAGCGGCTCCCACCTTTGATGATCTAGGTGAAGATGAAGCCATCGCCATGATCATCGAAGGCGATGGCGACGACGCGCGCATCATTGCATATACCCCAATCGACGCTTCCGACGACTCCGCGATTCAAGCTGCCTACGTTACCGCCTCCGAAGCCCGCACGCATTTACCAGAGTACGCAGCCCCGTCTTTCTTGAACAAAATATGTCCCGCAGAGCCTTGTAAATCACGTACGACTCCCGAATCAAATCTTGGTCACCAGTATACGTCGTCCGATCGCAAGCCATCTCCGACTCAGAAACCGCGCTATCGACACCCACATCTTGACGACGACACTCAGCAATATCTTGGACATTCCCCGCGACCACCGACCACTTTCTTGAACTCGTCCACATCGTCGCCTTCGCCTTCCGATCCCGAACCAGTCGACATCTTTCTTGGCAAGAAGAAGTACAAGCCCGTCGCAGACAAAGTCCGACCCGTTCTTGGCACACTTCCTGACGGGTTTCGCATCGAGCGCAACATCATCGGAGACCCCCTCGCATCCATGCCACCATTATCGACGCATCCCCCGCCCTTCGTTCCCACCGGTCGATACACCCAAGAACGTCACGACAAGATGGACGCGAACCCCAGCTACGAATTCCTCACCCCGACCGAGCGCGATCTCTTGCACGACATTATAGTAAAGCAGAACGAGGCTTTCGCATGGGACGACACCGAACGCGGCAGCTTCAAGCCCGAATACTTCCCTCCGATCCAGATTCCCGTTGTCGCACACGTCCCATGGGTCGATCGCAACATCCCCATACCCCCGGGCATCTACAACGACGTCTGCGCCATGATCAAACGGAAGATCGCGGCAGGTGTCTACGAGCCCTCGAACTCTTCCTATCGATCGAAGTGGTTCTGCGTCGCAAAGAAGGATGGCAAGAGTCTACGTATAGTCCACTCGCTCGAGCCACTCAACGCTGTCACGGTCGCACACTCCGGCGTCCCTCCGATCCAAGAACAACTTGCGGAACAGTTCGGAGGACGTGCCTGTGGTGGCATTCTCGACCTCTACGTCGGATACGACGAGCGACTCATCGACCCCCGATCCCGCGACTTCACGACCTTCCAGACGCCTTACGGAGCCCTTCGCCTAGTCACCCTTCCGATGGGGTGGACGAACTCGGTCCCCATATTCCACGACGACGTCACGTTCATTTTGCAGGATGAGATCCCGACCTTCACAGTGCCCTTCATCGACGATGTTCCCCTCAAAGGCCCCAAGTCCGACTATCGACTTTCCGATGGATCTTACGAGATGATCCCGGAAAACAAGGACATTCGTCGCTTCGTATGGGAGCACCTCACCAACGTCAATCGGATCCTCCAGCGCATGCGCTACTCCGGCGGTACCTTCTCCGGTCCCAAGTCGATACTCATTGCTCGCGAATTCACCGTCCTCCGACACCTCTGCACTCCGGAAGGTCGCCGCGCAGATCCGACCACAATCTCAGCCATCACGAACTGGGGTCCTCTCAAGGATCTTTCCGACGTTCGCGCCTTCCTTGGCACAGTCGGAGTCTGCAGGATATTCATCAAGGACTTCGCGAAGCATGCGTGGCCTCTCACCAAGCTCACACGGAAGGGTACGGAGTGGGAGTACGGTCCCGATCAGCACAAGGCGCAAGAGTACCTCAAAAACGCGCTGGTCAAGTCGGACGCCCTTCGAGCGATCGATTACGAGTCGCAAGCACCAGTCGTGCTCGCAGTCGACACATCCTACATCGCCGTCGGCTACATTCTCGCCCAAGAGGAACTGAACAACCCGAAGAAGCGTTACTACAGCCGTTTTGGATCGATCTCGCTCAACGATCGCGAACGACGCTTCTCCCAGCCCAAGCTCGAGATCTATGGACTCTTCCGATCGCTTCGCGCTCTTCGCATGTATCTCATCGGACTACGGAACTTCATCGTCGAAGTCGATGCCAGCTCGATCGGAGGAATGCTCAAGAACCCCGATTTGGTTCCGACGGCTAGCATCAATCGCTGGATCATCGGCATCCTCGTCTTCAAGTTCCTCCTGCGACACGTCCCAGGCATCGCACATGGTCCCGACGGACTGTCGCGTCGCGTCCGACAGCCAGGCAGGAGGAGCCCGAGCTATCGTACGACGAAGTCCCACGCAGCGACGCAGCGATCAAAGCCGACGAGCGACTAGTCCATGTTCGCGAATGGTTAGAAGACCCCGTGCGACCAGATCACCTTTCCGACCAAGAATTTGCGACCTTCGTCCGATACGCGCTCCGATTCTTCAGCACCGGCAATCGACTCTATCGACGCTCAGGAGATGGCGCGCACAAGCTCATCCCCCACCCCAAGCGCCGTATCCAAGTCCTAGTCGACTGCCACGACAAAGTCGGACATCGCGGAGTCTTTGCGACTCGATCTCTAGTCGAAGAACGCTTCTGGTGGCCGTCCTATGAATCGGACGTTATGTGGTATGTTCGCACATGCCACCTCTGTCAACAACGCCAGAAGCGACAGATCCTCATCCCTCCGACCGTCGCAACTCCCGCTCCCTTGTTCGCAAAGATCTACGTCGATACGCTGCACATGCCCGTCTCAGGAGGATACCGCTATATCGTCCAAGGTCGCTGCTCACTTACGACCTACCCGGAGTTCTCCCTACTCAAGAAGGAGAACGCCGTCGCGATCGCGGACTGGATCTTCCAAAGCATCCTCTGTCGCTGGGGTTCCCTGTCGGAGGTCGTCACTGACAATGGCGGTCCTTTTGTCAAAGCCCTGGTTCATCTTGAGAAGAAATACCACATACGCCACATTCGCATCTCAGGCTACAAATCTCGTGCTAACGGAATAGTCGAACGTGCTCATTATGACGTTCGGCAAGCACTCTACAAGGCCGCGAATGGTGACCAGACCCAGTGGGCGCGCTGCGCTTTCTCGGTGTTCTGGTCGGAACGTATCACGGTTCGGAAGCGCATGGGCTGCTCCCCATACTTCGCTGTCACCGGATGTCACCCGATCATTCCCCTCGACATCTCGGAAGCGACGTACCTCCAGCCCCCTCCCGAATCTCTTCTCTCGACCACAGACCTCATCGCGCGACGGGCAATCGCACTGCAGAAACGACATGATCAAGTCTCCGCTCTCCGATCGGACGTATACGCTGAGCGACTCGCGAACGCTAGGAAATTCGAGAAGGAACATTCGCACGTCATCAAGAACTTCGACTTCAAGCGAGGCGCTCTAGTACTCATCCGACACACTGCGATCGAGAAGTCACTCAATCGGAAGATGCGCCCGCGCTATCTAGGACCCCTAGTCGTCGTCTCCCGCAATCGGGGAGGAGCATACATCGTCGCGGAGCTGGACGGCTCTGTACTCGACCGTCCGATCGCCGCATTTCGAGTCATCCCCTACTTCGCTCGCAAGGAGATTCCCTTCCACTTGTCCGACGTCGACATAGACACTCATCGACTACGCGAGTTAGAAGCCTCGACGCAACACGGCAACGACGACGGCGAAGAGCCACCCCTTCCCGACGCACCCGACGACGAAGACGAAGTCCCCGACCAAGTGTAGAGAGTTCCGATCGCATCATCCCCCCCGACATTCCCTTCCTTTTCCATCCCCATCACCAAGTCGCTCGCGTCGTATCGCTGTAGCGCAGGCCCACTCAAGATAAAGGGCCTTAGCCTATGAAGGATTACTGAGGCTTAAACAAAAGTCATTAGTTCGACTTAGTCGGACACCCACATTCTTTTATCCTCATTTAGTCGGAGTCAAGTCGCGTTTCTCACGAGTTCATCAAGACAGTCGGAGCAAGCAAGAAAGCGGGTCTATTCAAAAGTCAAGGCGCAGGTTACACAAGATCGAGTCGCGCTACAATTACAGGGTATCTACTGCGTCGCCTCACATCTCCGACCATTCGCCTACTCCTCGAACACCTCGTACCACTCGTCTTCCTCGCGCAAGATCCTCGGCACCTGCCCCGCCGCGAACGCCCTCCAGAGTGGCGCGTTGATCAATCGAACGTCGCGCCACCAGCCGTCGATGAACGAGTCGCGGAGGGCGAACATCTGGGCGAGTTCCGCCGAGCGCGTCTTGCGGACCTCCTTGACGAGGAGCGTGATGCCCCCCGGAGTCCTGGCGCCCGAGACTGTCTCGATCGGCCCAGCGACGAGGTCTTGAAGGGAGGCGAAGGAGGGAAACGCGACGAAGTCGCGTGGGCGTGGACCGGGAGGGAGAATGTGTTGACGGAGCGCCTTGCCCTTGCCCTTGCCCTTGCTGGCGGCCGGACGCGCGGTCGCCGGATGCGACGGACCTAGGAAAACGGTTAACGTAGCCTCGAACAAACCCAAGACACGACTCACCTGCGATCGGCTCCTCCTCTGCCTCGAACACGTCGACCGGCGGCGTTTGCCACTCCGCGACCTCTTGCACCCACGAGCCTGCGCGTTCCGATCCTGAGCGCGGCACGTCAGTCGTCGCCTCGGGACTCGCCAAGAAGAGCTGGCTGCTCGTACCTGGCACCGTCCGTTGCGTCTGCGACTCTGGCGGCATGTCTTGACGCGCTTCTTCGACTTGATGCGACGGTCCGGCCTCTTGAGTCACGTCGACGTCCATGTTGGCTAGGGCGGGGACGGCGGCGGCGACAGGCGGCGGAGGCTTGCCGACAAAGGAACGTGGAGGACCTAAGAAGAGATCAACAACGAAGTCAGTAATGATCGGAGGACCTCACAGGGGGGTACTCACCTTGTGCCGACGCCCGTGTCTCCTTGCGCGCGGTCTCATGCGCCCTCTTCGGAGCCTTGAAAGCGGGGCCGGAATCTTCTCGATCGGGAGTCGCTGACGCGACCCGCTTGTGGCCTGCGACGGGTACAACCGCCTCTGTCTTGTGTCCGGCCGCCGCGGACGCCTTCCGCGCAAGCATAATCGCTACGAGTATACGTCAACAGCGGCGACCAGGAGAAAGGAAAAGGGACGTACCGCGTGCTTCGGCTTCACTCCACCGACACCCCTTCTTCGCCTTTCTGCACTTCTCACACTCCACGGTCCATCCCGACGGCTTGAGGGTCGCCTTGTATCGACAATCGATACGTCCATCCGAGCCGGTCTCCGCGCAGTAGTCGCAAGCCTGTGGAAGAGTCAGCATGCGGTCGGAGAACAAACGCGATCAGGACTTACCGCCTTGCCCTTGTAATTAAACTCGCCGACTTGGATGCGAGTGACGAGCGCGTCGGCGTGCGCCTTCGCGAACTGCATCCGGGTGCTGAACTCCCTATCCGACTCGCCTTTACGTCGGCGAGCGACGACGGACTCCGCGACGTGAGGAGCGACTTCGACGATCTCGTCGCTCCCCGACTCGTGCACCTCACCGTCTTCCGACGATTCCGTCTCTGGGACCTCCTCGACCGCGATCGGAGCCAGCGACACTGCGCGAGCAGGAGTCGGCTGGTAGGGTGGAGGGACTGAGCGGCGAGGTTGGACAGGGAGAGGTGCGGGGGAAGGAGCGGGAGACGGCTGCGCAGGAGCAAGCGGCGCGACGAACGCGTCCGGCGCGGCGTCGCTGGCGAGCATCTGTTGAAAGTACTCGTCGTCGTCTACCTGGAGGAAGGAGTCAGTCGCAAGCCATAAACCAAGCACGCGATCACGTACCTCGGGCTCATTCGCCAACTCCGATGCGTCGTACAGCGCTTCCCGCGCCAACTCTTTCCACTCCGGTGTGCCGTGCTCCCGGTAGACCGCCCGGAAGTCCACGACGATTTGCGCGAGTCGCGCCTCGACGTTCGGATACGAGTGGGCGAAAGCCTGAAGAGGAGCAAGTCAGTCGCGAAGTCAGGCGAAGGGTCGCACAAGTACTCACAATCGCCTTGGCCATGTTGCGCACCCATTGGAGTTTTTCGGCTGCGCTTGCGTCGGCAGACCAGTGATTGAAGACGCGTTCGAGTTGGCGGACAACGCTATCGTCGGAGAGTCGGCGAGGAGTAGGGGCAGACATTTTCAAGCGAGCGCCAGTGGTAGGAAGGCAGGAAGATGGAGCCTCCTACTCGCGATCGCACGCCTTTTATGCGATTCCGACGTCCCCATTGTTCCCTAGCGGTTCGTTCGACTTCGCAGAAATTTCGATCGCGCCCTTGTGCTGCCTGCGACGTGCCGACGAATACCGGACTCCGACCCCACGTCTCCGCCTCACCTGCGATCGCCTTTGGTAGCCAAGTACACCTTCCCGGCTGCATGACGCGCCGCGCCTAGCCCATGACATCACCACGGCGCCACCAGTCCCTGTAGTATAATAAGAAATAAGACCGATGACCATCGGTGTGCTAGTTTCGAGGATTGACCGATAAGGATATCATTTTAAATGGGTCGGCGTAGGAGATATTTAAAATGATTCCGACGGTAAAAATGTTGTGATCCTATTGGCTACGGAAAAATCGGCTAAAATCTGATAAAATGTTGAAAAAATTCAGTCCGCGTCGGTTCCCACGGGTACGGGACGGAAATAAATCATTTAAAATGATTACCAGTACTACGAATAGCTGCCCGTAGGGCTTGGAAAAATAGGGAATAATACTGAGAAATCGGAATATATTTGGGGGCGTCGGTGTCTAGCCGATATCTCTTCCCACGCGTCAACATATTCCCACGGTCCCAAGAAATGCTATTTTTAATCATTTGCGCTGGTATATAATCCTTTCTGTAGGCCCTGGGAAAACCCATTGACAACCATACAGTGCATGTATGATGGAGACTTACATGTAGTCCATATATACAAACTGCTTGAAGCCCATTCTATTCAAATGTGAGCTGGACGGAACCACAAACCAGGAAAGTATCTGATACAGAATATCCTGCAGGCATGATCTTCTTTACCTAAGCAACCAAACTTTGTACACAGATAGCTCTCAACACTTCAAGACTTATAGTATTTTCTCTATGACCCAAGCCCCCCCTCAATTCTTCTCAAACACAATTTCTTTAGTATTTACGCTGTTGAAATAGTATTGATATACATATCTGGACTACTTTTGAATACATTTGGCATGGTCTGACTGCTGTAGATGCCCAGTCAAAGTACAACTAGTCTCTATCATTACTTTCTAGATTTACCATGCTGAAGCCATTGGTAGACTGCACATATATTCATTATTTATATATTTTGGCCCAAAAGAATGGAGTGGGCCTAATACTATTGCTTTCCAGGATTTGGTCAATATAATCCCCAAATATTTCGGAGCACTCTCATACCATGCCCAACCCACTGCTATAAGTATTGGAATCCTACAAAGATTTTGTAGATGGTACTGTACTTCCACTCTGACATACCCTCTAAGATATAGAATGGTCCCATGCTTGTACACATATGTATATATGAATGGCCCTATTCTCAGTTATCATAGGCTTATGCTCAACCAAGCTGATATCACAAGTCAAGATTCAGTGGAAAAAGAAAGGACCATTTGCTATTGCACATGCATCTGGGACAAGGATAGTAGTATGGGCTGTATCAGAGTAGAAGTACAGTACTATCTACCAAATCCTTGAAGGAATTCAATACTTATAGCAGTGGGTGGGGCATGGTCTGTGAGTACTCTGAAATATTTGGGAATTTTATTGACCAAGTCTTGGGGAGCTATTAAGCACACTCCATTCTTTTGGGCCAAAACATATAAATAATGAATATATATATAGAATGCAGCTTACCTGAGGCTTCAAAGGAGAAGATGGTAAATGGGGAAAGTAGTGGTAGACAGTGATGTTATTTTCACTGTGCATCTATGGCAGTCAGAACATGCCAAATGTATTCATAAGGAGTCCAAATATGTATATCGATGTTATTTCAATAGCATAGATACTAAAGAAATTGTGTTTGAGAAGAATTGAGGGGGGGCTTGGGTCATGAAAAAAATACTATAAGTCTTGAAGTGTTGAGAGCTATCTGTGTACAAAGTTTGGTTGCTTAGGTAAAGAAGATCATGCCTGCAGGATATTCTGTATCAGATACTTTCCTGGTTTGTGGTTCCGTCCAGCTCACATTTGAATAGAATGGGCTTCAAGCAGTTTGTATATATGGACTACATGTAAGTCTCCATCATACATGCACTGTATGGTTGTCAATGGGTTTTCCCAGGGCCTACAGAAAGGATTATATACCAGCGCAAATGATTAAAAATAGCATTTCTTGGGACCGTGGGAATATGTTGACGCGCGGGAAGAGATATCGGCTAGACACCGACGCCCCCAAATATATTCCGATTTCTCAGTATTATTCCCTATTTTTCCAAGCCCTACGGGCAGCTATTCGTAGTACTGGTAATCATTTTAAATGATTTATTTCCGTCCCGTACCCGTGGGAACCGACGCGGACTGAATTTTTTCAACATTTTATCAGATTTTAGCCGATTTTTCCGTAGCCAATAGGATCACAACATTTTTACCGTCGGAATCATTTTAAATATCTCCTACGCCGACCCATTTAAAATGATATCCTTATCGGTCAATCCTCGAAACTAGCACACCGATAGTCATCGGTGTTATTTCTTATTACCCTACAGGGACGCCTGACGGCGCCTACGTCTTCATCCAGTATCGACCCTTCCTGCGACGACCCTCCAGACTCGCACGTTCGCCTCCAACTTGGGTATTTTCCGCCGACCTCGCCCGCCGCAGTCATCCGGTCCCGACCGACCCCGCTAATCGCTTCCGACATGCCCGCTATTCGTCCCCGACTCCCCCGCCATTCAATTCGCTTTCCGACTACTCCCGTACGACTGCATCGCCTCGACGCACTGACCGTGGACGGTCAGGTTCTCAGTGAGGAGGAGGTGACAAGCCCCGTCCCGCGCTGGGAGGGGATCTCGACTGTCTTTTCGCATTTTCGACCAAGTCCTCGGTCACGTGACCTCGGCCTTCCTGCGCCACGATCGGAACGCCCCGCCGACTCCCACGCTGCTCGCACCATGCGCCCACAGTCGCCACACGCTCGCCAGCACAGCATTTCCCACGCCCGTCACGACGCATCAGATTTCCATCAGACTCGCACAGCCTGGTCGCACGACAGACACGCTCGGCGCTACGCAACTCCGGCTCGTCGTCTGACCGGCGCATGACCTCTACTCATTGTTCGTACTATTTCATATGACGCCGCTATCTTGTTTTCTTTGTCTTTTCCGATGTCTCCGTACTTACTCGATCGGACACGCACTATACTCGTCGCATCGTATAAATAGTCGTCGGATACTCTGCGAAATGCAAGTTACGTTCCCCCCCTCATCGCTCCGAGCACAAGTCGTGCACTCTCGCCCTCGTCGTATCGTATAGCGGTCAACATCGGTTGACTGCTCTCGCGCCTCAGCCTCAGCCATCGCCTTAGCCTTTGTTCTCGCTTCCCGTCTTATCGCCCTCATCTTGTTCCATCGTTGTTGCCCCTTTGCCCGAGTCCTCGATCGCAGTCGCGTCGCAGCCTTCCGACGTCGTACGTCGAAGCCTCGCTTTCCGATCGGTCGGAGAGTCGATCGATCGCCTCGTCGCTGCTGCGCTCTCGATCGGATCGCAGTACGATTGATCGGAGACGGTCGTCGCTTACTCCGGGACTCCTGACGCTCGCTCGCACACACACCGACATCTCTGCAGCGCTCTAGGGATTGGTGCTACGTTACGCATTCCGCCCTACTACCTGGTTGTGTCCATCAGCGGGCGGGAGGGAATACGAAAGCCGTCGGCGCCAGGTTGTACATGATGGCATACTGAACCGCCTCCGACCATGCCGAGCTTCGGCAATGAAGGAAGATGTGCGTGGCGTATTACGAAAAGGGATGGGCGCGTGTTGGCGTCGTGTTCTGGGCGTTGATGCGAGATGTGCGATGTGGTCGCGTGTCAGGTCCATAAGATACTTCCGTCGAGGGCTTCTTTTCCTTTTCGAAGGATGTGTTGCGGCGGAGGAATTGTTGAAGCGTCGGATATTTTTGTCGCAAGTCTCTAAGACTTTTCGAAAGTGTGGGAGCCAATAGCGGGGTTTGCCGGAGGCGAAGGAAGTTGTGTCGGAATGTGGTAAGCCTAGGTCGGCAAATGTCGTGGGAGTGCAAGTGTTGCGTGGGGGACTCGAAATGCTTGAAACGAAATGATGACGTCATGATTGAGTTTGACATGAGGCGGTGGTCTGGGGCCGTTGGAAATAGGATTGAAAAGGCGACGATGGTTTCCTGAAGTCGAAGAGGGCGGGGTAGCTGCGTGGACAGCGGGGATGTTGTGTGGGATTTCGAGTTGAAACGAATTGCGACGAAGTCGTGGCCTGTGGTGTGTGCGCGGGAGTAGTCGAAATAGAAAGGGATGTGCGGCCGAGCGGAAAGGCATAAAAGGAGGCGGAATGCGATATTCTGGTCCGCATTCCCTCTTGTTGTCCTTGTTCCCTGGCGCTCACTGCACATGTCCGACCTTCCTGTTCCTATTGCACCCTGCTTGGCCGTCATCCGCAAGCGTCTCAACGAGTTCGATCCTGCGGCCAGCTCAGCTGACAAGTTGAACTGGTGCCTGCGTGTCGCCCAAGCGTTGGTAAGTGCTTCTTTTGATCGTTTGTCTTCTTTGATGATTGATGCTTCTTGATCGACAGGCCCAGACGCATAAGTTCCCGGACGGCGCTACACGAACTCAAGAGTTCGTCCAGGAGTTCAAGGAGATTGCCTGGCAACACGGAGAAGAGACTTCGAAGGCCAAGTCCTTCGGATATATTACTGTCGTGCCCGAAATGTACCAGGTATGTCTTCGTTGTCGTGCTGCTTGACTGGCGTTCCTAACGCTGTTGTAGGACAATTTCGATGCCTCGGTAGACGCGTTCTTTGCTGCTGCGGGGGATCCTGTCGACTCGGCTGCATCTCCGGTGGCGGGACCTAGCGTGGTCGCGCCTGTGGAGGACGCTTTCTTGCTGCCGCCGGTCGAGACTCTGCCGGAGATCGTGTCGGAGGTCGGAGACGAGGGTAACGAGGGTGAGGACGAGCTCTCGGAGGTCGTCGAGTCGTCGCCGCCGCCTCGTCCGATTTCGAAGGGCAAGGGTAAGGCTAGGCTCCGTCCTGAGAGTCGTGAATAGTCTCCGCCGCCCCTCGCTATTTCGAAAGGCAAGGGCAAGGCGAAGGCGGCTGCCAAGCCTCCGACGCTCGTCGAGAAGCTGCGGAAGCTGACCAAAGCGGAGTGGCGGTACATCCAAGGCAAGCAGGCGGACGAGATCCTCGAGGATTTGAACAACGGGCTCTCGGCTTGGTACGATACGAAGGGGAATTGGTATCCGGCGGTGAGTCGTTATTTCAATGGGGAGTGGAAGCCTTGAGCGCTGATTTCGAGCTGGGTATAGGTTTGCGACGCGTGTCGCCTCTCGGACGAGCGGGCGGAACTTTGTTCGCCGTCGCGGACCCTTGACAAGCCGCGTATTTCGGTGGATTGTCCGCGGTGCCGGAAGGACAAGCAGCCGTGCAAGTGGCAGGGCCGGAACACGACGAGTAAGTCCTTCTTCTTGAGCTGCGTGGATTGTGATATTGAATGCGTCGGTTGGAATAGATAATTTGGGTCGTGGTGCCGATTTCGACAAGAAATCGACCGTCATTGCGGAGTTCCTGCCTGAAATCGAAGCGCGTCGGGCCGCGGAGGAGGAGGTCATCGCTCCGCCACCTGCTAAAAAGGTGAAGGCGATGATGTCCGTGGTGATTCGTTCGAAGCCTCCTGGGGCGGGCAAAAGGAAAGGTAAGTGGCGTTGTCGTGAGGGAATGTGTATTTCGGTATTGACGTTGATTTCTTCTTAGGTCGTGCTGAGCCGGAGCGCTCGGAAAGCGGGCCGTCGCGCCAGGCTCCTGTTCCCGAGGTAGCGTTGACTGTGGAACCCGATATTCAAATGGTCGAAATCGTGGAGGACTCGGGGCCGCTCTCGCAGACGCAGGCGACAATCCAGGGTGGGCATACGCCGCTCTTCTTGTCCGAGCCGCGCTCAACTCCTCCGGTCTTGGTTCTAGAACACCGCGCCGCCAGTTCGGACGATATCGAAATCGTGGCGGACATCGCGGGGCCCTCTACTCTGGGGCGCGAGGTCTCTCCGGCTCTCTCTAGATTGAAGAGCGAGGACTTGATTCCGCGGGAGCCGGTGGCAGTCGCGGCCGCGCCTGTGGCCAATGTTGCGCCGCAGGTGCCGGACGCCAACGATAACCAGGTGGTGCCAGACGGTATGTGCTTGTCTTCCTCTTTTTGTTGATGGTATTGATCTGGACTCCTCTTTTGACGGTAGATCATGCACGTAAGATCCATGCGCACGCCAAGGTGATGCGGTGGTTCGTCAAGAACGGTGTTCCGAAGGGCAGGATGCCTCCTGGTCCGTCTCCATATGCTTGGCGTATTGACGGCGCGCCGCAAATGCTCCACGAGCAGCACGAGACGATCAACGGAGTTCCTGAGGACGCGGACATTGATCCCGCTCTCAGGCAATCCGTCCGTGAACAGCGCTCGGAGATCCACACCGCGATGGCACGGGCGTACGCGAGCTCGCTGACGATAGAGGCGGCTTGGCTGTCGCAGCTGAGCCTCTTGAACTATCCGGAGTGGTACTACCAGGCGGGAGATTGGCGGTCGATAGTGCCGGAGGGTTTCGATGAAGATGGGAATCGGTACGATGGGCAGGGGGAGTAGGGGAAGTGATCGGGTGGCAACGTTGACGTCTTGTACAATAGCAATTTCTTGAATGCCTCGAAATACACGTGGAGGTCGTATAACCGCTTGAGCTAAGTTGCGCGTTATGTGTCATTATTTCGGAACGACGGTTGAGGAATTTGAGGTCTAAACTCCTAAGTCGAAATTCGAATTCTTTTGTTTTAAGTCTCAGTATTCCTTCATTGACTTAGGACTTTTATCTTGAGTAGTCCTACGCTTCAGCGATGTACGCGAGCGACTTTCTATCATAAGGGGGATATTCAGTATCAGCTGGGGAGGATAGGAAGTGGTACTAGTTCTGGATGGTGTCCGTAATTCGTAATTAATCGTCATCTACTTGGTCGTCGTCGTCTTGGGTGTCTAATGCGGTAGGCTCTTCTTCATCGTCATTTCCAGCGGTCTCCGAGGTTTCTAGCTCGCGGAGGCGGTGTGTGTCGATGTCGACTTGGGATAAGTCGATGGGAATAGGTTCACGGCGTGCGAAATACGGAATGACTCGGAATGCGGCGATGGGTCGGTCTAGCACGGAACCGTCGAGTTCTGCGAGGATGTAGGCTCCACCACGGTTGCGGGAAATCACTACAAGTGGTCCGAGGTAGCGGGGACGCATCTTGCGGTTGAGGGATTTCTCTATCGCGATATGCCGCATGAGCACTAGGATTCCGCGTTTGAAGTCGTAATTCTTGATTGTATGCGCGTGTTCTATTTCAAAACGTTGAGCGTTGGCGAGGCGAGTGGCGTAGACGTTGGATCGTAGGCGGGAGAGCTGCTCGAATCTTTTCTGGAGTGCGACGGCGCGTCGGACAATTAAGTCCGTCGTGGAGAGAATGGAGGTGGGCGGCGGCTGGAGATACGTGGCTTCCGAAATATTGAGTGGAATGAGCGGGTGGCATCCGGTGACTGCAAAGTAAGGCGAGCATCCCATACGCTTGCGCGTAGTGATGCGGTCGGACCAGAATACGGAATAAGCATGGCGTGCCCATTGAGTCTGGTCTCCGTCCGCTGCTTTGACGAGTGCTTGCCGTACGTCGTAATGCGAGCGTTCCACGATGCCGTTGGCGCGTGAGTTGTAGCCGCTGATTCGAATGTGACGGATGTGATATTTCTTCTCTAGCTGGACCAGCGCTTTGACGAAAGGTCCTCCGTTGTCCGTGACTATTTCGCATAGTGAGTTCCATCGGCTGAGGATATTCTCATACACAAAATCGGCGATTTGTGCAGAGTTCTCCTTCTTGAGTAGTCGAAATTCGGGCCAGGCCGTAAGAGAGCAACGGCCTTGGACGATGTAGTGGTAGCCATTTGACGCGGGCATAAACATAGTGTCGACATAGACTTTGGCGAATAATGAGGCGGGCATTGCGACGGTGGGCGGCATTAAGATCTGTAGCTTTTGGCGATGTTGACAGACGATGCATGTCCGGACATACCACATTGCGTCGGCTTCATAGGAGGGCCACCAGAAGCGTTCCCCGATGAGAGAGCGGGTAGCGAATACTCCACGGTGGCCGACTTTGTCATGACAGTCGGTGAGGATAGCAATGCGGCGATTGGGATGGGGAATGAGTTTGTGTGCACCGTCTCCAGATCTCCTCCAGAGTCGATTTCCGTCGAGAAAGAAGCGTGTGGCGTAGCGGACGAAGGTGCCAAAGGCGGTGTCGGAAATATTGCTGGGGCGAGTGGGGTTGTCTAACCACTGCTGCACTTCAAGGAGGCGGCGATCTGCTTTTCGCGCTCCTTCCATGCGTGGTACTTCGCTGTACTCGAGCCCTGGCTCCTCCTCCTTATTGAAATCTTGACCGTCCTCGGTCAAGGCGAAAACTGCGAGGCTTGTGGGGGAGGAAATGGGAGAGTGCGGGACTGGTTCTGGATCATTCGGGGTGACAGTGGCAACTAGAAATCCGTATAAGTTGTCGAGCCAGTCGTCGAAATCGCTGTCGAGTGGTTCTTCAGGATCGCCGGGTTGTCGGACACGTCTAGAAAGTCCGTCGGGGCCGTGAAAAATTCCGGGGACGTGGCGCAGCAGGAATTTGAAGGCTAGAATCGCTATAATCCAGCGATTGATGCTTGCTGTGGGTACTAGGTCCGGATTCTTCAGCATACCGCTGATGGAAGATGCGTCGACTTCGACAATGAGATTTCTAAGTCCGATAAGGTATACTCTGAGCGCACGGAGGGCTCGGAATAAGCCGTAGATTTCTAGCTTGGGTTGGGAGAACCGGCGTTCCCTGTCGTTGAGCGAAATTGATCCGAAACGTGAATAGTGGCGGCGTTTGGCGTTGTCAAGATCCTGTTGGGCGAGGATATACCCAACAGCAATATAGGAAGTGTCGACGGCGAGGATAACTGGAGCAGGGGATTGGTAGTCGATGGCCTTCAGTGCTCCGGAATGCACTAGAGCGTCCTTGAGGTATTCTTGAGCCTCAAGTTGGTCTTGGCCATACTCGAATTCGACGCCTTTGCGAGTGAGCTTTGTGAGAGGCCATGCGTGCTTGGCGAAATCCTTGATGAATATGCGGCAGACTCCGACAGTCCCTAGAAATGCGCGGATGTCCGACAGATCTTTACACGGACCCCAGTTGGTGATTGCTGAGATGGTGGTAGGATCTGCTTTGCGACCTTCGGGTGTGCAAAGGTGGCGGAGGACGGTGAATTCGCGCGAGATGAGGATGGACTTGGTGCCGGAGAATGTACCGCCAGAATAACGCATGCGCTGCAGGATACGGTTGACGTTCTGGAAATGGTCCCAGACGAAGCGCCGTATGTCGGAATTCTCTGGGATCATTTCGTAGGTGCCGTCGGGATTTCTATAGTCGGAAGCTGGGCCTTTTATAGGCACATCGTCGATGAAGGGGATGGTGTAGTCCGGGATCTCGTCTTGAAGAATGAATGTGACGTCGTCGTGAAAGATAGGAACGGAATTCGTCCAACCCATTGGTAGGGTGACGAGTCGGTGCGCGCCGTATGGGGTTTGGAAGGTGGTGAAGTCGCGGGATCGCTCGTCAATAACGCGCTCGTCATAACCGACGTAAAGGTCCAGAATACCGCCGCAAGCACGTCCGCCAAATTGTTCAGCGAGGTGTTCTTGAATGGGCGGGACTCCTGAGTGTGCGACCGTGACGGCGTTGAGCGGTTCGAGGGAGTGAACGATCCTGAGCTTCCCGTCCTTCTTCGCAACGCAAAACCATTTCGAACGGTACGAGGAGTTGGAGGGTTCATAGACACCGGCGGCAATCTTCTTCCTAATAATTCCGCAGACCTCATTGTGGATTCCAGGGGGAATAGGGATATTCCGCTCTACCCACGGGACGTGGGAGACGACTGGAATCTTGATGGGAGGGATTTGAAGCTGCCGCGCTCGGTGTCGTCCCAAGCAAACGCTTCGTTTTGTTTCGAAATGACATCGTGAAGGAGGTCGCGTTCGGTGGGGGTGAGGAATTCGAAATTGGGCAAGTTATCCATGGCGTCGTGGCGTTCCTGTGTGTATCGACCAGTCGGCGTGAATGCGGGGGGATGTGTGGCAAGAGGGGGCATTGATTCTAGCGGGTCTCCAAGAATATTGCGCTCGATCCTGAATCCGTCAGGGAGCGTTCCGAGAACTGGGCGCACTTTGAGTGCGACTGGCTTGTACTTCTTCTTGCCTATAAACGTAGCACGAGACTGGGGTTCTGAGTGAGGGGAATTTGTCGTATGTGGTTCCAGGAATTATGCGGCGAGTCCGTAGCGTGCCCACTGAATTTCGAAGTGGGCGTGTCAAGATGTTGAGTCGAAATAGGAACCGCGGGTCTTGAGGTCTTCGGAATATTCTGTTGAGGTCCAAAATAAGAGTCGGGAGTCGCTGAAGGATTACGAGGGGGTGCGGGGCATATGTTCTGCAAGAAAGCGGGGGCGACATATTTGGGAAGATGGGATCGAGCTTCAGAAGCGGTGATGTATGCGTGTTTGACCGCTGACTCGTCCGAGGAATCTATGGGGGTATATGCGAGGACGCGGACGTCGTCTCCATCGCCTTTACGATTCCCTTGAATCGTTTCTTATGTAAGCACCAGTCGCAGTTTTTGGACCCCCATGCAACTTTCATCTTCCCCCCCATATATAGGTATTTGTTCACACGGTCCAATTTCCCTAGCCAACACAATTCCCCCTCTTCGCACTTCAAAAGACTCCCATTTCAGACAGTATTTCGCATTTTGTAAGCTAACTAGAATAGATATGCACATAATTTCAGTGGCTCTGAACTCAGAAGAAAATGCTCCATAATTGCCATTTCCGGTAAATAATTCCCACGCTCGATCCCATGACGTCAGTCTCGGATGCACAGCACAAGTGCACTCGGAAACTACGTCATTCCTCTCTACTCCGGCTACTGTACTACCCGGACTCGATTACCAATCTTTCCAAAACTGTTTATAACAGGAATTGAACTGCAAACCTCCAAGTTTTGAAGACTATACAGTGCAGATACCACTAGACTACAGAGCCATTGACAATATATACATCAATACATATGTTATAGACTATTCCTGTAGGCTTTTCAAAGCATCTAAGTCTGTCACCTCCCCATTCGTGCATCCAAAAATCATGTCATGTCTGAGCTCTAGCCAAAGTACTACGGGGAGTGAAATACATATAAGTGTTTCTATCAGAAATTGAACTGCAGACCATGCCCCTGATCAATATCTGGCGGCCTGCGCAAGCTTGCGAGCGAGGCCGGCCAGGTATTGATCGGGGCATGGTTGAGTCCATGTTTCACGGAGCAATGCACAATGTTGCTGAGCAAGTTCATGCACAGCGACGATGGGCACCCACATGTAGTACAGTGGTAATGTGTCAGATAGTACCAGATCCCTTGAGCGCTGGAGAGGGTACTGCGATGTGTGCAAGTGAGTGTCAGGCTCCCGAAGATGATCGGAGTGCGTCTCCGATGAGAGTAGGGAGGCGCGCGATCAGAGGTGTTGGTTGGAATGCGTGATCAGTCAGAGAATCATCAACGAGGGGTTGGAGGAGAGGATGTGTATTGCAAGCGACTGGGAACGACTGCACACTGCACTGTGTGTACGATCATTGAATTATGGTTGGAACAACAGAGAGGAGTGCAGACAACAACACTGAACCATTAGTGTGAATGTTGACTTGTCAAAAGTGCGAAAATTGGTGAATGATCGCCTCGCAGCGCAGAGCGAAGAGTATCAGGGCTACCCATGATGCCACAGATTGAACTTTAGATATGACTGAGACAGGTCAATCTTTCACTTGCATATCACTACCTTCAACATCATTCACTATTCTCAGTACATGCAGACTCTCTACTGCATTTCAAAATCACATCAAGTAGAGGTTGTAGCCGCAGCAAATGGATACTAACATTAACTACATAATGATATTTACAAACCATTAGAAATGGAATCGTACCTGCCGTGCTTAGCACCGGCCCACTACCAGCAAGTCGAGTATCATGGCAATGGATTCTCCTTCCTCTAAGTCTTCAAGCGCGTTGTTGTTTAACTTGCTCGTCGCGAAACCAATGGTGGCCTCGAGGGAACGTCGGGAGCGTGAGCGTAGCGCCTCCATTGGGGTTGACCATCGTGACTGTGTGGTCCGCATTGGCGTAGTTGCGGACGACCGACTCGGTCAAGACGTCGAAGGGTCTGCCCAATAGGATGTCGTAGGCGACATTTCGGACGATATGAATCTGGAGGTAAATCGTCATGTTCCCAAAGCGAACTGGGACATTGCGCGCAAGTCCTAGGGATTCTGAATATTGACGATTTGCGCTTTGAAGCCTAATCTTGATGTCCGGGGTATAATGGAGCTCTAGAAAATGACAGACTTCTTCCGACATGGCGATGACTTGAGACCCGGGATCGAGGAGACATTCTATTGCCACTCGGTTGGCAATGAGTCCGTCAATAGAGCGTAATGCGTGAGACTCTCTAGCAACGATGAGGCAATCATCGTCGCTGTCGTTCGCATCTCCTACTCCGTTGAGGTACATTTCGATAGGGTCGGCCATGTAGAAGTCGCCTTCCTTCTCTGTCCAGAGGTCCTCCTTGGTAGCAGTGCGTGGGTCGGGCAGATAGTGGAGGAATGCTTTGTTCTCAGCCGCTTCAGTTGCTGCGGCTGCCGAAACAAAGTCTTCATCCGGCACTTCTTCAACTGAGGCCTTGCGCGGAGGTACTGCAGCTTGAGTGGTAGCAGCGCGACGCGGCGTGACCGCGTCCCGGAACTTGGCGCGTACTTCTGGCGCAAGTGACAGTAGTTCCTCCGGCGTGAGCGTGATTTGGGCTGTCTTCATAGCGCAAGCGTAGATGGTGTCGGCAATCTCTGGTCGATGGATGGGGGCAGCGTGTCAAAATGCGGGTTCTGGTGCCTTAGCTTTGGGTGGATCGGCAGGCGTGGTCTTGGCTTTGACCGGTGCGCCTGTAGCATCCTTGGCATTTCGATATGGGTGCTGAGGCGACTGAACTGGCGCTTCGACTTCTGCTGCTGCTGCGGGAGCTGGAGGAGGGACTGAGGGTGCGGGTACCACGTCGCGCGGCTTTGCTCGGGCTGCGCGGGTGATTTCGACCCCGTCGAAGATCTGCGCGTAGGTCTCTTGCGCGTAACTCTCTCTTCCGCGCAAAGCGGCCAGTTCCTCCTCTAGGAATTGAATCCGATCGACCTTGGATAATTCGAGGATGTTGGGGTTTCGGGTGGTGCTCGTTTCGATCATCAACTGGGCAACTGGTTTGACGCTAGGATTGCGCCTGTACCATTCCTGCACGCGATCGCGCAGGAAGTCGCCCGAAATTGTGCGGGGGACGTAGGAACCATTGTGTAACGCCCGCGCGCCGACTCACCTCAGTTCCCGCCGCTGACTCCTCGTTTCGGCAGGAGTTGCGTGTCCGCCTCCCGGCGGACTTGTTATCACCCGGAAATCAGTAGATTAGTAAGTAGTATACATAGCTAGCTACGTGTTTGTATCTAGCTAGTCTCTCTTGAACCCGAACTTTCCCCCACTCTGTTCCGGTTTGACTGAACTCTCTTCCTTGCAACCCGTGTTCTAACAGCTACTCTCGAACATCTTCAAGCACACAAGCATCAAGATTAGCTCGAGAGGCCGTTAGTCTCACATTTTTTGAGTGTTTAGTTCGCTTTTTCTATTCTCTTTTTCCCAAACCCGTGTCGGACTGATCACCCGCACACGCTATCTATATTTTGAACGTTCTTACTATTCTATCCTGCAGGTATTCTAGACATGTCGAAGCGTACTACGGCTTCCCAGAAGAAAGGTAAGTCAGTACAGTCAGTGCCCTCGGAGACGACGCGCAAGCGCCTCCTGGAGGATGACCCGGAACTCGGGCGAGCGAAGGACGCTGCCGAGGAGAAGGGCGGAGTGAAAGAGGACAGCCATGTCCGCGCGCATTGCGCTGCGTCGACAGCTGGAGCCTCCTCCGTACGAGCGGAACGGTCGCACGGCACCGCCCAGTTGGCATCGCGCTGGGGTGTTGGCGACCGTGGGCCGACTCAGAGCGGCGGCCGCGTCACTCGCAGCTTCGCCAGTGTGCTGCGCGGCGGGTCGCCTGCTGCGGGCGTCGCTGTTACACGAGGCGCTGCCCCCATCAGCACGAGGCGCCCGGCGTTACCTAAGCCGGCGCCGGGCTCGGGCACCCAGGGCCGGAACAAGCCCGTGTCAGCCCTGCGCGAGGCTGTGCAGCCTGCACGCCAAAGCGCCGCGCCCGTCGCAATCGTACCTACGCAGGTAGGCGACACCGGAGCACACGAGAAGGGCGGCGAGGGAGACGTCCCCGCGCCCACGACGATGACGGATACGGATGCGCAGAGCACCGACGTCGAGACCAATGCGTCGGAGCAGGTCGAGGAAGTCGAGCGCTACGAGCGCGACTTCGGAGCTAAAGTCAGCGTCGGGCGCTCGCGTCGTGTACCACAGTACAAGGTTAACACTGTCAATATAAAAGACCTTGATAATTCACAGTTCTTCCAGTCATGGTTTGACTTGTCGTTGGACAAGGACACGCTGGGTACAATCCCGCGTTCCTGGATACTGCCTGCTGCTGCAACTCAAGTTAAAATTGAGGAAGTCGAGCCCGACTTGAGCTCGTTGAGTGCGTCAGACCTGTCCACTGCGTCCGATAGCGGCGCTGACGCCGCGCTCGATTCCGGAGACATGGCGTGGAGCGACTCGGAGGAGGAAGCACAGCTCGAGGAGGCCATACGGCGCTCGAGGCTGCAGTCGATGGCGGTGATTGTCGAAGTGAAGGATGAAGAACCCCCTGCTGGTCCGTCCCTCGCAGCACGCGCCGCCGGTTCCAAATCCAAGGCGACCAAGTCGATGAAATCTGAGCCCAGGTCTAACGCGAGTACCGATTCGTATCGCACTAAAAAGCGAAAGGGTAAGAAAGTGGATCCGCAGGAGCGCGGACCAGAATACCTTTCGTTTATACGTGATTTCTCGAAGGCGCCTGCGGCGACACCGCCGAGACCGCAAGATTCGGTGCCTCGCTTTAACCAGCGTCCGGCGAACAAGTATGTCCGCGAAGAGTCGCAGGTGCCGGATGGTACTTGGTTCCATAAACCGCCTGCGAGGCAGACGTTCGGACGAAAATTGAGTGTAGTCTCGGAGGACGACAGTTCGTCTGATGACAGCAGTTACAACGGGCCAACGGAGTCGGACAGTAGTCGAGCTTCAAGTCCCGCACCTGGGGACAGGACACCACCGCCGCCGTCGCCACCACCTTCATCTTCATCGTCGGACTCGTCGAGCTCTAGCGACTCGAGCGAGGGCCATCGGAAAAAGAAGAAGAAGAGCCGCAAGGCCAAGAAAGAGGCCAAACGACGAGCGCGTAAGGCGAAGACGGCGCTGAAAGGAATACAAGTCAAGACGCCAGCGACGTATGAAGGTACTCCAGACCTGGACACGTTGGACCAATTCTGCTATGAATTTGAGACTTGGACCGAGCTGTATGAGCTCGATGACCAGCTGGCGGTCAAGTTGATTAAGAATTTCCTGTCGGGGACAGCGAGTCAGTTCTTCATGAAGCATGTCGCGAAGCGACGGGAAGAATGGACTATCCAGCTTATCTATGAGGGTCTATTCGACTACTGTTTCCCGCAGGACTTCAAGCGTCGTCTGCGCGAGCAGCTTATGTCGTCGGTACAGGGCAAAGACAAAGTCCGCGATTTCGTGCGTGATCTCGAATCGCTTGCGACACGGTTCCCTGATGTAACACATCAGCAGCTCGTGCAGATATTCTGGAAAGGTGTCCATCAGTATATACGGTTCGCTCTCATTGAGAAGGGACTTAATCCTGAGAGCACCCCACTTCCCAAGCTAGTGAAGCATGCGTCACGTAGCGAAGCTGCACATGAGTCTCTGAAAGCAGAGAATGCTGACCGCGGAGGTACTTATTCAGTTCCCGGTCGACGCTGGGGACGATTCGCGACCCGCGCGAGCGGTCCCGAGGTGAACCATATGAAGCCAACTGCTGGACGCAGTGAGAGTAAGCCCAAGGATAAGCCTCGAGAGCGAGCACCCACCGACCGTCGCGAAGGGAGGTGGCGCTCAGCGCCGCGACCGCGAACTGAGAACCGCTGGGAACAGCCAAGGCTATCGCGCGAGGAGCAGAATCAGCTGCGCGCTGAAGGAAAGTGCTTCAATTGTAAAGAGACCGGTCATGGGGCGCGAAATTGTCCCAAGCGTCAGACCGCTCGAGCACCAAGAGGCGCGAGAGGCGTCCACACAGGCAGCGTGCAGCTCGCGGATGTCGATAAATTAGCTGACAGAGCCCGCGGGGTCGACATTGCTGTGAACTCTGTGAACATCACAGGATATCCATCGCCGGAGCCGGACGGGCCAGAACTCGAGACGTCGAGCACTGAGGCCACTGCACGTTTCATCTGCGAGCTATTCCAGCGGTACTACGACCCAGATGAAGCGATGCGCGCTGGGTGCGAACCACACGAGCGGTTTACTGCGTTGTTTATGGGTGACGGATATGAAGTGACGGACTGGCTCACCGGCGAACGTGTCTATGACGTGATGGATGCAGACCTGGCAGAACCTGACACACTTGTGCACAAAGTGGTCAGACGAGGCATCCAGGATTTTCAGAACTGGCCCATACCTGTGCGTATTAAGGCCAAAGCACAGAAGTATGTGTCTGATCGCGGATACCCCGGGCCGCTGTTCATACAAGTCCTGCCAGACTATCGCGGATATGTGGTAGATATTCCTGAGACGGGTCTCGCATGCCTTGTAACGCACGAGGATGTGGCCGCTGGTGACGAGGAATCATTCGGTTACTTAGCGCATGAGCAAATTAAAGCGTCGTGCATACCGTTTGATATGCCATATGAGCGACAGTCCGCGCGAGCTCGCCGCCGCCAACGCTGGATGTTGTATGTCGCGTCGGCGTCCACTGGCAGCTCCGCGCGCGGTAAACAAACCAGATTTCGATCTGGAGGGCGCGAATCGGTGAGCGCAATAGAGCGAAACGCTGCGCGCACCAAGGATTTGCGAAGGAAGCTGCCAAAGCCGGTAGTACTCGCGGTCAAGGTTAATGGACAGGTCGTACGCGCGCTGCTTGACACTGGCTCGATGGCAGATTTTGTGTCTACAACAATAGTTGATCAGCTGCGTCTGAAAACAGAAGTGCTAGCAAAACCATTGCCTGTTCAGCTCGCTGTCCATGGCTCTCGCTCGAAGATAAATCGGAGCGCAACGGTGCACTTTGCGTACCAGGATATTGACTGTCAGCGTCGCTTCGACGTCGTGAATCTGGATAATTATGACATGATCCTGGGGACGCCGTTTATCTTCCAGCACCGCGTTATGGTTGGACTTAATCCTACGCGAGTGGCCATTGGCTCAGCGGAACCGCTTGAGATTAAAGGCGTGGAGGTTACCACTATCTCGTCGGCGGCAGCGGACATCGCGGAGGATGCGTTTGAGCGTCTGCGTCAGCAATTGTACCGTGAAGCGTCGGATCTGCTGACTGACACTGAGCGCACCGCGTTACCACCGCTGCGTGAGATTAATCATATTATTCCCTTGATTGACGAGAAGAAAGTGTATCAGTGGCGACCATCCAAGTGCCCTGAGGCCATGCAGGCTCTCTGGCAGCGAAAGAAGGAAGCGTACCTCGAGTCGGGACGATGGCGTACAGCGACGGGCACCAACGCGATGCCAATGCTCATCCTGCGGAAACCGCCAAAGGCGGACGGGACTTTGCGCATACGAACGGTTGTTGACAAGCGCCAGCAGAACGCGAATACACGCAAGCTGGCAACGCCGCTACCAGACATCGAGGCTATACTGCGTCGAGTGACGCGTCATAAGTATCGGAGTCTCATTGATGGCAAGGACGCCTACGAGCAAATCCGCGTAGAGCCGGATCACGTCTCGCGAACGCTGTTCACAACGCCAGATGGGACTATGGAAAGTCTTGTGCTTCAGATTGGAGACTGTAATGGCGGTGCAACATATCAGGCATTGATGAATCATATCTTCGCGCCGTACATCGGAGTCTTCATGGATGTGTACCTGGATGATATTATCATTTATTCAGACACTGCGGAAGATCATATGAAGCACATACGGATTTTGCTCGACGTGCTGCGAAAGAACAAGCTATACCTCAGCGCGGGGAAGATGCAGTTCTTTGCGCGCGAGCTGAAGATCCTAGGACATGTTATTGATGAGTACGGAATTGCGATGGACCCGCACAAGGTTGACTCGGTCGCAAACTGGAAGGTACCCACCAACAGTAATCTGCTGGGAAGCTTCTTAGGCGCGGTTGGGTATTTGGCACCTAATTGTCATGGTCTTCGCATTCCTATGGGCATTCTCGAACCGCTTAAGAGCGCGAATCGGTCATGGAGTTGGACGGCGACGCACCAGCGAGCGTTCGATGAAATCAAGCAAGTCGTACATGCGTGGCGCGATCACCGTCGAGTGGCTCTAGATTATGGAGCAGACGCTGAAACAATTAACCTGGTGACGGATGCAAGCACCACAGGCGCAGCAGGATATGTTAGCCAAGAGAATGATCTTCAGACTGCGAAAATTGTGACGTTCTGGTCAGGCAAATTTAATTCCGCAGAACAGAACTATCCAGTACATGAGCAAGAGCTGCTTGCTATCGTCGAGTCCCTGAAACGATTCCGCGGCATACTGCACGGTGCAAAGTTCCGCATCTGCACGGACCATCAGGCGCTCGAGCACTTCATGACGCAGAAGAACCTGTCGCCACGTCAGCATAGATGGTTAGACGTCTTGAACGAGTTCGAGTTTGATATTGGGTACATACCTGGTCATACAAACGTAGTTGCCGACGCGCTGTCGCGGTTGTACAGCGACGAGCCGGCAGGTGTCGTGCGAGCACGCAGCGAGTACCTGTCGGATGATCAGCGCGACGACGATGATGACGAGCCACCACCGCTCGCAAACATATATGACGTACCAATATACACTGGTCAGATGCTGCTGGCTGAGCTCGATGTCGCGCTGCGCCGGTCAAGTCGTCTTGCTGCGAAACCGCGCGACGACGGGTATTACCGTGGGTTGAAGCGGACGGAGGCAGTCAAGACGGTACCAACAGCTCCGGTGGCTAAGCGCTCGCGTCGCAAGCACAAAGCCGCGCAGCCCGCGGACACGTCGGAGGATGTGCCAGTTGTCTTGTCAAATACCGACGATGACGGACCGCTGAATAATCAGAACGCTGCAAGCGGGGAGGCCGAATCTGATAGACAAAGTCAGCATGAGGACCCACAGACCGAGGCTAATCCAGAGATCCACTTACCCGAGCTGATAATCACGAGCGAGTCGGGGGTGCCGCTCTTGCGGGAGGTCCGAGGTCGCTATGTGGAAGACCCTTTCTTTCGAAAGGTTGCCGCACAGCCAGAGCACTACAAGGACTTCCTGTTGGAGGCGGATTTAATTTTTAAGATCTACCGTGATGAGAAACGACTGTGCTTACCGGACATCCTTGTGGGGAGGCGGAGCGCCCGCGAGATCGCGATATCGCACGCGCACTCGTTGCTGGCTCACCTCGGAGCGTCCAAGACTTTAGACTACCTCAGAACGGAAGTCTGGTGGCCCGCAATGGCCAAGGATGTCGAAGATTTCTGCAGGTCATGTGTCGTTTGCGCAACAAGTAAATCGAGCACGCAACAGCCAATGGGAAGGCTACGCACCCTGGAAGTACCCCGACGACCATGGCAGGCAATTGGCGTAGACTTCGTGGGCCCGCTCCCGCAGTCATCGAATAGGCACGGAGCGTTTGATATGATCTGCGTGATCATAGACCATTTAACGTCCATGGTGCACTTGGTTCCAACAAAACAGACTTACGGTGCAGTGCAAATCGCCGAGATACTCTTCGACAGCGTGTATAAACACCATGGATTGCCTGAGAGAATCATCAGCGACCGAGATAGCTTGTTTACGAGCACTTTTTGGCAGAAATTGCACTCACTATTGAACGTCGAGCTCCGGTTGTCATCAGCGTACCACCCGCAGACGGACGGGGCAACCGAGCGAGCTAACCGCACGATGACGCAGATGTTGCGTCAGTGCGTGGCCCCAGATCAGAAGGATTGGGTGTCCAAACTGCCGGCCATTGAATTTGCAATGAACTCGGCAAGGTCCGACACGACCGGATTTTCGCCGTTCTTCTTGAACTATGGCCGCATGCCGCGTCCGATGATATGGGATCTTGACACTGAATACCCGGGTGTCAGAAAGTTCGCGCTTAAGATAAAAGAAGCAATCTTGCGCGCCCACGATGCGATCATCGAGGCACGCGTGCGCCAAACGGAGCAAGCAAATAAGAAGCGTCGGGACTCACCACTCCGAGTCGGCGACTTGGCCTATTTGTCGACAAAGAATTTGCGGCTGCCTAAGGCGCGAGCCCGCAAGCTTGTACCTAAATATCTAGGACCGTTTAGAATAACTGGCGAGCTCGAAAAGGGATCAACTTACCAACTCGAGCTTCCGGAGGAAATAAGGTCGCGCGGGGTACACAACGCGTTCCACGCCTCGTTGTTGCGTGCACATGTACCTAACGATGATAGGAAATTTCCGGGTCGTCAGTGGCACCAGGTGATAGGTATGACAGAGCCCGGCGAGTGGGCAGTCGACCGGATTCTCTCTCATAGTGGTCAAGGCACGGACACGCAATTTGAGGTGCAATGGTCGACAGGCGACGTTACCTGGGCTTCTTACCACGAGGTAAAGCACCTCGTCGCACTTGAGGCGTACTGCGACGCGATGGGAATATCGCACGCGCGGTTCTTGCCTCGAGGACAGCCTGAACCGGATGGTATTCCGACAGTCGCGGTTTTCACCGTTGAAGACGCAATGTACGGGCGTCGGGAGCCCGGCTATAGACCCGGAGATGAGCTGATAGTGCGAGGAAATATAAGGAGCGAGTTAGCACGGTTGAGGAGCGAGCGACTTCATCGAGAAGCTCACCCTACTCATCTTGACCCATTGACTCCATCTCGTATGGCTCATAACGCGGCTCCTTTCTCCAACGACGATCTTGCGCGCTGCCAGGAGTATGCTGCGGACCTCCTCGAGTGGGCTCGAAGCGGAGGGCGCGAGCCGTACCCCGGCGAGCCGCCGCGCGGCTATATCGATCGGTTCCGCGCCGTCAACGTCTATGCGCCTCTTCCGACTGACTATCCTCACCTGTTGAATGGTCGTGCGTATTTTCGTACAGGAGCTGACATATCCGACTCTGACTTGAGTCGTCATCATGCAGCGCCGCCGCCGAACGCATACTACGGCATGCCGCCGCCGTGGTACGATGCGCCGTTGCCACACGCGCCAGGCCCCGCTATGGGTCCGCCTGGCGGCGTCCAAATGGACCCGGTATCGTGGGGGCGTCTCCTCGACTTCAAGGCCGGTATGGCTCGTATGGAGCGCGGCGGCGGAGGTCCGAACGGAGGTCCGTATCGCCGTGGCAACAGTGGTCGTCGCGACTACCGTCCTCCTAAAGGACCGCGCGGCGGGGCACTGGCCCAGCGGTTCGGCCGTCGCGACACGCAGCAGCAGCAGGGCGCTGGCGGGTCGTTCAGACGACGTGGAGGTCATGGAGGTATTTTTCACGCACCTCGAGATGATTTCCCGGAGTTCCGACCCTTCTTGCAGGGAATCGTCGATCTGGGCGAGGCCGCGGCGGCCGCTTCGGCCCCTCAACGTATCAGCACGAAGCAGAAGGTGCAGGAGAGGCAGGGCCCTCTCACCAGCACGACGTCGTCGTTGAAGAAGAAAATTTCGAGCAGACAGCCGTCCAACCGTCGTACGAAGACGCCGGTGACGTTGTCGTGCCCGATGCGTACTACTCTGATGACGAATACGTCGTCGAAGACTCGCACGGGCCCGACGGAGGCTTCAGCGGTTGAGTCGTCGCTCAGCGTACAAGGTACGCCTTTCCGAGCAAGGCGGGAGGGCGAATGTAACGCCCGCGCGCCGACTCACCTCAGTTCCCGCCGCTGACTCCTCGTTTCGGCAGGAGTTGCGTGTCCGCCTCCCGGCGGACTTGTTATCACCCGGAAATCAGTAGATTAGTAAGTAGTATACATAGCTAGCTACGTGTTTGTATCTAGCTAGTCTCTCTTGAACCCGAACTTTCCCCCACTCTGTTCCGGTTTGACTGAACTCTCTTCCTTGCAACCCGTGTTCTAACAGCTACTCTCGAACATCTTCAAGCACACAAGCATCAAGATTAGCTCGAGAGGCCGTTAGTCTCACACATTGGCGAGCGTGACCCTTCCTTCTCCATTGCGAACGACAACTCCGGTGCGTATGTCTTCTTCTACAATGGTGCACGCGCTGATGCGATGGTCCGATGATCCGCAATAAAGACACCGGCCGGCTAGGCGGGTCATAGCGGCGGACTTGGCATCATCGGCTGCTGTAGTAGCTGCGGGAGTTGCTAAGGCCTTTGCAACAGGTGCCGCGCTGGTGGGAGTGGAAAGGACGCTTGGTAAATTGCCACCCTGCATGAGGGTGCGGACTAGTTGCGCAAGGATATCCTCGGTTTTGATGCTCGGCGGAGGCGTGGGAGAGGTGATTCGGACGGTGGGGATGGGTATGTTGACCGCAGCTACGTGACCGACATTTCGAAAGGTGTCGGTGGTCGAGGCGAGGACGAATTTCCCGGCTTGGTGAACATCGGCAATCTCATACGCTTCGCCAGGCTCGACATCTGGCTTCTTAATCTGCAGACGCGGATTTAGAGTGAGCCAGACGAAGTCGGGAATGCCGCGGGAGAATTCTCGATTTTGTTGCATTGTCGAGAGCCGTCCTTTGCGTACAAGAAACCCGGATATGGTCAGGTACTCGCGGTGGTATACGGCAAAGTCGTCCAACGTCAGGTCCGTCTTGGTGCGCGTCTTCAGGACCAGTGACTCCAGGTCCGCTAATGTGTACGCTCGGTCTTCTTCGGCTCCTGGATACAGTTTGCCAACTGCGGTCTTGAATTCCTCATACGTGTTGTTGCCCGTAAACTCTGGCATCGAGTCAAACATGTCTGCCTCGCCCGAGGGGACGTAGAATTTGGACCAGTCCTTCTTCTCCCGATTTCCGGTGATACCAGCTTGCGCGAGTGCGGGCTCGAGATCTTCCCAGTAGCGGCAAATTTCGCGCGGCTTTGCTGGGTCAAAGACGGGTGCAGTACGCGACTTGCGAGCGGGCATGGGAATGATTGCGGCCATGATTGGGAGAGGTGCTGGTGGGGCTGGGATATTGCGTGGGGGTACGGGGATATTTCGAGGGATCGGAATTAGATGGGTGGTCGAGAGGGGTTTCAAAATAACAGGCGAGGGCGAGGGAGGTGTGCGTGGAGTTGGAGGATTACTCGGGTGTAGCGGGGTGAGATCGGAAAGTGGGGGAAGAGGTGGAAGCTGCGGGGAAGGTGTGCGAAATCCGCCTGGTACGTGATACCGGGTAGAGAATTCTTCTTCGGCTACAGGGACGATTGGCTCCAGACTTGCGGGGAGGGGAACGTCTGCGGCTTCCGGACTATCCTCTTCTTCGGCTGTGTCGTCGGAGAGGGGGGCTGGGTAGATGATATGGGTTTGTCGTACGTCGTCTGCGTGCGACCGGAGATGATACGTTCGAAAGGGAGCAGGTGCGGATGGAAGTCGCGGAGGAATTCTGACTTGACCCTCGCGGTGGGCTCCAAAGTTGATGGGCGTCCAACTGGTAGTGAGGCGGATATATATTGATGTCCAATCCTCAGAGCGCAGTAGTGAACGTATCGAGTTGAGGGAGTGCAGTCAGGGTCCCGAGACTACGCACGGCAAATCCTGCTTGGTGTACGAGTGGGACACAGTGACTAGGACTTGGATCGGAGGGCGCGAGAGGCTGGGGGAGAGGACGATAGTGCGAGAGCTAGACACGGCACAGATCACCGAAATGATACAGTGCTGGAGACGCGACGGGCGAGCTCCCAAGAATGTGTCACGGAAGCTAGGAATGTCGGAGGGGACGCGAGGACTATTTCGAGAGTCGAAGGGGAATTACGCAGCGGTGGCAATGGTCGGGGGAATATATCGAGGGCGAGAGGGACGAAGTATGAGGCGGTGACAAAGGAACAGAGGGGCGTATATAGGCCTGATCTCTGCGTTGAAGGTGCGGGGTGTCGAGGGGGAGAGTAGCGAGGCGTAGGGAGATTTCGAAGGGCAAGAGGGGATTTGTCGAGGGTCGCGGTATTGGTATTCGTATTGATATTGCGGCGTGGTATTGGTGTCGAAGTTTCGTGCGTCTAAGAGCTAGAGCGACGGGTTGTGGTGAAGTCAGACCACTTCAGGCGCTCTTTCGAGATCCTGAGTACGAGGGGAAATAGTAACTTGTTATTATGTCTGTCTAGCGACTCAGAACTACTTGTACGACAAGCGAGTCAGAAATCCGTATCGTACGGACGTGACATAGTGAAGACAAATACGATCTAAAACGCGGTAGACGTGGGTCAGATATCACGGGGTGTACGAAGTGGACGCGGGGGAGTGAGTATACGATGATACGCCTGCCCAGCCGTCTAGCGGAGAAACACCCGAATTTTGGCATTTTCAGCATCTTCCGAAATCACGTGACCTCGGCCTGCCGGCCTCGGTCCGCACCATCAGGTTTCACTACCACCCCGCAGCGTCTATCGAAAGCGCCCCAAACGCACTCGAAATAGCCTACACGCCCCACCAAGCGCCCCGAGCCACACGCCACAATCCTACGGCCCCGCAAAACAGTCACCCAGCGGCTATCTGACTCGGAGCCACACGCCACAATCCTTCCCCGCCGTGATGCGCCGCTGTCAAAACATACTTCCCTTCTGTGTTCCCCGATTTCTCGATATTCCCCACATCTCGATCCACGATATGGTCCCGTCTACGTTAATCCACAGCCGTCCGAGATAGGCAGGAGCGCTACACAACGAGCCAAGACCGCCCGTCGTACGTCCCTCCCTTCAATTTACACTCGGAATACATCGGATACCCCGCTTGACTTTACGATACACCACCAGCGCCTTACGATATAAGTGCTAGCGCGCTAAACGCACTTCGCCCCCTAGCGGCGATCCTAAGTCGGAACTAAACCTAAATCCGTCCGTAATTCAACGATCCTCTCTTGCCACATCCCTCGTATACTCACTCCCCCGCGTCCACTTCGTACACCCCGTGATATCTGACCCACGTCTACCGCGTTTTAGATCGTATTTGTCTTCACTATGTCACGTCCGTACGATACGGATTTCTGACTCGCTTGTCGTACAAGTAGTTCTGAGTCGCTAGACAGACATAATAACAAGTTACTATTTCCCCTCGTACTCAGGATCTCGAAAGAGCGCCTGAAGTGGTCTGACTTCACCACAACCCGTCGCTCTAGCTCTTAGACGCACGAAACTTCGACACCAATACCACGCCGCAATATCAATACGAATACCAATACCGCGACCCTCGACAAATCCCCTCTTGCCCTTCGAAATCTCCCTACGCCTCGCTACTCTCCCCCTCGACACCCCGCACCTTCAACGCAGAGATCAGGCCTATATACGCCCCTCTGTTCCTTTGTCACCGCCTCATACTTCGTCCCTCTCGCCCTCGATATATTCCCCCGACCATTGCCACCGCTGCGTAATTCCCCTTCGACTCTCGAAATAGTCCTCGCGTCCCCTCCGACATTCCTAGCTTCCGTGACACATTCTTGGGAGCTCGCCCGTCGCGTCTCCAGCACTGTATCATTTCGGTGATCTGTGCCGTGTCTAGCTCTCGCACTATTGTCCTCTCCCCCAGCCTCTCGCGCCCTCCGATCCAAGTCCTAGTCACTGTGTCCCACTCGTACACCGAGCAGGATTTGCCGTGCGTAGTCTCGGGACCCTGACTGCACTCCCTCAACTCGATACGTTCACTACTGCGCTCTGAGGATTGGACATCAATATATATCCGCCTCACTACCAGTTGGACGCCCATCAACTTTGGAGCCCACCGCGAGGGTCAAGTCAGAATTCCTCCGCGACTTCCATCCGCACCTGCTCCCTTTCGAACGTATCATCTCCGGTCGCACGCAGACGACGTACGACAAACCCATATCATCTACCCAGCCCCCCTCTCCGACGACACAGCCGAAGAAGAGGATAGTCCGGAAGCCGCAGACGTTCCCCTCCCCGCAAGTCTGGAGCCAATCGTCCCTGTAGCCGAAGAAGAATTCTCTACCCGGTATCACGTACCAGGCGGATTTCGCACACCTTCCCCGCAGCTTCCACCTCTTCCCCCACTTTCCGATCTCACCCCGCTACACCCGAGTAATCCTCCAACTCCACGCACACCTCCCTCGCCCTCGCCTGTTATTTTGAAACCCCTCTCGACCACCCATCTAATTCCGATCCCTCGAAATATCCCCGTACCCCCACGCAATATCCCAGCCCCACCAGCACCTCTCCCAATCATGGCCGCAATCATTCCCATGCCCGCTCGCAAGTCGCGTACTGCACCCGTCTTTGACCCAGCAAAGCCGCGCGAAATTTGCCGCTACTGGGAAGATCTCGAGCCCGCACTCGCGCAAGCTGGTATCACCGGAAATCGGGAGAAGAAGGACTGGTCCAAATTCTACGTCCCCTCGGGCGAGGCAGACATGTTTGACTCGATGCCAGAGTTTACGGGCAACAACACGTATGAGGAATTCAAGACCGCAGTTGGCAAACTGTATCCAGGAGCCGAAGAAGACCGAGCGTACACATTAGCGGACCTGGAGTCACTGGTCCTGAAGACGCGCACCAAGACGGACCTGACGTTGGACGACTTTGCCGTATACCACCGCGAGTACCTGACCATATCCGGGTTTCTTGTACGCAAAGGACGGCTCTCGACAATGCAACAAAATCGAGAATTCTCCCGCGGCATTCCCGACTTCGTCTGGCTCACTCTAAATCCGCGTCTGCAGATTAAGAAGCCAGATGTCGAGCCTGGCGAAGCGTATGAGATTGCCGATGTTCACCAAGCCGGGAAATTCGTCCTCGCCTCGACCACCGACACCTTTCGAAATGTCGGTCACGTAGCTGCGGTCAACATACCCATCCCCACCGTCCGAATCACCTCTCCCACGCCTCCGCCGAGCATCAAAACCGAGGATATCCTTGCGCAACTAGTCCGCACCCTCATGCAGGGTGGCAATTTACCAAGCGTCCTTTCCACTCCCACCAGCGCGGCACCTGTTGCAAAGGCCTTAGCAACTCCCGCAGCTACTACAGCAGCCGATGATGCCAAGTCCGCCGCTATGACCCGCCTAGCCGGCCGGTGTCTTTATTGCGGATCGTCGGACCATCGCATCAGCGCGTGCACCATTGTAGAAGAAGACATACGCACCGGAGTTGTCGTTCGCAATGGAGAAGGAAGGGTCACGCTCGCCAATGGTTCCTACGTCCCCCGCACAATTTCGGGCGACTTCCTGCGCGATCGCGTGCAGGAATGGTACAGGCGCAATCCTAGCGTCAAACCAGTTGCCCAGTTGATGATCGAAACGAGCACCACCCGAAACCCCAACATCCTCGAATTATCCAAGGTCGATCGGATTCAATTCCTAGAGGAGGAACTGGCCGCTTTGCGCGGAAGAGAGAGTTACGCGCAAGAGACCTACGCGCAGATCTTCGACGGGGTCGAAATCACCCGCGCAGCCCGAGCAAAGCCGCGCGACGTGGTACCCGCACCCTCAGTCCCTCCTCCAGCTCCCGCAGCAGCAGCAGAAGTCGAAGCGCCAGTTCAGTCGCCTCAGCACCCATATCGAAATGCCAAGGATGCTACAGGCGCACCGGTCAAAGCCAAGACCACGCCTGCCGATCCACCCAAAGCTAAGGCACCAGAACCCGCATTTTGACACGCTGCCCCCATCCATCGACCAGAGATTGCCGACACCATCTACGCTTGCGCTATGAAGACAGCCCAAATCACGCTCACGCCGGAGGAACTACTGTCACTTGCGCCAGAAGTACGCGCCAAGTTCCGGGACGCGGTCACGCCGCGTCGCGCTGCTACCACTCAAGCTGCAGTACCTCCGCGCAAGGCCTCAGTTGAAGAAGTGCCGGATGAAGACTTTGTTTCGGCAGCCGCAGCAACTGAAGCGGCTGAGAACAAAGCATTCCTCCACTATCTGCCCGACCCACGCACTGCTACCAAGGAGGACCTCTGGACAGAGAAGGAAGGCGACTTCTACATGGCCGACCCTATCGAAATGTACCTCAACGGAGTAGGAGATGCGAACGACAGCGACGATGATTGCCTCATCGTTGCTAGAGAGTCTCACGCATTACGCTCTATTGACGGACTCATTGCCAACCGAGTGGCAATAGAATGTCTCCTCGATCCCGGGTCTCAAGTCATCGCCATGTCGGAAGAAGTCTGTCATTTTCTAGAGCTCCATTATACCCCGGACATCAAGATTAGGCTTCAAAGCGCAAATCGTCAATATTCAGAATCCCTAGGACTTGCGCGCAATGTCCCAGTTCGCTTTGGGAACATGACGATTTACCTCCAGATTCATATCGTCCGAAATGTCGCCTACGACATCCTATTGGGCAGACCCTTCGACGTCTTGACCGAGTCGGTCGTCCGCAACTACGCCAATGCGGACCACACAGTCACGATGGTCAACCCCAATGGAGGCGCTACGCTCACGCTCCCGACGTTCCCTCGAGGCCACCATCGGTTTCGCGACGAGCAAGTTAAACAACAACGCGCTTGAAGACTTAGAGGAAGGAGAATCCATTGCCATGATACTCGAAGGCGATGGAGACGACGTCCGCGTCCTCGCATATACCCCCATAGATTCCTCGGACGAGTCAGCGGTCAAACACGCATACATCACCGCTTCTGAAGCTCGATCCCATCTTCCCAAATATGTCGCCCCCGCTTTCTTGCAGAACATATGCCCCGCACCCCCTCGTAATCCTCCAGCGACTCCCGACTCTTATCTTGGACCTCAACAGAATATTCCGAAGACCTCAAGACCCGCGGTTCCTATTTCGACTCAACATCTTGACACGCCCACTTCGAAATTCAGTGGGCACGCTACGGACTCACCGCATAATTCCTGGGAACCACATACGACAAATTCCCCTCACTCAGAACCCCAGTCTCGTGCTACGTTTATAGGCAAGAAGAAGTACAAGCCAGTCGCACTCAAAGTGCGCCCAGTTCTCGGAACGCTCCCTGACGGATTCAGGATCGAGCGCAATATTCTTGGAGACCCGCTAGAATCAATGCCCCCTCTTGCCACACATCCCCCCGCATTCACGCCGACTGGTTGACTTGCTGGGAGTGGGCCGGTGCGCAGCACGGCGGTACGATTCCACGCTCGGTTGGACTCAGATTTCTCTAGAATTTCTTTTATATTACATATATCTATTGCAGGTACATTAGATGAATATAATGACTACTTAGAGCATTCAGGGCAGAGCCCCTGCTGCACTGTGTGACACTGCTATGCAACTGGGCCGCTCGCCCTGCAATGCACTGGACAGCGGTGGGCGAAGCACATATCTCGGGCTGCGCTAGGGGCTACTTTGGTATGGGCAGATGTGCCAGGCCTATTACTAAGAGCGATGACATCATTCCGGGTTATAAATTGCATCTAAAGCCCGGAATGATGTCATTGTCTTTACACTATGCAATCACTACAATATCACTATTCTGCATCACTTGTGAGCATTGCAAGGTTTGCTGAATGCTGCATTTACAACAATTCATGTGATCATTCTGAGCAAAAGCAAGGGAGTGTGGAAAGTCAGAGTGCGAGGCCTATTACTAAGCAATGACATCATTCCGGGTTTTAAACGCAATTTAAAACCCGGAATGATGTCATCATCTTCACACTACTCATGCTGCCAATCTCAACAATATCACTCTTATGTATCATTTGTAGGCATTACATGGTTTTGTAATCACTGTATTTGCAACAATTCATGTGATCATTATGAGCAATAGTGAGGGAGCATTGAAAGTGCGAGTAGACATAGCGTGGGAGTGTATTTCCAAAAAAGGCGACACAGACTGTCGTTGCATGGGTCGAAAAAATGCTGGATGTAGATGACATAAGCAACGATTCAAAGGAATCGTAATACACACAGGAACGCCACGACGCCATGGATAACTTGCCCAATTTCGAATTCCTCACCCCCACCGAACGCGACCTCCTTCACGATGTCATTTCGAAACAAAACGAAGCGTTTGCTTGGGACGACACCGAGCGCGGCAGCTTCAAAGAAGAATACTTCCCTCCCATCAAGATTCCAGTCGTCTCCCACGTCCCGTGGGTAGAGCGGAATATCCCTATTCCCCCTGGAATCCACAATGAGGTCTGCGGAATTATTAGGAAGAAGATTGCCGCCGGTGTCTATGAACCCTCCAACTCCTCGTACCGTTCGAAATGGTTTTGCGTTGCGAAGAAGGACGGGAAGCTCAGGATCGTTCACTCCCTCGAACCGCTCAACGCCGTCACGGTCGCACACTCAGGAGTCCCGCCCATTCAAGAACACCTCGCTGAACAATTTGGCGGACGTGCTTGCGGCGGTATTCTGGACCTTTACGTCGGTTATGACGAGCGCGTTATTGACGAGCGATCCCGCGACTTCACCACCTTCCAAACCCCATACGGCGCGCACCGACTCGTCACCCTACCAATGGGTTGGACGAATTCCGTTCCTATCTTTCACGACGACGTCACATTCATTCTTCAAGACGAGATCCCGGACTACACCATCCCCTTCATCGACGATGTGCCTATAAAAGGCCCAGCTTCCGACTATAGAAATCCCGACGGCACCTACGAAATGATCCCAGAGAATTCCGACATACGGCGCTTCGTCTGGGACCATTTCCAGAACGTCAACCGTATCCTGCAGCGCATGCGTTATTCTGGCGGTACATTCTCCGGCACCAAGTCCATCCTCATCTCGCGCGAATTCACCGTCCTCCGCCACCTTTGCACACCCGAAGGTCGCAAAGCAGATCCTACCACCATCTCAGCAATCACCAACTGGGGTCCGTGTAAAGATCTGTCGGACATCCGCGCATTTCTAGGGACTGTCGGAGTCTGCCGCATATTCATCAAGGATTTCGCCAAGCACGCATGGCCTCTCACAAAGCTCACTCGCAAAGGCGTCGAATTCGAGTATGGCCAAGACCAACTTGAGGCTCAAGAATACCTCAAGGACGCTCTAGTGCATTCCGGAGCACTGAAGGCCATCGACTACCAATCCCCTGCTCCAGTTATCCTCGCCGTCGACACTTCCTATATTGCTGTTGGGTATATCCTCGCCCAACAGGATCTTGACAACGCCAAACGCCGCCACTATTCACGTTTCGGATCAATTTCGCTCAACGACAGGGAACGCCGGTTCTCCCAACCCAAGCTAGAAATCTACGGCTTATTCCGAGCCCTCCGTGCGCTCAGAGTATACCTTATCGGACTTAGAAATCTCATTGTCGAAGTCGACGCATCTTCCATCAGCGGTATGCTGAAGAATCCGGACCTAGTACCCACAGCAAGCATCAATCGCTGGATTATAGCGATTCTAGCCTTCAAATTCCTGCTGCGCCACGTCCCCGGAATTTTTCACGGCCCCGACGGACTTTCTAGACGTGTCCGACAACCCGGCGATCCTGAAGAACCACTCGACAGCGATTTCGACGACTGGCTCGACAACTTATACGGATTTCTAGTTGCCACTGTCACCCCGAATGATCCAGAACCAGTCCCGCACTCTCCCATTTCCTCCCCCACAAGCCTCGCAGTTTTCGCCTTGACCGAGGACGGTCAAGATTTCAATAAGGAGGAGGAGCCAGGGCTCGAGTACAGCGAAGTACCACGCATGGAAGGAGCGCGAAAAGCAGATCGCCGCCTCCTTGAAGTGCAGCAGTGGTTAGACAACCCCACTCGCCCCAGCAATATTTCCGACACCGCCTTTGGCACCTTCGTCCGCTACGCCACACGCTTCTTTCTCGACGGAAATCGACTCTGGAGGAGATCTGGAGACGGTGCACACAAACTCATTCCCCATCCCAATCGCCGCATTGCTATCCTCACCGACTGTCATGACAAAGTCGGCCACCGTGGAGTATTCGCTACCCGCTCTCTCATCGGGGAACGCTTCTGGTGGCCCTCCTATGAAGCCGACGCAATGTGGTATGTCCGGACATGCATCGTCTGTCAACATCGCCAAAAGCTACAGATCTTAATGCCGCCCACCGTCGCAATGCCCGCCTCATTATTCGCCAAAGTCTATGTCGACACTATGTTTATGCCCGCGTCAAATGGCTACCACTACATCGTCCAAGGCCGTTGCTCTCTTACGGCCTGGCCCGAATTTCGACTACTCAAGAAGGAGAACTCTGCACAAATCGCCGATTTTGTGTATGAGAATATCCTCAGCCGATGGAACTCACTATGCGAAATAGTCACGGACAACGGAGGACCTTTCGTCAAAGCGCTGGTCCAGCTAGAGAAGAAATATAACATCCGTCACATTCAAATCAGCGGCTACAACTCACGCGCCAACGGCATCGTGGAACGCTCGCATTACGACGTACGGCAAGCACTCGTCAAAGCAGCGGACGGAGACCAGACTCAATGGGCACGCCATGCTTATTCCGTATTCTGGTCCGACCGCATCACTACGCGCAAGCGTATGGGATGCTCGCCTTACTTTGCAGTCACCGGATGCCACCCGCTCATTCCACTCGATATTTCGGAAGCCACGTATCTCCAGCCGCCGCCCACCTCCATTCTCTCCACGACGGACTTAATTGTCCGACGCGCTGTCGCACTCCAGAAAAGATTCGAGCAGCTCTCCCGCCTACGATCCAACGTCTACGCCACTCGCCTCGCCAACGCTCAACGTTTTGAAATAGAACACGCGCATACAATCAAGAATTACGACTTCAAACGCGGAATCCTAGTGCTCATGCGGCATACCGCGATAGAGAAATCCCTCAACCGCAAGATGCGTCCCCGCTACCTCGGACCACTTGTAGTGATTTCCCGCAACCGCGGTGGAGCCTACATCCTCGCAGAACTCGACGGTTCCGTGCTAGACCGACCCATCGCCGCATTCCGAGTCATTCCGTATTTCGCACGCCGTGAACCTATTCCCATCGACTTATCCCAAGTCGACATCGACACACACCGCCTCCGCGAGCTAGAAACCTCGGAGACCGCTGGAAATGACGATGAAGAAGAGCCTACCGCATTAGACACCCAAGACGACAACGACCAAGTAGATGACGATTAATTACGAATTATGGACTCCATCCAGAACTAGTACCACTTCCTATCCTCCCCAGCTGATACTGAATATCCCCCTTACAATAGCAAGTCACTTGCGTACATTGCTGAAGCGCAGGACTACTCAAGATAAAAGTCCTAAGTCAATGAAGGAATACTGAGACTTAAAACAAAAGAATTCGAATTTCGACTTAGGAGTTTAGACCTCAAATTCCTCAACCGTCGTTCCGAAATAATGACACACATCTGGGAAACCCTCCCCCCATAATTGACACTAACACCTGCCTAAATGGGCACGACGTGACATTTGGTCACAGCGAGCCCAATGTCACACCATGTCACACGCGCCTTATGCTACAGTCCCACCTCAGTCCTCTGCCCTGCCTTGCCTTATGCCAATTCTAGCCACCAGAAACTCTGTATTTACTTGCATCTACTAGAGCATTATGTATATACGTATTGTACCCAAAAAACAACCTACTAGAGGGACTTCTCACGCATCACCCACAAATCCTCCTGAAGCTCTGATCGCTTCGAGAAGAATCCAACCGCCTTCTTCCACCGTCCCGCGAGCTCCTCGTCGAGTCGTTGCTTCAGGTCGGGGTCCTCCTGGCTCAGCGTCTCTGCGGTCTGTTGCCCAAAGGCATGCCAGCGCACTAGGTCGCCTGAGCAGTATTGAGTGAGAGATTGACGTGTCTCGCCTTCTTGGATAGGCGTATTGCTGTGGGTGAGAAGCGCGGAAGGAATGAGGATTGTCGACCCCGGAGGAAATTCAATGATTAACTTGAGCTCCCATAGGATTATGTGGCCGCCCTTGGTGGGGTCGAAGTCCCCCAGCGCGGTGATAGCGCACCACCCGTACGGCACATTCTTCGAATCCCGATGAGGTACCGTCTGCGCTCGAGGGCCCAAGTTGAAAGTAGCCACAGGAAACACGCTTCGCCTGAACGGTTTGTGGAGGAGTGGGTTGCGGGCCTGCACGTCTGTTACAACTCCATCGAGATGCTCGAAGAGCCGTGGCCCATGCAAGGATGTTGCACCTATCGTATCACAAAATGTGAGTAAGAGGAGTGGTCAAAAGGAAACACGGCGCACTGCTCTGGAAGCCTGCAATCCGGCCCACCCCTTCATGTCCCAACAGCTCCTCCCTTGCCTCCTGAACTTTCTCGCTCTTCCGCGCCACGTTGTACGGCTCCTGGAATGAGCAAGGTTAACCCACGGCCGCGCCCGCTGTTTCCAGATGTCGACGTACCTTTTCACCTCCGCCAAATGTGAATCCGGCATGAATGGAGTAATACTGCCCCCGCTGGTGCTTTGGGCCATCTTCCTTGAACCCGGCGATGTCTGCTGCCTTGTCAAACACGCGACTCGCACTCTTGTGCACGTCGGGCCACGACTTGTCTGTCGGCGGTCGCCCGGCCAATTGCACGAGCACGCGATCTTGTCGGTCGACAAAGGACTCGCCATTACTAGCCGCGCAAACTGGACGTCAGGGGCATCCTTGAGCTAGGGACTAGTTGCGGACTTACATTCCGTCCCAACGCTTGATTGTGAACTTGTGCCTCGCAACCAGCTCGTTCGGCGGAACCAGCTGGTCGAGATAGGCCGCCGCCACCTCGTCGAACCCTGCCTTGGCAATCCAGCTACCGCTCGCCACCTTGAAGTCCGCAACATCCGCGGGAAGGCCTTGAGCAATGGACGCAGAGGCATAAGCCCCGGCCATGTGCACTGTCGGCAAGGGCACGCCGGAAGGCGTGAGCCGCTGACTGGCCTTGCGGTCTGTGCGCCGTCTTCGTTTGTCTCTGGCTTTCTGAGGGCGTTCGACTGGACCGTGGGCAGCGTCAAGGTCGACGTCTTCGTACCCGGCATCTTCCTGCTCTCGCTGTTCGCGGTCGCGAGCGCGGATGGCTCTGCGCGCATGCTCTGCTTTGGCACTTGCTGTCTCTTCCTCAGCACACTGCCCCGCCTCACCCCACCCGGCGCACCGCTGCGAGCCCGCGCCATCCGAGTCGTCTCCAGGCCACGCGCTGCGTTCGCGCTGCGCCTCGGCGAGGCTCTTGGCCTGTATGTCTCCGAGATGCTGCGCGTCGTTGAGGCTATTCGTGTGCTCACGAGCGAGCGAGCCCGCTATGGCAGCAGCCAAGTCGAAGTCTTGGCACACGTATGGAGAGTACATCTTTTTTGATCTTGTCTGGCGGATCAGATCAGCGCAGGTTACGCGTGCAAGGCTTGCGACGGCGTACCGTCCGCTCGCTCATCTTGTCTGGCACCCCGCGCCCCAGTTTTCTGTCAGCGACTTCTGTGTGCGTTCGTGGATATTCTGTGCGCGCAAAACACCCCGGTCAGTATCTGCCAAACGCGCTAAGCGATTGTAGTACTCGCCTGGTTTTGTTTCCAAAACACAGCTCCACTCGCTGCGGCGCTGGTTAACTATCTATCCACGCCTGCACCGGGCGCGGGGGGATGTTCTGTAGGCGCAAAGCACAAGGGTCAGTACCGGTTGAGCACACTCAGGAATGGCCCTACTCGCCTTGTTGATTTGCCCGTGCGACCCACGATTTGCAGCGGCGCTGCCTGACAATCTATCCACGACTTCACGGCGAGTTGGCGGATGCCCTGTAGGCGAAAAACATGCAGGTTAGTACCGGGCGTAGGATCTCAGGAATGGCAGTATTCACCTCGTTTATTTGCCCGAGCTATCCTAGACCCGCAGCAGCGCCGGCAGACTTTCTATCCACGACCCCTGCTTCAAGCGCCTTCTTGGCGGCGCCCTTTGCGCAGCGCGGTTGGAGACGTCCTGTAGGCAAAATTAACCAGGTCAGCAAACGTTCTTGGCAATGATCCAGTTGCCAGGCTGCAGCAAAAAAAGAAAAGACGACCCAAGAGCCCCGTCAGCCGGGTAGCGCGCTCCGCGCGTCGTTGGCATGCGCCTGCGCAGCAAGGAGGCGGGCGCTACGGAATGTCTTGACGCGTCTCGCGCTGCGTGTGTCGTCGGCACGCGTCCGCGCAGCCAGGAGGTGCCTGGTGTGGCTCCGTGCAAGGCTGCGAGGACGCATGTCAACGGCGCGCGGAGTGCGAGACGCGTAGAGGGTGGGTGACGCGTCCAGGTCGGGCATTGCCAGCGCAGCGCATCTTCTTGATGCATCTCGCGCTCTACGCGCCGTCGACACGCGTCTGCGCAGCCAGGAGGTGCCTGGTGTGGCTCCGTGCAGGGCTGCGCAGACGTGAGTCGACTGAGCGCAGCGCGCAAGATGCATCGACGAGCGTCGGGCGAGTCGGCATGCAACAGGCGCGTCAACGCGCAGGCAACGCGATGGGCCAGCGTAATGGATGGACAGGCAAGGACTTGCCTTACAATTAGCCAGGCAAATCGCGGGCTCGTGAAAGGCTGTATAGGGCCGCGTCGCGCAAGAGGATCAGGAGAAGGGGATGGGCGGAGGAAACAGTAGCAAGTGGGACTGCCGCCAGCGCTTCCAGCGGAGGCTGTCAGCGACGTGAGCAACCCGCCACCAATGCACGCGCCACTTGGCACTTCGTTCGCTTGGTCGTCTCTACCTTGTGGCGGCGTGCTGGCGCCCCCCCCCCCCCCCCCGACGAACGCAGCCTGGTTGCGATTCTTCCATGATCAAACACTCAGCGTTCAGCTCGCCTGTGCGGCGGTCGCGGGGCCGGCGCCTCTGAGCTTGATCCCAGTATGGAACTCGCAGCCGCGCGACTTGTCGCCTTCTCTTATCTCTACACCATCTTCACCGCCCGCAATGCCTCGGTCAAACACCCTGTCGCACGTCATCCTGGATATCGACTTCGCAGAGCTCGGATGCCTCGTACGTGACGCGCTCCCTTACCCGTGCGTAGACTGACTCCGCTACTGCCCAGGTGATCGACACATTGGTCAACCCGAATGGCGACGCGCTCGTCACGCACCAGCCTCTCGAGGCGTTGCCCCCACGGCAAGACGAGGGCCATGCAGGCCCGGCCGTCGTGCGGACAGTGCATCTGTCCCTCAAGATTCCCGTCTGCGCAAATGACGGATCTCGCGTTGCGATGTCGAAAGAAGTCGTCGCCCTTGTGCGGGATGTGGAAGTGGTGTTCAGGGGCCAGGCCGAAGGGTCCTCGCAGGGCGAGGAAGAGGCAGATGCCCGAGCATCTGCTGCTTTCAAGTGCGTGTCCCTTGCTGCCTTCCATATACAAAAACTCATTTCCTCTCAAGGTGACCTCCGTCTTCAAGTCACGACGCTCGAGCTATCGTATTCCTGTTTGCCGTTCTTTCTTGGATCTTTGTACCCAATGTTTTGGCAACGACTGCTACCTACTGCTCTGCTCAATCATAAATCATGTTGAGTTCCCCTGGCTATTACATGACAGGCCGCTCTGTGCCAAACTTTCGCACGCGCCCGGCGCTGGCCTCTGCACAATTCTGATTCCATATTTGGAATCAGTTCTTTCGAGCAGAAAAATATGCCGTCGGAGTCCGAAGTAAAGTACAGTTTACGGTTTCACCCGGGCACACACCCGAGTTTTTCCGGTCGACAGTTTTACTCTTATATCTTCGTGGAAACGAGTTGGATTTGCGATTGCTTTGTACCGTTGGGAAGGTACGAGGAACAGCTTTCGAATGGTGGTTGTTTCATGAAATTTGAATGAGCAGATCGTGAGGAGTTAGTTTATGATGTTCAGGCTGTTATCTTCATGTTTTTTAAATACTAAAAAGATCGCTTGCTGTTTTAATCATTGAAATTATTGTGATGACATTGTGAACATATCAACATTAGTTGCAAGATTGTGCATTCCTTGTCACATAATCTCTTGCTTTCATGATATTTGGATGAGCACACTGTGAGGTGTTGCTTTATGAAATTGAGACTATGCTTTTGAATTAAGAATTCAGTATTGTCACCTCTGCTCTCTGCGGGGCTGACAATATAAATTAAAAATTGAGGCTCTGGTGCAATATATATTGAAACAGAGGCCAAGTGTAGTCCGGTTTGAATTTGATTGAATAGTCAACATAGATAGTCAATATAAATCTAGGAAGGCGCTGAGACTGAGAACATTTTAGTGGCATATGAATCAAGCATTGAACCTTGTTGTATGATATGAATCCAAACAGGGGCTGAAGGGTGATCTGAAACAAATATTCAACCTTGCGATGTGATATAAATTAATATAAATCCAAACAGAGGCTGAGTGCATTTTGGTATAACCAAAATTAAAAATCAGCAATGTGGTATGATATAACACAAAATAGGAGCTGGGAGCATTTTGGTGACATGGATTAAGAATCCAGCCTGGTGGTGTGATATAGATTAAAACAGGAGCTGAGTGCATTTAGGTGTGATCCAAATTAAATATCCAGCCTGGTGGCATAATGTGAATTAATACAGGGGCTGAGAGCATTCTGGTGTGGCATGATGTGAATTTATACAAGGCTGAGTGCATTTTTTTGTGATCTCAATTAAAAATCCATCCAAGTGGTGTGATGCAGATTTCAACAGGGCTGAGTGCATTTCTATGTGAGCTGAATTAAAAATCCACCCTGGTCATCTGATGTGAATTTAAACAGGGCTGAGTGCATTTCAGTGTGATCTGAATGAAATATTCAGCCCGGTGGTGTGATATTAATTAAAACAGGGGCTGAGTGCATTCTGGTTTGGTGTGATATGAATATCAAGAGGGCTGAGTGCATTTGTTGTGCTTTGAATTAAATATCTAGCCCGGTGGCATGATGTGAATTAAAACAGGGGCTGAGTGCATTTTGGTGTGATCTGAATTCAATATTCAGCCTGGTGGCATGATGTGAATTAAAAAAGGGGCTGAGTGCATTTTGGTGTGATCTGAATCAAAAATCCACCCTGGTCGTCTGATATGAATATCAACATGGCTGAGTGCATTTTGTTGTGCTTTGAATTAAATATCTAGCCCGGTGGCATGATGTGAATTAAAACAGGGGCTGAGTGCATTTTGGTATGATCTGAATTAAAAATCCACCCTACTCGTCTGATATGAATATCAACATGGCTGAGTGCATTTTGTTGTGCTTTGAATTAAATATTCAGCCCGGTGGCATGATGTGAATTAAAACAGGGGCTGAGTGCATTTTGGTATGATCTGAATTAAAAATCCACCCTACTCGTCTGATATGAATATCAACATGGCTGAGTGCATTTTGTTGTGCTTTGAATTAAATATTCAGCCCAGTGGGATTATGTGAATTAAAACAGGGGCTGAGTGCATTTTGGTGTGATCTGAATCAAAATCCACCCTGGTCGTCTGATATGAATATCAACATGGCTGAGTGCATTTTGTTGTGCTTTGAATTAAATATTCAGCCCGGTGGCATGATGTGAATTAAAACAGGGGCTGAGTGCATTTTGGTGTGATCTGAATTAAATATTCAGCCTGGTGGCATGATGTGAATTAAAACAGGGGCTGAGTGCATTTTGGTGTGATCTGAATTAAAAATCCAGCCCGGTGGTGTGATGTGAATTAAACAGGGGCTGGGTGTATTCCGGTGTGATCCGAATCCAGCCTGGTGGTTTGATGTAAATTAAAATGGGGCTGAGTGCATTTTGATGTGCTTTGAATGAAATATTCAGCCCAGTGGCATGATGTGAATGAAAATAGGGGCTTTGTGCATTTTGTTGTGCTTTGAATTAAATATTCAGCCCATTGGCATGATGTGAATTAAAACAGGGGCTGAGCGTATTTTGGTGTGATCTGAATTAAAAATCCAGCCCGGTGGTTTGATGTGAATTTAAACAGGGGCTGGGTGCATTCTGGTGGGATCTGAACTGAAAATCCAGCCTGGTGGTTTGATGTAAATTTCAATGGGGCTGAGTGCATTTTGGTGTGCTTTGATCAGCCCAGTGGCATGATGTGAATGAAAACAGGGGCTTTGTGCATTTTGTTATGCTTTGAATTAAATATTCAGCCTGGTGGCATGATGTGAATTAAAAAAGGGGCTGAGTGCATTTTGGTGTGATCTGAATGAAAAATCCACCCTGGTCGTCTGATATGAATATCAACATGGCTGAGTGCATTTTGTTGTGCTTTGAATTAAATATCTAGCCCGGTGGCATGATGTGAATTAAAACAGGGGCTGAGTGCATTTTGGTATGATCTGAATTCAATATTCAGCCTGGTGGCATGATGTGAATTAAAAAAGGGGCTGAGTGCATTTTGGTGTGATCTGAATCAAAAATCCACCCTGGTCGTCTGATATGAATATCAACATGGCTGAGTGCATTTTGTTGTGCTTTGAATTAAATATCTAGCCCGGTGGCATGATGTGAATTAAAACAGGGGCTGAGTGCATTTTGGTATGATCTGAATTAAAAATCCACCCTACTTGTCTGATATGAATATCAACATGGCTGAGTGCATTTTGTTGTGCTTTGAATTAAATATTCAGCCCAGTGGGATTATGTGAATTAAAACAGGGGCTGAGTGCATTTTGGTGTGATCTGAATCAAAATCCACCCTGGTCGTCTGATATGAATATCAACATGGCTGAGTGCATTTTGTTGTGCTTTGAATTAAATATCTAGCCCGGTGGCATGATGTGAATTAAAACATGGGCTGAGTGCATTTTGGTGTGATCTGAATTAAATATTCAGCCTGGTGGCATGATGTGAATTAAAACAGGGGCTGAGTGCATTTTGGTGTGATCTGAATTAAAAATCCAGCCCGGTGGTGTGATGTGAATTAAACAGGGGCTGGGTGTATTCCGGTGTGATCCGAATCCAGCCTGGTGGTTTGATGTAAATTAAAATGGGGCTGAGTGCATTTTGATGTGCTTTGAATGAAATATTCAGCCCAGTGGCATGATGTGAATGAAAATAGGGGCTTTGTGCATTTTGTTGTGCTTTGAATTAAATATTCAGCCCATTGGCATGATGTGAATTAAAACAGGGGCTGAGCGTATTTTGGTGTGATCTGAATTAAAAATCCAGCCCGGTGGTTTGATGTGAATTTAAACAGGGGCTGGGTGCATTCTGGTGGGATCTGAACTGAAAATCCAGCCTGGTGGTTTGATGTAAATTTCAATGGGGCTGAGTGCATTTTGGTGTGCTTTGATCAGCCCAGTGGCATGATGTGAATGAAAACAGGGGCTTTGTGCATTTTGTTATGCTTTGAATTAAATATTCAGCCTGGTGGCATGATGTGAATTAAAAAAGGGGCTGAGTGCATTTTGGTGTGATCTGAATCAAAAATCCACCCTGGTCGTCTGATATGAATATCAACATGGCTGAGTGCATTTTGTTGTGCTTTGAATTAAATATCTAGCCCGGTGGCATGATGTGAATTAAAACAGGGGCTGAGTGCATTTTGGTATGATCTGAATTCAATATTCAGCCTGGTGGCATGATGTGAATTAAAAAAGGGGCTGAGTGCATTTTGGTGTGATCTGAATCAAAAATCCACCCTGGTCGTCTGATATGAATATCAACATGGCTGAGTGCATTTTGTTGTGCTTTGAATTAAATATTCAGCCCAGTGGGATTATGTGAATTAAAACAGGGGCTGAGTGCATTTTGGTGTGATCTGAATCAAAATCCACCCTGGTCGTCTGATATGAATATCAACATGGCTGAGTGCATTTTGTTGTGCTTTGAATTAAATATTCAGCCCGGTGGCATGATGTGAATTAAAACAGGGGCTGAGTGCATTTTGGTATGATCTGAATTAAAAATCCACCCTACTCGTCTGATATGAATATCAACATGGCTGAGTGCATTTTGTTGTGCTTTGAATTAAATATTCAGCCCGGTGGCATGATGTGAATTAAAACAGGGGCTGAGTGCATTTTGGTGTGATCTGAATTAAAAATCCAGCCCGGTGGTGCGATGTGAATTTAAACAGGGGCTGAGTGCATTCCGGTGTGATCTGAACTGAAATTCTAGCCTGGTGGTTTGATGTAAATTTAAATGGGGCTGAGTGCATTTCGCTGTGCTTTGAATTAAAAATCTGTCCTGGTGGTATTATGTGAATTCAAGAAGTGGCTCGCCTCAGTAGGCTTAGGGTTTGATTACTTTCGAGTGTAGCATAGATTAAAGATTCAATATTTTTGCTTGTGTTTGTTCATGGCCTGGGTGCCATATACATTAACAATTCAATATTGACTGCTCTATTGGCTTCTGAACTAACGCCATATGTAGTAAATTTGACCTCAGATCATTGTTCATGTCACCTGGTAGTCCCTATAAACGGAGTTAGTTAGCTAGTGGACGGTGGGGGGTATGTGTAAGCTAGCTACCTTCGTTTGCCTTGATTTCAGTGCCCCGCCGCGGGCCCCGCCGTGGCTGTCCAAATCGGGAAGCATCGGCTGATGAGATCCCCACAGATCCCACCCGTCCCTCCGCCCCGTGCGGCATCCCGGCACCGCGCTCCCGTCCCGAGCGCCGGACCTCCGCTGCCGCCGGCAACGCTGCTCGTCGTCCCTGACGTCGAGCTCGCTGTTCCCGACGGCGACGACGACGTTCCCGTCCCCCCTGCCCCCTACCCCAGACATATATATATCATTAGACTCGTATTTACAATGCGGATCCAATGGTATATAGTATATGGCAGTGTCGAAGTAAACCAACAATCAGAGCACGTGATAAAAGATAAGATAGCCACTGAGATAAGATACACGCGTACTACACGCGTCTGTGGCTGCACGCGTCTTCCCCGCCGCCTTCCCCGCCGCCTTCCCCACCGTCTTCCTCACTCCCCAGCCATGGCCGGGCGCTACAAGAAATTCAAGTCAACATCAAGCCATGTCCGGGAGTACTCCGCGTCGTTGCTATCCGAGGGCAGGCAGCCAGTCGTTCTAGGCAAGCGGAAGGGCATGCAGAGGCTCGCGCAAGAGAGAGCTGCAGAGGAGGAGGCGAGGAAAGTCCAAGCACCACGTACGTGACCCTACCCTTCTTGTGCACATATCCTGATGTTCTTTTACTTCTGCAGGTGTGACCGCCCTCATTCGACAGGCCTTGGTCGAGGCAGGAATCGAGGCCGGCGGGATACCACACGACCTCGAAGACTACCTTCAAGGGGCACCCGACTCGTCAGCGCAAGATGCACCTTGGGACGAATGGTCCGACGAGGAGGATGAGGGTGGCATTGAGACTCACGGGCTCACCGCTGCAGAGATCGCTATGCATCGTGCGCGGTTGCATGCGATCGTCAGGTGCGTGCCCTATCCCTCACAGAAGATTTATTGCTGACATTCTTACAGTATAGCTGGAGGCAAACTGCGTGGTAAAGACCGTCGAACACGTCTCGAACGACGTAGGGCGGCGGACTCCGCATGGTCTAGTCTTGCCCCGCAGCTCTTGGACGCATACCTGCAGTGGAAGTATGGCACCCACGAGGAGCGCACGGAGTCCGTGGATGCACATGTGTTCACAGTGCAAGTGATAGGTCTTTCAGGTATGTTTGCCATAGCTGGCTGCTTGTAGTTGTCGTCAGCTAACGGCTCTGCACGCAGAGTATTCCGAGGGCACAGTCATTCAGCAAGCGCCTCAAGAGGAGCCAAACGCTGCCCTCGTACGCTGCGGCATGCTCGGTGCATCGCCTTTTCTTCCCACTCTGGCCTTTTCCCTCGACCTTTTGGAGCTTTACCGGCAACTCCGACGGCGGCAGCCCTCCTTTGGCATCCAGAGCTTTGCCAGAGCGATCTGTGCATTTCACGGAGTACGTAGAAGCGTCTTCGCACATCGGCAGACCTTGTGTTAACTTACAGACTTAGCTTCTGTACTATCCCAAGCTTCAAGAGAAGCTGTCTCGAACTTTCGACGTCTACCTTGACCTGCGCGCCCGCCTGCAGCAGCTTACAGATGAAGCACTCGGTCGAAACTCCCCCGACTGGCGTGCGCTCTACGGGTGCCCCTGCTGTGGGTTCAAGGCGAGTATTTTGCATTCTCTACGTCCTGTCGTTTGCTAACTGGACTCTCTAGCAACACGGAGAACCGGTCCTCGTACCTGCACGCCTGCATGCCATGGACGGGAACAATTCGCAAAAGCGCCTCCGCGGCGCGGGCCGTGCAGACCTGCGGCAGTTTGACAGCGATTACTTCCTGTCTCCCGCACAAGTCGACGTCTTCGCCAATGAAATCTCTGGCAGGCGACGCAAGGTCCCGGAGCCCGGGCCGCCTGTGCCTGATGAAGCGGATGCCGAGCTCGCCCTCCCCACGACCAACCAGCCCAAGTCCAAATGCACGGACGGCTGGCAAGCCGCCAATGCGACCTCCATGGGCAAGTCGGTGACTGAGGTCTTCGACCAAACCGGCGTGTTCCTGACGACGTGCCGCCACGGTATTGTCGAGCTGGTGACGGAGATGGTTCGAAGCGGTGAGCTGTGAGTAGAGGCTCGGACCCTAGCTCCTCTGGTCAGCGCTAATCCTTCTGCTCTTCAGTGCTAAGTACGCCCTTGCCTCCCTCAATTTCGTCATGAGGCTTTACGGTCACGACCAGGCCGTGGGGTACGACATCGGCTGCTCCATGGCGTCGACTGTCACGTCGACGTCGCTGAGCCCAATGGCCCACGCTCGACGCCTTCAGCTGGTAGTCAACGCATTTCATGGATACGCCCACAATCGACGCTGTCAGCTCCTTTTCCATGTGCTCTATCAGCTTGGGATGGGAATTGAGGACCTCGAGACGTGCGAGAGGATTTTCTCTAGCCTCAACGGCGTCGCACGGTCGGTCCGCCACGCCTCGTATTTCCACTGGCTGCAGTACCTCGATCTGCACCTCCGCCGGTGGGACGAAGACCGCTACGCGGACTTAAGTGAGCCTTTCCATATTCATCTCCTTCCTCATCATCTCTGATTACTTGCAGGCAAATTTATCTACAACAACTATCGACAATCATTGGGCATCATATCAGAGTACAGTCGCGAATTGGACCTCTTCACTCAGCTCACAGGCTTCAGCGCGCCGGACTTCGAACGCTGGAAGGTGGAGGAGCTCGACTACCTTGAGAACCTTCCAGAAGAGCCCGAGGAAGACGTCCAGAAGGTTGCGTACGTGGAGGCGTTGATGGATCTCGAGACGGCAGAGTACGTGTCCATTGATCCATGCTCCGTTTGCGGCTCACGTCCTCGAAGGTCGAAGTATGGCGGCATCACCACAGTCGACTTCCTCACCTACACACCCGCTAGCTTTCCTGACGGCTTCGATCCTTCCCTCCTCAAAGCAGCAACTGTAAAGGCGAAGGAGCTCGAAAGACGCAGTGCCCACCGCAAGCTTCTTCTCGCGCAGAATGTTGCCGACGATCTAGAGCGCCGACTGGCTATTGAGGAGCGATGGACACCCGAGAGGCCAGAGTACATCGCCGTCCGCGACTACATCGGCAAACGCAAGTTCATCAGAGCGGTGGAGACGTTGGAAGGGTTGGTGGTGCAGAGGCTGTTTGAGCTGGCTAAGGCTAACATCTCGGGAACTGGTGCGCCGTCTGCGTCCTTCTCTCGTTCAACCATCTGATCTATTTCTTCAGGGTACAAGCTTCGAAAGCACATATCACATGCAATTACGCGGCGTTCAGGTGCGGTACGCACTGCGCTAGAGCAATACAACGAACTGGCCCCTCTGCAGACGCCTCCGCGGCCGGTACTGAAATACTCCGAGGTCGCCGACTACAGCTGGCTCGCAGACTTCGACCTGCTGAAGGAGTCACGATCGGAAGTGCTGGAGAAGCCCTGGTCAAAGCCGGCCAATCGAGAGGCGGCCGTGAAGCATTTCAAGATCAAGCGCGCCCGAGAGGAGCTCGACCGGCTAAACGTCGAAGCCGCTCGACTGCACGCCTGGGTCGACTCCGAGGATGAACAGCTTCTCCTGCGGGCACGAGACGTTGAGGTATCACGCCCTCACCTGTCTTCACACATCCTCCAGCTGCAGGCCTCGCGCGCTAAGGTGAACGACTCCCACCGAAGACGTCTATGGCAAATTTATTCTCTCAAGGGCTACTCCGGCCCGGCGCCCGACAAGATCTACAGCGTCGAGGGGTGTGCGGAAGTCGAAGAAGAGGACGACGGGGTAGAGATCGAGGATGACGACGAGGTAAATGAGGAGGTCCTTCAGCTGGGAGATATCGTACATAGAATGTCTGTTTCGTAGTGTAGAATACCATTGCCAAAGCCTGCCAAGCTGTGTGATCATGTGACCAACGTTCAACACTGTAGAAATAAGGCACGCGTTTCAACCTGCAACCGCCATCCGAGTCCCCCACTGCAGCATGCCAGTCGACCTCTCTCGTGTCATCGACATCGACCTGGAGGACATCGAGCTCGAGGCCTCCATCGACGCGGATGAAGACCTCTCGGACCTAATCGCGTCCCTGAGCGTGTCGGATATGCGAGGTGAGCGACCCAACCACCTCTTGTAGCTCTGAACTCACGATAACAGCTTTTGAAAACGTGGCCGCTACCCCCGCGACAGCTCAGAGGAACGGCCACAAATACCGCGTCCGAGAGGCAGGGAAGACGTCGATTGTTGGCCCGTGGTGCGTAACTAATTCATCTCATCAAGGCGTAGGCTCACAGTAGTCTTCCCAAACAACAGGTACGAAGCCGCAGCCCGCACGCAAGGCGTGCCAGGAACGGCGGTGAAGGCGTTCAAGGCTGCAGCGCCTGCATCTGGGACTCTGAGCTCCCCAGCCAGAGCGTTGCAGAAGGCCTCAGTGGAGCCAAGCACCGTCACGACCCGCCACGCCGCTGAGCCGATGTGCTACGTTGTGCGCCAGGGTTTTTTGCCCGGTGTCTACACAGACCGGTGAGTGGCGACTTCTATGCGTTGGAGCTTTCTGATCTCTCCACAGGGTGGCCGCAGAGGCACAAGTCCTCGGACTGGAACCCAGCTCGTGCAAGAGCATTCCCGCCTGGGCGGCAGCCGACAGGATGCGGGCGATGTACCAGAGGGGTGTCGTGGCTGCCTTGGGCACCAGCGGCGCAAAGGAGGTGCGTGGAGGTGCGTGCGTATCCCACCGAGACGCACAGCTCATAGGCCCTCCCCAATGAAGAGGCACGCCCTGCTGGATCGCCAGGGCTACACGCTTGTTCCTGAGGGGAACACTGCCGCCGTCATCCGCGGCTTTGTGCCGGGGGTGTACAGTCTGTGAGTCCGTATGGACAGACATGAGCCCGCCGGCTGACGCAGTTCTCCAGCAAAGAAGCCCTCAAGCAGGTCGCCTTCTTTGGAGATGCGGAATGGGCCACCTTCGACACGCCCTTTGCAGCTGCGGACCGCTTCCGACAGGCCCTGGGCGATGGGCTCGTGGAGGCGCTGGGAGACCTCTCCCACCGCGAGGTACGCTCTGTCCTGAATCTCTCGCAGTCCTCTGCCAACGCCTCCAACAGCGGCAGCAGCAAATTCGCGCAGCCGCCGCGCTCCACGGCGTGGCGTGGGCTGTCCTTGCCAGCAACGACTCCAGGCGTCGTCACGCCCCCTCTGCACCCAGCGTCTCGAGCGTCTCGAGCTTGAGCGCCTCAAGCCGCTCAAGCGAGTCCACCATCTCGAGGCGCTCAACCACGTCGAGCAAGCACCAGGAGGAGCCCGTCTTGGGCAGGGCTAGGGAGACCGACCCGGGGCCTTGGTATGTCGTCTTCGTCGGTCGCCGGCCGGGCATCTATGGCAAGTGGTGAGTCAGGCCCCCTTCTACCGACTAGACTCCAGGCAATGACAGTCGCGCAGGCCAGAGGCTAACGCTCAGGTTGACGGAGTGAGCTGCGCCGTGCACTGTAGCTACAGGACTCTCTCGTCCGCTCGCACGGAGCTCAGACTTGCACGCGCAGGCGGCCGAGTCCGCGTAGCTAATTGAATGTATTGATACACGCCTGTAGTACTGTACAAAATATCTATGAGCTTCTTGATGACCATGAACTATGAGTCTGTCCGAGATGTCTTGAGGGAGCTCGTTTTGCTTCTGAAAAACCGTGGGCGAAGAGGTGAGACTTGTGGATACACGCTGGCGCGTCAAGGCTCTCAAGCACCGATGGACCACCATCCATCTCCTCACATCCTATCACTGAATCTGGCCCACCATGTAAGTAGAAATCTGAGCTGGGGCTTCTCTTGGCTCTTCCTTACCGCACAATTCACAGCGTTCAAACCTTTCGATCCCGCAGGCCTGGCTGAATATCACTCTCCAGACTCGACATGCACGTGATCTCGTTGGGTTGTAGCCGGTTGCAGACCCGCTCATCGTATCCCTTTCCTCCCCTAGGTTGCACTATGAAGCCTCTTCAAGTTGACGAGAGACGGAAGGTCACCCAGCGCGCTTACTACAGCCGGTATGTCTGCAGTGCACGGGCTCAAGCCCGCTCTATATCATCTTGAATTTGCTGACAGCTATCTGCAGTAACAGAGAGAAGCTGTTGGAGAAGAAACGTCAGCGCTACCACGTTCGTAAAGGCGGTCGCAAGCTCTCAGATGTCGATAAGGTGTCACTCATTGGGGGGCGGTATTCGGAGCTGGATGGGCACCGCACGTACGTTGTCCAGCCTCTCCTGCCCTGCAGCTGCTGACAGGCCTGTCGGGAACTGCCACAGTTCGTATAGCTGTCCAATCGCCTGGGCGAGACGGTTAGACTCTCCTCGTGATGACGAAGTCGGCGCAGACGTCCTGGCCGAAGAGCACGACATTCTTCAGCAGTCCATCCAGCTCATGGAGCGCCTTCAAGAAGCCGGGCAGCCTGGCTGGCTCGAAACCCTCGTGCAGGATTTGCAGGACAAGCTTGACGCCTCCCTCTGCAACGCAAATGCCTTCCGTCGCGAAGAGGGCCGTCGCTCTGACTCCGAGCGATTCAAAGCGGCGCTGCACATCCACCGCCGCCGCGTTGCGGGCTTCCATCAGCTGGTGGTTCTCTTTCGCCAAGGTGAAGGCGCCTTTGTCTCTGCACGAGGGGACCGTTCTGTCATATTTGAAGGCTTCCGGTACGTTCGGTCTGTCACCCTCTGCCAGTACGTTACACAGGGCTAAATCCACGACGCCAGGGTGAATCGTTCGTACTTCCGGCAGGCGTACGGTTGGTAGATAGCTTAGCTAGATGGCTCACAATTTTATCTACTGCGTTTGCCATGCAAACATCCCCCTCCGAGTGTGTCTGAGCGTGTGTGAATGCAAGTCGCGCTTTGCTGTCCGGCGATTGCCGGACTCCGCCACAGACGCGTCGCGGTGACCGTCCACGGCCATGCAACCAGCACACAACGGCCACACCGTTCACACAATACAAAAAGGCGCGCCCCAGATCTTCCGTCCTTCCTTCCTTTCCCTTCTTTGACTCCCACCGAGGCCGACGCCCAGGTGAGTTCATGATTTAAACGCGTCGCGGTGTCTCTCGTCCTTTAGTACTGTACTCTCGGATTCTTCCCCACCGCCACGGACGTTCCAAGCCCAGGGACTGGCGAGCGGTGGGTGTCGTTTTATCATTCTACCCCTCCCCTCCCTCTTTCCGCCGTGACAGAATATACTACGGGGACTTACATTATCCTCTCGCACCCTCAGCGACACGGCATGGCGGTAAGTCGTTTGTTCTTTGACCTGCTCGCTCCTGCTGACTGTCTTCCTTCAGACGCGTTCCGGCCGTGACTACGGCGCGTATGTAAGCGCGACGCCTCTCAGGACCCAGCTGCCCTACGGCCCCCTTCTGCAAAGAGCCTTCGAAGCGGAGGACCGATTGGCGGCGGCGGCCGACTTCGCCGCAGACCATCGAGACGGCGAAGATGCAGCCGACTGGTCGCCGGTCCACCTCACTCCCTTCGATTCGCCACTCTCCAGCATCACCGACTCTGTGTCGAACTCCCGCGCATCCACTCCGCGTCACAGCCCGCCTTCCACGCCTGCCGTCGGGCTAGACCTTCACGCTCTGGACGACAAGCTTCGACAGGTGAAGTCCGTGGCAGAGCCGGTCCCAGACGCCAAAGCCGCGCAGGGGTTGAAGAGGAAGAGGGTGCGCAGGCCGAAGACGGCGGAGAAGAAGATCGCTAGCAAGGCAAAGGGCAGGGCGACACGCAAGGAGCGCAGGAGGTCCGAGCGCGAGGAGCAGAGCGCGCGCAGGGTGGCCAGCAGGGGTACGGCGCAGGGCGCGACCAAGTCCAACGTCGCCTACCGGCGCTTCATCGAGCCCGGCACCGTTCCGTCACCGCCGGACTTTGTCCGCACGTTCAGCGCTGACAAAATTCGGGCAACGAAGCTTGGAGGATGGACCGTCCGGCGCCTGGATACCTGGGCCAAGGTCCCCTGGGCCTCGAAAGACCTCGACGAGCGAGGGTTCCAGATCTTTGAGTGGGACGGCAGGTGAGTCCGTCGCGCGTGCAGCATGGCCGGTGCTTACCTCCACGTAGGACTCCCTATGTCATACTGGACGACGAGGGGCGGATCATTGTCGTCCTCGTTGGGCGCCCCGTCGAGAGCACTGAGCGCAAGCCGGAGGATTGTTGGGAGGCATCGGGCGAGAGGGTGGCCGAGCTCTTCGAGAAGGTCAGGGCGAAGCATCCCGGGCTTTTCCCTCCAGGAGTCGAGCATCGGCGCGGGGTCTACAGCGCCCTCAACGTAGGGATCTCTCACGGTGGGGGTCCAAAGGTGCGTTGCCTGCAGCAGCACGAGGCGCGCTCTCACCGTGCATGGCCTTAGAGACCGCATAACTACAACGTAGGGGATCCGGACCTCGAGGAGGTGAAGCGAATCTTCTTGGAGGACCCTGACGTGCAGAGGTTTGCTGGCTTCGGTAACGGTGAGTGCTGCCGTCCTTCCCCTTTGCTGAGACGCTCAAACGAATTGCAGGGGCTTGCGCGGCGTACTACCCAAAGCCTTACCAGGACATGTGCGAGGCGCTTGCCTCCCTGTACGCACACTGCCCGGAGCTCAAGACGAACTTCAAGAACAGCGCATACCCAATGGTCTGCTTCAACCTCGGCCCCAACACGGTGGCCTTCGAGCATAACGACCTCAAGAACTACCCTACCCTCCCATGCATCATCACGGCCTTCGGGCCCTTCAACCCTGACACCGGAGGCCACCTTTATCTTTCCGACCTTAGGATCAAGATCCGATTCCCTCCCGGGTCCAGCATTCTCCTTCCCTCGGCTGGCCTTCGACACGGCAACTCCGCCATTCAAGCAGGCGAGCGACGGTACTCCATGACGCAGTACTGCTCGGGCGATCTCATGCGGTGGATTAGGCACGGTTTTCGGCCGGCGGGCAGCCTGACCAAGGCGGAGCGGGAGCGCCTGGACGCAGATCGGTGGGAGGAGCAGCTCGGCCGCCTGTCCAAGCTCTCCGAGCTCGAAGCGGATCGCCGACGGTTGAAGGAGTGGGAGATGGTGACGGCTGAAAAGTACCAGTAGGTTATGCGCTTAGCTTTCTGACCTTCTTAGTAGCCCACGTAGCAAGGGCCCGGCTTGAATGTAAGGCTAATGTTGTCCGATAACGGCCCGCAGCCGGCGGAGGTGAGCTCCGAGCTGTCCCTCGTGCTCGATCGCGGATCGCGTCGCGACGCGACGCGTCAATGTTTGGTTTATTGTCACAAACAAAAGCGGCCTTCCAAAGCCTCGTAGTAGGTGCCCGCGCGTGCACGACCCGCTCTCCCTGCCCCCTGCCCCTCCCCCGCCCATTCTGCACAGACCATGGTCTCCCACAAGCGCGGCAAACGGCCGCAGCCTACTGCCGCTCAAAAACAGCACCGCAAATCCAAGGCAGACGCGCTGCAGAAGGACATAAGTGCCGCCCAAGACGTGCTCCTGGGCTGGGCAAAGAAAATTGCCACCAAGCATAGCCGGTGAGCCCCGCCGTCTGCTCCTCCGCACGTCGACTGACCTTGTGTTTTATAGAAGCCTGCCATGGGTGACTGGCCGTTTACTCATGGGCGGGAGGCTCCTGCGGACGAAGCGCAGGGCCAACGCATGGACCGTGTTCCTCGCGCAAAAGCTTCAGAGCCTCAACTCCAGTAAGCAGTTGCTAACTTTGCGTTGCAAGAGTGCGCTGACGGCGTTCACCAGAGCGCAAGCCCGGAGACCGTCTCAAAGTGTCGTCCATCCCGCCCGACGTCATGGAGGAAATAAAAGCCGAATACAAGGGGATGGGGGACGAGGACCTCGAGGAGCTGCGCGAGGAGGGTGCCAAGGCCCGGAAGACGAAGGAGACCGCAGGGCGCCAGACGGAGGCGGGGAGGCAAAAGGATTTCGATGCCACGTTTGGCAATCTAGTCCAAGAGGTGAGTAGCCTGTCCATGACCTTACGCTCCGAAGGCTGACAGTCAACAGGCGGTGGCCGTGCAGGAGCGAACGCGCTGCGAGATTGTCATCCTCGCGGTGCGCGGGGACACGATGCACACGGCCCGGCCTATCGTATACGCTAGCCCTCGGGCGCGAGCGTGGGTCTCCTTCAAATTCAAGCTGTCCCTTTCAGAGATGGGCCTCCAATTTGAGGCCTTCGTGGTCGGCAACATTGCCACTGGTGAGTCTCGCCTCTTCAACTTCTGACACGACGGTGCTGACGGCGACGCTGCAGGAGAGTTTACGATCATAGGAAACAAGATAAACGACCACGTCGGCTGGGTGCGAGAGAGGATTGCGGAGGGCTTAAGTGAGTAGCAGATGTGCGTCGTACCGGGCCTACCTTCTGACCGTCTCCGACAGACTGCTTCCTCCTGGAGGCTCGGCTCATTTCCCCAGGCGAGAAGATCAAGATGGAATACAAGAACTACCCCGAGAAGATAGTTAAGAAGTTTGGCATCGAGCTTCACGGCTGGCCGCTCGAGGATAGGGTAAACGACATAGCAAAACTCACCAGGAAGAACCTCAACCTGGTGATCGAAGCCCTCAAGGACGGGAGTTGCAGGTGGGAGAAGCTCATGGACGACGAGCTGCGCGTTCGTCTCCAGCAGCTCGCCAGCCCATCCCGAGCCCCGTTGAGTCTTGAGCCGACGCCGTCCGCCTCCATCACTCCCATTTCTGCCACCGCTCCACCTTTCGCCTTCGAGATCGCACCCCCTACCCCGGCAGAGGCCGCCGCCCTTGAGGCCCTCGCCTGCATGGGCGGCGACTTCCAGTTCAACGTCGACGCCATCGGCTCGTCCTTCCTCGGAGATCAAGCGGCCCCCGAGGGCGCGCTCAGCCTTCCCAACAACGATCTGTATGGAACCGCATCCACCGGCGACTTCACCCCCTACGGTAGTACACCGTCGTTGCTCGGGGACCAGCCCATCTCTTGGGCTCCAGCTGTGACGTTGGACGCGTCCTCCAGCTCATCCTCTGCCTCGACCTCCACTCTGACTTGGGTATGACTTTCTTATCCATTATTAGAGCCCATTTTATCTAGCAGTAGCGTACATTGTAAGGCCCATGGCCTTTGAGCTCAATATACTCTACTTAACCTGCAAAAGCCTGCAAACACACGCACACAGTAAGGTGGATACAAAGGGAAGTCACATAAACGAGTTCCCACTGTGAATACGAGTCTAATGATATATATATGTCTGGGGTAGGGGGCAGGGGGGACGGGAACGTCGTCGTCGCCATTGGGAACAGCGAGCTCGACGTCAGGGACGACGAGCAGCGTTGCCGGCGGCAGCGGAGGTCCGGCGCTCGGGACGGGAGCGCGGTGCCGGGATGCCGCACGGGGCGGAGGGACGGGTGGGATCTGTGGGGATCTCATCAGCCGATGCTTCCCGATTTGGACGGCCACGGCGGGGCCCGCGGCGGGGCACTGAAATCAAGGCAAACGAAGGTAGCTAGCTTACACATACCCCCCACCGTCCACTAGCTAACTAACTCCGTTTATAGGGACTACCAGGTGGTTCATGTAGATTTAGGTCAGTATATCATCCATCCTTATAAGCCACATGTTTGCTACAAATGCTTTCCTTCACCACTCCTTCTGCAATTAACAAACTCTAAAATTGTTGAACTCCAAATGAATAGACATCACTTGTAAGTATATATAAACCATAGCTCCCTCTTTGTTTCCTCATGTACAACTGAACAAATAATTGAGGGAAGACTGAGAATTTTGCATTCCCAAGGCATCTTTACTTTGTTGCTGGTATTTATAGTCACATTTTCAAATACATCATATACTCACCATAACATCATTAACTATGCTTGGATGGAATCGCCTGCCGTGCGTAGCAACGGCTCTCTTCAACATGTCCTCCTTCCACCCGATGCCGCTTCATGGAAGTCCGGTGAGAGCGAGAACCCGCGCGGCAGCCCGCTCACGGCAATATTCGGAGTGCTACAACAAGGTTAGGGTAAAATTTGGAGCGCTACGACAAGGCGAGATGTACAGTATTTACAGGCATGGGTTGGCGGCAGCAAACGAGCGGAGCGTATGGAATTTCGTATGGAATTGTATGAGGAGACTATGTGAGAGCGTCAGAGGAGGGCCACGGTAGACTCGGTTAGCACAAGCAATCGGGGATTCCAAGAAATGGACGAGAATCCTTGGAGGAGGGCACTGGCAGCTACAGATTTTGTTACGACAAGAAATGAATGACGATGATTGAGGCAGAGATACGACAATACTGCCCGAGCGACTGCCCGCGCGCGCCCTGCGCGATCGCGCGACGCACTGCTCGAGCGCTGCAAAAAGGTAAGCTCATTTGCTTGCCAGTGACGCGCAATATGGCTCACCGACGATGAGTCCTGCGAGTCTTAGCCTAGCGCCGCGCTGGACATTCCTGCGCCCAAGTCGACTTCTTCTAGCTCCGAGTCGAACGCGTCGGGAAGATCGACCTTCGCCGGCCCGAAAGGACTCATATGCGGCATGCAAGCGCGAGGAGCAGCTACCGGCGGGGTAGGCGGGGGGCACGGATTAGGTGTCCGGGCGCGCGCGCGGTGGTGCACTGGAGGAGGGGAGAGCGCGTTAATGAGGACTTCGCCATATGCTGAGATCACAGGGCCAGGCCCCAGCAACTCTCCAGCCGGCGCGGGGGCTTCTTGTGGAGAGCACAGGGGAGTGGGTAGGCCGTCTCCCCCCGCGTTTGGGGGGATCTGGATGATGGTCGAGGGACTGACTGCGCTGGCGGGGGCGACGCTCGCGCGGCCCGCATCGAGGGAGGAAGCAGACCCATTTTTTATAGCTATGTGTTCTATGACTGGCGTGGGATTGGCGGTGAAGGTGGGACAAGGCTCCGGAGCAAACACCGGGGAGGCGTTGGAAGGCATGCCGCTCTTGCTGCGTCCATGGAAAGCCGGTAGGCTGCGGACGATGACAACTGGGGGCGTCGGGGCTGTTGCGCATTCCACGCCGTCCGGAGAGCTTGCAGACCCCCGGTAGGCAGCCGCCCACAACGCTTGCCAGGCGGCAACCTCGAGACTCTGAAGACAAGACGATGAGCGAACTATGCGCAGAGAGATGGTAGCCACACACATAGTATCCGGGGCTTGGGAGGGTGATGTACCGGCGAGAGATGGGCAGCTCCCAATGCGACATTGTTGGGCAGATGGTAGAGTAGGTGAGGGAGGCAAGGAAGAGAAGGGCGCCTACGCGGAGGAAGGGCGCCAACGCGCCAACAGTCGCACGGCCCGGGGTCCGTGGCTGTACCAGCACTAATGGCAACCTCAATGATACTCATTCACTTTCCACTCTGAGAGGGGACTTAGTCCATTTCAACTGAGCTACAGCTACACCGCGGCCTGGTAGGGTCCCCTCCATTTCACCCAACCTTTCTGTGCTGCGTCATTTCGAGGCTCCATCGTCCGTGTCCTGCGCGCGACTCCAGCGTGCAATGGTCTGCCTCCTTTTTTTTGCTGGAGGCGCCGCGTCATCGTCTGACTGCGACGGCGGGGCATCCCTGTGGCTGCGTGCTATCGTCAGCGAATAACATTCGTTCAGTGGGGGGGCTGCACTCACGTCACTGTGAAGGTCCCTGGGGTTGCGATCTTGACAGGTCGGAGGTCTTCACCGAAAGGCTGCACCAGCGGCATGACGTCGCCCTTGTTGGACGGCCGCTCACCTTGCGTCATCCAGCGGTTGTCGACGTCGACGTCGGGGGCGCTCTCTTGCTGTTGCGGCGTACGCGTCTGGCGAGCGAGCACCAAGATGCCGTTCTCGTCAAGTGCGCATCCCGCGGGCAAATTGCCGTCCCAGTCGGCGGCATTATCGCCCAGCGATGGTGGATACGTCTGGTTGTCGACGTCGCAGGCGATCTCTGGCTCGTTGGAGGAGGACCGGGTGCCCGTGGCCTCGTCGCCGCGCGTCAGGTCATTGATGTTGGAGGCGTTGACTTGTTCGCCCCCGGACGACTGGTTACGCATGGCCTCAGTGCCGGACGGAGCACCCTCATCTTCTCGCGCGCTTCCTTGCTCGCCCTCAGAGAACTGGTCGTAGCCGTCGTCGTACGGGTCGTCGCTCTCGCGTTCTACCTGCGACTGGTCGCTGGAGGAGTCGCTGCCAGATGTCCCGTCATCGACGTCGTTGACGATATTTGGCTCACAGTCAGCATGAGTGGTATGTTGGGCGACGTAGCGGGGCCAAGGTTCGAAGGGCTGGGAAGTGCTAGCGGGCGCCGCGGATGGGTCGTCATGCGCAGCTCGCATGGCCTTCGGTTTGGAGATCACTCGGAAGTGCTGTGTTAAGACAAGGTTAGAGAACAAGCCCTGGGCGGTGATATGCTGGTACACACCGTGCCCTTCCCGCCGTCCGCTGGCCTGAAGACGATGTCGACCGTGCCGTGCCCGGACATTGCACAATAGAACTCTTCCAGCCGGTCCTGCACAGGCGTTCAGCGCCGAACACCATGCTGATGCACAAGGCGACGCACCTTGGTAGCCATGCTACGCGACGGCAGGAGAGGATGGACAGAGGAGACGATGGTGTGAGTTGCGAGTCGCCCTGCGCCCAGCCGCTCGAACAGCCTGTGACCGCATGTGACACACGCGCGGCTGGGGTTTGCAGGATTTGCCCTACATAAGCCCTGCCGTTTCTTAGCGCACACATTCCACTGCATTCATCTAGGGCACAGTATATTGCATTCAGTATATAGATATATAAGTATTACGGTCCGTATAGGAATTGACAAAGAAATTTGAGGCCTGCTCCAACACAGTTGAAGACGCCCATGCACGAGGGACTGCTACTCCGAAGTCCGGGATAAGATGCACGCTCCTCACCAGGTCGCTGATTGGGATAACACTAGCGGCACGAATGCCCGCCACGACGCGTCGGGATATGCGATACATCTGGTGCGCTCGCTCTGGCGCGGGGCCAAAGGGTGTGAACCACTCGACATATGCAAAATGTGTCGGCACAGGTTTTGCCGTCCCGAACATTGCCTCGCCGGGCGTTCAGACATGGAGAAGACAAGTCGTACCTGGACAACCTGCAAGCCTGCCCACACAGACTGCTTGAGCAACATGTCTCATGCCATAGAAAGAACTCGTACCGTTAACACCCGGGGCGTTGTCGTTGTCTTCATCGTCTGCGGTGTCCACGCGTGCGAGCGCGGTGTCGAAACGGCTGGGTTGACGACGGCCGAGGGTGTCGCGGTACGGCGGGTGCGTGTGGATGCTGTCCAGAGTTTCGGGTGCGTCGTCTTGGCCCTGAGCGTCGGGATGCCAGAACTTTACACGATGGAACGCGGCAACATAGCCAAAAGGTAAGGCCAACGTTGCAGCGCGGGCTTTGACCAAGCGGGGTGAGAGGTCCGGGTGATTCCATCGGACGATGAGCTCAGACAGCAGGGACCGAAGGCGCATTGCACCATAAAGTCTCCCAGCGTTCCTGAATGTCACGGCCTTGACGGTGGGGTGCATGGTGAGTTTGAGACGGAGGTGCCGCGGGATGTACGCAGGATCATAGCCCCCGACTGGAGGCTCTCCGGCGAGCCTCCATTTCACGTAGGCGTCGTGTCTCATCACCTTCTCGCGTCGCAGAAGCCACTTTGTCATTTGATTATATTCGTCCTTGCGGTTGGTTGCTCGGTACGCGTCCTTCGCCAGGTCGATATACAGACGCTCGGTGTATTCCGTGTTGTAGTTGTCCGTTGTGCCGAAATCCTTGATGGCCTCGACGTAGTGCATCATCGCGTGGAGTTTGGGCAGCTCGAAGTCGGGCCGCACACCCAGCTCGATGAAGATTGCCTTGTTGGCATGGAATCGCGCCAGGGCGCTCTCAAGGTAGGCGAGGGTGTCCGAAGAGTGTGAGGGGTATTGGGCGACATAGACGAAGTCCAGCAGGGCCCGTAGGGCGCAGATGAGCCGATAGGAAGAGAGCCCATCAGGGAGAGGAAGGCCGGGAATAATGCCAAGTAAGACGCGGCAGATGTCCTTGTGTTCTTGCCCTGACACACGAGAGAGGTGCGAGATTCCCGAAGCGAATATTTGTACCGAATGATTGGGAGGCAGGCGAGCGAATCGCGCATCAATCTCCTCTGCTCCGAATGCATCCTTCAACCAATTGATGATATGCTTCATCATGCCTTGATAGAGTTGATGCAGGATGTCGGGGGTGATGGCCTGGTGGACGTTGGCGAAGGGAAGGTCCTCCCAGAAGGGGTGGTGGATGGGCTTCAAGTCTGCGTTCTGGCAAGCTTTGATATAAGCGGCGGGCCCTCTGTCGATCGTGCGGAGGGCGCGAATGATATCGCGCATGTCGCGGCGCTCGGCTGGGACGTAGGCTCCTAGCCCGATGTTGTCGATTATACATCCCCGAGGACACTGTCCCGTTTTGCACGCAGCGACCAGGCATTGCTCCGGGTAGTCGCCCACGAAGACGGCAAAGATGGGATGGCAGCGACGGACCACGCCGTCGCCGCTGGCCATGGGGACGCCGTACAGGCCTGGCTCCTTGATAGGCGTCATAATCTTCCTCATGCATGCATGGAATACGTTGGCGAGGGCCCGTGTGCGCGTAGGCTGGCTTTTGATGTGCATGAGCCGGGCAGTGGGGAGATAACCGAGCAGGACTTGGGCGCGACGGGATGGTTTGCGGCGGATTTCTTTGGGGATGTTGCCGATGGTCAGGTAGATTGGGTACGCTGCCTTGTTTCGGAAAAGCGTCACTTGAGTCTTGTCTGTCGCCACGATCAATGGGACTACTGTGGCGCCCGGCTGAATCTTCTCAAGCGCCGCCTAGCAAATGTTCAAGGCCCGTTAACTCAATTGCGACAAGACGAAACATTGCGGGGCACGCACCTGGACTCTCCACCACCATTTGCCTGTGTGCATCTGGCTGTATACGCGCGGCGCCCCATTCTCCCCACTTGTGTAGTGTCGCTCGGGTTTGAAGGCCAGGTGCGGCGCGAATTCGGGGTCGCCATAGAGAGCCTTGATACACTCCAAGGGATCCCGGTAATAGAACTCGTATTCCTCTCCTGCGACGGCAATCTTGTCTCGAGTGAACGTGGGGCGCTTGGGAAGGTGCGTGTCGATAATCGAATTAAGCTCGTTCGCGTTCTTGAAGGGAAGCGCGAGGCGATCAACGACCTAGCCGTGGAGGCAAGTGTCAGGTTTTCCTATCTGTCTGAAACGAGCAGCGCTTACCTCGTCTATTGACAGAAGGTCCGTTAGCGCCGTCAACGTGGGCCCGCGGGTTTTGGCCCATTTTGCCAGCTCCCAAGCGAGTTTGGATGGGAATGGGTGATATGGGTTGTTGGGGTCATTGGCGGCTGCGATGCTCGCCGTGTACTTTGCGAATCCATCCGGGTCTGCCGCCGCCATCCGAGCGCCCGCTGCGCCATCAAAATCAACAACGAATGTGTCTTCCCAGTCTGAGTCGGCACCTGCATGAGTCGGTGCAACCAGGGGCTCGGGTGGGGGCGGTCCGTTGTCGTCAGGCGCATTCGGAGATGAAGAGCGACCGCGTGGGGACGATGGGGCAATGGGTGAGGAGGGAGGCTCGTGCGCAAGCTCTGGCACATGTTCTTCCTCTAGCCACTCCGCTGGACGATCGTCATCGTCGTCGTCCACATCGGAGTCGGGGTTGGCGCTCAGCCTCCGCTCTGGTGACCCAGACGCGCGCGCTTCATCGTTGGAGTCTTCGTCTGAGTCGTGAGCCCAGTTGAAGTCGTCCGCATCGTAGTCTTCGCCGAAGAAATCGCCTGCGAAGTAGTGCCCCGTGCCTGCTGGTGGATGGTCCGGGTTGGCGGCGTCGTGGTCGTCGCTGTCCAGTGCAATCGGCGACGGAGTGCGCCCTGCATACCCCGCCTGTGCGGATGGTAGCTCCTCGTCTTCATCACTATCGACGTCGATGGGAGAAGATGCGCGTTGCGCCTGGGGAGATGCAGGTCGCGGGCCGGAGGTACTGGGCGTCGGGTGGGCGCGGCGGGGGTCGAGTCGGAGAGCTGTGAAGGGCTGCTGCCGCTGCTGCGAGCGGCACTTTGGGTTGGGGTCATGGCCTGATGCTTGGCCAGGCCCGAGCTTGATAAGGACGCTAGACAGCCAGCGCATCGAAAATTCTTGGACATAGCGCAGAGTGTTGACTATGTATGTGATAGCGCGGAGAATTAGGACTGCGCACGCGGCGTCAGCCTCTGAGTCTATCCTAAATCAGGCGCGGAGTTGAACTTACAAATTTCGATGGGCCTTGCCAACAAGACCTCCCTTCATCGCTCACCCCTCCACCCCTACCTGCGCCGCAGCCTGAGCAGCATCCCAACGTCAACGCCCCATGTCCGCACGCAAAAAGGGCAAGAACCCTGCAGAATCTTCGCCCGCGCCACCCCGAGAAGGCCGCGTGACACGCGGGGCAGTGGCCAGACAGGCAGCGGGCGACCAGCCAACTACCCGCACGAGCAAACCAACCGCCGCCGCCAGGACTAAGCGCCGCTCGCAGGGGGCCAGCACGGGCGAAGTGGAGCTGATGGACGTGGAAGTGGACGGTGAGAGTCTCCATTAGCGTCTCCAGGGCCTAGTAAAAATTTTCAGTAGACTCACCTCACTCCCTAGACCTCCAGCAAGACGACGTCGTGATGAAGTCAACGGTCAAGAAGGCAGCGCGCAAGCGTGCCAACACAGGAAGCGCTCGACATGAGCAGGTGACTAAGAAGACGAAAAAAGGCAATCAGGTGCTTCTCGAAGGCGCCAATGACGGCCTTGTACTCACTTGATTCTGTTCAAGGTTGAAGGTGACGACGCCGGCGTTGCGAGGCTGTACGCAGACTCCGATGGGCGGGTGGATGGCGCAGAGGACGAGCAAGAGCCCGGTAAGTCTGCCACTGCTCTTACCATTGTGGCCGCGCTGCTGACGCGGTTGACGCAGACTTGATCGCCCCCGGTGCGCACTTGGGCAGCGCTGACGAGGACGCGTCTGGCTCGGACGCGGCAGCGAAGGGGCGGGTATTGAAGGAGACGAAGACTTCGACCTCCAGGGCAATCCAGCGGAGCAAGAGGGCGGAGCAGATGGCGAAGAAGCGGGAGGTGCTACGCGCGGGCGCAAAATGGGCAAGGCGGCTGCGGCGCGTTTTCAAGTAGCGGTGAGTCTGGTCCTGTCTCTCCTGGGCTCAACGCTTACCGTCGTATTTGGGTGCAGATCCCTGAGTTCGTCGAGGCATCCCCACCGCCTGCATCAAGGCGCTCTATGTCAGTAGGCGACGACCCTGCAGACGAAGCGGACGACGAGCCCGAGAGCACCCTCACTGCCAGACAGAAGCGCGGCCACAACCGTCTGCACAATGTCGTGCTCGACTCAGACACGGCGTCCGAGGATGACACGAGGGCGCGTCATGTGAAGAAAGGCAAGACTCCTCATCGGGAGCCGGCGCCTGGGAAGGGTGATACCAAAGCGACCGAGCCATCATCTGGTAATTTGGCTTGTTGTTACCTGTCTAGCGACTGACTTGGTCATGCGACGTACCAGTTAAGGCGGCCAGGAAAGGGACTGGGCCATCGTCTGGTGAGTTTGCTTATTGTTAGCCGACTAGCGACTGACTTGGTCATGCAACGCACCAGGTAAGGCGGCCAGGAATGGCGGGGGTGCAAGCAAGAAGAAGGCCACGTTGTCCTCCGCAGTGAGCAAGGCAGTTGCGGGAGCGCCAGCGCAGGCCAACGCCCAGGCACGCAGCGCATCGGCATTAGGAAAGGACACTCAGGGTGCGTCAGCGACGGTTCAAGCGCAAGCGCCGCTGCGGGCCACGTCAACGTCGAGCAAGCACGCAGTTGGCGCCTCAGCAACAAGCGGTCATGCGCAACCCGCGGCGATGTCGACCAAACACGTTGCTGGCGTGCCAGCGACGAGCAGCGTCCCCGCACTGCCCGTGCCGAAGAACGCCAATGTAAGGAAGACGGCCACGGCGAAGACCTCGAGCAAAGCGGGGGCAAGCGCGAGCGCAAAGTCAAGCCAGAGAAGTGGTTCGAAGGCGACGTCGGGGCGTGCGACGCCGGCCACCACAGGTGTGTCTCACCTCCGTCGTTTTTCTGCAAAGACAGTGACTGTACTACCTCCCAGAACCGCCAGCGACACCGGCGCTTTCTCGGGAGCAGTCACCCAGCGCATGGTCCGTGTCGTCGGGACCGCAGCCTGTTGCTGACAGGGAAGACGTGCAGCGCGAGTCCGCTCGAATGAGCCTAATAACAGGAGCACCTGGGCGCGGCCCAGGTAGGTTCGCGCCTCCCGTCAGCGAGCTAGGTAGCGACTTACGTTGTATAGGTGCGGGGTAAGACGGCACTGATGCCATACCCTTGGACACGGTAGGCTGCGTCTGCTATCCTCTGGCGCACATTGCATAACAACCACGTCCCTCAGCAGCCCAACGACAACTCTCAGGGCCCCGCGCCCCCGCTCCAAGGCGAGAGGGGCGCGTGGTCGCGTGAGCTCGACCTGGTATTTGAAGACGAGCAAACCTTCGCGGGTCATTCGAAACAGCAGCCTCGAGTCAAGAAGGTCCTGACGCAGGCGTGCACAAAGAGCCTACCTCAAGAAATGTTCTGGAAGCACCCCATTCCAGCAGGGCCCTATCGTTATGAACTCGCGCGGTCTGCCCTCATCAGGGCTGGGCAGGATCTCGACGACGACGAGATGGTCCGTCGAATGTCCGCGGACAGGTCGTACATTGATGCACTCAGCGAAGTCGTAAGGCGCTCAGGCTTGCATGTCCTGTTGCGTCATGCTGATGGTTCTGATTTTGTAGGTGAAGGAACGCTTAAACAATATACAAAGCGTCATGAAGGCCCGGGTGTCGACGCTGCCTATCAGCGAGAGGTATGGTCTGTTACCCTCGGACACAGCAGATCAACGCGCAGCGCTTGTCGCGAAGATCACGACGAAGCCAAATTACCTGTTCATTTTGCCAAAGGATGTGAAGGTGCGTTGTGCTCAGTGTGCATGCCTTCTACTAGTATATTTGCTGATTCCACAGGCAGACTGGACGACTCTCAAAGGGCGAACCATTCTGTCATCCCATCATCATTGAGGCCCTCTCCTCCATTTTCTTTGGGCCGAAGGCTCTCCACACATTCCCTGACGACGTGTTTCGAGTTGATGTTGAAGCCGCGGACGACTTGTACCACTCGGACTGTGACGGGAGAAAGAGGCCCGGAGGTAACGCGGGCAGAAGGTCATCAGTCTCGACGCAGGACGCTATTAGATTACTGTACAATAGATTAGATTAGTCGGAGTTTGAAGATGTCTGTAAGTATATAAGTTGTGTACTGACAGCATCGTGCATCAACAATACAACGTGTTTCTTTTTCTTTCTCTTTTTCTCGTCTCGTCCTCTTCCTCAATTCTCTTCAAGTCTCCCTCAAGTATAGTAGTTGCTAGTCGACTACGAGAATCGACGACGCGACGACGCGACGAGTCACGAGCGCGTGAGGCTTCTCGAGCGCCAACAGCGCGCCCACAGAACCACACACGCGCGACGCACTTGGGCCGTCGGCGCCTCGCCCTTCTCTCTCTCGAGCCAGTCACCAGGAGGAAGCCTCCTAACGACTGAGCTCCCGCTCGGGCCTCGCGCCTACGGGCGTGATCACTTCTCCTCGCCCTCCACTTCTTCCGTGCTACGGAGGAGGTCTGTCAACACGGGAAAGCCCCGTACCGACAGGACAACACACCTTTGGTTCCTCCCTGGGCTCGTCTCTCGCCCGTCCTACGCCCGAATCTCGAGACTCACCTATCAGAGGCGTCTCAAAGGTGGACACATCCGGAACGTAGGACACGAAAACCGGTCCTGAGGAACTTTCTTCGCAAGTCGGGAACAGTATGCCGCCGCCTAGCCCAAGTCATCTACAGACTCCCTCCAGAGCGGCTACATTGGATTATTCTTTCACTCCCAGGCGCGCTGGAGAAGTGAAAGCCCAGTCGCGACATTTGCCAGCAGCCCCTCAGTCAGAGGAAGACATTACTTTGGACAATGCGTCTCGTGCGGAAATTGCGGACAGCATTTACGCGAAATTTCGCACTTCTCCCGACGACTACGAACCATCTCTAGAAGCACGAGTGGAGGCTTTGATCAGTGCTCCGCTGTCACAACGATATATTCTACGAGATGGACCTCTATTACCCGTAGGATCGGAGCAATATTCGTTGAAATCTCATGCGTTGTGGCCTGCTATTGGAGTAGCCGCAGAGCTTCAGGATTTAATTTCACAACTCTATGCGCTCCTGGATCCCCCAAGGTCGAGCTTTGTCATTGACTATAACAATCATCTAATTGTTGCGCTGCGAGGATCCCGTACATTGAACGAGCTCGACTTAGCCTGGGAAATCCTCGTACACCGGCTTTCCTTAGCTGTCAAACACTTGGAGAAAGCTAGAGAGGAAATAGTAGGGTCGGTCAGAATCGCTTCGCCAGCCACAACCACGCAATCCGAGACAGTGCGACTCCACGGACTAAGTACTCTTAACGTTCTCAAAGAGTATTTACATGTTGAAGAGAGCCGTTGCTACGCACGGCAGGCGATTCCATCCAAGCATAGTTAATAATGTTATGGTGAGTATATGATGCATTTGAAAATGTGACTATAAATACCAGCAACAAAGTAAAGATGCCTTGGGAATGCAAAATTCTCAGTCTTCCCTCAATTATTTGTTCAGTTGTACATGAGGAAACAAAGAGGGAGCTATGGTTTATATATACTTACAAGTGATGTCTATTCATTTGGAGTTCAACAATTTTAGAGTTTGTTAATTGCAGAAGGAGTGGTGAAGGAAAGCATTTGTAGCAAACATGTGGCTTATAAGGATGGATGATATACTGACCTAAATCTACATGAACAATGATCTGAGGTCAAATTTACTACATATGGCGTTAGTTCAGAAGCCAATAGAGCAGTCAATATTGAATTGTTAATGTATATGGCACCCAGGCCATGAACAAACACAAGCAACAATATTGAATCTTTAATCTATGCTACACTCGAAAGTAATCAAACCCTAAGCCTACTGAGGCGAGCCACTTCTTGAATTCACATAATACCACCAGGACAGATTTTTAATTCAAAGCACAGCGAAATGCACTCAGCCCCATTTAAATTTACATCAAACCACCAGGCTAGAATTTCAGTTCAGATCACACCGGAATGCACTCAGCCCCTGTTTAAATTCACATCGCACCACCGGGCTGGATTTTTAATTCAGATCACACCAAAATGCACTCAGCCCCTGTTTTAATTCACATCATGCCACCGGGCTGAATATTTAATTCAAAGCACAACAAAATGCACTCAGCCATGTTGATATTCATATCAGACGAGTAGGGTGGATTTTTAATTCAGATCATACCAAAATGCACTCAGCCCCTGTTTTAATTCACATCATGCCACCGGGCTGAATATTTAATTCAAAGCACAACAAAATGCACTCAGCCATGTTGATATTCATATCAGACGACCAGGGTGGATTTTGATTCAGATCACACCAAAATGCACTCAGCCCCTGTTTTAATTCACATAATCCCACTGGGCTGAATATTTAATTCAAAGCACAACAAAATGCACTCAGCCATGTTGATATTCATATCAGACGAGTAGGGTGGATTTTTAATTCAGATCATACCAAAATACGCTCAGCCCCTGTTTTAATTCACATCATGCCAATGGGCTGAATATTTAATTCAAAGCACAACAAAATGCACAAAGCCCCTATTTTCATTCACATCATGCCACTGGGCTGAATATTTCATTCAAAGCACATCAAAATGCACTCAGCCCCATTTTAATTTACATCAAACCACCAGGCTGGATTCGGATCACACCGGAATACACCCAGCCCCTGTTTAATTCACATCACACCACCGGGCTGGATTTTTAATTCAGATCACACCAAAATGCACTCAGCCCCTGTTTTAATTCACATCATGCCACCAGGCTGAATATTTAATTCAGATCACACCAAAATGCACTCAGCCCCTGTTTTAATTCACATCATGCCACCGGGCTGAATATTTAATTCAAAGCACAACAAAATGCACTCAGCCATGTTGATATTCATATCAGACGACCAGGGTGGATTTTGATTCAGATCACACCAAAATGCACTCAGCCCCTGTTTTAATTCACATAATCCCACTGGGCTGAATATTTAATTCAAAGCACAACAAAATGCACTCAGCCATGTTGATATTCATATCAGACGAGTAGGGTGGATTTTTAATTCAGATCATACCAAAATGCACTCAGCCCCTGTTTTAATTCACATCATGCCACCAGGCTGAATATTTAATTCAGATCACACCAAAATGCACTCAGCCCCTGTTTTAATTCACATCATGCCACCGGGCTGAATATTTAATTCAAAGCACAACAAAATGCACTCAGCCATGTTGATATTCATATCAGACGACCAGGGTGGATTTTTAATTCAGATCATACCAAAATGCACTCAGCCATGTTGATATTCATATCAGACGACCAGGGTGGATTTTGATTCAGATCACACCAAAATGCACTCAGCCCCTGTTTTAATTCACATAATCCCACTGGGCTGAATATTTAATTCAAAGCACAACAAAATGCACTCAGCCATGTTGATATTCATATCAGACAAGTAGGGTGGATTTTTAATTCAGATCATACCAAAATGCACTCAGCCCCTGTTTTAATTCACATCATGCCACCGGGCTAGATATTTAATTCAAAGCACAACAAAATGCACTCAGCCATGTTGATATTCATATCAGACGACCAGGGTGGATTTTTCATTCAGATCACACCAAAATGCACTCAGCCCCTTTTTTAATTCACATCATGCCACCAGGCTGAATATTTAATTCAAAGCATAACAAAATGCACAAAGCCCCTGTTTTCATTCACATCATGCCACTGGGCTGATCAAAGCACACCAAAATGCACTCAGCCCCATTGAAATTTACATCAAACCACCAGGCTGGATTTTCAGTTCAGATCCCACCAGAATGCACCCAGCCCCTGTTTAAATTCACATCAAACCACCGGGCTGGATTTTTAATTCAGATCACACCAAAATACGCTCAGCCCCTGTTTTAATTCACATCATGCCAATGGGCTGAATATTTAATTCAAAGCACAACAAAATGCACAAAGCCCCTATTTTCATTCACATCATGCCACTGGGCTGAATATTTCATTCAAAGCACATCAAAATGCACTCAGCCCCATTTTAATTTACATCAAACCACCAGGCTGGATTCGGATCACACCGGAATACACCCAGCCCCTGTTTAATTCACATCACACCACCGGGCTGGATTTTTAATTCAGATCACACCAAAATGCACTCAGCCCCTGTTTTAATTCACATCATGCCACCAGGCTGAATATTTAATTCAGATCACACCAAAATGCACTCAGCCCCTGTTTTAATTCACATCATGCCACCGGGCTGAATATTTAATTCAAAGCACAACAAAATGCACTCAGCCATGTTGATATTCATATCAGACGACCAGGGTGGATTTTGATTCAGATCACACCAAAATGCACTCAGCCCCTGTTTTAATTCACATAATCCCACTGGGCTGAATATTTAATTCAAAGCACAACAAAATGCACTCAGCCATGTTGATATTCATATCAGACGAGTAGGGTGGATTTTTAATTCAGATCATACCAAAATGCACTCAGCCCCTGTTTTAATTCACATCATGCCACCGGGCTGAATATTTAATTCAAAGCACAACAAAATGCACTCAGCCATGTTGATATTCATATCAGACGAGTAGGGTGGATTTTTAATTCAGATCATACCAAAATGCACTCAGCCCCTGTTTTAATTCACATCATGCCACCGGGCTAGATATTTAATTCAAAGCACAACAAAATGCACTCAGCCATGTTGATATTCATATCAGACGACCAGGGTGGATTTTTGATTCAGATCACACCAAAATGCACTCAGCCCCTTTTTTAATTCACATCATGCCACCAGGCTGAATATTGAATTCAGATCACACCAAAATGCACTCAGCCCCTGTTTTAATTCACATCATGCCACCGGGCTAGATATTTAATTCAAAGCACAACAAATGCACTCAGCCCTCTTGATATTCATATCACACCAAACCAGAATGCACTCAGCCCCTGTTTTAATTAATATCACACCACCGGGCTGAATATTTCATTCAGATCACACTGAAATGCACTCAGCCCTGTTTAAATTCACATCAGATGACCAGGGTGGATTTTTAATTCAGCTCACATAGAAATGCACTCAGCCCTGTTGAAATCTGCATCACACCACTTGGATGGATTTTTAATTGAGATCACAAAAAAATGCACTCAGCCTTGTATAAATTCACATCATGCCACACCAGAATGCTCTCAGCCCCTGTATTAATTCACATTATGCCACCAGGCTGGATATTTAATTTGGATCACACCTAAATGCACTCAGCTCCTGTTTTAATCTATATCACACCACCAGGCTGGATTCTTAATCCATGTCACCAAAATGCTCCCAGCTCCTATTTTGTTACCACATTGCTGATTTTTAATTTTGGTTATACCAAAATGCACTCAGCCTCTGTTTGGATTTATATTAATTTATATCACACCGCAAGGTTGAATATTTGTTTCAGATCACCCTTCAGCCCCTGTTTGGATTCATATCATACAACAAGGTTCAATGTTTGATTCATATGCCACTAAAATGTTCTCAGTCTCAGCGCCTTCCTAGATTTATATTGACTATCTATGTTGACTATTCAATCAAATTCAAACCGGACTACACTTGGCCCCTGTTTCAATATATATTGCACCAGAGCCTCAATTTTTAATTTATATTGTCAGCCCCGCAGAGAGCAGAGGTGACAATACTGAATTCTTAATTCAAAAGCATAGTCTCAATTTCATAAAGCAACACCTCACAGTGTGCTCATCCAAATATCATGAAAGCAAGAGATTATGTGACAAGGAATGCACAATCTTGCAACTAATGTTGATATGTTCACAATGTCATCACAATAATTTCAATGATTAAAACAGCAAGCGATCTTTTTAGTATTTAAAAAACATGAAGATAACAGCCTGAACATCATAAACTAACTCCTCACGATCTGCTCATTCAAATTTCATGAAACAACCACCATTCGAAAGCTGTTCCTCGTACCTTCCCAACGGTACAAAGCAATCGCAAATCCAACTCGTTTCCACGAAGATATAAGAGTAAAACTGTCGACCGGAAAAACTCGGGTGTGTGCCCGGGTGAAACCGTAAACTGTACTTTACTTCGGACTCCGACGGCATATTTTTCTGCTCGAAAGAACTGATTCCAAATATGGAATCAGAACAGCGGCCTGCTCTGAGAGAGCGCATGGATCAATTCATCATGGATTTACTACGGACAAACGCACAAGCTCTACCTCACGAAGTCTGGCCTCTCCCAGACAATTTCCTCGATGAAGTCATAGCGGCCGAATCGCAGCCGCCTCCAAGAACTCTAGCGCCCTCTCCTCGACAGAATACTCTTATAACCCCACCTCGTATACGAGATGAGCCCGAGGAAGCCTCGGGACAGGGAAATAAGGGTAAAGGAAGAGAGGACGAGACTATCATCGGAGAGCAACATACTCGGTACGAAAGCTTTGCGACAGGAGCCTCAAGTCGGCCTCGTTCTTCTCTACCTGCGCAGTTAACTCTTCAAAATGTGGAGCATCCGCCTTTTCGAAAAGCTGGAGATTTCTTTGAACGGTTCAATAAACCATTGGCTACGTACGTGTCACAGGTGTTACCGTATACGCCAGTACGCACGGCCACTCAGGTTTCTATGGCCAGAGGCGACGTCACCCAAGGATTGGGGCTTCCCGGGGATATACCGGGAGCAGACCCGCTCCCTTCAGAACCGGAAAATGTCGCCGAGCAGATTCAAGTGCAGAGAACACCCGAGGCAGATACTTCCTCCAAAGAAGTAGCGACGTACCTCGCTCCATCGATGTACAACGCGGAAACAGGAAGCGTCTCGGCTATGTCATACAAACGCAATCTCTACGCTCAACCTCCGCTTCAGCCGGCCTTCTCCTTAGATGCCATGGGCGTAAAGACGCAGCCTATCACCCAAGGCTTACCGGACCGTCAAACGCCTCCACACCTTCGAAGCGCGAATTTAAATAATTTCGCGACTCAACCTACACGCGTTGAGCGCACGGTGAACTTCGAGGAACGTGTACCTTGGGACAAGCGTATGGCTAGAGACAATGGTGATGAATTCCCGACCAGGCCTTCCAGTTCTTTACCTCTCCTCAAAGGAGAATGGCCCCGGAGCTCACCGTCGAAACCCGATCAGCAGAATCTTACTCCACCATGGGGCAGTAATTTCCCATTCGCGCCTCGCCGGAACACCCTCGTAACCGGTTTTCCCTCTAAACCTGATCCTCTTCCTGAAGATCCATCAGCCGGGTACTCGAACCACGGAGACTCGGCTGAACCAGCTGGCGGAGGAGTTCCTGGAGGAGGACCCCCGGGATGGCCTCCTTCACTAGGAGGAGCAGGAGGATCGGGAGGTGGACCCCCTGGAGGTCCCCCAGGATTTCCGGGCGGAGGGCCGCCCGGCGGATATCCTGGAATGCCTGGAGGTGGCGGAGGACCACCTGGAGGAGGGTTGCCTGGAAATTTTCCAGGATATCCCGGAGGAATGCCTCCGGGTGGACCCTATGGACCGCCTGGAGGTGGAGGACCACCTGGAGGGCCACCCGGTGGAGGCGGAGGGCCGCCTCCGGGGTGGGGTTACCCTTGGCAGTGGCACGGTTATCCCAACAATCCTCAAGGTAACCTGAACCTCGGGCCGAGGTTAAAGGAAGAGCTAAGGCCCGATCATTTGCCCAGCTGGGATGGGAACAAACATACCGCTATTGCATACTTCGCCGATGTTCAGGAATTAGCGGTAATGAATGAGTCGCTTCCCGCGGCCATGGGACGTTGGCTATGGACGCAGCTCAAGGACAACTCGCGAGTGAAGCGGTGGTGGATCCAGGTGTCGAGGCGCATGAAAACCTACATGATGGCCAACCACTTGAATTGGCTGAACGGTCTCAAATCCGTATTCCTGGGACGTCAATGGCAGTTGGAACGGAACATGGAATTCACGGAGATGTTCTTCCGTCAAAAGGGACATGAACGTGAAATGCCCGAGGATTACCTACAGAGGCGCATTATGTATGCTCGCGCTCTCCTGAACACGGATAACGGAGGACCCGAAGAAGCCCAGATCGTCCTTCGCAACGTACCCTCTAGCTGGATGACGACTCTGAATGTGCCGTTACCATTAAGCACGGACGATCTCACTCGAAGGGCTCAGGATAACGCCTTAGCTCTAATTGCTGCTTCGCGTAATTCCAGCGATTTGGTATCTAAAGAAGAGATACCACAGTTAGTCCGGCAAGCGATACGTGAAGAGAATGCCCGGCCCTTCCGGCCTAGAGCATTCCGCGGCCGTAATGATAGAGGCCAAGCGTCCGTCCATCTAGCTTCCGGGAACGGGGATGAAGCTGAAGAAGCTGATTTCCCTATCGTTAATGAAGATGACGAGGAGAATCTAAGTGCCCCGGACCAAGTCGACCCCGCCGTATCAGCACAAGTATTCGCTACGTTGGTTAAACGGCAGAGGGCTCCTCCGAAAGGAGGTTATCCTTTTCCTAAAGCTGATGGCACGAAGTCCCTTGTCAAACCACCTCCTTCACCTTGCAAGCTTTGTGGGAGTAAACATCATTGGGACCGAGAATGCCCTCACTGGCCGACTTACCTCAAGAAGAAGGAAGTAAATCTTTTGAGCGCGGGATTAGAGTCGGATAGGTCTCCGGAGGATGAACTCATGTATAATACTTTGTTTGAAGCGTACCTAATGGAAGCTATTTCTTCAGCTTATATCGTATCGCGCCAGAGCGAATGGTCGGAAGCCGACCATGAGACGATAGAAATGAGATCCATTGAGAAGCAGGTAGATAGTGGGCATGAAATCCCGTCCGTACGAGAAGTGCTGACAGCACGTACTCGAGGAAACCTCGAGAAAATCGTACGGACCCCCTCTCCTACAGTAGAGGAAGTGGAAGACAAGTATTACACTCAATTAAGGCTCCACGGTCGATCAAGTCCTAGCGACGGCAGTCTCATAGAACGAATTGAGGCATTGCAAGCCGAAACGCCTGAGATGGAGATCATCAAATTAAAGAGGAAGCGCACTTCTATCCCCGGAATGTCAGCCGTAGGCGTGTCAGTAGTGTCCATGAGAGGACGAATCATGATTCCCTCTGGACCTTTGCGCGATTTACGACTAGATTCATGCGCAGATATCTCTCTCCTCTCCAAATCGACTTATGATCAGCTAGTTAATCCGCCGGCCCTGAGGCAGGGGTTGAAGTTGAAGCTCGTGCAATTGACAGCTAAGGAGGCTTCCTTACATGGATATGTGATGTTACCCATTTTCGTGCACACGGTCGACGGAAGAGAACTCCAACTAGAAGTCGAGGCGTACGTGGTATCGAACATGTCGGTGCCCATTCTATTAGGAGAGGACTTCCACCAAGCTTATGAGTTGGCTGTTGAACGAAACTTGGAATCAGGAACTCGAGTATACTTCGAAGGACGGAAATACGAGGTTCTAGCGGAAAGAGTTCAAGAGTCAAATGGGAAGGAAGCTCGGATAGCGAAAAGGGTACTGGGGGCTCCACTGGCACGCTTTATTCTCGCCAAAGCTCATCGTCGGAACAAGGCGAAGCGCAGAGTCTTGAGAAAGGATGCGGAAGGTCCACGAAGCGTGCGGGTATCTAGTGACGTCAAAATTCCCCCACATTCAGTGAAGCGTGTACAAGTCTCCGCTAGCTTCACGGACGAGCGCACTTGGATGGTAGAGAAATCTATGGTAGCTTCGTCCAGAGCTCCCGTCTTCGTAGTTCCCAATACTCTTCTGAACCAATCGTCTCCGTACATCCCGGTAGCGAATACGTCAGCGCACCCTAAGATGCTGCGGAAAGGAGAAGTCGTAGGACATCTGGTCGACCCTGCTAAATTCCTGGATGCCCCCGGGAGTGTCGAGAATTCGGAAGCTTTAGCAAATCACGCAAGCGTCCTCAAGCAGTTAGTACACGCGAACTTAAACTTGCAATCTGAAGTAAGAGATGCGGAAGTCAGGGTTGCTCCCGAAAGGCCGACGGAAGCCGTCGAGCCAGAACCTCAGGAAGAGGAGATTTGGGGGCCCAAAACTGCTGAAGTGCCCGATCCAACCATATGGCCATCTCAAGACATGGAAGAGCTCCTCGATGTAGGGCAACTTCCGGAGGAGCTGAGAGAACGAGCTTGGGAAATGCTGCGACGCAGACAACGAGCATTTGGATTTGATGGAAGATTGGGAAAGCACCAATCGAGGGTACACATTCGTACCGAGGACGGACAAGTGCCTATAGCCGTGCCCATGTACGGGAGCTCTCCGGCCAAACGAATGGTTATTGAAGAGCAACTTAACGTGTGGTTTGAGCAAGGGGTCATTGAACCATCCGTTAGCCCTTGGAGCGCTCCGGTCGTCATCGTCTACCGAAATAACAAGCCAAGATTTTGTGTAGACTACCGGAAGCTCAACGCAGTCACTGTCCCAGACGAATTTCCTATTCCACGCCAGTCTGAGATTCTTTCTTCACTCTCAGGATCTCAAGTCTTGTCATCTCTGGACGCTCTAGCCGGATTCACTCAGTTAGAGATGGCCCCGGAGGATGTAGAGAAAACTGCCTTTCGCACGCACAAAGGGCTCTTCCAGTTTTTGAGGATGCCCTTCGGACTACGTAACGGCCCTTCGATCTTCCAACGCGTCATGCAAGAGATCTTGTCCCCGTACCTCTGGTTGTTTTGTCTGGTCTACATAGACGACATAGTGGTTTATTCGAGGAGCTATGAAGAACACATTGAACATTTGGACAAAGTACTCGGAGCCATTGAGAAATCAGGAATTACATTATCTCCGAAGAAATGTCATCTTTTCTATAGTTCCATCATTCTACTCGGACACAAAGTCTCTCGGTTAGGTTTGTCGACGCACAAACAAAAGGTGGAAGCCATCTTGAAGATGCCGAGGCCTACTAAGGTGGCCGAATTACGCACGTTCCTGGGGATGGCGGTGTATTTTTCAGCGTTCATACCACACTACGCTACACTTGCAACTCCTCTATTCTCGCTGACCCGGAAGGGAGCTGCATGGAATTGGCGTGCCGAACACGAAAGAGCCTTCGAAGAGATCAAGAAAGCTCTATCTCGTGCTCCGGTACTGGCGCATCCGGAGATGGGGAAGCCCTATCGGTTGTATACGGATGCTTCCGGAGACGGTCTAGGAGTTACTTTGCAACAAGTGCAAATAATGGCCTTGAAAGATCTGAAAGTAACAAGGACTTATGAGCGTGTCCGTCGGGCATACGAGTCGGGGAAGCCGGTTCCCAAGCTCACGACCACTTTATCGAGCAAGATTATTGACTGTGATTACGAGAGCTCCTGGGGAAGCTCTTTCGAGGATACGACCGTACAAGTCGAAAGGGTAGTAGGATATTGGAGTCGAACTTTCAAACCAGCGGAAAGGAATTATTCTGCAACGGAGAGGGAGGCTCTAGCCGCTAAAGAAGGGCTCGTAAAATTCCAGCCGTTCATCGAAGGCGAACGTATCTTACTCGTCACTGATCACGCGGCTCTTCAATGGGCAAAGACGTATGAAAACAATAATCGACGACTGGGAGCTTGGGGAACTGTCTTCTCGGCTTACGCTCCGGGCCTGGAGATCATTCATCGTCCGGGTAGGGTACACTCCAATGTAGATCCCATCTCTCGCTTGCTCGAAGGCGTGCCCAGTTATGTAACTCCTAACGACGAAGACTCACCCGCTCTAACGCTCGCCAAGTTGTCCGAGTCTCCTCTGAGGGGCAACTCCGTAGGAGAATTAGAGAAGTCCGTACAATTGGTATTAACGGACTGGAACGACGGCTTGTTTAATCCGCCACATCATTGTTTCCAAGTTACGACCCGTTCCTACAAGATGGCTAGTAAGAACCTAGATTCGGAACGCGCGACGAAGGACTACCTCTCGGGGGAGCCATCGTTGGAAGCCGACACAGGAGAGATCAGGGTGTCTGACCTGTCAGAGCATATCGATCTGTACGACAAGCAGCGAGCCTGGGAAGCCGCAAATCCCCCTCCTACTATTCATGTCCACATGGATAAGAGTTATCTGCAATCCTTTCTGCAAGGATATAAAGCGGATGCCGCTTTCAAGCAGAGATGGGAAAGTACTAGTACTTCTCCGGATTCTTGGGATGCGGGACAGCGATATTTCAAGGACGAGAAAGGACTGCTATACTTCAGAGATGCGGATTTCCAACCCCGGCTTTGTGTTCCCAAATCCCTGCGAGCCAGTCTGCTCCTTCAAGCTCATGAATCTCCATTCGAATCGGCTCATGCCGGCGCAGAGAAGCTATGGCAGCTCATGAGCGGAAAATTCTTTTGGCCTTCAATGAAGAAAGACGTACAACGGTTCTGTGACACCTGCGATGTATGCCAGAAAATCAAGCACAGGAACTTTACTAAGTTCGGCCGTTTGATTCCGAATCCAGTTCTGCGACGCCCCTACGAATCTGTATCGCTGGATTTAGTGACTGGCCTACCTTGGTCGCTAGAGTTCAATGCTGTCCTGGTTACAGTCGATCGAATGTCAAAACATGCGCAGTTTATCCCTACTACGACTGGCCTAACAGCCGAAGGATTCGCGAAGCTTTTTGTCAATCATGTCATCTGCAGGTTCGGCGTGCCCGATAACATAGTTTCCGATCGTGATCCTAGGTGGACTTCTGACTTCTGGAAAGGGGTGTCGAAAGCGCTCAAAACTAGAATGTCTCTATCATCCTCGCATCATCCTCAGCACGATGGACAGACGGAAATCGTAAATCAGAAGCTGGAGATCATGCTACGCGCCTATGTCGCTACGGACAAGACGAGTTGGGCCGAATGGTTGCCGCTGCTTGAACACGCTTATAATAATCTTCCCCATTCGTCCACGGGGATGAGTCCTCATTTCGTACTCTATGGGTTCCAACCCAAATCCAGCTTAGATTTTGCGCAGGCAGAAGGAGCGGAAGCCGCTCCGCAGGACGCATTATTGAATGACCGATCCGATGATTTCGTGCGACTCATGCAATACCATAGGGAAAGCGCGAGGATGGCTCTCGCGCGAGCTCAGTTGAAACAGAGCGAATCCTACAACAAGGGTAGACGAGAGTTAGAATTCAAGGTCGGAGACCAAGTCCTGGTGAATCCTCATTCTTTGGAATGGTTGGAAAGTAAAGGGGAAGGGAGCAAGCTAGTACAGCGTGCAGTTGGTCCATTCGAAGTTCAGGAGCGTATTAACCCCAAAGTCTACCGTCTCCGACTTCCCGACAATTACCCTGGCTCCAATGTCCTTAATCTCGAACATTTGCGTCTGTACAGACCATCGGATCCCGAATTCGGGCATCGCACTGTGTTACCAGACACCCGTTCAGACAAGCCAGCTTCTGAAGAATATCATGTCGATAAGATTGTCGGTCATCGTTACGATAAGCGCAGGAAGCAGATGCTCTACCTCATTCGTTGGGAGGGGTATTCGCCGCTATACGACTCATGGGCAACCGCCACGGATTTACGGAACGCACCCCAACGATTATTCTCTTACCAACGGGACGCGGGCTTGGCAGGTCCTGCTAAACGATGAAGCAGGATCGCCTCCATGTATATAATTTCTTCTGATTTTATTTCTTGATGTACTATTCATCGCTAAGAGCACCGCCTTTTAATTCTATCTTACTTATTCTACGCGACGCGACTGCAGCACGTGACCCCGCCGGGCGCCACCGCCTCGAGGCGCGCTTAGACGGAGAACGGACGACTCGGGTCCCTCTTCTTTGTCTCGAACCATCACCTCGCCTCTACCCCGTCAAACGCAAATGTCGTCGTGGGCACAACCATCGTATGGTTGGGGAGCGGAAGCCGCTCCCACGCCCCCGCTGGCAGGGAAACTGCGAGACATTGCGCGTCGACGGCGCGCCGGAGACCCCAAGGCAGTTTACGATGAATCGGTCAAGCCATACAGCATAGTGACGTCCGGAGGATATCTCGCCGAAGTATACACGTCTTCAGTTCCAGGAGTTCAATGGGTGGGATTCGGAACGGATCCAACGCCGTGCGGACGCTCGCCGGTGCCCTTACCTTCCCGAACTGCTTTACACGCGACTCCCCCATTTCGTTATCGATCGGACGGTCCAGACATTCCCATCGAATGGTGGGATTACAAACGACCTTGGCTGGCTTATCGCCCGCTGCCCAACGATAGCACCAACGACGAGTGGGTGTATAACGATGAAGCGGACGGGAACGGCTTCGTACGTGTCGGCAACGACCGGTATCAATGCGCTCCGAAGGCCTTATCGTGGTTAACGGAGTACACAGGCCATATGATGCAGATCGGAGAGGCCATGCAGAAGTACTTGGGTTACGATGCGGCTCCACTACGTATCCCTGCCATGACCCGAGAGCCAGCGGTTAAAGGCGACCTCAAGAAACAACTCTCGATCATTCGTCGTTCTATGCACGAGTGGATGGCTTTCGTGGTATTTCTCGCAACTCATGCGGGTCATGGCTGGGAAGCAATCCCTCTCCCCGTAGCTGGTTGGACCAATACGATCATCATTTGGCTTTCAGGAGAGCGCGTGGGCACCCTCATAGACTTTCATCTCCCTCGAATCACCTGGCCGAATGTTCAAGAACTCTACCTTCATGGCGCGAACCCTCGGTATCTGTGGCACTTTGGGTTGGAGAAACCTGAGTTGGAAGTGCTCAACCCTCGCAATCTGGGTGCGCGAGAAATCGGAGCGGTAACACGTGAACGAGATAAACGCTTGCGCAAGTGGGAGAAAAACGCCGAGAACTTGAAGCATAGGACAAACGAACTGCTCCGCAAAGACCGTATTCGAAAAGTCAGTGAAGTCCGTCGCTGGCACGAACAGATGGATTCGGACGACCCCTCCACGAGGCGGTACATCGCAGCCAAGCACGTGAAGGATGGCGAGTACATGGGATGTGCGGTTCGGTTGAATCATCCTGAACCTGGGGACGGTACCGTGTTCGTCGACATAACCGACTTCCGTGCGACCAAGGAGCTGCCGGGCGAATGGGAGATGCTCCCGCTTCCCGCCTATGACCAGGACGAAGAAGACGATTTCATCGAGTCTATATACGGGAAGAACATCGGTCCCATGAGGCCGCCGGCCGATCCTCCAACCCCTTCAACTGCCGAGCCGCGCGCCTCATCGCCATCCGGGAAAGGGAAGCAGAGAGCACACGTCGACCCATCATCCCCACTCCGCGAAAGCGACGCGGATGTTGAACATCAGCTGCATCAAGAAGAGGCCGACGTTCAAACCGCCATTCGTGTCTCTCTCCAAACTCTCCATCACGGGCCTGGAGAAAGTTCGTCGCAACGTGCCTCATCGGACGTGGTTATGGAGGACAGAACTGGACAGTCCGGTTCTGCGAAGAAGGATAGCTCTTCTTCATCCTCCCGCGGACCAACCACGCCCATCGAGACACGCGGACGTAAAAGACCTCGAGAGGACAGCTCTCTCGAGGGTGGATCGAGCGCTCGATCTCTTCTTGATCGTCTGACGGGTCCCACATCAATGGTTGAGAGTATATCGAGAGAATTTGACACTCCAAAAGTTCCAACGTTGCTGGCTCGCATGTCCCACGGAATTTCTGTTAAGCCCGCATCTTTGTTGTCGCGGTTGGATACAGTGCCCACGACTTCACTGATGGACAGAATATCCGAGACGCGCGGCGATCGGTCGACGGCCATGGACACCGAGCCTGTTTCCCCCGCTCCGGCCAACGTCAGCTTAGAGGAGCAGCCCGTCACTGTTAATACGGAAGTGTACGGGCCATCTTCACCGCTGCATGGGGTCGCTACGTTCTCAGCGGCTATCTTACGTCCTTCGGAGACTCCGTTGTCCATCCCGCCCACCACTCCCATCCTTACGGGGCATATTCACTTGCTGTCGCGCTCGAAACTGCGAGTAGCGATGTGGAGAGATGCCTGCACTGCACCCTGGCCAGACGTGATTGCCTTCATGCTCAGCAAAGGCATTTCCTTCCGATGGAGCTATCCAAAGAGTCGTTTACCGCGGCCACTCCCAATCCTGCCGGACAGCTGGGCGGCGTACGCGCACGTCAACCTCACCCAAGTTCGTTGGTGGGAGGCACGCGCCAACGTCTGGGACGCGTACCTCGCGACTGTGCGCGACCTCATGACACAGCCTAACGCACGCATGTTCCTCCAAGCGGGTGGCATTTCTTGGAGACTCGCCCTTCAATTTGGGCCTCCTAGCCTGTTGGAGGATGCGGGTACGGGGCCTTCGCGGCTAGTAACGGAATATGGCATTGGCGACGCGACCACCACTCCAGTTCCTAGCTGCTTCGACCGCACGACCCCATCAGAGGTAGATCGGCTGTATGGAGGAAAGAGCGGACGAAGCCTTTGGCCGAGACAGAAGGACTTCTTGGACAGTCGCGCATGGAACGGTGAATGGTCATGGTCCAACGAAGTCTGGTTCACCACACGTCTGAACAATCTCTCCGCGGCGAAGCAAGACCTCACCCTCACGCCGACACAGTGGACTAAGGAACTGCGTAATGCCTTGCGCCCAGCTGAACGACGTGCACTGGACGGTGTAGGCTCGGAAGCACATGCCGAAGGCCAGATCAACGCGGACCCCGACATCGCAGCCCTGGGAATCCTCGACTTGGGCGCGCTGCAGGCCTCTTGGGACAATTCGAGCGAAGCTTCCAACGCCGAGACTGGGGGGGCTTTGTGACGGGAGAAAGAGGCCCGGAGGTAACGCGGGCAGAAGGTCATCAGTCTCGACGCAGGACGCTATTAGATTACTGTACAATAGATTAGATTAGTCGGAGTTTGAAGATGTCTGTAAGTATATAAGTCGTGTACTGACAGCATCGTGCATCAACAATACAACGTGTTTCTTTTTCTTTCTCTTTTTCTCGTCTCGTCCTCTTCCTCAATTCTCTTCAAGTCTCCCTCAAGTATAGTAGTTGCTAGTCGACTACGAGAATCGACGACGCGACGACGCGACGAGTCACGAGCGCGTGAGGCTTCTCGAGCGCCAACAGCGCGCCCACAGAACCACACACGCGCGACGCACTTGGGCCGTCGGCGCCTCGCCCTTCTCTCTCTCGAGCCAGTCACCAGGAGGAAGCCTCCTAACGACTGAGCTCCCGCTCGGGCCTCGCGCCTACGGGCGTGATCACTTCTCCTCGCCCTCCACTTCTTCCGTGCTACGGAGGAGGTCTGTCAACACGGGGAAGCCCCGTACCGACAGGACAACACACCTTTGGTTCCTCCCTGGGCTCGTCTCTCGCCCGTCCTACGCCCGAATCTTGAGACTCACCTATCAGAGGCGTCTCACGGACTCTGACCCGCAGCAGGGCGACCCGGAGCTCCCTCCCGCCATGATTGCATACGTTGCGGCCCTTGTAAGTCAGCTGGCAACCCGTATTATCTATCTTTGACTTGATTCTCCAGGTGTGGTCCGTGCTCAAGCAGTGGCAGCTAGGCATGTTTAGCAAGGACAGCGTCTCAGGTGACAGCATCGCCGCAGTATACGAAGATCTCAATGCAACTTTGGCAAGAGCACGAGAGGAGAACCCGACGGGCTATCACAACACGATGGCCTATATTTACCTGGCTGTCAGGTGTGTGTGCGAGCCTTGTCACAGTGTGAGATCACTGGCAGACATTCATGACACTGACCTCTGGCTGAATCTAGAGGCTTACTTTTGCCTGAAGGCGCTGAAGATCCAGCGGTCCAGGTCGCAGGTGTCGCGAGCGCAGCGGTGGACTTCGCGTCCATGGGCTCATCGCTGAAGTTCCGTCGTCGTGCTTGATCTCTGGCGTCGTCACCCCGCCCCTCTAGTAAGTGTCTATTGTGATTTATTGGCCATAGTTTAACAGACTCTACTTTCTCGGATGTAGCCAGCTCCGAGGCATTGGTAGTATGATACATGTCCGTGCTGTCTGCATTTATTGCATGCATATGCCCACTATGTTCACTAATTATGCCTAATGATTATGCCTAATGATATGCCATGTGGTTACCAATAATTAGTCCTAATTAGCTGGCTGGCAACCTAAACAGCCTGGTGTGATTTAGCAACTCTTAGGTGTAGGTTAGTACTAATTAGTAGTAATTGGTACAACAATTATGGGGGGGCTAAGGTAACCCTAACAATAAGGTGACATTGGGTTAATTAGCACTAATTAGTACTACTTAGCCCTGAATTAGGGGGGGATGGTTTCCCAGATGCATAACGCGCAACTTAGCTCAAGCGGTTATACGACCTCCACGTGTATTTCGAGGCATTCAAGAAATTGCTATTGTACAAGACGTCAACGTTGCCACCCGATCACTTCCCCTACTCCCCCTGCCCATCGTACCGATTCCCATCTTCATCGAAACCCTCCGGCACTATCGACCGCCAATCTCCCGCCTGGTAGTACCACTCCGGATAGTTCAAGAGGCTCAGCTGCGACAGCCAAGCCGCCTCTATCATCAGCGAGCTCGCGTACGCCCGTGCCATCGCGGTGTGGATCTCCGAGCGCTGTTCACGGACGGATTGCCTGAGAGCGGGATCAATGTCCGCGTCCTCAGGAACTCCGTTGATCGTCTCGTGTTGCTCGTGGAGCATTTGCGGTGCGCCGTCAATACGCCAAGCATATGGAGACGGACCAGGAGGCATCCTGCCCTTCGGAACACCGTTCTTGACGAACCACCGCATCACCTTGGCGTGCACATGGATCTTACGCGCATGATCTACCGTCAAAAGAGGAGTCCAGATCAATACCATCGACAAAAGAGGAAGAAGAGCACATACCGTCTGGCACCACCTGGTTATCGTTGGCGTCCGGCACCTGCGGCGCAACATTGGCCACAGGCGCGGCCGCGACTGCCACCGGCTCCCACGGAATCAAGTCCTCGCTCTTCAATCTAGAGAGAGCCGGAGAGACCTCGCGCCCCAGAGTAGAGGGCCCCGCGATGTCCGCCACGATTTCGATATCGTCCGAACTGGCGGCGCGGTGTTCTAGAACCAAGACCGGAGGAGTTGAGCACGGCTCGGACAAGAAGAGCGGTGTATGCCCACCCTGGATTGTTGCCTGCGTCTGCGAGAGCGGCCCCGAGTCCTCCACGATTTCGACCATTTGAATATCGGGTTCCACGGTCAACGCTACCTCGGGAACAGGAGCCTGGCGCGACGGCCCACTTGCCGAGCGCTCCGGCTCAGCGCGACCTAAGAAGAAATCAACGTCAATACCGAAATACACATTCCCTCACGACTACGCCACGTACCTTTCCTTTTGCCCGCCCCAGGAGGCTTCGAACGAATCACCACGGACATCATCGCCTTCACCTTTTTAGCAGGTGGCGGAGCAATGACCTCCTCCTCCGCGGCCCGACGCGCTTCGATTTCAGGCAGGAACTCCGCGATGACGGTCGATTTCTTGTTGAAATCGGCACCACGACCCAAATTATCTATTCCAACCGACGCATTCAATATCGCAATCCACGCAGCTCAAGAAGAAGGACTTACTCGTCGTGTTCCGGCCCTGCCACTTGCACGGCTGCTTGTCCTTCCGGCACCGCGGACAATCCACCGAAATACGCGGCTTGTCAAGGGTCCGCGACGGCGAACAAAGTTCCGCCCGCTCGTCCGAGAGGCGACACGCGTCGCAAACCTATACCCAGCTCGAAATCAGCGCTCAAGGCTTCCACTCCCCATCGAAATAACGACTCACCGCCGGATACCAATTCCCCTTCGTATCGTACCAAGCCGAGAGCCCGTTGTTCAAATCCTCAAGGATCTCGTCCGCCTGCTTGCCTTGGATGTACCGCCACTCCACTTTGGTCAGCTTCCGCAGCTTCTCGACGAGCGTCGGAGGCTTGGCAGCCGCCTTCGCCTTGCCCTTGCCTTTCGAAATAGCGAGGGGCGGCGGAGACGATTCACGACCCTCAGGACGGAGCCTAGCCTTACCCTTGCCCTTCGAAATAGGACGAGGCGGCGGCGACGACTCGACGACCTCCGAGAGCTCGTCCTCACCCTTGTTACCCTTGTCTCCGACCTCCGACACGATCTCCGGCAGAGTCTCGACCGGCGGCAGCAAGAAAGCGTCCTCCACAGGCGCGACCACGCTAGGTCCCGCCACCGGAGACGCAGCCGCGTCGACAGGATCCCCCGCAGCAGCAAAGAACGCGTCTACCGAGGCATTGAAATTGTCCTACAACAGCGTTAGGAACGCCAGTCAAGCAGCACGACAACGAAGACATACCTGGTCCATTTCGGGCACGACAGTAATATATCCGAAGGACTTGGCCTTCCAAGTCTCCTCTCCGTGTTGCCAGGCGATCTCCTTGAACTCCTGGACGAACTCTTGAGTTCGTGTAGCGCCGTCCGGGAACTTATGCGTCTGGGCCTGTCGATCAAGAAGCATCAATCATCAAAGAAGACAAACGATCAAAAGAAGCACTTACCAACGCTTGGGCGACACGCAGGCACCAGTTCAACTTGTCAGCTGAGCTGGCCGCAGGATCGAACTCGTTGAGACACTTGCGGATGACGGCCAAGCAGGGTGCAATAGGAACAGGAAGGTCGGACATGTGCAGTGAGCGCCAGGGAACAAGGACAACAAGAGGGAATGCGGGCCAGAATATCGCATTCCGCCTCCTTTTATGCCTTTCCGCTCGGCCGCACGTCCCTTTCTATTTCGACTACTCCCGCACACACACCACAGGCCACGACTTCGTCGCAATTCGTTTCAACTCGAAATCCCACGCAACATCCCCGCTGTCCACGCAGCTTCCCCGCCCTCTTCGACTTCAGGAAACCATCGTCGCCTTTTTGATCCTATTTCCAACGGCCCCAGACCACCGCCTCATGTCAAACTCAATCATGACGTCATCATTTCGTTTCAAGCATTTCGAGTCCCCCACGCAACACTTGCACTCCCACGACATTTGCCGACCTAGGCTTACCACATTCCGACACAACTTCCTTCGCCTCCGGCAAACCCCGCTATTGGCTCCCACACTTTCGAAAAGTCTTAGAGACTTGCGACAAAAATATCCGACGCTTCAACAATTCCTCCGCCGCAACACATCCTTCGAAAAGGAAAAGAAGCCCTCGACGCAAGTATCTTATGGACCTGACACGCGACCACATCGCACATCTCGCATCAACGCCCAGAACACGACGCCAACACGCGCCCATCCCTTTTCGTAATACGCCACACACATCTTCCTTCATTGCCGAAGCTCGGCATGGTCGGAGGCGGTTCAGTATGCCATCATGTACAACCTGGCGCCGACGGCTTTCGTATTCCCTCCCGCCCGCGTATTCCTTTCGAGGCGTCACTCCCTCTACATGCTGACCGAGGACGGTCAGTATTTCAATAAGGAGGAGGTGATACGCCTGCCCAGCCGTCTAGCGGAGAAACACCCAAATTTTGGCATTTTTGGCATCTTCCGAAATCACGTGACCTCGGCCTGCCGGCCTCAGCCAAGACCGCCCGTCGTACGTCCCTCCCTTCAATTTACACTCGGAATACATCGGATACCCCGCTCGACTTTACGATACACCACCAGCGCCTTACGATATAAGCGCTAGCGCGCTAAACGCACTTCGCCCCCTAGCGGCGATCGTAAGTCGGAACTAAACCTAAACCGTCCGTAATTCAACGATCCTCTCTTGCCACATCCCTCGTATACTCACTCCCCCGCGTCCACTTCGTACACCCCGTGATATCTGACCCACGTCTACCGCGTTTTAGATCGTATTTGTCTTCACTATGTCACGTCCGTACGATACGGATTTCTGACTCGCTTGTCGTACAAATAGTTCTGAGTCGCTAGACAGACAGAATAACAAGTTACTATTCCCCCTCGTACTCAGGATCTCGAAAGAGCGCCTGAAGTGGTCTGACTTCACCACAACCCGTCGCTCTAGCTCTTAGACGCATGAAACTTCGACACCAATACCACGCCGCAATATCAATACAAATACCAATACCACGACCCTCGACAAATCCCCTCTTGCCCTTCGAAATCTCCCTACGCCTCGCTACTCTCCCCCTCGACACCCCGCACCTTCAACGCAGAGATCAGGCCTATATACGCCCCTCTGTTCCTTCGTCACCGCCTCATACTTCGTCCCTCTCGCCCTCGATATATTCCCCCGACCATTGCCACCGCTGCGTAATTCCCCTTCGACTCTCGAAATAGTCCTCGCGTCCCCTCCGACATTCCTAGCTTCCGTGACACATTCTTGGGAGCTCGCCCGTCGCGTCTCCAGCACTGTATCATTTCGGTGATCCGTGCCGTGTCTAGCTCTCGCACTATCGTCCTCTCCCCCAGCCTCTCGCGCCCTCCGATCCAAGTCCTAGTCACTGTGTCCCACTCGTACACCGAGCAGGATTTGCCGTGCGTAGTCTCGGGACCCTGACTGCACTCCCTCAACTCGATACGTTCACTACTGCGCTCTGAGGATTGGACATCAATATATATCCGCCTCACTACCAGTTGGACGCCCATCACCGATGGACTCATCTACGTTGAATCACGTACCGGAGGACAAGTCTTGTGCATACCAGAAAGATGCTGGGGGAACGACGACTGCGGGAAGTCGTAATCGACGCGGCACATACGATCGTCGGACACCTAGGGTATCAGAAGACAGCCGATTATGCGCGTCGCTGGTACTGGTGGCCCAAGATCGGGCGTGACATCGAGCGATTTTGCACTACGTGCCCAACGTGCCAGACCACGAAGACGAGCAACTTACCGCCCGCTGGACTGCTGCATACAATGCCAGTCCCGACGCGACCATGGGAATCCATTGGCATGGACTTCGCAGGCCCCTTCCCTGAATGCGAAGGCGCCAATTACCTGTGGATAGTAATATGTCGGCTCACCTCCATGGTGCACCTGGTGCCAATCATAACCACCACGCGCACAACGGAATTGGCCCAGTTATACTTCCGAGAGATCGTCCGTTTGCATGGAATCCCTCAGTCCATTGTATCAGACCGTGATTCAAAATTCACTGCGCTGTTTTGGAAGGAATTGCATCGGCTAGTGGGAACTAAGTTGCTGATGTCCACGGCATTTCACCCGCAGACCGATGGCGCCTCGGAGCGAGCGATACGAACGATAGCCCAGATATTACGAGGCGTAGTCAAGCCTGACCAGACTGACTGGGTGGCCAAACTACCACTAGTGGAATTTGTGATCAACTCGAGCATCAGCGCAAGTACAGGATACGCACCGTTCGAACTGAACTACGGATACATGCCGTCGATTATGACGGAGTTGCAGCCGGTGGGGACATTTGAGGGAGTGCGCCAATTTGTGAATGCCGCCATCGAGAACCTATCCCGAGCACACGATGCGATTATCGAGAGTAGAGTGCGCCAAACGTACCACGCGAACCAAAAGCGTCGGGCAGAAGCCGATATCGCCGTAGGCGACCGCGTGTACCTTAGCACGGCTAACCTGCGCCTACCTAAGGGACGCGCAAGTAAGCTTTTACCGAAGTACGTGGGTCCGTACGAGGTTACGGAAGCGCACCCGCAGAGCTCCAGCTACAAGCTGTTACTCCCTGAGGGTCTTCGCCGGCGCCGAATACATCCGGTGTTCCACGCTTCCCTGCTGCGTCCGCACGAGCCCAATGACGACGCTTTATTCCCCAGTCGAGAAGCCGCTCGCGTATACGACTTCGGTGAACCTGACCATGAGGATGAATGGGTAGTTGATGCCATCGTCGCCCACCAGTGGAAGGGAAAGACAGTAGAATTCCAGGTCCACTGGGCCCTAGGCGACTACACGTGGGAACCATTACGAAATGTTGATGAGCTTGAGGCACTGGACGTATACCTCCGATTGGTGGGAGTCGAGCAATGGCGAGACTTGCCGCGCCCCCGGACCGCTAACCGGCGCTAAACCTCGGAGCCTAATCTCTGCGATCTCCAGAAGATCCGGATTAGACTACCCGGGATCTCACTCGGCTACTACAACCCTGCTCAATGTTCGCTCTCCGCACCCATGAATATAAGGACTACCACCCCGTATGCTGCACTCCGGTTAATCCAGCATGCACGAACCACCCGGCTCCTCCACGGCCACCCCCAATTCAGCTCCCACCATGTCTCCCCAGCTCATGAATATCGACAGCGCGGAGTCGGCTATTATTGCGGACACCGCCTCCGAACCCTCTGTCGCCTTGTTTTCTGTTGACGGCGTCGCCGACTCGGGACCAGCTGTCCCCGGTATCCCCGGCACAGACATCGTCGTCAACCTACCCAACATGGGGCAACCGTACTGGACATTACACCCGGTACTCAGGGTCCCAACACACACCCATCTCTGCCCCGAGTGTATTGCGTTTATCAATCACCAGGGCCCAGGCCATCCATCCTGGCCGCTCGTGCAGGAACAACTGCGCATTCATCAACGCGCCCAGTACGAGGCTGGCATATCGCGCGGGCTGGCCCATGCATCAGAACGCATTGCCACCGCCGAAGACATTCGTCGCTGTGCCGAGGACAACGTGCAGCGGCTACTACGCCAGCGGGACGTTGCCCGCGACTCTGACGCGGCAGCCCAGGATCGCATCGCCGGATTACAAGCTCAGCTAGAGGCCATCAGACTCGAGCACGCGGAGCTCATGCGCGACCACGCACAGGCCGAGCAGGCCCTCGATCACGCTCACGCGCAATCACGCGCACGATCCCCCGTCGCTGATTCCACATCGATCAGCTCGACTCGCCGGCGATCGCCTCGCCGCGCTTCCAAGAAACGCCGTCGCGCATCCCCGACACCTTCGGGCGACGCACCACACCGCGTACAGACTGCCCCCTTTCCCAAGCCCGCAAGTTCCCACCCTGCGACACCCAGCTGGACCTCCGTGCCACAGGCAGATATCCGCGGTGCGATGTGGGACACTTGGGTGCCCCTCGGCGCAGAAGACGTCACGTTCGCCTTCGGACGCGCTGCCTCCGATGCGTCGGCGACGGCCCGCCTCCGCGTCCTCGCGTTAGCTGCTAGCAACCTCTCGGTGGACCGACGCTCCACGGTTATGCGTTTTCTAGTGCAGCAGTGGGGCGCACGACGCGACAGCTTGGCCACCCCACACGACCCGCACCCTAGTCCAGCGCCGGCACCACCAACAGTCGTCTCCAGAGGGGGAGGGCGCGCGCCTGCTCACGAACATCGTGGCAATCAGCCCGGTTACAGCTCTACGCAGAGCGCAGTGACTACATCAGACGTCCCGAACGCGTGGACTACGGTCAAATCGGGCAAGCAACGCATGAATCCCGCACCTAGCCGCACTACGGCACCAGCGACCGCAACGGCACCACGACAGCGCCGCTCGAGGGCACCGGCATACAACGCCCCGATTGAGGAATGGATCGCATTTATTCGCGACCAACCACTTCGTTGCCCTCAAGGAGTACCCATGCATCCCGACAATGGCCCACTCCGAGGCACGCCCGTACATCGTCTACTCGAACGACATCTCGAGGTACGCTGCAACGGACCGCAAGGTCGTAAAGACGACGAGAGAGAGAGAGTTGTGGACGATGGGTGACCCGCTGCATGGAGTTATTTTCCATACGCGGACTTTATGAGCGCATCCTTCACGCTATGTGCGTCAAGGTGAATGGAACGCTGCCTACTATCCGTCCCTACGTGCAGGACACTCACAACCTGTCGTTCGAGGATGTGGCGCTCCATTTCGCGAGCCTTGGATACCAGCCGCGATCGGCGTCCATTACGGAGATCGAGGAGTACTCGACACACCGACGCAACCTTATAGAGGGCCGGTCGCCATTATCGTCCGAGGAGTGGACCGTATCCCCCCGACTATCCGAGATGGCGGTCCGCTATCCCCCTGTCAACGCTTACAGTCACGCCACGGGACCTCAGCGTAATCGCTACCCGAACATGGCACTTGATTTGCGCGTCACGAAGAGCACCGACCGCGTGACTACGCCGGAGGGCCCTGCGTTATCACCATCTTCGGGCTCCATGTCCCCCGACTTCCCTGCGCATTACGTGCCCCCCACGCCACGTGCCATGCCACTCGCTGAGGACGTCATCGGGACACCAACCCCTCTGGCTCTTTCATGGGCAGACGAACCGTACGCTGTGAATAACATCGCCGGTGCGTCGGTTACTGCGTCAGCTGGCGGGTCATCGACTGACGCGATACAGGGGGCAGCTGTGAATAACACTCCCACCATTTCATCACTCGTGAACCCTGTCAGCGTGCCGCTTCCCAAGTCGAGGGCGGCGACCCCTATGGACGCATCAGACTAGATATTATGGACCGTGGCTCGGTCCAGTGGGGGAGGGTGTAACACGCGCGCATCTACACTGCGTGCGCCGTTGTACCGGAAGTATTTACATATGTTTGGATGCCGTAGCATTAGCAGTAGCGCCTTCCTGTTCGGGAAGGCCATCTTCTTATCCTGTACATCCACTCCATCCCTACGGCATCCATCGAGTTCTCGTGAATAAACGTGGATTCTGTTCATCTGGAGTGAACCGCAAGATATCAAGATAACCATTTGTTACAATGAGCTTGAGATCTGAGCTGGACATGGTTGGAGGACAATGGCACGACTGTGGACATACTTGGCAGTCACAGAGTTATTGGAGTGGTGTGGCGCACATTTTCTAATGACAATCTTGATGATCAAAATGTCCTATGAAATCTCACCAAGTTGTGACAGCTGTGGCCCGAGATGCTTTACTCAAGGTTGCGGGGTTACAGTCAAAACAATGTGTGAGTGGTCATGTTCTGATTCCATATTTGGAATCAGTGCTTTCGAGAAGAAAAATATGACGTCGGAGTCCGAAGTAAAGTACAGTTCCCGGTTTCACCCGGGCACACACCCGAGTTTTCCCAGTCAACAGTTCTACTATTATATCTTCGTGACAACAAGTTGGATTTGCGATTGCTTTGTACCATTGGAAAGCTACGAGGAATAGCTTTCGAATGGTGGTTGTTTTATGAGATTTGAATGAGCAGATCATGAGGAGTTAGTTACGATTACTCTTAATTACGATTACTCTTAATTGTTTCTTTCTTCAACCAAGTCAGGCCAAAACGTGAACACATTATAAGTCGCTTTAGGAAATAGATCCCACGGTCAAGTTGCGTCGTCCCAACTGCCTTTTTCAGTAATTCTTAGCTAAGCAGGTCCTGCCGCACCTTGCAGGATCCTCACACTTCAACTATAGCACTAGCATGGTTCTCATGACGAGTACTCTTCATTATGATTCCTCCTAATCATTTATTTCCTTCATCAGTCAGGCAAAATGCATGCATTAGAAAGATTGCTCTAGGAGATATGTCCCAAAGCTTGGACTAAAGTCAAGTCGTGTCATCCCACCTGCCTAATTCTGTAATTCTTAGCTAAGTAGCTACTGCCTGCCCTGTGATTTACACACCTTTGCACTGCAAAGACACTCGTGTCTGCGAGTATTTTGCATTTTCCAAGCTAATTAGCATTGATATACACATGATACCAATTGTTCTCAAGTCAGAAGAGAAGGCCTTCTAACTTCCCTTTTTGGTAACATGTTCCCACGGGGTGACAATGGTGAGGTTGGCAATTGGGAGGGCTCTAGTTGCTAACTACCATGCATTATATATACCAGAAGTGTTGAAAGGATGTTGATCATGTGAATAGCCAATAATATAATTCCTCAACAAGCGTGGGAAAATGACGCAGTTGAATCAGGCAGACTGGGATTTTTGCCGGTCAATGAGTCATTGCTTCCTAATCCCGGGGATAAAGTACCCGGTTACCCGGTAATTGAGCAATTTTTAGCTAAGTAGCTCCTGCCCAATGTTTTTCAACACCTTCTCACTTCCAAAGACACTCATGTCTGCAAGTATTTTGCGTTTTGCAAGCTAACCAGCAACAATATGAACATGTTTTCAATTGTTCTCGAGTCAGCAAAAAATACTGCACGATTTCCATTTTAGGTAATATTTTCCCACGGGTAGGCCAAACACGCACCATGACACATCTCCCGGCACTTTCAACTGTGTGCAGGTTTAAACGCGTCATGGTGCACAAACCCGGCTCCTACAATACCCGGGCTGAATAATTATATTATTGAAAAGTCGCACAGAGGGAGAATTGAACCTACAACCTCTTGGTTCTTTATATCAACCAATAGTATTGACCACTACACTACAAGGCCATTCAGCTTTGTAGGATATGTACAGTACTTGTTGACCTTCTATCTTCTCCTGCCCTACAAGACAATTTGCTCTTTGCATCAATTTCTTTCCCCTTCTTTGGTACTTTGGGAAAAGATATATATATATATAAAGCTACAATTATTGTGATTTGCAAAATGGATGAGATTCACTGAAAAAAAGAGTTCAGAGGTCTTCGACCCGTGGGCTGCGGCGCCACCAGGTGCCGTGGCTTCGCTCTTGACTCCAACGCTTACACATCACCGCTGCTTCCCACAACATGTATCTCAGCTTCTACTGCACCTGTGGAGGTGGTTCTGGGCTCAATCGAGATAGTGATGTATACTATCATGACTGATTCACATATACATGCAATTCTATGGTGCTACTATGGATAGAAATTACATACATGTGAAAATGAAATACAACTCTTTTGCCGTGAAATACAGCATCAGATAAACTCTTGGGCATCTTAGGAATACATGACATCCAAGCCCTTGATTGAGCCTGGAACCGCCTCCATAGGCGTAGTGGAAGCCAAGATACACATTGTCGATGTTGTGTGGCGCGTCAGCACAACGGTGACGGCACTGATACACATCGCTCCATGCTGCGAGGCGATCATTACAGAATTTTCGCACTTTCATCAAGTCGACAGACACACAATTCTGAAGATCGCAGCATCGCACAGCAGTGCTCCGACCACCTGATTAGTTCTTCCAACCGCTCGCAAGATTGGAGTCTTGCAGAGCAGTCACGCAATCGGAATCATACCTTGAACACCACACTCGCGCCAGCGACGCTGTCGCACGCAGCACACACAGTCATCCGACCACTTGCTCGTTGTTCCAACTGCCACCACGTGACCTCGAGCACAGCACCTCCCACAGCTGTCACAACGCGTCGGAATTCCATCAGACATGTTTACTGTTGAGATTGTCATCAGAATGTATGCACGATGCCACTCCAGTCACTGTGACATCTGTATTCCTCTGCAGTCGCACTATTGTCCTCTGACCATTGTTCACCTCAGTTCTTGTACTCACACTGCATCGTTCTGATCCCGATTGTTTTGTATTTTTATCAGCGTCCCGATTATTGCCTCAGGATTCTGACCACCATTCCGGAGCATTCTTACCGGAAGAATAATCACAATGTCACAACATTGCAACACTCACCTCCGACCACCTAGTGCATCGGAGCATGCAGGATGTTGAGCTACCACCCAGTGATAGAGACAATCCCCAAGCCTAGACTGTCAGCAATTTTGCTTGGGTATATTTAATGGCCAAGCCCCTCTCCCCCCTGCCCCCTAAATGATTAAGAGTAATTGTACTGCCATGCTTGCACTGGCCATTTCCCACCAAGTTAGAAATCCATCCAAATGGTGTGATGCAGATTTCAACAGGGCTGAGTGCATTTCCATGTGAGCTGAATTAAAAATCCACCCTGGTCATCTGATGTGAATTTAAACAGGGCTGAGTGCATTTCAGTGTGATCTGAATGAAATATTCAGCCCGGTGATAGGTTCAGGCCGCGGGCAAGCGTGTAGCGAGACGTCGCGAGACGGGGAAGCAGCATGCGAGGCGCAGGGTCCCGGGAGCGTGGGTGATGGGAACGTGGTCCGGCGACCCAGGAGCAACCGGGACTGGCGACGGAACGGATCACCGGAACGGGCTAGATCAGGAGGGCTTAGCGACGTAGGTAGAGACACTACTTAAGGAGCTGCGCGAGACGTAGCAACCCAATCAACCTGTGGGCGGCGTCAGCCACCCACACCCTTTACCTCACAGAAACTGTAGCCTGAGGCGCTACCAGCATCAGGAAGATAGGAGCCCCACCGCGAGGGTACAGGAAGGACGGCAGACAGGAGGAAGGGTCACGACGACCCACGGCGGCAGCTCCGCAAACGATCACGAAGCTCTAGGAGGCTAATGCAACGACGTGCATTACTAGGCAGACTTAGGAAGGCAGGACCCCACCGATGTGGGAACAGGTAGGCAGGCGGACAGGCAAGAGGGGGCGCGACGGCCCATAGGCGGACGCTTCACACACGGGTGCAAAGCACTCGGAGGCGGATCCCGTAGAGGGCATCCCCAGGCAGGTGAGTGTTTAGTTTGGTGTTTAGGCGGTAGGAGGTGGCCCCGCACGACCGCGGGAGGGCGCGAAGCGCGACAGCGACACGAATACCTTCCCACTCTGCAAGTCAAGTCACCCGGTCTGGATCGCGACGTATAGGAGGCAGTGTTGGTGGTTGTTGTCCTGTGAGGCACTCGCCGCACGCCCAGCTAGGGTCCGTCCCGGGTGATAGTGTATCATTTTGGAGCCCACCGCAAGGGGTATGGTGATGACAATCGTGTTCGAGCTTTAAAATCAGCCTCGTAGACGGCACCCGGTCGCTGATCAACATGGCGCCGAAACCCAAGATAGCCCACCTCCCAACGCGAACACAGCCGCAGAGGACCACGAGGGCGGACGCTCGCAATACGTCACGACAGGCGGCCATAGAGGCAGAAATCGAGGAACCACAAGACGAGCAGGGGGAAGTCTCATCGCTATCAAGTCTGCCATCAGAAGAAGAGGATCCGCATGGACCGACCCTCAGTAGGGAGATCCGACGCGCCGGAGAGGACCCTAGGTCCCTGATCACAGGAGGGGATCGCGTCACGATCGAGGGACTAGAAGGTTTGCTTCTGAATTCTGATGGTGGCGATAGCAACCATCACACAGGGAATGATCCGGAGGGAGAATGCTCGAGGAACGGACGGGTCAGTCCGGGATGGGGACGGGCCGTTTCCTTACAAGATAGGACTTCGCGAAACGTTGCGGAACCTAGCAACAATCCCCAACGAGCTCTATCAAGCAGCAAGAACCCCAGCAACCCAAAGTCGCCAACACAGTCAGGAATGAACGCACAGCAACAAGGAACAGGAACGGGCGGAGGAGGCGGTGGAACAGGTGGCGGAGGAGGAGGGGGAGGCGGCGGACAACCGGTAATACCGCCTCAGCCCAACGTCGCGCCAGTCGCAATGCCTACCTGCGGGGACCGCAACACACCGTCTTTCAATCAGAAAGCCCGCAAGTTACCGCGTTACTTCGACGAGCTGAACCATCTCTTTGCCCGGGCTCAACTAGCGGATGATACAGCGAAGAAGGGCCACGCAGTGCGTTACCTAGACGTCGCGACGGCTGAGGAGTGGGAAGCGAGGCCGGAGTTTAAGGATCCCACCAAGACCTACCAAGACTTTCAGGACGCCATTGTTAAACTATACCCGGGAGCCGATGAGGACCGCAAGTATACCATCGCGGACATGGACGCGCTCGTAGGCATTCTTTGCGATCACCAACTTCCTGGTTAAGATAAGCAGGATCTCGACCCGTGAGCGCGATATCGCGTTCCTTTGCGCTTTCCAGGACAGCCTCATGAACCGGTGATGGGACCCGCCGCGCTACAGGCACCGAAACGGGCCGATCGCACCGCCACAGAACGATACACACCCCCCGAGACGCCCATAGGGCGTCGAGGCAACCACACGACCACGATGCGATACTCAGGAGGCAGGGCGACACAGCTGCGATAACAGACGGCGTAGGGGAAGCGTACCGTGGAGGGGGGCGAGACTTAGCGGGGCGCGAGTGCACGGGCCGTGGGAGAGCTGACGAAGCAGCGGTATATAGATGCGATTCATACTTTGTATAGACACTTTTGGACCTTGGGTCTACACCCGAGACTACACCTTTCATTCCTGCTTCACAGAGAGCATCGCACGACGCGACACCGCCAGACCAGCCCGACACGATGCCTTAAACCAGGAAGCCGTAGCGACATCCGGGTCGCGCCACCTTTGCGATACCGCGGGCTACGCTGCCCCGACTCAACCACAGACTGGAGTGATACAGTGTGGTAGGTTTTATGACTGACGTTTATATTCCAGGATAGCGACTCAGGCGGTACAAGCGCGGGGACACAGGTCGGACGGTCGGACGGCAAGGGCGACTCCGCAACTAGGACGGACCGGCGGCGACAGACGGGAGGGTCGCACCGAATAGTGTGGGAAGAGACGCAACGTGCGACGGTCGGACGGGAGCGGAGAGAGAGAGAGAGAGAGGGAGAGGGCCGCAGGACGAGGGCAGGACCCGCGGGGTTCTGGGTGGTTTGTTCGGGGCACGGTCGCGATCTTGGGTTTCTTCCTCCGACCCACTACCTCTTGGGCCAGCGGTTGGCTGCTCGCTCCCTCCATTTCTATCGACGTTCCCGGGGCCTCCCCCAGGGTTCATCTCATCACCGGGTGGCAACGAGACTGCAGATCAAATTGCCGGACCACGATAAAGAAACACCGCACCCCATGGCCGACGTACTAGAGGCAGGAGAGTACGAGCTGAGGGGCACTCCCTCAATCGTACCAGTGGTCAGCGCAGGTCCGGCAGTGGCGGTCGCAACGACGGAGCCTGTAATCAAAATAGAACAGTTTCAAGAAGCAATCAAAGCCGCGGTCGCCAAACAGTTCGCGCGGATGCTCGTCAACCAGGGGAACAGCGGAGGTCAGAGGGGTTATGGGGGTACCTCGGGAACTCAACAGCCGCGCGCCACGCAAGGAAATCAAGGCGGACAGGGGGGGCCGTCAGGATGCCTTTTCTGCGGCCAAACGGGGCACTTCGTCAGGGAATGTATGGTGGTCCAGGACTACATCGCGACGGGTCGCGTATCTAGGGACCACAACAACCGGGTCGTTCTGAAGGGTGGAGGACTCATCCCGCTAGGAGAAGGCCCGCTGAAGCAGCGGATGGATGCGTACTACGCCGGGAATCAACACGGGCAGTCAGAAGCCATGATGCTGACGACGATGGACTACGAGCTGGTGCCGGCCAAAGTGCAGACAGTCGCCGGCCTAATCCAACTGACGCCGCAATTGACCGACGAAGACAGAATGACGGAACTCCAGCAGGAGATGGCAGTACTCCTGACGGCCTGAGCGGAAAGGCAAGCTCAGAAGGAACACCGGCAGGCCGCACTGGACGCGGGCGATTTTCCCCAGGCAATAGGGCTGCTACCTGGCGAGCGCGAAAGATCGCGACGAGTCCCAGAGGTGGTCATCCCGAAGAGGAAGCCGTTTACACAAGCCAAATAGCAGGTTTCCTTCGAGCCGGAGGCAGTCGACCGACCAGGGGAGACTGGGGATAGCGCAGACAAACAAAGGCAGGCCGATGAAGACACCACAGCGGGTGAGGAGCCGTCAACACCTCCGATCCATCCTTTCGCGAAGGTGCCCGACACGACGTACATAGGGCCGGCTAGTTACCAACGAAGCGCGGGGCAGCGCAAGGCGGACCCAGCATACAGTAAGGTCGCCCCGGTCCGCGACCCCGTAATAGCAAACAAGGTTTATGAGAGGGCCATGAATGCGGAGGTCACCTTGACACAGAGGGAGCTCATGTCCATTGCCCCGGAAGTGCGCGCTCAAGTTCGCAACGTGGTGACCCCTAAGCGGGTCCCAAACGAGGCAAGAGTACCAGTAGTCCAGGCGATGGTGGAAAGCGAACTGGAGCTCTTTCCGTTCGACTTTGACCAGGACGAAGGGGCAGGAGAGGAAGAGAAGGTGGTGAGGGGCTTCACGGACCATATGCCCGAAACCTTTCTGCAAGCCCTGGGACACCAGCCAACGGAGTTGCCCGAGGGGACGCGTGTAGGAGAGGTCATTGTGGAGGTTCTGATGGGAGATCTAGGAGAAGAGGGAGACGGGGAACCAGACCCTGAGCCGTTGGAAGTCGCCAAAGAATCGCTGGCCCTCCGTTCGATTTTGCCACTAGTCGACAACCAAGCGCATATCGAGGCAGTCGTGGATCCCGGGTCGCAGATCATTTCCATGTCCGAGGACGTATGCCATTACCTCGGGCTGCATTACGATCCGAACGTCCGCCTGGATATGATATCGGCCAACAAAAGTCGCGATAGGTCGCTAGGCCTGGCTAGAAACGTCCCGATGAAGATTGGGGGTATAACGCTGTACGTACAGGTGCATATCATCCGAAACCCGGCGTACGACATGCTCCTGGGGAGGCCCTTTGACGTCCTCACGGGAAGTACCGTGCAAAACTTTGCGGACGAGAGGCAGACGATCACGATCACGGATCCGAACACTGGAGTCATGGCGTCGATCCCCACTATTCCACGCGGCCGCAAGCGCATCTCGCGAACCCAGAAGCAGGGGGTGGAGGGTTTTCGCGACTAGAGGATTTGTTGGAGGACCAGGAGGAGGTAGGGCTGGTCGTGGGGTTTGAGCCCGATAAGCCTGATACTCTTAGAATGGAATCCCTGTGTGCGACCTACCGGAGGAATACGCGGGAGTGTTCACAAAGCGAGCGGAAGAAGGAGAGGAGGAGGAGGAACGAGCAAGAGCAGGGACGTTTATTTGGACAACGGCAGACTGGGGAGACGGCGAGAGTGGGAGAGAAGGAGAGGAGTAAACGGACAGAGGTGAGCTACAGCCGACCGCGATGCAGCACGAAGTCTTTGCGGCCACGAAGAAGCGTTACAAGCTAGCACACCTCAAGGTGAAGCCCATTCGTACGGAGCTGCCGGAGCACTTTCGGATCCTCAGAGAGATCAGAGGGGACCCCCTGGCGGATATGCCGCCGCTCCCAGAGAAGCCACCGGACTTCGTACCCACGGGAAGGTACACCGCGGAGCGTCGCGAACAATTTGACCGAGTCCACAACGGAGACTTCCTATGGCCGGAAGAAAGGAAGCTCATGCATGCGTTTATGTGCGCACAAAACGAAGCATTTGCCTGGGACGACTCGGAGCGGGGGCGCTTCCGAGAAGACTTCTTCCCCCCCGTCACAATACCAGTAGTTCCGCATCGGCCGTGGGTTCAGCGAAATATTCTGATTCCGCCGGGGATATACGACAAGGTCATGGCGCTCATCAAGACCAAGATCGCCGCGGGCGTCTACGAGGACTCAAACTCGTCGTACCGCTCTAGGTGGTTCTGTGTGGTTAAGAAGGACGGGACCAGCCTCCGTTGATGAGATGAACCCTGGCGAAGGCCCGGGGAACGTCGATAGAAATGGAGGGAGCGAGCAGCCAACCGCTGGCCCAAGAGGTGGTGGATCGGAGGAAGGAACCAAGATCGCGACCGTGACCCGAACAAACCACCCAGGACCCCACGAGTCCTGGCCTCTCCTCTTTACCTATCCGCCCCGTACTACCCGACCGTCGTACAACGCGCCCTCTCTTGTTGGTGGAGGTCTTCGTCCGTTCGCGGCCGCCGTCGTGAGTCCAGTGCGCGTCGCCGTGTAGCACCGACCGTCCAACCCGACCGTCTTCATCTGTACCGTCCGTGGCCACTATCCTATAACATAAACGTCAGTCGCAAATGCCCTACCACACTGTATCACCCCAGTCTGCGGTTGGGTCTGGGCAGCATGGCCCGTAGTGTTGCGGCGAGAGTGCGACCCAATGGCCGGTCCCGTCCCGCTGCCTAAGTCATCTTGCCGGTCAAGTCGGTTTCGGTCGCGTCTAGCAGAGATCGCTACGTTGTGGAAATGAAAGGTGTAGTCTCGGGTGTAGGCCCCGAGGTCCAAAAGTGTCTATACAAGAGCTCAAATCGCATCTATATACCGCTGCTTCGTCAGCTCTCCCACGGTCCGTGCACCCGCGCTCTGCTAAGTCCCGCCTCTCCACGGTACGCCTCCCCTACACGGCCTCGTTCTCGCAGCTGTGTCGCCTGGCCTCGGGAGCAGCGCATGGTGGTCGTGTTGGTGCCTCGACACCCTACAGGGGTCTCGGGGGTGTGTGTCCGTCTGTAGCGGTGCGATTGGCCCGTTTCGGTGCCTGTAGCGTGGCGGGTCCCATCACCGTATAGTCCATAGCCTGGAATCCCTGAATGCGGTGACCATCGCGCACTCAGGAGTACCCCCCTTCCCAGATCATTTGGCAGAGCAGTTTGCGGGGCGGCCGTGCGGGGGAATTCTGGACCTCTACGTGGGCTATGACGAAAGGAGACTAGATGAAGCCTCAAGGGACCTCACGACTTTCCAGACGCCGTACGGCGCAAAACGGCTGGTGACCCTGCCTATGGGGTGGACGAATTCTGTCCCGATCTTCCACGACGACGTGACCTTTATTCTCCAAGCGGAAATCCCACATATTACGGTGCCTTTTATAGACGACGTTCCCCTGAAGGGGCCGGACTCGGACTACAGGACGGAAGGCGGAGGATACGAAACGATCCCCGGCAACAACGGCATAGGGCGGTTCGTATGGGAACACTTTAACAACGTTAACAGGGTAGTCCAACAAATGCGCTACTGTCATGGCACGTTCTCAGGATGGAAATCACAGCTGATGGCAGACGAAGAAAAGGTCGCGAAGATTCGCAATTGGGGGCCGTGCACGGACCTCTCAGACGTACGAGCTTTCTTGGGGACAGTTGGAGTCCTGCGCATCTTTATCCGAAACTTTGCGCACCGAGCCCATGCCTTGACACACCTGACGAGAAAGGACGTCCCGTTTGAATGGGGACCCGAACAGTCGCGAGCTATGGAGGACCTCAAGGAGGCAGTCCTCGCATCGCCAGCGCTCCTACCAATTGATTACACGTTGGAGGCCCCCGTGATCCTAGCGGTAGACAACTCGTACATCGCGGTGGGTTTCCTATTGAGTCAGGCGGACCCCAATGTTCCCCAAGACAGGAAGAGACGCCAATATTCTCGATTTGGTAGCATCGCGCTAAACGATCGCGAAGCGCGGTTCTCGCAGCCCAAGCTGGAGCTCTACGGTCTCTTTCGAGCCCTGCGGGCCCTTAAAGTCTACTTGATAGGGGTGAGGAACCTGACCATTGAGGTCGACGCCAGGTATATCAAAGGCATGCTGGAAAATCCTGACCTCGAGCCATCGGCCAGTATGAACAGGTGGATTATAGGCATCCTGATGTTCCATTTTGAGTTAGTGCACGTGCCGGGACTCTTCCACGGGCCCGACGGCCTATCCAGGCGGCGCAGGCAACCAGGAGACGCTCCGGAACAGGAAGGCGACTTCGAAGACTGGGTTGATGCGGTGTATGGTTTCGCACATATTGTAAACATGGTAGTCCCGAAGACAGCGCAAGAGAGAGCCTCTCGACGGCAAGCTGGACTGACGTGGCCAGGAAGCATAGCAGACGAACATGGGGCTGGTTCAAGCCAGGACGCGATACGTCGCGAGGAGGCCCGGCGCTCCCACGATGAACCGGCCGACGTCTGGGCAACTACGGTCCAAATGCAACCCGCACCAGCACAGGACGCGATGTATTGCAATGTTCCCAGATCAGACAAGGCTCATGAAGCTGATGAGCGGCTGGAACTAGTCAGGGACTGGTTAGGGACCCTGGCGCGGCCAGCGGACTTGACCGACGAACAGTTCGCTCGTTTCGCTAGATACGCGATCCAGTTCTTCAGGGATGGGGACCGCCTTTTCAAAAGGCACCACCAAGGCAGGCACCAACTCGTGCTGGGAGGAGACCGACGGTGACAAGCCCCGTCCCGCGCTGGGAGGGGATCTCGACTGTCTTTTCGCATTTTCGACCAAGTCCTCGGTCACGTGACCTCGGCCTTCCTGCGCCATGATCGGAAAGCCCCGCCGACTCCCACACTGCTCGCACCACGCGCCCCCAGTCGCCACACGCTCGCCAGCACAGCATCTCCCACGCCCGTCACGACGCATCAGATTTCCATCAGAATCGCACAGCCTGGTCGCACGACAGCCACGCTCGGCGCTACGCAGCTCCGGAGCTCTCACGCCATCCGAGTACCGCCTCAGTCGCCCATTGTCCGCTCGCCCATTGTCCGCCACACGAGTCCGACTACCCCGACGTCCTCCGATTCAGCGCTACCGACTCGCCCGCTTCCCTCCGATGCGCCCTAGCGCCTTACGACCCGCGCTACGCCCCCGCAGTCACGACGCAACTTGCGATCGACACGTGACCCAGTCGCGACGCGCGTCGGAAGCGTTGCTTTCCGAACGTTCGCAATCGGAAGGCACATCCTCGTGTCCTCGTCATCGGACCGCCGCTATCGGGCTCGATATGGTGCTCCTTGTCTATTCCCGCGCTCCCCGACGCTGTTTCCCACAGTCGACGACAGAGCGGATCGTTTCCCGCGCCGTTTCCTTTGTCCTTTGACAGCGCTGATCGCTCGCTCGACACCGTTCCCTGCCTCGCTCCTCGTCGTCTGACCGGCGCATGACCTCTACTCATTGTTTGTACTATTTCATATGACGCCGCTATCTTGTTTTCTTTGTCTTTTCCGATGTTTCCGTACTTACTCGATCGGACACGCACTGTACTCGTCGCACAGTATAAATAGTCGTCGGATACTCTGCGAAATGCAAGTTACGTTCCCCCCTCATCGCTCTGAGCACAAGTCGTGCACTCTCGCCCTCGTCGTATCGTATAGCGGTCAACATCGGTTGACTGCTCTCGCGCCTCAGCCTCAGTCATCGCCTTAGCCTTTGTTCTCGCTTCCCGTCTTATCGCCCTCATCTTGTTCCATCGTTGTTGCCCCTTTGCCCGAGTCCTCGATCGCAGTCGCGTCGCAGTCTTCCGACGTTGTACGTCGAAGTCGTGCTTTCCGATCGGTCGGAGAGTCGATCGATCGCCTTGTCGCTGCTGCGTTCTCGATCGGATCGCAAGTCGATTGATCGGAGACGGTCGTCGCTTACTCCGGGACTCCTGACGCTCGCTCGCACACACACCGACATCTCTGCAGCGCTCTAGGGATTGGTGCTACGTTACGCATTCCGCCCTACTACCTGGTTGTGTCCATCACTTTTGGAAGACAGGATTGGTTGCCCAGGAGGTCAACGTCTCAAAGTTGGGATGAGATGATAGGGTATTCGCACCTACGATGGGTGATACCCTTGATCATTGGTGAATTAGAACCCATACGGGTTATAGCCAAGGTTGACTACAGCACAGTAGCTCAGTGGTTAGAGCACTACGGGCGCATACGAATAGGGTTTCCGGTTCGATTCCGGCCTGTGCCGCTTTTCTGGGTGTTACCTAATCCTGGTCTTACATAATGGAGCCCACCGCGAGGGGTAACTCTCTTCTACCGGGAGTTGACTCTGGCATTCAAGACAGGATTGGTTGCCCAGGAGGTCAATGTCTCAAAGTTGGGATGAGATGATAGGGTATTCGCACCTACGATGGGTGATACCCTTGATCATTGGTGAATTAGAACCCATACGGGTTATAGCCAAGGTTGACTACAGCACAGTAGCTCAGTGGTTAGAGCACTACGGGCGCATACGAATAGGGTTGCCGGTTCGATTCCGGCCTGTGCCGCTTTTCTGGGTGTTACCTAATCCTGGTCTTACATAATGGAGCCCACCGCGAGGGTTTCAGTCAGGATTCCTCCGAAGCAAGCGCCAGCGCCTTCCCCCTTCTCCAATCGACGCCACACCCGTTCCTCCACTCTCGCCGACGAAGTCCGACAAAGCTTCGTCGTACCCCCACCTGCTATCCCCGGATCCCCCACGCTCGTCGGAGATCTCTTCGACGAAGTCCCCAGCCCGGACGCGACTCACAATCACCTTCCGAGTACCTCCGGAAGCGAGTCGTTCGAGCTACTAGATCACCCACACATCCCAGGCGGGTTCCGAACACCGTCGCCTGCTCTCACACCTTTGACCCCATCGACTCCTTCACGTCCATCGCACCCTCCGACTCCGATCACTCCACCCTCTCCGACTCCCAACGTTGGACCAGTCACAGCTCCGATCGCCTTTATCCTACCTCCCGCAACAACCATAGCTGCCGTACCCCCCGTCGCACCGCTTCCGATGGCTACTCCTATGCCCCCCCGCGGTTCGAAGACCGCCCCCGTTTTTGATGAAGAAAACCCACGATCCATCAGGCGATTCTTTTCCGACCTCGAGACGCTTGCGGCGCAGTCTGGTCTCACCGACCAGCAGAAGAAAGATTGGGTACAACGCTATGTCCCGATCGAGGTCGCCGATTGTTTCGAGGCTCTGCCAGGCTTCACGGGCACGTACGACGTGTTCAAGGCCGAGATCAAGGCACTCTACCCCACCGCCGATGAGGATCGCACCTACTCCACTTCCGACCTCGAATCGCTCATCTCCGACACGCGTCGCACGTACATGGTCACGCTCGACGACTTCGCTGCCTACTACCGATCGTTCATTACGATCTCCGGATTCCTCATCCGGCATCATCGGTACTCCGACATGCAGCAGAAGAGCGACTTTCCGCGTGGGATCCCCGACTACCTTTGGCCGCGCATCGAGGCGCGACTGCAAGTCAAGAAGCCCGATGTGGTCCCAGGCGACAGCTACGAGGTCGCCGACGTCAATAGCGCTGCTCGTTTCGCGCTTCAGTCGGTCTCGAGGGACATCCGAGGAGCCACCACCGCTACCTCTACGACTGCTCCGACCATCGTCGCAAACCCGCCAACCCCAGCTCCACAGTCGCAGACCCCTCCGCCCGCAATTAAGGCCGAGGACATCATCGCATCGTTCGTCCGAACGCTGATGCAGGGAGGCGCACTCCCAGGCGTGACTCAACAGGCTGCGGCGGCACCAGTCGCAGTCGCAGTTCCGGCAGTCGCAGTCGCCCCAGCGGCTGTCCCCAATGCGAACATGCAGCGCCTGGCAGGTCGATGCCTGTACGATGGTGCTTCCGATCATCGCATCTCAGCGTGCCCCGCAGTCGAAGAAGATATTCGGGCAGGCATGGTAGCTCGGAACGCGGACGGAAAGGTTACCTTGCCCAACGGTACCTTCGTGCCCAGTCGCATCACAGGCGACTTCCTTCGTGATCGGGTTAGAGAGTGGCATCGTCGCAAGGCAGCGGAGCAGCCAGGGGCTGCCGCACAGCTGTTCGTCGGCGTCATCCCGGAGGAGCCCCTCCAAGTCTTCACCCTCTCGACTTCCGATCGCATCGCCACGCTTGAAGCCGAGCTCGCACAGCTGCGCAGAGAGAGGACTGCCTCGACCAACGCGCAAGTCTTTGACGGTGTGGAGATCACGCGCCGTGCTAAACCCAAGCAGGCTGCGGCCGCTCCGACGGCTTCCGATCAACCAGCCAAGTCCTCCGATCAGTCGGCGCCCGCACCGGCGCATCCCTTTCGAGGTGCACGCGATGCGACCGACGCGCCGGTGAAGCCCAAGACAGTGCCAGCCGACCCACCCAAGGCGACTCGCGAGCCCAACTATCGCAACCTGCCCCCGGTCCACCGATCGGAGATCGCAGAGCAAGTCTTCGCTCGCGCTATGAAGGACTCCCAGATCGTCATCACGCCGGAGGAGCTTTTTTCGCTCGCCCCCGAGGTCCGCGCCAAGTATTGCGACGCGGTCACCCCTCGTCGCGCAGTCGCTGAGCCGGTCGCAGCTCCGGTCGCGACCAACTATCATCGCGTTACAGTGGAGGAAGTCCCCGACGAGGAGCTCGTGTCACCGGCCGCCGCGATAAGGCAAGCTGAGGAGCGCGTCTTCTCCAACTACGCCCCCGATCCCCGAAAGGCCTCCAAGGAGCAGCTCTGGTCGAACGAGTCGAAGGAGTGTGTGCTGTACATGTCCGACCCGATCGAGATGTACCTCAACGATCTCGGCCCCGGCGAGTGCCCCAACCCCGACATGCTCACAGTCGCTCGCGACTCCCACGCTCTCCGATCGATCGACGGTCTCGTCGCTGGTCGCGCCACGATCAAGTGCCTGCTGGACCCCGGCTCGCAAGTCATCGCGATGTCCGAGGAGGTCGCCCATTTCCTGGAGCTCGCCTACTCCCCCAACGTCAAGATCCGTCTCCAGAGCGCCAATCGACAGGTCTCCAGCTCATTGGGCATGGCGCGAAACGTTCCGATCAAGTTCGGGAACATGACCCTCTACCTGCAGGTGCACGTTGTCCGCGACGTCGCCTACGCAACACTGGGGAGTAGTTTAGTGCACTATGTCCCTACAGTTGTAACAAGTGGGTGGTGTCATAGGCAGGCAGGATAGTGAAGTTCAAGTATAGGGCAGTATAGTGCACTATAGTGCATATATCAGTACTATAGTGTCCTTGGATGCACTATAGTAGTAGCATGACTGTAAGGACCATTGTATTTTTGCAGCAATATAATGGGCCTTGAAAATCCTATAAATAATGGTGTAGATGCGCAGGTGGAACTGCGATATAGAGGTAATTTAGCAGAATATATCTGGTTAATGGTAGAGAGCTGTAGGGCAATCACTGGCCAATGGATCCCATGGGTTTATGTACTATAGTGAATCAATAATATATTACAGAAATGCTGGGATATATGCACCTTCTCTCCTTTGAAATGAGCTCTATAAATTCGGATAATATTACAGCATGTGGCTTAGTAGAGTGCATATGTGACCTGAATTTACCAGAATACAGGGGGTCAGTTCTGATGAGTTGTGCAGTGCACACTGTATCAGATATTCATCTACTATAGTGATATTATACTCTTTAAAGCTTTCTTAATTTGTTATGGGATGACTGGACATTCATAAATCATGAAGAAAAAGGTGAGCATATGTACCACACATGCCATTGCTGTCTGAATTTATCATAATATTTTAGACTAATGGCAAGCCGCACCAATGCATATATACTTATACACTATAGTGTTATTTAGCTTGCTTCTATCCTCAAACTTTTTCAGCACTGAATAGCTCCTCAATACTTGGGGAAAAAAATCCCTAGATATTCCAGAGCACTATTACACCATGCCCCTTCCATCCCTGAAAGTTTTGTGTTCTTACATGCAATTGGTATATAGTACCATACTTCTGATCCTTTGATACAGCCTAAATGATCCATATGTCCCTGTGCCATCTATCCAAGCATATGTGTGAACTGAAATGATTATTTATTTTTCAATGAGCCATGATCTATGAATCTTACTTGAGCACAAGCTCATCCTCTGTAAAAGAAATAGCCATTTATATCCATATGCCTGATCATAAACTAGATCACCCTGGGACAAGGATACCTCAGACATTACAGGCTGTATGAGAGTGGAAGTACAGCACTTTCTGCCAACTCTAGATAGAATTCCCATATTTTGAGCATTGGGTGGGGCAAGGTCTGTGAATGCTCTATAATATCTGTGGATTATATTGACCAAGTACTGGAGAGCTATTGGACACATCATATGCTTTTGTGGCCAACCAATTAGATCACCACTATAGTGCACAAATCTATATGCCTTGGTGTGGCTCACCAATGGCTTCAGATATTATGATAAATTCCGACAGCAGTGGCATGTGTAGTACATATGCTCACCTTTTTTGTCATGATTTATGAATGCCCAGTCATCCCATAACAAATTAAGAAAGCTTTAAAGAGTATAATATCACTATAGTAGATGAATATCTGATACAGTGTGCACTGCACAACTCCTCAGAACTGACCCCCTGTATTCTGGTAAATTCAGGTCACATATGCACTCTACTAAGCCACATGCTGTAATATTATCCGAATTTATAGAGCTCATTTCAAAGGAGAGAAGGTGCATATATCCCAGCATTTCTGTAATATATTATTGATTCACTATAGTACATAAACCCATGGGATCCATTGGCCAGTGATTGCCCTACAGCTCTCTACCATTAACCAGATATATTCTGCTAAATTACCTCTACATCGCAGTTCCACCTGTGCATCTACACCATTATTTATAACATTTTCAAGGCCCATTATATTGGTGCAAAATTACAATGGTCCTTACAGTCATGCTACTACTATAGTGCATCCAAGGACACTATAGTACTGATATATGCACTATAGTGCACTATACTGCCCTATACTTGCACTTCACTATCCTGCCTGCCTATAACACCACCCACTTGTTACAACTGTAGGGACATAGTGAATAAACTAAGCCCCACAGCCCGCCTACGACATTCTCCTCGGTCGCCCCTTCGACGTGCTCACCGAGAGCATCGTCCGCAACTTCCGCGACGAGGATCAGACGGTCACCATCCGCAACCCGAACTCCGACGACATCTTGACGATCCCGACCTTCCCGCAAGGCCATCATCGGTTTCGCAAGGCATGCCATAGCGGCTCCCACCTTTGATGATCTAGGTGAAGATGAAGCCATCGCCATGATCATCGAAGGCGATGGCGACGACGCGCGCATCATTGCATATACCCCAATCGACGCCTCCGACGACTCCGCGATTCAAGCTGCCTACGTTACCGCCTCCGAAGCCCGCACGCATTTACCAGAGTACGCAGCCCCGTCTTTCTTGAACAAAATATGTCCCGCAGAGCCTTGTAAATCACGTATGACTCCCGAATCAAATCTTGGTCACCAGTATACGTCGTCCGATCGCAAGCCATCTCCGACTCAGAAACCGCGCTATCGACACCCACATCTTGACGACGACACTCAGCAATATCTTGGACATTCCCCGCGACCACCGACCACTTTCTTGAACTCGTCCACATCGTCGCCTTCGCCTTCCGATCCGGATCCAGTCGACATCTTTCTTGGCAAGAAGAAGTACAAGCCCGTCGCAGACAAAGTCCGACCCGTTCTTGGCACGCTACCTGACGGGTTTCGCATCGAGCGCAACATCATCGGAGACCCCCTCGCATCCATGCCACCATTATCGACGCATCCCCCGCCCTTCGTTCCCACCGGTCGATACACCCAAGAACGTCACGACAAGATGGACGCGAACCCTAGCTACGAATTCCTCACCCCGACCGAGCGCGACCTCTTGCACGACATCATCGTAAAGCAGAACGAGGCTTTCGCATGGGACGACACCGAACGTGGCAGCTTCAAGCCCGAATACTTCCCTCCGATCCAGATTCCCGTCGTTGCACACGTCCCATGGGTCGATCGCAACATCCCCATACCCCCGGGCATCTACAACGACGTCTGCGCCATGATCAAACGGAAGATCGCGGCAGGTGTCTACGAGCCCTCGAACTCTTCCTATCGATCGAAGTGGTTCTGCGTCGCAAAGAAGGATGGCAAGAGTCTACGTATAGTCCACTCGCTCGAGCCACTCAACGCTGTCACGGTCGCACACTCCGGCGTCCCTCCGATCCAAGAACAACTTGCAGAGCAGTTCGGAGGACGTGCCTGTGGTGGCATTCTCGACCTCTACGTCGGATACGACGAGCGACTCATCGACCCCCGATCCCGCGACTTCACGACCTTCCAGACGCCTTACGGAGCCCTTCGCCTAGTCACCCTTCCGATGGGGTGGACGAACTCGGTCCCCATATTCCACGACGACGTCACGTTCATTTTGCAGGATGAGATCCCGACCTTCACAGTGCCCTTCATCGACGATGTTCCCCTCAAAGGCCCCAAGTCCGACTATCGACTTTCCGATGGATCTTACGAGATGATCCCGGAAAACAAGGACATTCGTCGCTTCGTCTGGGAGCACCTCACCAACGTCAATCGGATCCTCCAGCGCATGCGCTACTCCGGCGGTACCTTCTCCGGTCCCAAGTCGATACTCATCGCTCGCGAATTCACCGTCCTCCGACACCTCTGCACTCCGGAAGGTCGCCGCGCAGATCCGACCACAATCTCAGCCATCACGAACTGGGGTCCTCTCAAGGATCTTTCCGACGTTCGCGCCTTCCTTGGCACAGTCGGAGTCTGCAGGATATTCATCAAGGACTTCGCGAAGCATGCGTGGCCTCTCACCAAGCTCACACGGAAGGGTACGGAGTGGGAGTACGGTCCCGATCAGCACAGGGCGCAAGAGTACCTCAAAAACGCGCTGGTCAAGTCGGACGCCCTTCGAGCGATCGATTACGAGTCGCAAGCACCAGTCGTACTCGCAGTCGACACATCCTACATCGCCGTCGGCTACATTCTCGCCCAAGAGGAACTGAACAACCCGAAGAAGCGTTACTACAGCCGTTTTGGATCGATCTCGCTCAACGATCGCGAACGACGCTTCTCCCAGCCCAAGCTCGAGATCTATGGACTCTTCCGATCGCTTCGCGCCCTTCGCATGTATCTCATCGGACTACGGAACTTCATCGTCGAAGTCGATGCCAGCTCGATCGGAGGAATGCTCAAGAACCCCGATTTAGTTCCGACGGCTAGCATCAATCGCTGGATCATCGGCATCCTCGTCTTCAAGTTCCTCCTTCGACACGTCCCAAGCATCGCACATGGTCCCGACGGACTGTCGCGTCGCGTCCGACAGCCAGGCGATCCAGAGGAACCCCCCGACGAAGACTACGACGATTGGCTCGACAACCTGTACGGATTTTTGTTCGCAGTCCCCACGCATAGCTCCACAGTCAAACCCGACCAAGCTCCCTCCCTCCCCGCCCCAGGACTCAACGCTGTGTTCGCATTGACCGCGGACGGTCAAGATCTCAGTGAGGAGGAGGAGCCCGAGCTATCGTACGACGAAGTCCCACGCAGCGATGCAGCGATCAAAGCCGACGAGCGACTAGTCCATGTTCGCGAATGGTTAGAAGATCCCGTGCGACCAGATCACCTTTCCGACCAAGAATTTGCGACTTTCGTCCGATACGCCCTCCGATTCTTCAGCACCGGCAATCGACTCTATCGACGCTCAGGAGATGGCGCGCACAAGCTCATCCCCCACCCCAAGCGCCGTATCCAAGTCCTAGTCGACTGCCACGACAAAGTCGGACATCGCGGAGTCTTTGCGACTCGATCCCTAGTCGGAGAACGCTTCTGGTGGCCGTCCTATGAATCGGACGTTATGTGGTATGTTCGCACATGCCACCTCTGTCAACAACGCCAGAAGCGACAGATCCTCATCCCTCCGACCGTCGCAACTCCCGCTCCCTTGTTCGCAAAGATCTACGTCGACACGCTGCACATGCCCGTCTCAGGAGGATACCGCTATATCGTCCAAGGTCGCTGCTCACTTACGACCTACCCGGAGTTCTCCCTACTCAAGAAGGAGAACGCCGTCGCGATCGCGGACTGGATCTTCCAAAGCATCCTCTGTCGCTGGGGTTCCCTGTCGGAGGTCGTCACTGACAATGGCGGTCCTTTTGTCAAAGCCCTGGTTCATCTTGAGAAGAAATACCACATACGCCACATTCGCATCTCAGGCTACAACTCTCGTGCTAACGGAATAGTCGAACGTGCTCATTATGACGTTCGGCAAGCACTCTACAAGGCCGCGAATGGTGACCAGACCTAGTGGGCGCGCTGCGCTTTCTCGGTGTTCTGGTCGGAACGTATCACGGTTCGGAAGCGCATGGGCTGCTCCCCATACTTCGCTGTCACCGGATGTCACCCGATCATTCCCCTCGACATCTCTGAAGCGACGTACCTCCAGCCCCCTCCCGAATCTCTTCTCTCGACCACAGACCTCATCGCGCGACGGGCAATCGCACTGCAGAAACGACATGATCAAGTCTCCGCTCTCCGATCGGACGTATACGCTGAGCGACTCGCGAACGCTAGGAAGTTCGAGAAGGAACATTCGCACGTCATCAAGAACTTCAACTTCAAGCGAGGCGCCCTAGTGCTCATCCGACACACTGTGATCGAGAAGTCACTCAATCGGAAGATGCGCCCGCGCTACCTAGGACCCCTAGTCGTCGTCTCCCGCAATCGGGGAGGAGCATACATCGTCGCGGAGCTGGACGGCTCTGTACTCGACCGTCCGATCGCCGCATTTCGAGTCATCCCCTACTTCGCTCGCAAGGAGATTCCCTTCCACTTGTCGGACGTCGACATAGACACTCATCGACTACGCGAGTTAGAAGCCTCGACACAACATGGCAACGACGACGGCGAAGAGCCACCCCTTCCCGACGCACCCGACGATGAAGACGAAGTCCCTGACCCAGTGTAGAGAGTTCCGATCGCATCATCCCTCCGACATTCCTTTCCTTTTCCATCCCCATCACCAAGTCGCTCGCGTCGTATCGCTGTAGCGCAGGCCCACTCAAGATAAAGGGCCTTAGCCTATGAAGGATTACTGAGGCTTAAACAAAAGTCATTAGTTCGACTTAGTCGGACGCCCACATTCTTTTATCATCAATTAGTCGGAGTCAAGTCGCAATTCCCACGAGTTCATCCAGACAGTCGGAGCAGACAAGAAAGTCGTATTCAATTCAAGTCGCAAGTCAACAAGAACGAGTCGCGCTACAAAAACAGGGTATCTACAAAGTCGCCTCACATCCCCGACCGTCGCCTACTCCTCGAACACCTCGTACCACTCGTCTTCCTCGCGCAAGATCCTCGGCACCTGCCCCGCCGCGTACGCCCTCCAGAGTGGCGCGTTGATCAACCGAACGTCGCGCCACCAGCCGTCGATGAACGAGTCGCGGAGGGCGAACATCTGGGCGAGTTCCTCCGAGCGCGACTTGCGCACCTCCTTGACGATGAGCTTGATGCCCCCCGGAGTCCTGGCGCCCGAGACCGTCTTGATCGGCCCAGCGACGAGGTCTTGAAGCGAGGCAAAAGAGGGAAACACGATGAAGTCGCGTGGACGTGGACCGGGAGGGAGAATGTGCTGACGGAGCGCCTTGCCCTTGCCCTTGCCCTTGCTGGCGGTCGGACGCGCGGTCGCTGGATGCGACGGACCTAGGAAAAACGGTTAGCGAAGCCCCGAACAAGTTCAAGATAAAACTCACCTGCGACCGGCTCCTCCTCTGCCTCGAACACGTCGACCGACGGCGTTTGCCACTCCGCGACCTCTTGCACCCACGAGCCTGCGCGTTCCGATCCTGAGCGCGGCACGTCAGTCGTCGCCTCGGGACTCGCCAAGAAGAGCTGGCCGCTCTTACCTGGCACCGTCCGTTGCGTCTGCGACTCTGGCGGCATGTTTTGACGCGCTGATAGGTTCAGGCCGCGGGCAAGCGTGTAGCGAGACGTCGCGAGACGGGGAAGCAGCATGCGAGGCGCAGGGTCGCGGGAGCGTGGGTGATGGGAACGTGGTCCGGCGACCCAGGAGCAACCGGGACTGGCGACGGAACGGATCACCGGAACAGGCTAGATCGGGAGGGCTTAGCGACGTAGGTAGCGACACTACTTAAGGAGCTGCGCGAGACGTAGCAACGAAATCAACCTGTGGGCGGCGCAAGCCACCCACACCCTTTACCTCACAGAAACCGTAGCCTGAGGCGCTACCAGCATCAGGAAGATAGGAGCCCCACCGAGAGGGTACAGGAAGGACGGCAGACAGGAGGAAGGGTCACGACGACCCACGGCGGCAGCTTCGCAAACAATCGCGAAGCTCTAGGAGGCTAATGCAACGACGTGCATTACTAGGCAGACTTAGGAAGGCAGGACCCCACCGATGTGGGAACAGGTAGGCAGGCGGACAGGCAAGAGGGGGCGCGACGGCCCATAGGCGGACGCTTCGCACACGGGCGCGAAGCACTCAGAGGTGGATCCCGTAGAGGGGCATCCCCAGGCAGGTGAGTGTTTAGTTTGGTGTTTAGGCGGTAGGAGGTGGCCCCGCACGACCGCGGGAGGGCGCGAAGCGCGACAGCGACACGAACACCTTCCCACTCTGCAAGTCTAGTCACCCGGTCTGGATCGCGACGTATAGGAGGCAGTGTTGGTGGTTGTTGTCCTGTGAGGCACTCGCCGCACGCCCCGCTAGGGTCCGTCCCGGGTGATAGCGTATCATTTTGGAGCCCACCGCGAGGGCTATGGTGATGACGATCGTGTTCGAGCTTTAAAATCAGCCTCGTAGACGGCACCCGGTCGCTGATCAACATGGCGCCGAAACCCAAGATAGCCCACCTCCCAACGCGAACACAGCCGCAGAGGACCACGAGGGCGGACGCTCGCAATATGTCGCGACAGGCGGCCATAGAGGCAGAAATCGAGGAACCACAAGACGAGCAGGGGGAAGTCTCATCGCTATCAAGTCTGCCATCAGAAGAAGAGGATCCGCGTGGACCGACCCTCAGTAGGGAGATCCGACGCGCCGGAGAGGGCCCTAGGTCCCTGATCACAGGAGGGGATCGCGTCACGATCGAGGGACTAGAAGGTTTGCTTCTGAATTCTGATGGTGGCGATAGCAACCATCACACAGGGCATGATCCGGAGGGGGAATGCTCGAGGAACGGACGGGTCAGTCCGGGATGGGGACGGGCCGTTTCCTTACAAGATAGGACTTCGCGGAACGTCGCGGAACCTAGCAACAATCCCCAACGAGCTCTATCAAGCAGCAAGAACCCCAGCAACCCAAAGTCGCCAACACAGTCAGGAATGAACGCACAGCAACAAGGAACAGGAACGGGCGGAGGAGGCGGTGGAACAGGTGGCGGAGGAGGAGGGGGAGGCGGCGGACAACCGGTAATACCGCCTCAGCCCAACGTCGCGCCAGTCGCAATGCCTACCTGCGGGGACCGCAACACACCGTCTTTCAATCAGAAAGCCCGCAAGTTACCGCGTTACTTCGACGAGCTGAACCATCTCTTTGCCCGGGCTCAACTAGCGGATGATACAGCGAAGAAGGGCCACGCAGTGCGTTACCTAGACGTCGCGACGGCTGAGGAGTGGGAAGCGAGGCCGGAGTTTAAGGATCCCACCAAGACCTACCAAGACTTTCAGGACGCCATTGTTAAACTATACCCGGGAGCCGATGAGGACCGCAAGTATACCATCGCGGACATGGACGCGCTCGTAGGCATTCTTCGCGATCACCAACTTCCTGGTTAAGATAAGCAGGATCTCGACCCGTGAGCGCGATATCGCGTTCCTTTGCGCTTTCCAGGACAGCCTCATGAACCGGGTGGCAACGAGACTGCAGATCAAATTGCCGGACCACGATAAAGAAACACCGCACCCCATGGCCGACGTACTAGAGGCAGGAGAGTACGAGCTGAGGGGCACTCCCTCAATCGTACCAGTGGTCAGCGCAGGTCCGGCAGTGGCGGTCGCAACGACGGAGCCTGTAATCAAAATAGAACAGTTTCAAGAAGCAATCAAAGCCGCGGTCGCCAAACAGTTCGCGCGGATGCTCGTCAACCAGGGGAACAGCGGAGGTCAGAGGGGTTATGGGGGTACCTCGGGAACTCAACAGCCGCGCGCCACGCAAGGAAATCAAGGCGGACAGGGGGGGCCGTCAGGATGCCTTTTCTGCGGCCAAACGGGGCACTTCGTCAGGGAATGTATGGTGGTCCAGGACTACATCGCGACGGGTCGCGTATCTAGGGACCACAACAACCGGGTCGTTCTGAAGGGTGGAGGACTCATCCCGCTAGGAGAAGGCCCACTGAAGCAGCGGATGGATGCGTACTACGCCGGGAATCAACACGGGCAGTCAGAAGCCATGATGCTGACGACGATGGACTACGAGCTGGTGCCGGCCAAAGTGCAGACAGTCGCCGGCCTAATCCAACTGACGCCGCAATTGACCGACGAAGACAGAATGACGGAACTCCAGCAGGAGATGGCAGTACTCCTGACGGCCTGAGCGGAAAGGCAAGCTCAGAAGGAACACCGGCAGGCCGCACTGGACGCGGGCGATTTTCCCCAGGCAATAGGGCTGCTACCTGGCGAGCGCGAAAGATCGCGACGAGTCCCAGAGGTGGTCATCCCGAAGAGGAAGCCGTTTACACAAGCCAAATAGCAGGTTTCCTTCGAGCCGGAGGCAGTCGACCGACCAGGGGAGACTGGGGATAGCGCAGACAAACAAAGGCAGGCCGATGAAGACACCACAGCGGGTGAGGAGCCGTCAACACCTCCGATCCATCCTTTCGCGAAGGTGCCCGACACGACGTACATAGGGCCGGCTAGTTACCAACGAAGCGCGGGGCAGCGCAAGGCGGACCCAGCATACAGTAAGGTCGCCCCGGTCCGCGACCCCGTAATAGCAAACAAGGTTTATGAGAGGGCCATGAATGCGGAGGTCACCTTGACACAGAGGGAGCTCATGTCCATTGCCCCGGAAGTGCGCGCTCAAGTTCGCAACGTGGTGACCCCTAAGCGGGTCCCAAACGAGGCAAGAGTACCAGTAGTCCAGGCGATGGTGGAAAGCGAACTGGAGCTCTTTCCGTTCGACTTTGACCAGGACGAAGGGGCAGGAGAGGAAGAGAAGGTGGTGAGGGGCTTCACGGACCATATGCCCGAAACCTTTCTGCAAGCCCTGGGACACCAGCCAACGGAGTTGCCCGAGGGGACGCGTGTAGGAGAGGTCATTGTGGAGGTTCTGATGGGAGATCTAGGAGAAGAGGGAGACGGGGAACCAGACCCTGAGCCGTTGGAAGTCGCCAAAGAATCGCTGGCCCTCCGTTCGATTTTGCCACTAGTCGACAACCAAGCGCATATCGAGGCAGTCGTGGATCCCGGGTCGCAGATCATTTCCATGTCCGAGGACGTATGCCATTACCTCGGGCTGCATTACGATCCGAACGTCCGCCTGGATATGATATCGGCCAACAAAAGTCGCGATAGGTCGCTAGGCCTGGCTAGAAACGTCCCGATGAAGATTGGGGGTATAACGCTGTACGTACAGGTGCATATCATCCGAAACCCGGCGTACGACATGCTCCTGGGGAGGCCCCTTGACGTCCTCACAGGAAGTACCGTGCAAAACTTTGCGGACGAGAGGCAGACGATCACGATCACGGATCCGAACACTGGAGTCATGGCGTCAATCCCCACTATTCCACGCGGCCGCAAGCGCATCTCGCAAACACAGAAGCAGGGGGTGGAGGGTTTTCGCGACTAGAGGATTTGTTGGAGGACCAGGAAGAGAATGGAATCCCTGTGTGCGACCTACCGGAGGAATACGCGGGAGTGTTTGCGAAGCGAGCGGAAGAAGGAGAGGAGGAGGAGGAACGAGCACGAGCAGGGACATTTATTTGGACGACGGCAGACTGGGGAGACGGCGAGAGTGGGAGAGAAAGAGAGGAGGAAACGGACCGAGGTGAGCTACAGCCGACCGCGATGCAGCGCGAAGTCTTTGCGGCCACGAAGAAGCGTTACAAGCCAGCACACCTCAAGGTGAAGCCCATTCGTACGGACCTGCCGGAGCACTTCCGGATCCTCAGAGAGATCAGAGGGGACCCCCTGGCGGATATGCCGCCGCTCCCAGAGAAGCCACCGGACTTCGTACCCACGGGAAGGTACACTGCGGAGCGTCGCGAACAATTTGACCAAGTCCACAACGGAGACTTCCTATGGCCGGAAGACTCGTCGTACCGCTCTAGGTGGTTCTGTGTGGTTAAGAAGGACGGGACCAGCCTCCGTATAGTCCATAGCCTGGAACCCCTGAATGCGGTGACCATCGCGCACTCAGGAGTACCCCCCTTCCCAGATCATTTGGCAGAGCAGTTTGCGGGGCGGCCGTGCGGGGGAATTCTGGACCTCTACGTGGGCTATGACGAAAGGAGACTAGATGAAGCCTCAAGGGACCTCACGACTTTCCAGACGCCGTACGGCGCAAAACGGCTGGTGACCCTGCCTATGGGGTGGACGAATTCCGTCCCGATCTTCCACGACAACGTGACCTTTATTCTCCAACCGGAAATCCCACATATTACGGTGCCTTTTATAGACGACGTTCCCCTGAAGGGGCCGGACTCGGACTACAGGACGGAAGGCGGAGGATACGAAATGATCCCCGGCAACAACGGTGATGACCTATCTCGGCGCACAGGCGGTCAGATGGCAAAACAAACCACAAAACCAACTCCTGCTGGCTCGAGCGGTGCTAGTAACAGGTTGGGGGCGCGTCCCAGGACCTACAGATGACTCGGGGAGAGGCGTGAACGCTGGGGGGAAGTCGCTAGGTGACTTGGAGGGCGATAGGACGATGGACAAGGTGATCTGGGATGGAAGTCGACACTGCTGGTGCGGAACAGGACGTTGCGATGTGTAGCGAGCTTGAGAATACCTTGCTGGAGGGCTGAGACGATGGGGGAACAAAGGCGAGGATGAGGGGACAAGGGGACAAGGTGATACGAAGGTCGCGACGTAACACGATAACGCTGGACGAGGTGAAAACAATGTGCTCTGCGAAGTTGAAGGCTTGTAAACGTGGGCTCTGCGAAGGTGAAGGCTATAATCTTGGGCGCTGCGAAGTTGAAGGTCGAGGTCGATGTTGAACGCGATAAAACGATGTTGCAAAGGTTTGAGACGTTGACTCTGGAGGGGAGAAGTTGTCTGATATTCAGTGACCTAGCTACCAACAGATATACACGGGAAACATGTCTCTGTGGCTACTGTGAGTCATCTGGTAAGTATGGGGATAGTGAGACATTCTAGAAGGCGTATCCAATCAGAAACAAGCATCGCGACGTATCGGAACAGCAAGGCTGTGCTATCTCCATGTGAAACTCCGAGATATGCGGATCGCGACGTATCGGAAACCATCAAACCGGAACATTGCTCTGAGACACTGCATCTAGACCGGACCCTGGGACCTGTGGGTGACGTGTCGAGGGGCTGCGCAACGCTAGGACGCTCTGGGAGCGAGGTGGGAGGCGAGTGCAACATGTGTAGAGCTGAGGGCAACAAGGGGATGTATGCGCGAGACATTGCGACGTGCGCACAGAATGCTAATGGCTGGCTCAGAACGTCTTGGTGACTTGGGGGGCGTGTACACATGACTTGGGGACTTGTGCAATCGTCCCGCGTGGCCTGGATGGTAGAGAATCGATGGAGACGTCAAGGAGTATAGGCCTGTGTTGCTACAAGTGTGCTAGCGTCTTGGCTGGAACTGCGAGCGCGATGTGTTGCGATAGTCGATGTTGAGGCAATAGAACGTGCCAAAAATGCGAAAACAGAAGCCACCCGCGCTGGGGGCGTATCAACGGCATAAGGCGGTCGCGAAGATTCGCAATTGGGGGCCGTGCACGGACCTCTCAGACGTACGGGCTTTCTTGGGGACAGTTGGAGTCCTGCGCATCTTTATCCGAAACTTTGCGCACCGAGCCCATGCCTTGACACACCTGACGAGAAAGGATGTCCCGTTCGAATGGGGACCCGAACAGTCGCGAGCTATGGAGGACCTCAAGGAGGCAGTCCTCGCATCGCCAGCGCTCCTACCGATTGATTACACGTCGGAGGCCCCCGTGATCCTAGCGGTAGACACCTCGTACATCGCGGTGGGTATCCTATTGAGTCAGGCGGACCCCAACGTTCCCCAAGACAGGAAGAGACACCGATATTCTCGATTTGGTAGCATCGCGCTAAACGATCGCGAAGCGCGGTTCTCGCAGCCCAAGCTGGAGCTCTATGGTCTTTTTCGAGCCCTGCGGGCCCTTAAAGTCTACCTGATAGGGGTGAGGAACCTGACCATTGAGGTCAACGCCAGGTATATCAAAGGCATGCTGGAAAATCCTGACCTCAAGCCATCGGCCAGTATGAACAGGTGGATTATAGGCATCCTGATGTTCCATTTTGAGCTAGTGCACGTGCCGGGACTCTTCCACGGGCCCGACGGCCTATCCAGGCGGCGCAGGCAACCAGGAGATGCTCCGGAACAGGAAGACGACTTCGAAGACTGGGTTGACGCGGTGTATGGTTTCGCAAATATTGTAAACATGGTAGTCCCGAAGCCAGCGCAAGAGAGAGCCTCTCAACGGCAAGCTGGACTGACGTGGCCAGGAAGCATAGCAGACGAACATGGGGCTGGTTCAAGCCAGGACGCGATACGTCGCGAGGAGGCCCGGCGCTCCCACGATGAACCGGCCGACGTCTGGGCAACTACGGTCCAAATGCAACCCGCACCAGCACAGGACGCGACGTATCGCGATGTTCCCAGATCAGACAAGGCTCATGAAGCTGATAAGCGGCTGGAACTAGTCAGGGACTGGTTAGGGACCCTGGCGCGGCCAGCGGACTTGACCGACGAACAGTTCGCTCGTTTCGCTAGATACGCGCTCCAGTTCTTCAGGGATGGGGACCGCCTTTTCAAAAGGCACCACCAAGGCAGGCACCAACTCGCGCTGGGAGGAGACCGACGTATCGCGGTCCTCAAAGCAGCTCATGACGATGTCGGACACAAAGGCGTCTACGCAACGCGGATGATGCTGTTGGAGCGTTTCTGGTGGCCATACGTGGACGCAGACGTGGCCTGGTGGGTGAGAACGTGCCATATTTGCGAAACCCGACTAGTTCGCCACAGCCTGATACCGCCAACGGTGGCAACGCCGGCGAACCTTTTCGCAAAGATGTATGCAGACACCATGCATATGCCAGCAAGCGGCGGATTCAAATACATCGTGCAAGGACGCTGCTCCGTAACCCACTATCCAGAGTGGAGAATGCTAAGGGCGGAGACGGCGGACGCCATCGCGAAATGGATTGAAGACGTCTTGTGCCGGTGGGATGCCCTGCGAGAAGTGGTCACAGACAACGGTGCACCGTTCGTGTCGGCCTTGGAATCCCTGGCGCATAAGTATGGAGTCCGGCACATTCGAATATTGGGATATAATTTGCGAGCCAACGGAATAGTCGAGCGGTCTCACTTCGACGTACGTCAAGCGCTGTACAAGGCAGCCGATGGAAATGCTGCAAAATGGTCCTCGGTCGCGTACTCGGTATTCTGGTCGGACAGGATAACGATCAGGCGGAGGATGGGCTGCTCGCCATACTTCGCGGTAACAGGAACGCAGCCGCTAATGCCGCTGGATATCATCGAGGCTTCATACTTGATGCCTCCGCCCGAGTCTCTACTGTCATCCACAGACCTCATAGCGCGCCGGGCAGTTGCCCTACAAAAGAGAAAAGCGCAGTTAAGGACCATCCACGACAAAGTTCTAGAAGCGCGACGTATCGCGGCGGTAAAATTCGAGCGTGACCACGAAGCGACGATTCCCGACTACAATTTCAAGAGAGGCGACTTGGTCCTCCTACGGTTCACGCGGTACGAGAAGTCGTTAGATCGCAAAATGCTTTCGCGCTACGATGGACCGTTCGTGGTAATTGGCCGAGGGAAAGGGGGACCTTACGTGCTCGCGGACCTTCACGGTGCGCTCTTCGACCGACCGGTCGCGGAGTTTCGCGTTCTGCCTTACTTCGCGCGAACAAACATTGCGCTGCCAGAGTGGCCGGAATTTCTGGACGTCCCGCAGTCAAGGGTGGACGAGCTCCTTCATGGAGATAGGCAGAATCACGACGCCATTCATGAAGAGGAAGCAGATGACCCCACCCTGGAAGACGATGACAAGGACAACAAGATCACCGTCTAAGAGGTACCGCCCAGCACTACGGCGACTGAGGACAGTCGATATTTCAGTTGGGGGGAGGATTAGACGGAGTTTCACGTGAAGGGAAGTACGAACGGGGGACAAGACGACGTGGTAAACCGAGTTCGCGAACCCTAGCGAAGCTCAAAGCGGACGGACGCCGACAGACGCAATAAGTTTAGGACAAGGCGAGTCTTGGGTCAAATCGGAGGGAGCGCGCGCAAGTGTGAATCAAGCAAGCGACTTTATTTGGGAGATATCAGGACAGCAAAATCTATGTACACAGCAAAGAAGTAGCGACGGATAGCGAACAACTATGAACATAGCGATGACGAACAGATAGCAGGACAGCAAGACGCGGGAACACCCGACCAGGACGCGGTGCACGTCCCTACCTCGAGGCACTAAGACCCGCTGCTGTTGAAGCAGTGGGCGCCTCCTTTTGAAGAAACCTCGCGATTGGCTAAGCGACGGGCTCGGGGGCAGCGGGACCAGCCGCCGCAGTGGCCGGAGGCGTGCCGACATCCTGGAAGGAGGGGGCGGTGATGGTGGGCGAGGCAGAGCCAGGGGCATGGTCCGGCGCGGGGGGCGCAACAGCGGCGAGTGACGCGAAGGGAGCGGCAGGAGCAACCGGAGGTACCGGGGAAGGGAGGAGAGAAGAAGGGCTGGCGAGGGGCGCGACGTTGGCGCCGGGCAGCGGAAGGGAGGCGGCGATGATGACGGACGGGGACGCGAGCCTGGCCTGTCTGGCGCGGGAGAAGCGAGGCGTGGAGCGGGAGGAGGAGATGTGCGAGAGGCGCGCAGAACTGATCCGCTCGATGGCGCGAATCGAGGCCACGCTGATATCCTGGACCAGGAAGTCTGCGGGCTGGAGGTTGGCGAGGAGGCGGGATCCTAATCCCCATGCGTCCAGCATCCCGCCCATACAGGTTGCCATCGCGGCCCAGCGCATGTCGAGGCGATCCAACACCAGTGGCCAGTCCGCCCAAATATTGCGAAACGTGTCGAAGGCCTCAGAAATGGTGGTACTTGGGGTCAATGGGCCAATGCACGCATGGCAGCACGATTACTCTTAATCGTCTAGGGGGAAAGGGGGGAGGGGCTTGGCCATTCAGTTTAAAACTGACTGCCTGGTATAGTTACATATATACTTCAAGCATGATATAATAAGACATCAAGGCTTGTTTTATAAGGCTAAAGCAGGGACAGTTGCATTTTTGTATACTGTGCTATAGATTAGAACAGATGCCTTGTATCCTCTAGTTTGATATATATCAGATATGGTGTTGAACTTCTCCTCAGATATACACACTCTGCCTGTAGTTATTCCATCATGAAACCATGTTTCAGCTGAGTCTCCGATTATGCGTGCAGTAAAATGAGCATGTCCAAAATAGATAATACCTTTTAGCTTGTACATTACCTTATTATTGCTACAGCCAACATGCATTGTCTGTTTTATCTTTAACTTTGTTGTACCCGCATAAGGCAAAGCAATGCCAATTAGAGGAGGAGGATGGGCACTCAGGTCTGTTATTTTTACTAAAGGCCTTTGGCATGATTGACAGAGACGGGTAGTCTTCACTTCTAATAGCTTGTTTAATTCTGATGATACAGGTTGACTGACATCCTTCTCCAAGGTCCAGAAAGGGGTGTTGTATTGTCTATCAGATACAATAGTATTGCAAGATGTACATTTGTGTCTAATATGAAAAAGGTATTTGTCACTTGACAGCATCAAACGGCAGAGACTATAAATATCAGTACCATTGGTATTATCCATTGGATATCCATTGGGATCCATTTGGTGAAGTTGAGCCTGGAGAGAATTACGAGATTGTTCTAGAGTAGTGAGGGGCTGTCCAGTCATGATTTGATTCCATCCCTCAGATATCAAAGTGATGTAAGGGTTTATTGTAGCAACATCTCTAGTCCATATTTGATTGTGGCTTATGAATACCTGAAAGAGGATTGTGAGCAGGCTGTCATAAGCACAACTCCAGGTATCTGCATTCCAGATATACCCCTTGCGCTCTCTTCCTGAGATAGCAATTGAACTCACATTGGCTACAACTTTTCGCCTTTTCACAATGCGAGCAGGCCCATTATCAGTATTAAGTTGGGTTACTGGCTGAGTCCCTATTGCAGGCACAAAAGAATTTCCAAGGTCAGCGTCATCATATTTTCGCTTGGATCCCTGTGCAACTGGTTTTGGATTAAGTGACCTTTTATTTCCCTTGGCTGTAACTCGCTGCCATGGGGCATCTTCCCCCACTTCTGGTATCACAAGTGGGTTGTACTTTGACCACTTGATAGAGGCATGTACATTGCCTGGCACATGGTCAGTTCCAACCCAGGCTCTATACTGCTTGATTAATGTGCTACGTGTTGAAGCATTGATATCACTAGGAAGTTCACCTATATAGCGCAACCGAGTGATTTCATCTAACAGCTCTAACTCTCTAAACTCCTGGCGCACATGGCCAGGAAGACCCCCTGTTATAATGGCTGTTGAAAAATCACGCATTAAAATAGTGCCATCCAAGCTTGCACTTCTTGACAGACATGTGTACATAGAGTAGTGGGTACGACACTTGAATGGATCAACAATATTAAAGGGACGTGTTCTTCCCTGTGATGCATAGTCTGTCATAGCGAAATTGGGCACAATAGGAACCTGGTCTCTAGAGATGAAGACATTTCCGTCATTGGGAGTATTGCATTTAATAGGTATAGATTGCTTAGACAGTGGCACAACATTCTCTGGCAGACCTTCAAGGTGAACATTGGTTGGTGGCTTTGTCAACTTTACAAATACAACATCCAGAGTTTCTCTGTCATCATCTATTGCATGTGATTGCCAACCTACAACAGTTCCTTCTGCACCATTGGTAACACATACTTCCGTTGCTTCGTTGCGCTTTATCATAACAGGTAATCCATGACAAAGCTTGAGAACACCAGGGATATTCATAGTAACACCATGAGGCAGACTGTGAAGCTTTGCTTGCATTTCAGGAGGTACATTATTTGACTTTCGCTTTGGATCAAGTTGCCTGCCTTGAGATTTGACAGTGGTAGGCTCTCTAGATTTCCATTTATCAACACTATAAAAAGGCTTCAAAACTTGATCTGTTTCCTGAGCAAAGCGATCTGACATTGTAGTATTAATTTGATCACGCTGAGAGTTGAAAGCAGTAATTACAGATACAAAGCGGAAGTTTGGATGATTTGGATCAACATCTGGATTTTGCGGCCCTTTTATTCTAGATCGTAGAAGAGCAATGTCTTGTGGAGTACATGATTTATAACGCATGTTTTCCAATGCTACGCGGAACTGTGCATCTCTCTCTGTCTGTGAGCGCTGCCGCATATTCTGTCTCAAGAGGACAACAACTGTTGTTTGATGCCATAAAGCCTTGCCAATTGTCCTTTGTTGCTCTCTAAAGCCATTAGTGGTCCCTAGAACAGTGGAGACATTGTGACTATATAGTGCCGGCCCTTTTGTCTGAATAGGCGGCAATTGTGCAAAGTCACCTGCAAAAATCATATTCTTGCCACCAAAGGCTTGATCATCACTTTGTAGAGCAAGACTCATTTGCGCACTGATATGATAGAAGTCACCACAGTCAATCATAGATACCTCATCTAAGAATACATATTTGACACTTTTCAACCGTTCACGTATATTTGCCAATGTGGTTGCTGCTTCACTTACACCAGATCCAGATCCTTCTCCTCCTCCTCGGAAGCCAAGAATTGAATGATAAGTTGACCCTGACACCAAGGCAGCTGCTGTACCAGTAGGAGCCATTATCAAAAATACAAAACTGCGTTTTTGTCTGTCAAAGAGAGCCATGAGAGCTTTGATAACCTGGGATTTACCTGTACCTGCCATACCTCCAATATGCATTTTGAGTTGTTCAGCAAATATATCAACAGAGTGATTTGCTATGATTCGATAAGCTCGCTCTTGTTCTTCATTAAGTGTGTATTCTTGGGCCACCTCGTCAATCAGCTGCGCATCTTCTTCGCTAACAGCTTTAAAGGTCTTGTACAAGAACTCGCGATCTACAACTTTAACTTCATTAACATTATATGGCTTTATTATGCCATTAGCGGATGGTTCATTTTCCTTTCCTACTTGGTGGTACTGCTCCTGCTTCTTGTTTAGGATTTCTTTCTTCTTATCTGCCAGTACATCCTTCCATTGCTTTCCTGTCATGATATCTCCATTTGTGATATCAGTTTCAATACTCCATCCATTTTTCTTGTCAGCTGCAGCCCATCCTCCATTCTGCAGAACTTGCTCAATTTCAGCCATTTGTATTACTTTATTTGCAGTTTTTCCACTTATCTCATCAAATTGAGCACTCAGCCATTCAAGCTCATTATCATTGAGGACACCCTCACTGTTACGATCCTCACTATACTGTGCATCTAAATCATCTTGAAACTGACCAAAGATAGGATTCAGACTCATTTTTCTATTCTCCTTCTCTGCTGCCTTGCGTTGAGCATGAAAGTCATCCCGTGCATCATTGCATTCATACCGTATGTGGAAAAATTTCATCAACTCAAGCTGCCGTGGTGTAAAGGTGTATGCATCAAATGCCTCTTGCCATGTTTGATGATCAAGTTTTAAGTCAGAGCCTATACGCCAAGGCTTGAATAAGGTAAGCATAGTCAAACAGTAGTCTTCATAATTTCCTTTGTCCTTTCTAGGTAGAGTTCCTCCAACAAAGTTGGGCACAATGGGCTCATCCTCAGATGCCAGTTGAATGCTATGTGTTTCACATTGTGGATGTCCTTCTAAAAATTGAGGATACTGTTTTGGCTTCTTTTCTTTTGGGACCTTGTTCTTCTTCCCTTGCTTGGGCCTACCCTGCACATAGCCAGATGAACTGTCATCAGCTTCCGTATTATCAGTGCTCATTTCATAGTCTTCATCATCAGAATCATTTACCACTGTGCTTATATTATCTTGATCAATGTCCATGTCATCATCACTATCAACAATTGTCTTTTCTGTATCACTTTCAATATCAATGTCCATGCGGTCATCGTCACCGCCACCAAGCTGTATTTTTTGCTCTCGGTCTTGATTTACATCTATCATATAATCTTGATCATTAGGATTATCATTCTGCACTGCTTCTTGTCCATCTGTTTTTTTCCTTTTGGGAATCTTGAACTTGGTAGCAAAGCGACACCAGTCATAGAGGGTCATAGATTCATAGTCTACAGGGCGCTTGGTAAAGTCATCTACAGTAGTCAACGCAACAATTTTACCCTTTACTTTGTTTATTACAACTCGATCACCATTCTCCTCTTCAGGCTCTAGAGAATTCCAATATCTTTTAACTTCATTGATAAATGGTCGCCAGTAAAATGTCTTAAATTTGTGACTGGTGTAGTGGTCAGGATGACCTAACACATAAAGAGATGCCATTGGACCACCTATTTCCATCTTTGTAGTCATAGAGTTTACCACCTGCACCATGATCTTGCGAGCTTTTTCCATTTGACTTGCAGTTCCACTGAGAAACTCAGAGTTGCGATTGAAGACTGATTTGATAGCCTCTAACATGACATGAGTCTTTAAAGGTGTCTTGGTTATGTAGTCTGTGACATATGCTATAATTGACTTGATAGCAGTTCCAGACAGAAGACTGGCAACATCAGAGTTGCATCGAATAAGATAAGTTAGCATAGGATTAAATGTGTTCAGCCAGGCCTCTCCATGTTTCAATTCCACTGCACCTGTACTCATGTCTACCAATGTCTCAGCATGTATATCACGAGGGAAACGTGATTTACATGATGAGTACTTTTTGCTTGTGCAACCTGCATGGCATTTATGACGGTTAGAGCGAAAGATCAGTTCATCAGCTGTCTCCCACATGCGCGTCCACCATGATTTACTTGCAGAGCAAAATTCACATTTGTCACCTTCAGATGTTGTGTGGTTGTAGCATGTCTTGGGCGGATGCTCTGGCAGAGTACAAGTGGGATCCAAGCCACTATCCCCTCTTTCCAAGTTGTCTTGAATTTGACTATGGACATCATTAAGAGTTCCATTAATGAACTCGCCCTGATGTGAGCCTTCTAAATACTCTACCAATTGTCTTTGAAATTCAGAATCACCAGCTACAATCCGATCCCTTACCTCCTGCGGTGTCATTGCATTTTGAATCCATAAGAGCATGTGGAGATGCAAAGTTAGTCTTCCCTGCTGCTCCACAGTACCATAGTAGGCAGCTGTTTTCCCAAACAAGCCATCATGATCTGCACCTACACCTAGTACAACCTTAATGAATGTCTCCACCATAAAATTTGAAGAATCGTGCTCCTGAGACAGGATTGTTGGCAATCAAGCGATAGCGTTCACTGGCCGTGTATACCTTGGGATAAATATGTATATTTTGATCAGCAAAATACAGTGCAATAGGATGTTTAGAATCTGTAGGTGCAAATGTAATAAACCATGTTGGAGCCCCAATATAGCTCATAAGAGCCCAAAGTTCATTGCGCTTGTACTTGTTATTTGTTCGCGAGCCTTGTACATGCTGAGCTACATGGTCCAAATCATTGATAATTGCAAAGCATTCCTTCTCTGCCTCTCCATTAGCAGTTTCAAATTCGCCATCTACCATTCGCTGAATCATATCATTTAGCACAGCTTCATTTACACCAAGTAGTCGCCTGGCAATATCTGGAAAGGTTGCCTTTTGAGTTAGCAAATACCCTCCAGTATTGCTTCTTTTGATTTGTTCATGATTGAATGCAATCAGTGGGAACAAAGGCTCTAGTTGAAAGCGTTTGTCATGATACATCAACAGCGCCTGTTTTCGTGCACTTTCGCTAATTTTTGAGTACCCATTCTCATTTCCAATGCCGCCAAGACCATAAGGGAAGAGCCAGGGAAAGGCTTGTGGATACAGCTGAGGATTATTATATGTGCTCTCTGGTGTATCATTATGCCCTAGGCCGAGTGCATATCCATTTTTTGAATTTATATACTGAAGTGCAAGGGCTTTTAACTGTGTGCCAGATTTCTTCTCCAGCTCAGCACCTGTCAGTGTATGCAGAATGAACGGACATTCTCCTTCTGCTGTACCTTCCTCATCTTCCACAGATTTATTTACTGCCTTGTCTTCAGAGTCTTTTTGTGATGGAGGGACTCGGTAGTCAATAATAACTGGTGGCTCATCTTCAGAGTAGGTTGCAAGATTGTCATAAGAGATATCAAGGTCTGCATAGTCTGCATGGTTGACTTTGAGCCATTCAAGAGCAACAGCCACTTTGTTTCTGCGAACAAGAAATGGTGTTCTCCGATGCTCTCGAGTTGTAGGACGAGTGGGTCCAATATACACAAATGCCATCACATCATCCAGTTCATCTGCTCGAGGGGGCAAGACACTGTATATCCGTGGCATAGGCATTCCATACATTACTGCATTTGCAACCATTTTGTATTGACCAGAGGCCTGCACTTTGATGACACATCCATTTCGACATACTCTTGCAATAAGCATCTTTTCTGTAAATGACAAACCCTGCAACTGTGGTGGGACCTTCCCAATCCAATTGCCATTTGCTAATGCCTGGGAGGGAATCTTTCCTTTCTCCAATACATCCAAGCATGGTTTGCATATCTTTGAGCATGCATTATCAAGAATTGGTCCTTCTTCAACGAGAATTGGATCGTTAGGTGATTTGCGCTCCATTCGAGTCACAGGATATATACCCTTTGTATTCACAAGAAGACTGCGTTCAAAATCTGCTTCTTCCAAGGAAGTCATTGATTTGGACAGGGCCAATGTCCCACACACAGCACATCCTTCTTCTAGTAGGTTTTTTTTATTAATAGCATCACAATAATTAGTTGTAATCTTGTGTAGCAAAGCTTGGGAAGGGGGCTTTGGTGGAAAGACAGCTGTAGGAGCTGGCTGGACTTGCAGTTGCTTGGATGTCTGTATTCTTTTGATTTTGGGTTTATCAATTCCATTGAATTTGAAAAGTGTATTTGCATGCAAGCAAGCATCGCATGTATCAGAATGCAACATATGACTCTCCATTATATCATAGATTTTCATTGTATTGTAACGCCATTGAATAGTTACATTATGTAAAGCACATATTTCAATCAATTCTGCCTTGCACAAACGAGTCAACTCAGCCAAAGGCATTTTGCAGATTATCCACTGTGAGTCATCGTCACGATCCATAGGCAATGCCGATCCCATGTTTGCACCGTGACTACAAAATTCAAATTGCGATAACTGATGAAACTGAATCGCAGATGTATCAACGCGATATCCCTGAAGCTCACTTAGCATCCACAGTGGTTTTTTCTTTCCACCCCCAATCAATGTGTAACTTGCGGGGTCTGGAATCTTGGCTATATAACTAGGCAAAAATCCTACTATATATATGCATAAATAAACTAGAAAGACGGATATTATGATATTGTATCGCATGTTCTCAATGGGCCCTAGCCCTAGTAGTCCATTGACTTCAAAACACGCCCCAGCGGATGTCCTTTGACGGCAAAACAAAATAGCGAGTCTGTGCGTATCCCATAACAGTTGTGAAGGATGCCCCATGATGATGGTTCAGGTCAAAGAGCGAGCGGTGAAATTTTCACCTTTGATAAGCGACATGCGCATGTATTTCCTACGGTCACATGACCTAACAGATTTTGCAGACGTTCCGCTTTGGTTACTTGATTTTGTCATATGCCTCTCTCCTGTTGCCTCCCTTCTTTACGATTGCCATAATTCCATTGCCATGAACAGGAGCTCCTGCTCAATACGCCGCACAATGAAGTAATGGCTTCAACGATGCCCCAGATTTTAGCTGGCCACTTGCTACCGCTTCTGAGGTATCAAATCATATCATGCAAAGTTGCTCGTTCAAGATTGGACAATTGCGTAGATGAGTTTTATAATGCCCACAGAAGGCATATTGTGAAGTACACCACATGACAACCCAACCAACAATGAATAGTACGCTTTTAAACAAGCATCGCCCGCTGTCTACACATAGCCCCCCACAGTGGCCATGACGTTGGCACCCACAATGCTAAATCCCAAGCCCCACTGTCCGTCGCTCCGCTTGAATTTATTAGCGGTGAAGAGGACACTGACGAGCGCCTCCCTGGGAACCTCACCCTGCCAGAGTGGACAAGGCATCTCTGGGCCTTTCTGCCGCGCAATGGACGGAATCCATACATTCGGACGGAAGGTACCATCCGTGGGTTGTAGAAGTGCCGGCGAGCATCAAACACGGGCACTGTACAAAAAGGTCAGACATATTCAAAAAGCCGTTGGTAGGAGATGCTCACCGTCATCAGTGGCCTTGAGCGCAGTGCGGGAGATCCGAGGGTCCATCAGATTATTGGTGCTGCTCCCAACAGCCTTTTTAACGACTGTGCGATTGGTAGTCACTATTGAACAAGATATATCAGTAAGACGGCGAAGTGTCAGATTTCGAGGTATTTACCATTGCGCTTGGACTGGGATGTGCGATCAATGCTGCCCATCGCAGTGGTGAACTTGATAGCACCAGTGGGAGTGCTCCAATAGATCATGTTGCGGCACCCCAGGAGATGCCCAAACATAGCAAAGCTGCGCTCTGCCTCCCCACCAATGGGAAAGCCTTCAATGCCGCGCTGGGACTTGGCTGCAGCCGCAAAGCCAACAGTCTGTCCATCTCCACACAAATATGAGTTGTCAAGGAAGACTTGCATCTCAAATATGATTGTCTGCCCCGTCTCTGAATTGATCAATCCAAAAGACTCTTGGCCTGCTCGATGGTTTATGGCCACCATCGCAATCTGCGATGTGTCCAAGATGCGAACTGGGCGATGGATGTTGGCAGCATCGTCAGAACCCAGACCTATGTAGTCGCAGATCGCACTGTAAAATCTGTAAGCATAAATATTGAATAAAGTAGGCTTCGCATATACCTATAACTGAGGTTCTGCCCATACTCATCGTCTCGTTTGAAAACAATTAGAGAGGCTGTCGCAATGTTGCCAGTCTGATTCATCGCCACATTACTAAAGAGATGCATTAGTTCTAGTAGTAATAATAGTAGTAGATGAAGGACGTACCGAAGTGCTATCAGATGTTGTAGCACAGATCGGGCTCTAGGTCTTCTGTCTGCGAGACTTCGTCGTCTTTCATCAACCCATTCTAAACAAGATGTCAGATCAAGTTAAAATTAGCAAACATGTCGCTCACCCGTCATCTTGATTTTCAGCGGCGCCTTCATTGCCACTGGGAGATATACCAGCAGTCGTGGAAGGCTGCAGAGGCACAACAGTAGACTGCTCGGGCGCGATGGTGACGGACATGTCAGGCGATATGTCGACATTGAAGGATGCCACAGTCGATGAAGATGAGGTACTGTTTGCTTTAAAGACGTCCGATGTTGGGGAGAGGAATGGGGCCTGAGCCGGGTCGAATGGACTAGAGGGCCAAGCAATATAAGGCGAGATAGGCGAAGGAGGGTTGGCAGGAGGTTCATCAGGCGTAGTAGGAGATGAATGCATGCTAGAGTTACATGGTGTTAGTATGAATTGTATGCCAGAGGGACGGGACACACATTGGCACAGCCGCCTTCTTCTTTCCGTTGACTTTGGCCTTGCGCACCTGCTCCAGGAGGAACTTCTTGTGAGCTGCTTCATCCTCATCCTCAGTGTCTGTGATGGCCGTCGGCGCCAGCATGGAGTCGCTGGAAGATGCCCCCGCTTGACTACGCGAGGGTGTCTTAGGGTAGCGCTTTTTACTGGAAGGTGATATTAGTCACGTATGCATACTGAAATTTGCGCAACATACATAGGCGACAACTCCACATCTTCCTTGTTCTTGAAATGGACCTGAGGCCCAAAGCTGAGAACATAAAGAGTTAGTCATATAGAAAATGAAATGATATGGGCCAACGTACACATCGTCACTCGAAGCAATGAAGTCATTGAAACCTTCAAAGTCTGACGCATCGAAGTCAGAAAACTCAACGTCAGTCAGACCATCTTTGGCGTCGTCAGACTCTTCTGCCATGTTGTCAATAAACAGGCTGGTCTGTTTTTTGCCCTTCGGTGGTCCTCCTGTGCTGCATGGAATGTAAGTCTACGTTGCCGGCCATCTATATATTGAAGACAACTCACCGAACACCCATGCGATCCTTCCGAGTCTCCTTGGACTGAAGAGAGCTTGGCGCCAGCAAAATGGGCTCCTGCAATACATGTGTCAGTTGTTGGTGTTGCATATGAGTAATGGAGAGGACATACAGAAGCTTAGCAGGCTCCGCAACCTTAGTCTTGGCCTTGCGCGGCGCTCCTGGAATGGCAGACTTCCCCTCCAGGGACCTAGTCCCAGATCAGTTGTCAAGGCATATGTAAAATAAATAAAGGACGCACGGAGGAGTCAACTTCTGCAAAGCAGCGTTGTCTGCATTCTGATTCCATATTTGGAATCAGTGCTTTCAAGCAGAAAAATATGCCGTCGGAGTCCGAAGTAAAGTACAGTTTACGGTTTCACCCGGGCACACACCCGAGTTTTTCCGGTCGACAGTTTTACTCTTATATCTTCGTGGAAACAAGTTGGATTTGCGATTGCTTTGTACCATTGGGAAGGTATGAGGAACAGCTTTCGAATGGTGCTTGTTTCATGAAATTTGAATGAGCAGATCGTGAGGAGTTAGTTTATGATGTTCAGGCTGTTATCTTCATGTTTTTTAAATACTAAAAAGATCGCTTGCTGTTTTAATCGTTGAAATTATTGTGATGACATTGTGAACATATCAACATTAGTTGCAAGATTGTGCATTCCTTGTCACATAATCTCTTGCTTTCATGATATTTGGATGAGCACACTGTGAGGTGTTGCTTTATGAAATTGAGACTATGCTTTTGAATTACGAATTCAGTATTGTCACCTCTGCTCTCTGCGGGGCTGACAATATAAATTAAAAATTGAGGCTCTGGTGCAATATATATTGAAACAGGGGCCAAGTGTAGTCCGGTTTGAATTTGATTGAATAGTCAACATAGATAGTCAATATAAATCTAGGAAGGCGCTGAGAGTTAGGTGTGATCCAAATTAAATATCCAGCCTGGTGGCATGATGTGAATTAATACAGGGGCTGAGAGCATTCTGGTGTGGCATGATGTGAATTTATACAAGGCTGAGTGCATTTTTTTGTGATCTCAATTAAAAATCCATCCAAGTGGTGTGATGCAGATTTCAACAGGGCTGAGTGCATTTCTATGTGAGCTGAATTAAAAATCCACCCTGGTCATCTGATGTGAATTTAAACAGGGCTGAGTGCATTTCAGTGTGATCTGAATGAAATATTCAGCCCGGTGGTGTGATATTAATAAAACAGGGGCTGAGTGCATTCTGGTTTGGTGTGATATGAATATCAAGAGGGCTGAGTGCATTTGTTGAGCTTCAAATTAAATATTCAACCTGGTGGCATGATGTGAATATAAAGGGGGCTGAGTGCATTTTGGTATGATCTGAATTAAAAATCCACCCTACTCGTCTGATATGAATATCAACATGGCTGAGTGCATTTTGTTGTGCTTTGAATTAAATATTCAGCCCAGTGGGATGATGTGAATTAAAACAGGGGCTGAGTGCATTTTGGTGTGATCTGAATCAAAAATCCACCCTGGTCGTCTGATATGAATATCAAGATGGCTGAGTGCATTTTGTTGTGCTTTGAATTAAATATCTAGCCCGGTGGCATGATGTGAATTAAAACAGGGGCTGAGTGCATTTTGGTGTGATCTGAATTAAATATTCAGCCTGGTGGCATGATGTGAATTAAAACAGGGGCTGAGTGCATTTTGGTGTGATCTGAATTAAAAATCCAGCCCGGTGGTGTGATGTGAATTTAAACAGGGGCTGGGTGTATTCCGGTGTGATCTGAATCCAGCCTGGTGGTTTGATGTAAATTAAAATGGGGCTGAGTGCATTTTGATGTGCTTTGAATGAAATATTCAGCCCAGTGGCATGATGTGAATGAAAATAGGGGCTTTGTGCATTTTGTTGTGCTTTGAATAAATATTCAGCCCATTGGCATGATGTGAATTAAAACAGGGGCTGAGCGTATTTTGGTGTGATCTGAATTAAAAATCCAGCCCGGTGGTTTGATGTGAATTTAGACAGGGGCTGGGTGCATTCTGGTGGGATCTGAACTGAAAATCCAGCCTGGTGGTTTGATGTAAATTTAAATGGGGCTGAGTGCATTTTGGTGTGCTTTGATCAGCCCAGTGGCATGACGTGAATGAAAACAGGGGCTTTGTGCATTTTGTTATGCTTTGAATTAAATATTCTGCCCAGTGGCATGATGTGAATTAAAACAGGGGCTGAGTGCATTTTGGTGTGATCGGAACTAAAAATCCACCCTGGTTGTCTGATATGAATATCAACATGGCTTTGTGCATTTTGTTGTGCTTTGAATTAAATATTCAGCCCGGTGGCATGATGTGAATTAAAACAGGGGCTGAGCGTATGTTGGTGTGATCTGAATTAAAAATCCAGCCCGGTGGTTTGATGTGAATTTAAACGGGGCTGAGTGCATTTTGGTATGATCTGAATTAAAAATCCACCCTGGTCATCTGATATGAATATCAACATGGCTGAGTGCATTTTGTTGTGCTTTGAATTAAATATTCAGCCCATTGGCATGATGTGAATTAAAACAGGTGCTGAGCGTATTTTGGTGTGATCTGAATTAAAAATCCAGCCCGGTGGTTTGATGTGAATTTAGACAGGGGCTGGGTGCATTCTGGTGGGATCTGAACTGAAAATCCAGCCTGGTGGTTTGATGTAAATTTAAATGGGGCTGAGTGCATTTTGGTGTGCTTTGATCAGCCCAGTGGCATGACGTGAATGAAAACAGGGGCTTTGTGCATTTTGTTATGCTTTGAATTAAATATTCTGCCCAGTGGCATGATGTGAATTAAAACAGGGGCTGAGTGCATTTTGGTGTGATCGGAACTAAAAATCCACCTGGTTGTCTGATATGAATATCAACATGGCTTTGTGCATTTTGTTGTGCTTTGAATTAAATATTCAGCCGGTGGCATGATGTGAATTAAAACAGGGGCTGAGCGTATGTTGGTGTGATCTGAATTAAAAATCCAGCCCGGTGGTTTGATGTGAATTTAAACGGGGCTGAGTGCATTTTGGTATGATCTGAATTAAAAATCCACCCTGGTCATCTGATATGAATATCAACATGGCTGAGTGCATTTTGTTGCGCTTTGAATTAAATATTCAGCCCGGTGGCATGATGTGAATTAAAACAGGGGCTGAGTGCATTTTGGTATGATCTGAATTAAAAATCCACCCTACTCGTCTGATATGAATATCAACATGGCTGAGTGCATTTTGTTGTGCTTTGAATTAAATATTCAGCCCAGTGGGATTATGTGAATTAAAACAGGGGCTGAGTGCATTTTGGTGTGATCTGAATCAAAAATCCACCCTGGTCGTCTGATATGAATATCAACATGGCTCAGTGCATTTTGGTATGATCTGAATTAAAATCCACCCTGGTCGTCTGATATGAATATCAACATGGCTGAGTGCATTTTGTTGTGCTTTGAATTAAATATTCAGCCCGGTGGCATGATGTGAATTAAAACAGGGGCTGAGTGCATTTTGGTATGATCTGAATTAAAAATCCACCCTACTCGTCTGATATGAATATCAACATGGCTGAGTGCATTTTGTTGTGCTTTGAATTAAATATTCAGCCCGGTGGCATGATGTGAATTAAAACAGGGGCTGAGTGCATTTTGGTGTGATCTGAATTAAAAATCCAGCCGGTGGTGCGATGTGAATTTAAACAGGGGCTGAGCGCATTCCGGTGTGATCTGAACTGAAATTCTAGCCTGGTGGTTTGATGTAAATTTAAATGGGGCTGAGTGCATTTCGCTGTGCTTTGAATTAAAAATCTGTCCTGGTGGTATTATGTGAATTCAAGAAGTGGCTCGCCTCAGTAGGCTTAGGGTTTGATTACTTTCGAGTGTAGCATAGATTAAAGATTCAATATTGTTGCTTGTGTTTGTTCATGGCCTAGGTGCCATATACATTAACAATTCAATATTGACTGCTCTATTGGCTTCTGAACTAACGCCATATGTAGTAAATTTGACCTCAGATCATTGTTCATGTAGATTTAGGTCAGTATATCATCCATCCTTATAAGCCACATGTTTGCTACAAATGCTTTCCTTCACCACTCCTTCTGCAAATAACAAACTCTAAAATTGTTGAACTCCAAATGAATAGACATCACTTGTAAGTATATATAAACCATAGCTCCCTCTTTGTTTCCTCATGTACAACTGAACAAATAATTGAGGGAAGACTGAGAATTTTGCATTCCCAAGGCATCTTTACTTTGTTGCTGGTATTTATAGTCACATTTTCAAATACATCATATACTCACCATAACATTATTAACTATGCTTGGATGGAATCGCCTGCCGTGCGTAGCAACGGCTCTCTTCAACATGTCCATGGGAACATCGTTAGGTGCAGGTATCACCGTGGGCTTCTTGACGCGCCTATACAAGTATATCAGCATATCAAACATCAATATATATACGAAAAACACACCTCGCTGGCACAATGGACTGCTTTTTGGCAGCACGCTTGACGGTCGGAGAGGACAGCAAAACAAAGCCCTCATCGTCAGATGAGGCGCTAAAGGCATGTCAGACAATCAGCGTTACAAAGCATCGTTCAGCACACCTTTGCACAATGTAATCCGCCATCTCATCATCAGAGAGCTCGATGACAGAAGGTGTGGACACCGCCTTGACACCTCGAGCCTTAGACTTAGCCAGCTTGGGAACCGTGACAGACAACTTGGGTGGCGCAGGCGCCCCCGACGCCGCAGAGGCAGCAAGCATGGCACTATATGAGAGGGATATCTTAGTCAAGGTAGAAAGTAATAAACAAATACTAAGATACTTGCCGTGTCGTGCGTCCAAGGAAGGGCTGGGCGGCCTTGCGACCAGCGATCTTGGAGATTTTTGCGGATTTAACAGGGGCCATTGGATATGAGTGATGAGCGGATGAAGCAAGAGCACAGGGGCAAGAGTAGGGGTAGGCGGGTGGGTAGTCTGCGTGTGGGGGCAAACTGGCTCTCCAGCGACGCTGCTGCTCCCTTTTATACAGGACAGACAGACGCGCAGTATCATCTGTGAGAACATCGACTTGGAGAAAATTGAGCTGGTAGTATGCCCACCAAGCTTACTACAAACATATTACCCAGACAAGGGCTGTACGTATCGGTCAAAGAGATGCAAATCTGTTGGGGGAGGCCCCGGGCGTATGCTGCCATGTGCAATGAGTACGGCAGAGAGCATCCCTGAGTGTTGCCAACCGGAGCGTTCTTCAGCCGGACCTAGCGTATCTGCGATTTGGGGTGGACGGCGGAGTAATACTGCAGAAAAACACTGTGGTATGGGATGAGGACTAGCTTAGGAACGTGCATCAAGCGCCTTAGCTGCGCGGTCAGGAGACCGACGCGTCCTAGGGCCACCAACGCGTAGGCGCTGTCCCAATTTTGGTCACGGAACCAACGGCCGATAGGATGGACACAAGTTAAGCGCTGTCAACGCGGTCAGGAGACTGACGCGTTGCAGGGACACAAACGCGTACGCGCTGTCTCAGGGATGCGACAGCCGATATGACCGCAACTCCGCAACAGGGTTATAGATGAAGCAGCTATGGATGTAAACACGTACGCGTCACTTTAACTCCGCCCAGGTACAAAGACAGTGCTTCGCAGGATAGGCGTGCATCAGTAGAAGCATCATAAAGCTAAAAGCCTCTTTGTAGTGTAGCATATCAGCATCGCAGCCTCCCAAATCAGGAAATAATGCGGGTGACAAGTGAGAAGTTCAGATAGTAGGAAATACAAAGGGCAGAACAAAAGCCAAGCCAGTACCAGGCAAGCGAGCAGCATTTGTCAGGCGAGATTGCGCACCGGTGACCTGGAAGCAATCGCGCCCTCAGATCTCGTCGGTTATGGATGTCAGATGCAAAACATTGAGCGGAGTATTCATGTGGCCGGGATGCTTAGAAATGGGACCAGGCAGGGTACCGGAGTATGTCCATCCCTGCAGAGACGAAGTGGGACATGTCCGCCACGGAGAAGGCAGCAGATGAGATCTCAGCCGGTTGGAATCGAACTGCTCGTCGTGAGATGCGATGGCAGTTCAAGGGTGTGCATTGGCAGACTGAAACGCAGTTGTCAGGTACCCAAAGAAAAGCAAATACCTGCATACGCAATGCATGTAACAATATCCGTAAACCGGCGGCCAATGCCTGGAACGTCCGAAATGCACGGTGTAGGCCTGTCTTTGGATCATCAGCATGGAGCGCATCTACGAAAAGGTCTTAACGTCCACTTCGTCCATTTTTCCCCCCTCAACTCCTTCCGCCTCGCATCTCATCCATCGCCGACGTCGTTCACAATGTCCTCCACAGACTTGGTCATATTCCTATCGCATCCTGACTGCCGTGCGCCGTCTCTCTCTTGGCTCAGCCTGTGGTCTACTTGCTAATGTGTCAGTATAGTAAAGCATGTACATGCCATGCTGGCAGACTTCCATGCTCGCCGCAACCCTCATGAGCAACTTACCGCTGTGCGTATCACAACTAAATTGCTGATGTTTGTGTTATTGATGTGCCCTAGGGGAGTGAGACGCCTGGACTCACCTATACCAGGAACGGCACGGACATTGCGTACATCCTGCAGAAGGATGTAACAGGAGAGACGTACGAGGCGGTCTTTGAAGTACAGGGTGTCCTTACGGACTTCGACTTGCCGCCAGTCACGGAAAGAAATCAGTACGTGAACCGCATCTACAATTCATCAATGTGATCCTCACATCACAGTCTCAGACTCATACCGAAGCCAGCTTGGGCCAAGCAGGCTGTCAAGATATGCGGTCTGGGTTCCCCGGCCTTTGACTCGTCGATTCGTGGCATAAGGACTCTTGGAGGTAAACTTGCGTCCCTTTACAAGGTTGGCGCTCTACAAGAGTGGTCTCCATCAGTGATCGGGGAATGGCCGAGCCTTGATTTTGCAACTCGCTATGTTACACCGCACGCATTTGCGAAGGGCCAACAGGCTGTCCCTTTCTCCAAGGATGTCGACCCTCAAGGCCTCTTGTTGAAGACCACGTCATCGGTGGGCGTTCATCTTGAAGACAATCAAGTGCTGTACTATGAGGCACAACACAATGAGTACGTTGTCGTCATGCTTTCCTTCACCCCTCAGTACTCACCAGGACGCACAGCGATAATACAGTTATCTATCACCCGATTGATCCAGCTGTCATACGCATTGGGCAGATCGTGCAGCTCCAGGTTGCTTTCACGTCAGTCCCGCTATGGGGGAAGAAGGGTCAGCATCAACTTGCCTGTAAACTGAGGTCAATTGCAATACTTGATCGTAATATTCAAGAGGTGCGTCTGGTTATCTCTATACCCTTTGCCTTGCCTAATATGTGTCCTAGGCGTTTCAGTTGTCTGAGCATATACGTGTGCACCGTCCATTGATGCAACGCATCCCAGTGGTTCCCAAACGTAGGGTGGGGTATGCGACCCCCGTTGCCAAGCGTACAAAGATGAGAGATTCTCCTGCAGACGGCAGTTCACCGATGGCCGTCGAGCAAGATATGGCGGGGCTATCGCTGGCACAGGATAAAGAGAATAGTCCTATATCTTCGTAGTATGTCTTGATCAATCTATTGGGTACAACGTACGTTGCGAAGAAGACCTTCATAAGCAAAGATAAGATAACGCAACTGACGGGGGAGCCCACCGGTGTGTCAATGGATACCGCTAGCAGGTAGCAAATACGAGGCTCCGTGGCACGGCGGCAGCGGCCCCACCAAGAAGAGTGTGATCGTGAGTAGTTCATCATGGGCTGCCCAATGGACTGAAAGTCCGCCGGAAAGAGTGTCTGAAAAGACACTCAACTGCACGTGAAATGCTAATGAGGAGTAAATAGGGTGTCAGGGTACAAGATATAGACACTTACTGATTGTTAATACAGCGTTGCCGCGGAAGAGGAGGCCGTGTCAATGTATCGTAAATGGCGGCAGATGCTTGCGTCAGCCAACCCACCGTACCAGCATAAGTACTCACCTCGCGGATGGACGTTCCCTTCATTACAGATATGGAGACGTAGAATGGTACACATATGGCTACATATACGGACAACATACCGTATACTACAAGTCGAGCAAGCGATACTGCGGGCCGTGTAATCGACTAATCTTGCAAAGGGTATGCTCTGCTGTTATTATGTCCCATCCCATATGTGACCGCTGCTCAGGTGTAAGTGCAGATGAAACCAGCTCAAAGAAGGTACGGAACGCCCATTGAACATGTTGCACAGGTGGCTTGGCGGCCTGGAAGTCTGTGAACGCTGGGTCAACAAGCTCCAGCAGTTGAAGGCCAGAAAGTGCGCCCTTGGCGATGTGATGGATGACCCGCCCCATTTCATCGACGTCAGGCATGGCCACAATGCCAGTGTACACATAGTCCGCGGCAACCAGGTAACCAATAAGGTCGCCACATTGTGGATATGCCCGCCGCGCTCCTCCTGACGGTGACGGCTCCATCCGAATAACTTCACGGTAGAACTCCGAAAAGTTGATTGGATCGGTAGTGGGATCGGCCAAATGAAAATCGAAAGGAATGCCGGAGGATCCAGTGCGGTCCCAAAGCACTGAGACGTTCCTGAGCGGACGATTTGTGGCGCTTCCATATATCATAGCGTCAACAAAATATTTTGCGCCGAAGGATGCGACCATGAGTGCGTGGTCATTTGTGAGCTTGTCGGGTTGATCAAAGAAGATGGGGTGATCGAACATGTAGCCGCTGCCAAAGAGGATGGTCCGGAAGACCAATGCGCTGAAAAATCCTTTGCGTGTGCGCGCATGTTCTGGGGTGTAAGGACCATGCACTGTTCGCGCCCGTCGCACACCAGGTGCCTTCTCCCGGAATGGAAGCAATTTGTCCAGGTGTTTCCCAATCTCCTTCACAAGATTTCGGTCGCGTAAATCATTATCATGAGGAGCGCGCGCAAGGGAAGTGAAGCCTGAAGTCGGTGCATCAATCAGGTACTCCATCTTCTTCAATAGTTCCACAGCTCGCTCGACGTAAGGGAACATTTCAATTGTTGCCTCGATTGTGTTGATGTTGATACCAGATGGTGGTGGCGGTGGCTGCTGCGGATGCTGCGAAGGTGGTGGTGGTGGTGGCGGCGGCGGTTGCCCCGGGTTCCCACGGCGTAACCGGGGTCGAGCCGAGCTGGAGGCCGTTGTTGACGCAATAGCATTGCGATTGCGTGATCGTCCCCCTGAACCTGAGGCCTCTGTTGGCGGTAGGGCGACAGGCGACCTGCCACCGCTGCTGAAAAACGCCTCCTGCTCCACGGAAAGTGAAGACGGCCCGTTGGCACCAGCAGCCCGAGTCATGTACGCAATCAAACGCATAGCAGCCGCTTCCTGAGAGTCAACCACCATCATTGGCAATGCAACCATTTGTACCAAGAGAGGCATGAGGTTATGCGGTGTGAATGGGCGACTAGACGGACGGGCATTGATGATTTTTGGAAGTCCGTGCCAATACATGTGGAAAGCAGCGTTGAGGAAGAAGACATCCGCCGTGAAAAATTGACGCATGGCGGCAACAAGCCATGCCTGTGTGCGGCAGACTTTGATAGGCTGAGGGAAGCCGAGCCACGTAGAAAGGACATCGACCATAATATTGTACACATGTCGCTGGTGCTTAAATCCACTGCTGTGAAGCGGGTCTGTATCGCGTCTTGGAATCTGGATGGTGTATACGCCGGCGGGAAAGCATGGGTGGTAGTCGCGGGGAGTGATCTCGGCAGTCTCCGTGCGCAGCGTGATGAGGGTTGAGATTTTGGTGGAAAGCATGGACAAACGGTCAGAGGATGGTGCAAACACAGCCTGCGCGTAGCGCAGGCAAAGCGACTCGAGCCAATTGCACAGCAGAGCATGATTCTCCATGATCAGGGCTTTCATATGGCGAAGGTCGAGGTCACCAGCCGCCTGCACGGCTAACAGCTGCTGCCACCCTTCCCAGGCGGGTGTGATTGCGCTGATTGTGTCTTCATGCGTCCAGTGTTTGGAGCTGAGTTCGTTGTGCGCGGCTAGACTGGGACATCTCGCGGTGGCGTGGCGGGGCCCTCCGCTAAGTGGAGCGATTTCATCGGGAAGTCATGTGATGTCCGTTTAGGGAAGCGTCGCGTCGCGTCGCCCATGTCCGCGTTTCTGCTACCACCATCACTATACCCCGCTATGAGCTTTATACCCTCTAATAGCTCGCTATAATATTATGGACTGTGATATGGACGATATACCCCCTCTTTCCGACATGTTTCTCCTTCGACTCGACGCTTTGTCTTCCACTGCGCGCGACACTGGCCTGCTCGCGTATGCCCTGGTGTACTCCTCGAGCAATGGCAAGATTGCACTACGAGAAGATCAAATATACGCGGCAGTCTGCTTTCATGAAGGCCGCGACACGCTCGTTGTCGCTCGTACGGGCTCCGGCAAGACCATGCAAATGATCATCGCTGCTCTCCTCAACCCCGGCCGAATTGTGCTCGTGTTCTCCCCGCTCAAGAGACTGCAGACATCAATGGTAAGCACACTCGCCACTGCACTTCTAGAAGCTGCTCACGATGCGATTTACCTCAGGCTGCAGAGCTTGAGCAATTCCGAGGTATCCATGCTGTCGCAGTGAACCAGGAGTGCCGCTACAATGCAGCAACGTGGGCGGTGCGTGGCCTTTCTGCTTCACCCTGTCCTTCCATTAACATCTTTTGCTGGCACAGGACATCGAGCAAGGCGCATACAACATTGTACTCACGTCTCCGGAGCAAACTAAGCCCTTGGACGGTCACCCGACGCGACTCTTTAAGCTCATCCAGTCGAATGCGCGCTTCGTGCGGCTCCTCGAGCGCATCATAGTCGACGAAGCTCACTTGACCTTTCACTGGGGCGCTGCTCTCAATAACTCTGACGCCTTCCGTCCACTCTGGGGCTGTATCTGGACGCTACGACTGAGGCTTAAGCTATCGGTGCCAATCCTCGCGCTCACAGCCACTGCCCCGTCGCATATAATCGACTCTTGGAATCGCTCTCTCGCTCTGCGCGATCCTGTACTGCTGAAGTCAACAATCAACCGACCCAATCAGACGTACGCTGTCCATCGGATCATCGGCAGCATGAGCGACTATCGCAATCTTGCGATGCTCATACCGAACGGCCTCGAGAAGAAAGGCTGCACCACTGCTGCGGCCTTGATCGAAAGCACGGACAAGACTGTCATCTTCATGGATGACGCCAACCTCATCGCCGCATCTCCTGCCGGGATGTATGCACTCATCCCTGCGTGGATTCGGGGGGATCTTATGGAGGCCGGTTTCATTCGGTTCTATCATGCCGGAATGTCCGCTGGGTACTTGGAGGAAACATACGAGGCTTTCGAGGCGGAGGATGGACCCTGTAAGATACTCTTCGCCAGTAGTGCTTTCGCAACTGTAAGTTTGCGTTCTCCACCTCTTTATCTTCCGCTGACTCGTTATTCAAAGGGCCTCAACATCAAAGACATCCGGCGGATCATCCAATATGGGCTCCCTCAATGGCTAGAAGAACTGCTCCAGCGCTACGGGCGCAATACACGCCTTCTCGAGCTCCTTGGACTGTCCCTGCTGATGCCCGAGCCCTGGGCGTGGACACCCTCAGCCAGACCGTCGGCAAAAGAAGGACGGACATCGCACGTTGTCAAGGCCTATGCGATGTGCAAGACATGTCGGCGCGAATTCATCGCGACATACCTCGGCGACGATTCCGAAGATGGTTCGTGCCATGCCTGTCGTGTTCTGCACCGTGTCGCAGCTGACTCTGTTTCCAGCGTTGAAGTTCATAACCTCCAATTGCTGCGACAACCACCCAGAACGTCCGCTCGACTTGCAGAAGCACTTCCTTGGCACGGTCGTATATGATCTCCTACCCGCTGCGGTCAAGCAAGCACGAGCACCGGCCCCAAAATATCGGCCACCATACCAGCGTGCTCATCTTACGCAGGCTCTGAATGACTGGCTTCGCTCCCCGACGTGCCGATCTGCCACGCCTGGCGGGATTCCTGACTGCTTTGTCCTCTCGAGCACCACAATTGCTCGGCTCGTCCTCATACCTTATGACAATCTGCCGACAGCTGACGCCCTCATTCGCGCACTTGACGAGACCGACGAGTGGGGCAACCTCTACGCAGACGATCTATTCAATACGATACAACGGTTCGAGCTAAAGGCAAAGGTAGAGGGGTCGCAGTGGAACATCGCATACAAGGCGGAGATGCAGCTGAAGAAGGAAGAGAGGAAGAAGAAGAAGGACTATGTCGCGACGAAAGGGAAGGGGAAGGGGAAGGAGACGGGCAATGGCACAGAGGGTGCTGGCGAGTGCGAGGACGGTGAAGAGGTCAGCGACGAGAGACTTGACAATTTTCTGGAGGAGAGTCAGCAAGGACGGCCTCAGAAGCGTCCTTGTTACGCACCGGCTCGCTATTTTTGATCGAGCAAAATCCTGTTCCTAGCTGAACTCCACCTGCAAATCCACCGGAGGCATTTCATCCACCTCCGCTTCATGGACTCCATGCTCGAGCCAGGCTCGTCGGCGCTTGTGAAAGTCAGCGATGCGACCTTTACCTGGTGTGTCCAATAGCTTCACGCCGGCGTCCATGGCGTCGTTTATTTTGCCTGCCTTTCGACCCGGCATAATTTTCAGCAACTCCCATTCCGCTACCTTGTCCGCAATCGTGCGGACAATTTCCGAGGTATCGACATTGGTATGTGTAGTACCTTTGTACGGAACACCGAGGGCATCCCGGAAGACCTTCAGAAGCTGCCGCCAGACGTGCGCACCGGGGGAGATTGTTCGAAGTAAATCCCAGTCTGCATGAACTCCTCGAGCGGCGTACATTTGCTTGATGAAGTGAGAACAGTGCAATATATTAACGATGCAGACTCACCTTGAGAGTATGGATTAAATGCTCAATGTTTTCATCAACACCAGTCCAGTGATCATCGCGGCCGCTCATATTAATGAGCATGTTGTCGCGCATCACATTCCTACAACATGATTTTAGCTAGGACTCATGCAAGCCGGGACGCGGCTGAAAGACTCACGCAAAATTTGTCGGCCAGATGAACTTGAGGTTCTGGATGAGATGCATGAACTCTGTGCAGTAGTTGCGTGCCCCCGCACCGCAAAACCAGATAGTGAATAAGCCTAACAGCGGCTCGACACGGCCCTCGAAGTCTCCTGACTTGATGGCACGGAAGAGGGTATAGAAATTCAAGAGGTCGCGGAAGAGAAGGGCTGTGTTGTAGCGCACCCCATCCTGTGTTTCGGCGTCGAGTGGGTCTGTTCTGGTGTTCTCTGGAGAGGGGGATGCATGGTAAATTCTGATCTTGTGCGCGATATCCATGAGCGTGCGTGCAGACGGCTTCGACGCAGCGAACTCAGCGAGAGTAGGAAAACCGCACTCAACCTTCCAAGCGTGGAGAATCAATCCAAATAAGACTTGATCTTCTGTAGCTTTCAGAGTGTGGTAGTCAGGATGAGCTGATCCGAGGCGTTTGCGATTGAGGAACTGGATAAACGACTCGAGGCTTCCAACATCGCGCCCGTTGCCGCGGTGAATGTTCACGATGTACCACGACGAGTTGAGCAGAGTGTGAAACATGCCTATACCCAGCTGTGCGACTTGAACTCGGCTGAACGGGGTATTGTCGCCACGGCGACGGGCCTGAGCACCGCGGATATGTGAGTTTGTTGCCTGGTCGTTGATGCTGGGAATTGCGAAGCGGCCGAGTTTTGTGGTATCCATGCCGAAGTCATCCTCGTACGTCTCCCGGAAGACCTCAATGTTCCCCTCAATGGTGGACTCAACGGTTGTAGATGTTGCGAGGGGGAACTGCTCCGTCTTGTAGCCAGCGGGAGGCAGCGCGCGCGATGATGCAGCGTGCTTCAGGAGCGGTGATGCTGCATAGTCGGCGGCAAGTAATGCAAAGTCGGGGGAGTATTTGAGCAAAATCTCAACAATGTGCTGTGCTTGGTGCTCGTGGATCGAAGCCTGCTGGGAGAACGAGGGACGGATGTGTCGACTGTACGTGATCTCCTCGCAGGAGCGGAGATTCTTGATGATGGGCTCGAGCAGGCAGGCTTCTTCGGTTGCATTCCTCAGCTTGTATAGTATCTTCGTTGTACCAGCTGCGACCCTCGGAGGGGCGTCGGGGCGCTGCTCGACATGCTCCGTAGTCGATATTTGCATGTTATCGTAGCAAAACATGTGGAGGCCCTCTGCCACCTTGCGCGCGTGGACCATGCACTGCTCGGCGATCGCACGGCGACCAAGTTTGATTGAGGAATAGCTGATGGAAAGTCCAAGCTGTGCGCTGATCTCGATAGTCTGCTTCGGCGCACCAGCGGCCCATTGCGCAAGGCCGTGGACAATCGCAAAGAGCTGCGCGTTCTGAGAGTAGTGCTTCACGATTTGAGCAATGATGACTAGGACGATCTAAACGAATCGTCAGAAATAATTTCCATCTTTCTCAGAGAGCACATACGCGATCGGGAGTCTTCTGTATGTTTGTCTGTTGCGCCCGATCTGACTGGAGCGCGCGTCGGAGAATGCGGCTCGTTGTTGGGGCATACTGCGCAACCTTGGGCTTGATAGTCTTCTCCAAGGAGAATCCGAGAAGGAACTCGGGCGTTGCGTTCTCTTGCTTGAAGAGGAACTGATGTGCGAGGGTGTCGATCTCGTTGGCGACGGTGTCCTCGACCATGTCGACTGCCTTCGTTGACATCCACGCTCGCAGCTGCGCCCGGCCATCCGGATGATCCCAAAATGTGTCAAGAAGGTCTGACATCGTCTCGCCTTCCTTCTGGTTTTTGTAGAAGCCCGATGCGTGAGCCTGAACTGCGGCTGACGCCGACGGGCTGAACAGAACACTGAGGAAGCGTCCGGTACCGCCCTTGCGTGAAATGTCACGGAAGTCATCCAGACAGCGTCGGACACGCTCGTCTGGGGAAGATCGCGGGCCACGGGAAACCTTGGGCTCAGCGGGAGCAGTGGAGGTGAACAGGATGTCTTCTTGGAAAGCAGGGGGAGTCTCTGGGATGAGAGCTGCTACACCTTCTGGGTGCAGCGGAATATCGATGTCGACAGGCGACAAGAGAGCCTCTACCAGTAGGCGACGCTGAGAGCGATGCGGAGGAGGCGTTGGAAGGTAGTCAGAAACTGGGGAGTCCTGGGTGGACAGCGCGGGCAGAGATGTCCGATCCGAGTCGCCCCAATGTAAATGAGAAGATGCCCGTGGCATAGTGGAGCGGGAAGGGGCTGAGACAGCGCGAGAGCGCTCGTGCAGATGGGATGGAAATGGCTGTCTGCGATTGTAGGGTTCTGGGGAGAAGCTGGAGTCGGAGTCGAAAGGAAAAGACAGTGATCCGCTCGCAGGAACGTCCGAAGAATTGTGTACCAATGCCGAGGGCAGTGTCAGAGGTGCAGTAGATGCCTGTCCCGCAGAATTATGGCGAGCTCCTTCCTGTGGACCCCACCAAGTGTATGCTCGCCCTCGTTGAACATTTTCTGTTGGCTGAAAGGTGTCGTCGGCTTGTGTCAACTGAGAGAAGAAGGAGCTTCCCGGAGGTCGGGAGGTCGGAAGTGAAGGAAAGCGGTTCATTGCATTATCAGAGGGGTCTTTAGACATGATGTACAAGGAATGATGAACGAGACTCGGAGGAGAGCTGTTGAAAAAGGTTGCACAAACGCGTCGCGCTCGACTTCCAAGCCGTCGCCCGCATGTCACATGACTTCCCGATGAAATCTACTCCACTTAGCGGAAGCCCCCGCCACGCCACCCCGAGATATCCCAGTCTTTTACTGACAGTACCTGCCTGCCTCGTCACTGGCTCAGTAAAAGCCTGGTCACCAGTCTAGTGCGCGGCGGTTAATCGAGATGCAGCCTGGCGCACGGTGATGTGAACTGATGGGGAATCCATGGAACGGAAAGTGGTTGCAACAGAAGAAGCCTCCTGGAACAGACTCGCAAATGAAAATGATGTTGAGCCTGGGGAGAAAGTCAGTGAGATGCATGCCACACTTTACAGGACGATAGCGGCACGTACCTGCGGTAATTTGAACGAGAGGTGTTTCCAAGACTTCATCTCGAGTAATGTTCAATGGGTTTGCCAAAGGTTGGACCATCCCAGTGACCGCCAGTGTCAACCCAGCGTCTTGCGCAATAGCTGTTGTTGACAGACTGGAGGCTAACAAGGAAACAAGGTCGGTGTGATTTTGTGGCGAATCTTTGATGGTTATCTTAGATATGCAAAGAAGCAACAGCAGCACGGAACGCACCACGGTCTTTATCAGCGTTGCCCTGCGAGTAGCGAGCCACATGCATGTGATCTTCGCCAGTTGTCTGCTTATCTTGTGCTTCAGCCCCTCGCTTGCGCTTTCGAGGAGACACAAAGAGTGTTGTACTGGTCGCCATGCTAGCCTTCGCCATTGCCGTCTCCAATTTTGACATATCCGTGGACTTCAATACACTGTTGGAGACGCGGGTCGAAGAGTCTGTGAAAGAACAAGGCAATAAGTCCTTCAAGAATTCACACGGACACGAAAGACACTCACTGGTAGGCACGCTCACAACAGGGGAGGCATCTGTGACATCATCATCGACAGGGTCCGCTGATTTCATGGTCCCTGTGAAAACATGAGTATCTAACGAGGCGCAGAAAAAGTCGGCCGACATACTCGAGTTGAACACATGTGTCGCGGGCCGGCCGCCAGTGCGTTCACATACAGGACTTGCCTCGGTTGCAATAAGCAATGTCTTCATTCGCGCGCCGTCTTGATGGCAGAATGGAATGAATAAACGGCACCTAGCGTTGTAGGCTTTGCATATTGCCGAGGCGTCACGACGCACGATAGCACGAGAATGTGATGGATCTACATGATAAGCTTCAACAGTAGGGAAAAGAAAATATACACTCACTATTGAGAATCGGAGCAAGAGACCATGGACGAGCTTCATACACTTCATCGTCACCAACGTCCACTGAGAATGCAGATAATAGCTTGTCCGGGTCAATGTGAGCCTATAAGATAAAATATCAGACAACATTCGGACTAGAGAACACTCGCCGCATTACCGTGATATCCAGGGGCACCTGCGCAAATATATAAACACTCAAGAGGTACATGCTGCGGGCCATAAAGTCCGTAAGCTCCTTCTTGCCCATGATAACCGGCCCGTCGGAAGCGAAAGTTACGATTCCCTTGAATCGTTTCTTATGTAAGCACCAGTCGCAGTTTTTGGACCCATGCAACTTTCATCTTCCCCCCCATATATAGGTATTTGTTCACACGGTCCAATTTCCCTAGCCAACACAATAGGGGAGCTCAGAGTAGACCGTTTTCGTTTCCGTTTCGTTTTCAAACGCCTTTCGTTTTCGATTCGGCGCCCCGGCGTGATATTACATAATGTCACTCAATCTACGCCGCTGCGCGACACCGCCGCCATTGCTTTCGAGCTCTTCCACCAGCCATGGCCCGTGCTACCTACCACGATGAGATTATCGACGCATACATCACATATATGGCTATCCAGATGGCACTCATGCCTCCATCTTCAGCCACAGCTATGATGGAGCAGCTCCAACGCGATAGCTCAATCCTTCACACCATCCTATCCTCCCGCTACATCAACCCCCGTCCTCCCGTCGTTAAAGCCGGCAATCTCCAGCTTGCATGGGAGTATGCACAGGATCCTGCCCATCACCACCGCTTTATCAACATGCTCCGTGTCTCTCCCCACGTCTTCGACACTATCCTTGGCCTCATCGAGGGTCATCCCGTATTCCAGAACAACTCGAACACCCCGCAGGAGGATATCCGAACGCAATTAGCGGTGACCCTGTACCGTATGGGTCGCTATGGCAATGGCGCATCTCTCGAGGATATCAGCCGTGCAGCGGGCTGTTCAGAGGGCGCTGTGGAGCTATACACGGAGAGATGTCAGGAGGCGCTGATGTCCTTGCATGGGATGTTTGTACGGCCGCTAACAGAGGAGGAGAAAGAGGTCGAGAAAAGGTGGATTGATGAGCAGCTTGGTTTCACGGGATCCACCTGGAGGGAGGGATGGGTGATGTACGACGGGACAATTGTTGTCCTGTACAGTCGCCCCGGCCTCGACGGTGACGCGTACTACACAAGGAAGTGCAACTATGGGTTCAACGTCCAGGTATGCTGGATATCTTCTAATAGCTCCTGACTGACATATCTGTACACAGATTGGCAATACACCGTCGAATCTACGAATCGTTGACTATTCGCTTGGCATGACCGGTTCTGCTCATGATGCATCTGCATTTGAGCATACTGCAGCTGTCAAGCATACCGACTGGTTCTTCAGAGGTGACGAGTTTGCATGGGGTGACTCTGCGTACCCTGTCAGCTCGCGGACCATCCCAGTTCACAAGAAACCAGCGTCGTTAGACCGCTCAAATGCCTTATTCGACAAACACGTAGCTCGCCTACGCGTTCGCTCTGAACACACCATGGGTGCACTCAAGGGCCGATGGCAATCCCTTCGTGGCTTACGGCTCAATATCCGTTACAATCGGGACCATATACGAGCGTGTCGGTGGATTTCATGTTGCATCATCTTGCACAACGCAGTGCTCGACATCGAAGGATGGGCGAGTGGGACAAGCTTTGCGACTTGGCACTCACGTGCTCAGGAAGAGGACGATAGGGGGGAGCCAGATGATCCTATAGATGATGATATCACAGAGGATGATGATTGCGAGGCTAGGAGACGTGGCCTTGTGGCAGAAATAGTAGCCGCTCAACGAGCAGGACTTGTATAAATGAACAAGATTAAATCTGAGATTGTAAAGAGTAAGAGAGATATAATCAGAAAGAAGAAAGGACTGTGTAGCATTAAATGAGAGGCTGCAGTTAGAAAGGACAAAAGCAAAATGATCAGACTAAGCCTCGCTCCAACTCGTCTGGAACCACAGATGATCCTCGTCCAAGATCTCTGTCCAACTGGCTCTCATCCCAGGGAGGACTATTTTCTCTCTGGCTTGTCATCTCGCTCTCGGGCTCATCATCCGGAGGTGTCGATGCGCGCGGCAGAGATGAAGGCGTCGATGCAGCGGTTGACATAGAGCCCGTGCGTGAGATGGAACGAGCGGGCGTAGCGGCGGCGACAACCAGAGGAGGATTCTGAAGGCGCGATATATTTTCACGGAGATCTTGAAGCTGCAGCTGAAGGTCATCGTCAAGTGCTTCCGACTTGCGGCGATACTCATCGTTCGTCCACAAGCCAATCTGCAGCTCACGAAAGAGGCGGTCGTGGCGATCGCGAGCGTCTTGGCGAAGACTATTCATGTCATCGCGCAGCCTGTCGACAGCTTTGCGGATGTTCTCTTCCTTTGACACCGCAAAGCTACGCCTGCCACATGAATTAGTCCACGTGCATTACCAACAACTAGTATTACTTACTCGATGGACTCCTTCAGTATGTCTTGAATGCCGGTGCGTGACGTGGGCTTGAAGCGACCCTTCAAGCTCTCCAGCTTCTCTTCCGACAGGTGTGCGGGAGTCTTCTTCGCACTTGCTTGCGACGAGGGCGGCACGCGGTTCTCTTTGGGAGTGTGTGGCGTCTGCGGTGGCGATCCCGGGCCGGGTGCGGTCGCAGAAGAGTCTTGCGCGAGAGGCGCCGGGCCATCGTGAACGCGTAGGACGGGGTCTATGTCCTCTTCGCGCGGTTGCCGCACAGGTGGCGCGTCGTCGGGAGGCTGATAGTGCACTGTGCGGTGACCGTCCGGACCAACCCCAGTCGTGATGATGATCGGGTTTTCATTTGGGCGGGTGGCAAGGATCGCGTGAATTCGGGGGAAGACAGCGAACTCGGCCTCGATCTCCTCTGCACAGGATGTGTTAGCCTCCAGCGTGCTCATCGGAGATCACAAAATGAACTTACGCCAGATATTCTTGTGGCGTGCATCGGTATCCTCGGATGGGCCATCTGGCCCTATGTAGCAGACCAAATACTCATCTGGACCATCGTCGGCATCACCTGTGTCGACGATGGCCTCATTCCCAGTGAGGACACCTCCACCCGTGCACTTAATGCGCCGAACCTTGGAGTGATAGGTGATGCGTAGCCTACACAAGCCTGTGAGCACGTATGAGGCATCCAATAAGGGTATGGACATACTGATTTATTTTCCCGAGCACCTTTGCTCCCAGACTGACGAAATCCGAGTCCGGAGCATCCTTCCAGAGGATGCGAGCAAGCCGCTGACCCGCTGCGACCTTACTTTCTCCGCTTTTCTTCTGGAAAGATGTCAGTAACAAAGCCCAGATGATGCGTGGGCCACCTGCATACCTCACCACGCTTGTTACCAAACATAACCTTGCGATTTTGCGGCTGTTCGAGCTCCGTGATGAGCTGCAGGAGCAGCTCATTTGGCTTCTTATTTGTGCCCCAGCTGATGTTCTCCTCACGGGATTTCTTGCCCGGAGCTGTCTCAGGCTGGTCGGAGTCCGAGCGGCCGCGTTTCCGGGGCATTAAGAGAGTAGGAGAGTGTAGATTAAGGAGGTATCGCGAGGGAATGAGTGTGTGAGACACGAAGACGCCGCACAACGCGAGCGTCACCTAAAGTCACACGATTGTCACACATCGGGTCACTTATGCCGCGGGCCGAATCGAAAACGAAAGGCGTTTGAAAACGAAACGGAAACGAAAACGGTCTACTCTGAGCTCCCCTAATTCCCCCTCTTCGCACTTCAAAAGACTCCCATTTCAGACAGTATTTCGCATTTTGTAAGCTAACTAGAATAGATATGCACATAATTTCAGTGGCTCTGAACTCAGAAGAAAATGCTCCATAATTGCCATTTCCGGTAAATAATTCCCACGCTCGATCCCATGACGTCAGTCTCGGATGCACAGCACAAGTGCACTCGGAAACTACGTCATTCCTCTCTACTCCGGCTACTGTACTACCCGGACTCGATTACCAATCTTTCCAAAACTGTTTATAACAGGAATTGAACTGCAAACCTCCAAGTTTTGAAGACTATACAGTGCAGATACCACTAGACTACAGAGCCATTGACAATATATACATCAATACATATGTTATAGACTATTCCTGTAGGCTTTTCAAAGCATCTAAGTCTGTCACCTCCCCATTCGTGCATCCAAAAATCATGTCATGTCTGAGCTCTAGCCAAAGTACTACGGGGAGTGAAATACATATAAGTGTTTCTATCAGAAATTGAACTGCAGACCATGCCCCTGATCAATATCTGGCGGCCTGCGCAAGCTTGCGAGCGAGGCCGGCCAGGTATTGATCGGGGCATGGTTGAGTCCATGTTTCACGGAGCAATGCACAATGTTGCTGAGCAAGTTCATGCACAGCGACGATGGGCACCCACATGTAGTACAGTGGTAATGTGTCAGATAGTACCAGATCCCTTGAGCGCTGGAGAGGGTACTGCGATGTGTGCAAGTGAGTGTCAGGCTCCCGAAGATGATCGGAGTGCGTCTCCGATGAGAGTAGGGAGGCGCGCGATCAGAGGTGTTGGTTGGAATGCGTGATCAGTCAGAGAATCATCAACGAGGGGTTGGAGGAGAGGATGTGTATTGCAAGCGACTGGGAACGACTGCACACTGCACTGTGTGTACGATCATTGAATTATGGTTGGAACAACAGAGAGGAGTGCAGACAACAACACTGAACCATTGGTGTGAATGTTGACTTGTCAAAAGTGCGAAAATTGGTGAATGATCGCCTCGCAGCGCAGAGCGAAGAGTATCAGGGCTACCCATGATGCCACAGATTGAACTTTAGATATGACTGAGACAGGTCAATCTTTCACTTGCATATCACTACCTTCAACATCATTCACTATTCTCAGTACATGCAGACTCTCTACTGCATTTCAAAATCACATCAAGTAGAGGTTGTAGCCGCAGCAAATGGATACTAACATTAACTACATAATGATATTTACAAACCATTAGAAATGGAATCGTACCTGCCGTGCTTAGCACCGGCCCACTACCAGCAAGTTGCATGTGTTGACCATCCACGCCGATTGCGATCTTCCGGGCTTACAAGCATTAAACAGTCAGCTAAAGGAGTTGACCAAAGCGATAGAGAACATACTTATTCTTAACCGCTGGATCAAGCGTCAACATACCATGTGTTCGCGTAGCCTCTCCCTCGTCAGGTGCATTTGAGCGCAGCGTAGCCAGAGCGGTTATTCCCTGGTTTTCAAGAACAACACTTGGAGGATAGCACACCACCACGAGGCGGTACGCCCAATCCGGGACGGCCTGTCCAGCAGGAGCGCACGGTGGTGTTCCACCATGCCGCCGCAGACCGTTGAAGTACGCCACCTGTAACCCTTCCAAGCGCACAAACAGACCTGCCTCGACCAGATGAAATGTGCCCGACTCGAACTCCTCTGGAATTTCTGGACAAGCAACCATGCCAGTCAAACCAGACACGGAGTCGCCGCCATCATAATGCGGCCCACCATATTTAGCCAGCTCTTTGATACAACTTGTGTCTATGAATATATTGAGTAACAAGCTACGCCAACACATCGCTAAAGTGAACAAACCAGAATCAGCTGGTTGAGCAGGCGACACGTTCACTTGAGTAGTGCCAAAGAATTTGTTGGTCTCAACGCCAATCGCCGGGGCATTGACGAGCTCCGCTTGTAACACCATGACGTCTCGATGGGACTTGGGCAGGAAGTCGTAGCCACATACAGCCACATCGATTGCAGCCTGACAATATTGTTAGCTAAATACACAGGTATTTGATAGCTCCACACACCTTTTCTATCTCCTGACGTATGCGAAGGCCATCAGTCATGCCCAATTCTTCAGAGCCCTTGTTGCCCGCAGACGGCGCGAGAAGTTGAGTTGGTTTCTCATAACTAAGTCCGATGTTATAGCATCGGGCATCGCTAACGGGAAGCGCATTGCCGGAACGCTCGAATGCCGTTCCACCCTCGTACACCCCAGTCTCCGCGTTGAGTGCAGGCTTTGATAGAGTGCGCTCGGCCTGAGGTCCAAGGACGTGTTGCCTGGCAGCATAGAAGGCGTCGCACACGATGTCTCCGTTAGGTGTGGCCCGCAAGAGACCCCTATTAATACATCAGCACCAATATTGAACAACAATATAAGGCACGTACTCATCGACGAGCACGCCTTGCACAAGATCTTCACATCCGCAAAGGCATCCTGTCAGGGCGCGCGCAAAGACTGCGTCACCTGGCTCCAGCTTGAAGACTCCTATAGGACGATAAGAACCCAAGAACTGAACATAGATAATAAACAGACTCACCCGCATCGCCATCCCACGCACGACTATTGACCATTGGAACTGGAAGATCCTTCGTTTTCACCCACGTAGCCTTCAGACCCGCTTCGGAGGTGTCTTGATAATATACAAAGGAGCGGCCGACCATGCCCCTTGCCGATCCCATTCGAGGATCTTCACGCAGCGGATGTAGTCCTTCAACACGATATAGTACAGGCAGAACGGCATTTCGGTCGGGCATGACCAAAGCCACCATAGAGAGAGCACTGTGAGGCATGGGTCGGGTAGAAGATGCAGTGTTGGACGGAGAGTGCTCGGCAGACATGATGGTCAAGAGCAAGTTGTCGACGCTGAACAACACGCCCTTGGCCCTATCTGAGCAGTCTGCATAGCATGACAGATGAAGATAAGATAACCAGATGATAACAACCGATGATGTCACAGCACGAGGCATCAAATAACCCGCATGCGCACTCACAGGAGCCGGTGCTCAGTGACGACTTGTTTCCGCTATACTTGACATGAATACACGCAACGCCCGCCATCGGATCCTGACGTCCGCTTGGTGACGAGACGAAGCGGGAGTTTGGCGGTCCACCTCCAACTGCGCAGGCGCAGCACCTTCCTCTGGACGTCTGTGCGACCTCTTCACCCGCCTGACGCCGCACTTCCAACTTCCCCGCGCACTTTCCACTTGCGCTTGCGCGCTCCGCCTGTGCGACTCTTGAGAACCTTAAGAATCGTTAGCCCGTCCCTGCCCGCGTCAACGCGATCTGTGTGATTGAAAGCTCACCGCGGGTCCTTGGCGATGTGGGCGTCGTCGCAGCGTGTTAGGCCAGAGTTGTGTAGTGCCCGCAAGGGTGTGTGGTGTCGGGTGTCGGGTGGCGGGGGCACGCGCGCCCTGCTACGCGGCAGACAAGCTGTGCGGAGGAGATGTGACAAGTTCGAGGAGGCTGAGAGCGCGCGGCGGCACGTCCGTGGGTCTTTAGGTATCCGCGGCAATCGATCTTTAGTTGCATATTAGCCAGCGAAGCAGAGCATTTCGGCAATGAGAACGTACTCTGAGGTCGTGGACAGTCGCAAAGACCCGCCGATGGCTCTCAATGTCGTGCGCATCTAGGGGAGGAAGCGATGTGTGAGTAAAATGCAACCACAAAGACGCAGTCAACAACGTACGAAACAACGCGCTATATGACGTGCAAGTCCTGAGAGCAAGCAAGCAGCAGGGGCTGGGAAGAAAGGAAACAACTGCGCAGCAAAGACGTCATTAAAAACAGAACAAAAGTGTCGGCATGATGACGACGACCACGCACACCGTTGTCCGCGTGTTCTATGACTTGCTGGACGACCACGCACGACCTCTCCGGGCAGCTGGATGTCGCTGCAGCCGGTGTGAAACGCGCTAGATGCAGCCCCGAAGACTTCATGGCCGCCTCGCATGCTCCCGCGCCGCTGCATTCGTCCTTCGGCTCGTCCGCGTCTCTCAGGTTGCGTGGCTGCTCCACGACGTCCAGGGTCTCTGGATGAGGGTCTTTGGAGCTGGAGCGGGAGGGTGGACGTCGTGGTGATAAACAAAATGGCACGGTGGATGCGCTGGGACAATCTGCGAGTGTGGGAGGTAGAGCTGTATGGATGCCGACCACAACAAGCACGCACACCATTACCTAATACACACCTTGGTTTCCATTGGAGGCACACTGGTCATGGTGATATCAATGAACGCGGTCTGCGGCCGCGTGGGCCCAGACGGCTGGGAACGCGACAGGAAGGGGCCGGCGACCAAAGGTCGTGTTCGTGGAGCGTAAAAGAAGGGAACACGCAGCCTGACGTTCGCAGCATCAGCGCATCTCGCCGCCGCCAAGGATGCAGTATCCACGTACCGAGAGCGTCTCCGCCCAAGCGCCGTCTGTTGCGCACGATGCACACCACCACCTCGTAGCACACCGCGACGAAGAACCCCTTCACGCGCGGGTCGTAGCTTGCAGGCAGTATGCGGCCTTGGTTGTCCGTCGCCGGGACGCCGCGCGGAAGAGCAGGTCTGCTGGGGACGACGGGTCTTGGCACATGCGATCCCATTCAGATAGGCTCGCAGAGATCAGCGGCGTGGACGAGCTCCCGCCGCCCGCCAGTTCTTGCACCCGCGCTGTCGCCTCCAGCTACAGTGTGTATGAGCCTGACGGTTCTCATTGCGGCACGAGGCTACCCACGGTGACGAGATAGACGCAATGGATGATGTATTGATCTTTGCGAGCGAAACGCGGCCGTTCAGCGAGCTCCCGCTCGTGAACCCAGGGAGAGGCGCGCCGTCGGCCCCCGCGCGCGTGCTGGTGTGGCCCGCGAGCGTCAGAGTGATCATACTTTCGTGGGGCTCGAACGGCTCCATGGGCAAAGCTGATCTTGGGTCGTTCTTCACGTCCGACCTGATGGTCCCGGTGCGCTCTGCCGCCTGCTTCTGCTTCGCGTAGAACGCAAACAAGTCGGCGATCTGCTGCTCTAGCACTTGGCGCTTGCGCTGCAGCCGGTCGACCTCCTGCGTGGTGTGGATGACCTCAGGCGTGAGCTCCTTCTTGAACTCTTCAACGTGGACTGCTCGTCGACTGTTATATAACGCTCAAGCCTTAGAAGAGGGTCTACGCACTCTGAACATTGATGGCCGTCGCTTCTTTCATCGCTTCGACGAACCTCAGCCTTTCTCCTCGGATGTCTTCGGAGAGCTCTGTTAGATGGTCAGATAGATGCAGACAGCTGTAGCACGCGGTGTGCGTACCGGAGACTAAGGTACGCAGCATGCGCTCTTGGTGCTGCCGTTGCCGGTCTATAAGTCCGAAAACGGATTCCGTATCTAGAGCAGATCAGCCGGGCCCCAAGCCGATGCTGTTTGCGAACTCACTGTACGTGCTACGCATTTCGGCATTCTTCCGCATATCATCATTGAGCGCCGCCGCGAGACCATCGAGCGTGCTCTGGAGCGCTGCTGAATCTCTGTTTCGAACTTCGCCTTCGGCGAGCAGTTTGTTCAGTACGCCCAGAAGCCCAGGTTGGTCGCGGTCTTCAGGAGCCTTTGGTGCATCGCGGAGCTCGTCGACAGCGCCGATCCCTTTGCACAGTTTCTGCACGCCCTCAGCGACGGCCTGTATCTGCGCCGTGCCATTGTTAACGAAGGCCTCAAGCCACTGAAGAGCAGACGCAATCAGCAATGTGATATGGAGAGGCTGCGGATTGCTTTACCATGTTCAGCTCGTTCAGATAGCGGACACTGTCCGCTTGCTGTTCCATCTGAAGAGTACGTGTACCCTCCTCGTTGCGGAGCAAGCTCATGATCTCCTGCAGCTAGACATTTATCAGTCGTGACACTCGGGAACGTCCAGGACAGGCGTACCTGGGCCGTAGAGACTGCACTGCCAGCTTCAGAGTGACCGGCCTCTCCAGAAGCCTTCCTCATAGATAAAGCCTTTCACGAGAATGAGCAACCAAAGAGAGTAAAAGGTAGCAAATGGACGTACCCGTTGTATGCCAGGAACAGGTGACGACGCTTTCTCGCCAGCGTCCGAGGCTTGAGAGATGGAAAGCAACGCATCGAGCTTGCGCTGAATATCAGAAAATGCCGAGGGTGCTGCGGGCGATGCAGGTTGTGGACGGGCGAACGACGAAGGTCTTTCGTTAGAGTACACCGCGATCGCTGGATAGCCGTCCTTGTCCGGGCCGGCCGCCGACTGTCCGGACTTCAAAACCTCCTGGATGTCCTGTAAAGCCTGAAGAATCTGCGCATCACCAGACTGCTTGCCCTGATCTCCCAGAACCACGCTGCCGCCGCTGGCCCGCGACCGCAGCACCGCATCACGCAAGCCGTCCAGATCATCCCGCATTTCTGCGATGTTCCGGGAGTCCTGTCCACGCTCGGATATCGCTGCACGTACGCCCTGCGCGACCGATTTCACGTCCTCGTGCACCTCAGACAACTGGGCCCCAATGTCCGCAGTCAGATTGAGCTGCCGCTCCGCGTGCGCATCCATAATGTCTAGCCGCGCAGTGACGTCGGCTTCTGGCATGGACGCCGCATACTGCGAGGGCGCAGGACCATCCGTGGTGACGGAAGCCCGCGTTTCGTCGCGCTCCATCGCCGATGAAGTGCCCGCTGCCTCCGACCACTGCTTGCGCTCCATCCTATCGCGCTGGTGCATCTCCTCGCGTATCCCGAAGGCCGACTTTGGTCTGCCTGGCGGGAGCGCCGTGCTGTGTTATGACTCAGACGTTGCGGAAACGGGCGACGTCAGGCGGCTGCTGTTGTCAAGCGCATACGCGTCCGACCCGACTTTAGAGTATATGCTCGTGCCGCGCGAGGACGGGGCGAACGAACGCGTGGAGGCGCGCGTGCTCGTTAATCGTGTATGCGGCGTCAGGTTGGAGCTTGCTCGGGACTCAGTTGAGCGGGTTGACCGCGCAGTGGTAGTGCGCGCGTCGACAGACTGCGTGCGCTGCATCTCGGCGAGGCGCTGCTCGACGACGGAACGCCGATCAAGCTTCATGATAGATGGACTGGGCGCGCGCGAGGGAGGGGTGGATGTGGGAGTGATCGCTTGTGGAGCAGAATGGCGGAGGGGTGGAGAGACGACTGTCATGCGAAGCAGTGTCAACAGACCGACTGCTCGGGAGTGACTGTGTCTTTGGAGGTGGCGAAGGAGGTTGCTAGGTTGAAGCCGCGCTCAGCCTGGAAGGGCGTTCCTCGTTGGAGACGGCAGGATTGTCGATCGAAGCTACACGACTTGACGAAGGCACTGCAACGGGCGAGGTGACACGATCTCCGGCTGACACTGGTGTAGTCGTACGGGAGGGGTCGCAAGAGGCTGTTGCGGATGTGTCCACGTGGAGGATGCTTCGTCGCTCAGACTGACGACGCTCGAGGGTTTGTTGGTCCTGCGCTTTCAGTATCGCATCCCTGACGAGCTCAGATAAGTTCCGATGGGCAGGACGAGAAGAAAGAGGAGCCTCACCAAATGACGCTGACCCACGCAGCCCTGTCTTGCACCGTCGGCGCGGCGAAACGCTGGGCGTCCTTACCCGCAAAGACCACCTCGAACATCTTGGCGGTCGGCGTGAATAGACTTGGCGCAGTCTTCGGTGGGGACGACGGTCGCGTCATCGCAGAGTGACTCCCATCCGATGACAGAGATTCGAAACGGTTTATGAGCTCCTTGGTCGACTTCTGGTGCTGCAGGGAGCTGCGCCGCTGCATCTGTGGACAAGGTGGATCAAGAAACAAGACGGTCAGGGAATGATGGTAGGCGCACCTTGTCACCACTACCGCGTGTCCTCCGGGTGATCCGCCGACGGTGAGGGGTATGCAGGCGACCACGGAACAAAGTCGTAATCATCCAGTTAAGCATCATCGGCGCGTGCGAACGAAGTTTTCTGCGGCGTGCGCGTTTGCTAAGGAGTATTCTACGGGGTACGGTCTTAGTGTACGCTACACAGCAACAACACAGTGCGCTCACCGATGAGGCGTCAAGGGCGTCTGTCTCGTGCTTGGAGGTGCGGTTGGAGGGGATGGCGCAATGCTCAATGAGATCGTCGAAAGGTTGCCCGAGCCCGCACGGATGGGTCTGGTGAATGGAAGAGGAGGGCTGCCCAGGTCAGCTTGGCTGCTCTAGCCTGGGGCGCCGTGAGAAGACCACACCGCTTTGTCTCTTCGCTATCGTCACAGTCGCTCTCCTCCGTCCTCATCCGCCGCGGCAGCCATCGCTCCATCGTCTACAGAGTGCTGCCCTGCTTTGCCTTGGTTACGAGACACGGTTGCGGTCAGATTTGGCTGACACAACGTGTGCAACCTTGAGGCCATCTCCACGCAGAATGCAGCAAGATCTGTTCTGGCCTGGGTCCGCCTACCACCTCACAAGCCTCGCTAGTCCGAGCCTTACCCTCATACCACGGCTAGGAATACCTGTATGAACACAACCTGTTCCCGCTAATCGACCCACCTCACAGGTAGAACGTATCCTCCGGTTACCCGGGTGCTTCAGTGCCGACGCGTGCCTGAATTCCAGAGAACGATGACGCACAAAACCGGATCAAAAAACGAAAACCAGTCAGAAGCTACGTCATTGTTCTCTGCAATTGAGCACATACCTTCAGTCCTTCGAGTATCGACCGCGGCCGCGTGTGAGTACGTAATGCGTCTGCGTGGGTGTGTGTGCATGGGTGCCATGCATGTGCGTCGGTGTCATGCCCATGCATGAGCGTCGGGTGTTGTGCACGGGCGTGGGGGGCGTCGTGGGCGTCGTGTGCGGGCGCGGGTGTGGTTCGCGGGTGTCGGGCTTGTGCTCGGACGTTGTGGGCGGGCGTCGTCGCTCTGGCGTGTGGGCAGGCGCAGTGCGCAGGCATGGGCATCGTGCGCGGACGTGGGAGTCGTGCGCGAGCGCGGTGGGCGTGGGCGTGCGTGGGCGCAGGCGTCGTGCACAGGTACGGGCGTCGCGGGCGTGCGCGGGCGCGGGCGTCGTGCGCGGTGGGTGTACGTGGGCGCGGTGGGCGTGGGCGTGCGCGGGCGCAGGCGTCGTGCACAGGTACGGGCGTCGTGGGCGTGCGCGGGCGCGGGCGTCGTGCGCGGTGGGTGTACGTGGGCGCGGTGGGCGTGGGCGTGCGCGGGCGCAGGCGTCGTGCACAGGTACGGGCGTTGTGGGCGTGCGCGGGCGCGGGCGTCGTGCGCGGTGGGTGTACGTGGGCGCGGTGGGCGTGCGCGTGCGCGGGCGCAGGCGTCGTGCGCGGTGGGTGTACGTGGGCGCGGTGGGCGTGCGCGTGCGCGGGCGCAGGCGTCGTGCACAGGTACGGGCGTCGTGGGCGTGCGCGGGCGCGGGCGTCGTGCGCGGTGGGTGTACGTGGGCGCGGTGGGCGTGGGCGTGCGCGGGCGCAGGCGTCGTGCACAGGTACGGGCGTCGTGGGCGTGCGCGGGCGCGGGCGTCGTGCGCGGTGGGTGTACGTGGGCGCGGTGGGCGTGGGCGTGCGCGTGCGCAGGCGTCGTGCACAGGTACGGGCGTTGTGGGCGTGCGCGGGCGCGGGCGTCTTGCGCGGTGGGTGTACGTGGGCGCGGTGGGCGTGGGCGTGCGCGGGCGCAGGCGTCGTGCGCGGTGGGTGTACGTGGGCGCGGTGGGCGTGCGCGTGCGCGGGCGCAGGCGTCGTGCACAGGTACGGGCGTCGTGGGCGTGCGCGGGCGCGGGCGTCGTGCGCGGTGGGTGTACGTGGGCGCGGTGGGCGTGGGCGTGCGCGGGCGCAGGCGTCGTGCACAGGTACGGGCGTTGTGGGCGTGCGCGGGCGCGGGCGTCGTGCGCGGTGGGTGTACGTGGGCGCGGTGGGCGTGCGCGGGCGCGGTGGGTGTGTGCGGGCGCAGGCGTCGTGCATCGGCAGCGAGGGTTGTGCGTGGGCACGGGTGTTGTGGGCGTGCGCGGGTGCGTGCGTTGTCGCCCTGGCGTGTGGGCGGGCGCAGTGCGCGGGCATGGGCTTGGTGCGCGGGCGTGGGAGTCGGGCGCGGGCGTCGTCGCGGGCGTCGAACGCTGGTGTGCGTGTGGGTGTTGTGTGCGGGCATGGGCGTTGAGCACGGGCACAGGCTTGGGTGGCATGGGGTTTTATACTTATCTTGCAGGAGTGGGGTGTCGAGGAGGGAAGGGAACGCGATGTCGGGGGGCAAGGAAAGGGTATGCGGTGCCCGATTTTGCGGCGTAGCCCCATGGAAATAGCAGGCTCACCTTCATCCACTGTAACACAGCGCACCCACATACGGCTTCCCATCCCACACCCACTCATAACATCTCCGATCGACTTGAGAACGAGCTGAACGAGGCGTGTCAAATCACCATCTGAGAGACGGAGATTTACAACACCCCGCGCCACACGGGATGTCTGAAAGACATCCCAAGTATTGGCAGCAGCTGGGAGCCGGCGCCATGTTCTTGAGGGCGAGGAAACGGACCAGGAGCCGGAAGGAGTGGTGGGTGAGGAGGCCAGGTGCGTTCAGACCAAAGAGAAGTGTGCTGACATAATGGATGGCCTAAAGTAGATCGGTGAGCCACCCAGTGCTCGCGACTTCATCACAACTTGAACCCACGGCTGCCTGCTAATTTCTTGTGGTCGTCCCGTCCCTTCCCTTCCCTTGCGACAGGCTACAGCAGCACCACACAGACTTACACCATGATTGCGCCCCTGACGTCTTCAAGATAGGCTCACGTCTATTTGAGATCATCATGTCTCTGTTTTCCTGCGTTGCACGGCTGATGCCGGTATCGTCGAAGAGTAGCATCGTCGGTGTGTGTGCTGTACACACATCATCAACGGGGGGCCGTTCAAAGCAGAATGGACACAATGTACCCCTTTACTCTGTGTGCTCCGAACAGCCTTATCTGCCGCGCCTGAAGCTGCCGGATCCTGATCGAGACAGCCATCCACGTCTATCCTGAGTCCTTGCGGTGAGTGCATAACACTTCCGCCATCATAGCATCTAGACTTACCAACAGTGTCTTTGGCTGGGCTGCGGTGCTAAAGTGACGATGCACAAGGACCACCGGTTATCCGGTTGTTTCGTTGCCGACTCGTGCCTGAAATCAAGAGAACTATGACGCACAAAACCGGATCAAAAAAGCAAAAGACGTTAGAAAGTACGTCATCTTTCTCTGAACTTGTGTACATACCTGCGGGACAGACGGCGCATCCGCGCTCGTGCAATGGGATGTCCACAGGCAGTGCGCCGAGTCGGATAAGCGGCGTAAGTGAACTTCGCGGTCGCGCTTGTGGGCGGGCGTCGAACGTGTGGGCCGTGCATAGTGCACGGGGGCCGGGTTTTGTGCACAGCTGGCGTAAGCATGGTGCGTAACATGTGTGCATGGGTGTCGAGCGCGGGCGTGGTTCCTTGTGCTTGTGTGGGCGTTGGGTTCATGCGGGCGCCGGCGTTGTGCACAGGTGCGGTGGGTATGCGCCGGCGCCGACGTTTTGCGCGGGCGCGGTGGGTGTTGCATGTGGGCGGGCTCGTGGGCGGGCATCGTGCGTGGTGGGTGTACGCAAGCGCAATGTGCGGCGGATGTGCGCGGGTGAGATGGGCGGTGGGTGTGCGCGGGTGCCGTGCGCAGGTGCCGTGCGAGGTGGGTGTGCGTGGGCACGGTGCGCGTGCGCGGGCGCGGTGCGCGGTGGGTGCGCGGGTGCAGGCGTCGTGGGCATGCACAGGCGCCGTGCGCGGTGGGTGTGCGCGGGCGCAGGTGGTGTGCGCGGGCACGAGTGGTGTGCGCGGGCGCGGGCGGTGTGCGCGGGCGCGGGCGGTGTGCGCGGGCATGGGTGGTGTGGGCGTGCCCAGGCGGCATACGCAGGTGCGGCGCGTGGGCGTGGGCGCCGTGCATGTGCGTCGGCGTTGCCGGTGTCGTGTGCTGGTTTGAGTGCCGTTCGCAGGCGTTGTGCGTGGGCATCGGGCATTGTGCGTGGGCGCGGGATTTGTGCGCGGGCGGTGGACGTGGGCTTAGGCTTCATGCGTGCGCATGGGCGGCGTGCGTGGGCGTCATGCCCTGTCTTACTTGTCTTGAAGGAGTGGGGGTGTCGAGGAGGGAAGGGAACGCGATGTCGGGGGGCAAGGAAAGGGTATGCGGTGCCCGATTTTGCGGCATAGCCCCATAGAAAGAGCGAACTCACCTTCATCAACTGTAGCAGGGCGCACCCATAAACAGCTTCCCATCCCACACCAACTAATAACAACCCCACGCAAGAGGAGGGCTGGTCCGTATCGTCTTGAGGAGCTGAACAAGGCACGTCAAGTCACCATCTGAGAGACGGAGATTCACGACACCCCGCGCCACACCAGGATGGCTGAAAGACATCCCAGGTAATGGCAGCAGCTGGAAGTGGGCACCATACTTGCTGAGGCTGAGGGGACAAACAATGAACACGACGGAGAGGTGGGTGAGGAGGCAAGGTGCGTTAGCGCTGAAGCGATGTGCTGACATAACCTATGTCCTAAATCAGATATGCGTGCCACCTATCGGCGCTTGGGACTTCGCCGCATCCCACCACCTCTGCCGCTATCCCCTCACTGGCCTTCCCTTCCGACAGGCCCGATCCACAAGCAGCATTACCACACGCACCTATTCCGTGACTGCATCCTCAAGATCGGCTCGCGTTTACTCAAGATCGCGTCCCTGCCGCCGTGCTCCACTGCTGCTGCGCTCCGTCGCTACTGTGCGACTGCGATTGTGCGGACTTTGTTGATTTTGTGCCTGCTAGCTAATCACCATTCACATATGTAGCTTTCTCTTGTTCTGCCTGGACAATCTGCGCCTCACGTGTGGTACAAGAGGACTATCTTCAACTCTCTCGCAAGTTTGCTAACTCCCCGATATTGCAGACACTCGCTCTACATCCCATCCTGTTACTCAGTGATATCTCCACCGCACGACGCACCTGATTTGCAGTTGGGTGCCTTTCAGGCATTCGCTCCGGTGAACTTTCAGTTCATCGGGCTGCTCTCGGTGCTTGGATTTCCTTGTGTCAAGTCAAGATTGCGTCCTACGGCAGACTCTCTTCTGCGCGCCGATAGATCCTGGTCTTCTGTATAGCCCTCTCTGTATCGGCCCTGCTCCAAGCTGAGCAGACATCCACGAACTGGACACACGTGCCGACGAGCTTTCCAATCGGCTTCTAGCCCTTCCTTGCGCCCGCACATCCACATCCCCTACATCCACCTCCCCAATGGCTGCCATGTCACATGGTGCGCACATGTCTCCATCAGTGGTACCCAGTCTGATATCAGGATGTATAGATCCCCTGGACAACACGTGGATGCATCCCACAGTCCACTCATCGTGCCTGCGTGCGTTGTGCAGTGTTTGTTTTTCTTTCCTTTCACACTTAACTTTTGACGCAGAGGCCATTGATACAAGTGCCGAAGAGCAAAGCGAGGAAGTCAATGAGTACTTTCGCCAAGGCAATGAGCTTCGCAAGCACGAAAAACGATACAACTTTGATCCATCCACTGCGTCTCATACGGACGCATACGTCGTTACCCATCTCCAGCAAGGCTCACATTCCACTTATATTTCCTCGCCAAATGTCGACTTTGTGCCTGAGCTGCCAACGCATCGCCTCACCGAGGAGTTCTGCTATTATACGGACGGAATGCTTGGCCCGTTTGAGCTCTTGAAGTGGCCACAAGGATATGATGCGCAAGAGCCGCACCACATGGCCGCCCCTATCAATCCATTTTTCTTTGCATACAGTGATGCGCTCACCGACTGCCCTCAGTATGACAGTCGAGATGCAGGGAATATGCATAGACAGAGCCTTCCTCGCCGTGCCGTCCCTGAGCTTGACGTCTGGGAGGATCCCAATGCCCCCTGGTTCAATTTCCCTGACAGTGCCTGGGCTACGGACCCGTTTACGCGCAACAATCTGGGGCAACTATCCTTCAGCGTCATCTCAAGACTCCAAGCTGCTGCTCAAGACACCTGCGATGTCATATTGCCTGTTGTCAATGTTGTCCTCCCGCACGAAGCTGACAGACCAGCGCGTCACTTTGTTTCCGGACGGTGTTTTGCATTGGAACGCGCAATCCATCCCCTTCAGTCCGTTCAGCCTCTCGTTGAGGCCATTTTGTGGTTCCGCGAGGTGCAGCGAATTCTACTGGAGCTGCGAGCTTGGTACAACTATATGGTTGTCATCAAGCCACGCATCGACGCGTACATGGCTGGCAAAGGGCCATCCCGTCCATACCCTGTCCTACCTCTCCGAGGTGTCTTCACATCGCGACAAGTAACTGCACAAACCCTCCTTCACGTCGGTGTGCCGGTTTGGTGTCTGCGTCGGCTTTATACGTTCAGCAAGCGCACACAGATCGGGTTCTGTCTTGATCCTGTGAAATGGATTGGCGCGTTCTCCAACACCATCAAGCGCACTCTGGGTGCAACCAAAGTGGTTGCTCCGACTTGGTCGCAATCCGCCATGCTGGACATGACTGCGTTGGGCTTCACCGAGCGGTTGAGACACTATTCCTCATTCAGCCGGCCTATTGTCCGCAAGCCAGCTCCAATTCTGCCCGACCTACCCCCAGTCACCGAGTATGATACACATGTCCCAGTCCCAGAAGACAGCACGATGGAGCCACCAATTGCATCAACATCAGGTAGGTTTGACATTGGATATGTGGTTGATATGATTCTCAACTAATATATTAAATGCCAGGAAACACCTCACTACGCCATCCACCGCAAGATCACAAAGCGGCGCCGCACTCAGACGTGAGAAATACTGGACCGGTGCCAGCCAAGTTATCACAGCAAATGCAGGTACAGCGGGCTGACTGGCACCCAGAGGTTCATCCTGCGTGGGCTTCTGTCGAAAAGATTGTTCGCACCATCCCAGATCACGATGATGTGTCTCCAATGAGACAAGTATGGCAGGATCACGACGCCATTCATGAAGAGGAAGCAGATGACCCCACCCTGGAAGACGATGACAAGGACAACAAGATCACCGTCTAAGAGGTACCGCCCAGCACTACGGCGACTGAGGACAGTCGATATTTCAGTTGGGGGGAGGATTAGACGGAGTTTCACGTGAAGGGAAGTACGAACGGGGGACAAGACGACGTGGTAAACCGAGTTCGCGAACCCTAGCGAAGCTCAAAGCGGACGGACGCCGACAGACGCAATAAGTTTAGGACAAGGCGAGTCTTGGGTCAAATCGGAGGGAGCGCGCGCAAGTGTGAATCAAGCAAGCGACTTTATTTGGGAGATATCAGGACAGCAAAATCTATGTACACAGCAAAGAAGTAGCGACGGATAGCGAACAACTATGAACATAGCGATAGCGAACAGATAGCAGGACAGCAAGACGCGGGAACACCCGACCAGGACGCGGCGCACGTCCCTACCTCGAGGCACTAAGACCCGCTGCTGTTGAAGCAGTGGGCGCCTCCTTTTGAAGAAACCTCGCGATTGGCTAAGCGACGGGCTCGGGGGCAGCGGGACCAGCCGCCGCAGTGGCCGGAGGCGTGCCGACATCCTGGAAGGAGGGGGCGGTGATGGTGGGCGAGGCAGCGCCAGGGGCATGGTCCGGCGCGGGGGGCGCAACAGCGGCGAGTGACGCGAAGGGAGCGGCAGGAGCAACCGGAGGTACCGGGGAAGGGAGGAGAGAAGAAGGGCTGGCGAGGGGCGCGACGTTGGCGCCGGGCAGCGGAAGGGAGGCGGCGATGATGACGGACGGGGACGCGAGCCTGGCCTGTCTGGCGCGGGAGAAGCGAGGCGTGGAGCGGGAGGAGGAGATGTGCGAGAGGCGCGCAGAACTGATCCGCTCGATGGCGCGAATCGAGGCCACGCTGATATCCTGGACCAGGAAGTCTGCGGGCTGGAGGTTGGCGAGGAGGCGGGATCCTAATCCCCATGCGTCCAGCATCCCGCCCATACAGGTTGCCATCGCGGCCCAGCGCATGTTGAGGCGATCCAACACCAGTGGCCAGTCCGCCCAAATATTGCGAAACGTGTCGAAGGCCTCAGAAATGGTGGTAAAGTCCCGTAACATATCCACCGAGTCCTCCGCGAGGCCTCCCAACAGGTAGCACACCACGCCCGTGGTGAGGCGGCCCGCGTAGGCACAAGAGGGGGGGGAGCTGGAGGCACCACGGACGTGGTAGGCCAGGGCGCGGCACACGGCGTCTTCGCGGGTAATAACAAACATCCCATGGACGGCCCGGGCGTCGAAATCACGTAGGAGCCAACTCTGCATGCCCTGAGGACGCAGGGTGGGGAAGGCGCCATGCAACTCCGTGATTTCATGGAGGTAGGATTCGACAGAACCGTCCCCGAAGTAGTACACGGTCCAGAGCCCAGCCTCCACGATGGTGATCAAGACGTGGAGTTCCGCATCGGTAGCGTCGGCGGGGAAAGGGGAGAACATCTGGGACCACCGCGGGCTGACGCGCGCTGAGTCGGGGAGGGTACGCATGAGGGTGCCCTCGAAGCGCCACCGGTCCCTGTAGTATAATAAGAAATAAGACCGATGACCATCGGTGTGCTAGTTTCGAGGATTGACCGATAAGGATATCATTTTAAATGGGTCGGCGTAGGAGATATTTAAAATGATTCCGACCGTAAAAATGTTGTGATCCTGTTGGCTCCGGAAAAATCGGCTAAAATCTGATAAAATGTTGGAAACATTCAGTCCGCTGATATGCTATCACCCGGGACGGACCCTAGCGGGGCGTGCGGCGAGTGCCTCACAGGACAACAACCACCAACACTGCCTCCTATACGTCGCGATCCAGTCCGGGTGACTAGACTTGCTGAGGGGGAAGGTGTTCGTGTCGCTGTTGCGCTTCGTGCCCTCCCCGCGGTCATGCGGGGCCACCTCCCACCGCCTAAACACCCAACTAAACACTCACCTGCCTGGGGATGCCCTCTACGGGATCCTCCTCCGAGTGCTTCGCACCCGTGTGCGAAGCGTCCGCCTATGGGCCGTCGCACCCCCCTCTTGCCTGTCCGCCTGCCTACCTGTTCCCACATCGGTGGGGTCCTGCCTTCCTAAGTCTGGTAGCGCCTCAGGCTACAGTTTCTGTGAGGTAAAGGGTGTGGGTGGCTTGCGCCGCCCACAGGTTGATTGGGTTGCTACGTCTCGCGCAGCTCCTTAAGTAGTGTCTCTACCTACGTCGCTAAGCCCTCCCGATCTAGCCCATTCCGGTGATCCGTTCCGTCGCCAGTCCCGGTTGCTCCTGGGTCGCCGGACCACGTTCCCATCACCCACGCTCCCGCGACCCTGCGCCTCGCATGCTGCTTCCCCGTCTCGCGACGAACATATAAATAATGAATATATACATTGAATGCAGCTTCCCTGAGGCTTCAAAGGAGAAGATGGTAAATGGGGAAAGTAGTGGTAGACAGTGATGTTATTTTCACTGTGCATCTATGGCAGTCAGAACATGCCAAATGTATTCATAAGGAGTCCAAATATGTATATCGATGTTATTTCAATAGCATAGATACTAAAGAAATTGTGTTTGAGAAGAATTGAGGGGGGGCTTGGGTCATGGAAAAATACTATAAGTCTTGAAGTGTTGAGAGCTATCTGTGTACAAAGTTTGGTTGCTTAGGTAAAGAAGATCATGCCTGCAGGATATTCTGTATCAGATACTTTCCTGGTTTGTGGTTCCGTCCAGCTCGCATTTGAATAGAATGGGCTTCAAGCAGTTTGTATATATGGACTACATGTAAGTCTACATCATACATGCACTGTATGGTTGTCAATGGGTTTTCCCAGGGCCTACAGAAAGGATTATATACCAGCGCAAATGATTAAAAATAGCATTTCTTGGGACCGTGGGAATATGTTGACGCGTGAGAAGAGATATCGGCTAGACACCGACGCCCCCAAATATACTCCGATTTCTCCGTATTATTCCCTATTTTTCCAAGCCCTACGGGCAGCTATTCGTAGTACTGGTAATCATTTTAAATGATTTATTTCCGTCCCGTACCCGTGGGAACCGACGCGGACTGAATTTTTTCAATATTTTATCAGATTTTAGCCTATTTTTCCGTAGCCAATAGGATCACAACATTTTTACCGTCGGAATCATTTTAAATATCTCCTACGCCGACCCATTTAAACTTGGTGGGAAATGGCCAGTGCAAGCATGGCAGTACAATTACTCTTAATTATTAAGGGGGCAGGGGGGAGAGGGGCTTGGCCATTAAATATACCCAAGCAAAATTGCTGACAGTCTAGGCTTGGGGATTGTCTCTATCACTGGGTGGTAGCTCAACATCCTGCATGCTCCGATGCACTAGGTGATTGGAGGTGAGTGTTGCAATGTTGTGACATTGTGATTATTCTTCCGGTAAGAATGCTCCGGAATGGTGGTCAGAATCCTGAGGCAATAATCGGGACATTGATAAAAATACAAAACAATCGGGATCAGAACGATGCAGTGTGAGTACAAGAACTGAGGTGAACAATGGTCAGAGGACAGTGGTGCGACTGCAGAGGAATACAGATGTCACAGTGACTGGAGTGGCATCGTGCATACATTCTGATGACAATCTCAACAGTAAACATGTCTGATGGAATTCCGACGCGTTGTGACAGCTGTGGGAGGTGCTGTGCTCGAGGTCACATGGTGGCAGTTGGAACAACGAGCAAGTGGTCGGATGACTGTGTGTGCTGCGTGCGACAGCGTCGCTGGCGCGAGTGTGGTGTTCAAGGTATGATTCCGATTGCGTGACTGCTCTGCAAGACTCCAATCTTGTGAGCGGTTGGAAGAACTAATCAGGTGGTCGGAGCACTGCTGTGCGATGCTGCGATCTTCAGAATTGTGTGTCTGTCGACTTGATGAAAGTGCGAAAATTCTGTAATGATTGCCTCGCAGCATGGAGCGATGTGTATCAGCGCCGTCACCGTTGTGCTGACGCGCCACACAACATCGACAATGTGTATCTTGGCTTCCACTATGCCTATGGAGGCGGTTCCGGGCTCAATCAAGGGCTTGGATGTCATGTATTCCTAAGATGCCCAAGAGTTTATCTGATGCTGTATTTCACGGCAAAAGAGTTCTATTTCATTTTCACATGTATGTAATTTCTATCCACAGTAGCACCATAGAATTGCATGTATATGTGAATCAGTCATGATAGTATACATCACTATCTCGATTGAGCCCAGAACCACCTCCACAGGTGTAGTAGAAGCTGAGATACATGTTGTCAATGTCTCATGGCACGTCAGCACGACAGCAACAACGCGTCACATGTTGTGGGAAGCAGCGGCGATGTGTAAGCGTTGGAGTCAAGAGCGAAGCCACGGCACCTGGTGGCGCCGCAGCCGACGGGTCGAAGACCTCTGAACTCTTTTTTTCAGTGATTCTCATCCATTTTGCAAATCACAACAATTGTAGCTTTATATATATATATCTTTTCCCAAAGTACCAAAGAAGGGGAAAGAAATTGATGCAAAGAGCAAACTGTCTTGTAGGGCAGGAGATGATAGAAGGTCAACAACTACTGTACATATCCTACAAAGCTAAATGGCCTTGTAGTGTAGTGGTCAATACTATTGGTTGATATAAAGAACCAAGAGGTTGTAGGTTCAATTCTCCCTCTGTGCGACTTTTTAATAATATAATTATTCTGCCCGGGTATTGTAGTAGCCGGGTTTGTGCACCAGTTGAAAGTGCCGGTTGATGCGTCATGGTGCGTGTTTGGCCTACCCGTGGGAAGATTTTACCTAAAATGGAAATCATGCAGTATTTTTTGCTGACTCGAGAACAATTGAAAACATGTTCATATTGTTGCTGGTTAGCTTGCAAAACGCAAAATACTTGCAGACATGAGTGTCTTTGGAAGTGAGAAGGTGTTGAAAAGCATTGGGCAGGAGCTACTTAGCTAAAAATTGCTCAATTACCGGGTAACCGGGTACTTTATCCCCGGGATTAGTAAGCAATGACTCATTGACCGGCAAAAATCCCAGTCTGCCTGATTCAACTGCGTCATTTTCCCACGCTTGTTGAGGAATTATATCATTGGCTATTCACATGATCAACATCCTCTCAACACTTCTGGTATATATAATGCATGGTAGTTAGCAACTAGAGCCCTCCCAATTGCCAACCTCACCATTGTCACCCCGTGGGAACATGTTACCAAAAAGGGAAGTTAGAAGGCCTTCTCTTCTGACCTGAGAACAATTGGTATCATGTGTATATCAATGCTAATTAGCTTGGAAAATGCAAAATACTCGCAGACACGAGTGTCTTTTGCAGTGCAAAGGTGTGTAAATCACAGGGCAGGCAGGAGCTACTTAGCTAAGAATTACAGAATTAGGCAGATGGGACGACACAACTTGACTTTAGTCCAAGCTTTGGGACATATCTCCTAGAGCATTCTTTCTAATGCATGCATTTCGCCTGGCTGATGGAGGAAATAAATGATTAGGAGGAATCATAATTAAGAGTACTCGTAATGGGAACCATGCTAGTGCTATAGTTGAAGTGTGAGGATCCTGCAAGGTGCGGCAGGACCTGCTTAGCTAAGAATTACTGAAAAAGGCAGTTGGGACGACACGACTTGACCGTGGGATCTATTTCCTAAAGCGACTTATAATGTGTTCACGTTTTGGCCTGACTTGGTTGAAGAAAGAAACGATTAAGAGTAATCGTAAATGATATCCTTATCGGTCAATCCTCGAAACTAGCACACCGATAGTCATCGGTCTTATTTCTTATTACCCTACAGGGACGCCTGTGCTTAGCGCAACGGTTCTCCGGTCGATTCAGGCGCTTGGCGCCAGCAACGGAGGGTCCTCGTCTCCCCCGGTCATGGCCACGTTGAGTGCAACGGCCTGTGGGTTCCCGGATGCTGTCGAGCTACCGTCAACCACGACCGGTTCGTCAATGACGATGGGAGTACCGTGAGGATCGTCTAGATCACTTTCAGATCCCGTCTCCGTGTATTCATGCGATCCATTGTCATACCGCTCGTCGTTCAGCGCAGAGAATGTGAAATGCGACACGGCAGCCGCTTTGTGGTCGGCGAATCCAGCCCACGCAAGGTGTTTTACCACTGCTTGCTCGGTGACCGGTGTGTTTAGCGCGAAGTCGGGATTTGATCCAACAGGCGCGACGGTGACTCCATACTGCTCGCGCAGTCGTTGGTAGTTTTCCATCGTCTGGATGACCGAGGCAGCGCTCAGTACGAACACGTCACGCACCTCTCTGCGCCTCATCCGGTCTTCCCGGTACCCCTCGTGCACCATTCGCGCCAGTCGCAGATACGACAGGACGTCGTCCATCGGTGCAACATTCTGCCCCCCTGGTAGCCCGCGTAGCTTGAACCCAGGGTATCGTTGCAAGTAAGCGTACCATTTTTTCCCGCTCTCCCTCAATTGGGGTGCAGTAGCTTCTTCATTTCTGCGCCATCTTTGGCCCACTGCGATCGTCTGTACTGTCTGACCACTAACCAATGGCTCGCAGTTCGATTGAGATGGAAGACGGCACACGCCTCCTTGCACCACATGCCCAGGATGCGGAGTGCCTCTGTATTTCCCGGAGTCTTGACCTCCTCCATTTTGCGGCGGATCTCGTCCTCGCTGGGAAATGTACTATCCTGCGAGTCACTGGTCCCCCCCCCCCCCCCCCCCCTGAAGACGGGGCCGGTACAGTGGGCTCGTCCGTCGGGTTTTGGGCGCCCTCCGGTTCAGCCAAGAACGTGTTGATCTCAGCATCCGCGGTTGTGCAGCGTGCAGTTGATGCTGCGCGACGACCAGGCTGTGATTGTGCGGTTCCCCGCGTTGTCGTAGCAGCGCGTGTCAACACTCGCGGTCCAGTAGGTAGGCCGCGCGCCGGTCCGTCGTTATTCGGCGCTGTACGGCTCGTCGCCCCGTGTGGCGCCATGTGTGGGGCGTGCTGCGGCAGCGGTGTGCGTCCCTGCATGTGCTGCTGCGGCGGCGCGCCCCCATGTTCGGGCCTGTCAACAAGCCCGGGGCCATCATACGGGGCCTCCCATGGCCGGCCGCTCCAGTCGGGCGCACGCGACAATGACGCCCAATTGTTGTCCATTGTGTGTGAGCCTGACGTATACGTGTTCGGCTGCCAGTCAGCAGCCCAGTTGGCCGCTCCGCCCCCGCCGCCGATTGCGAATGGCGGATTGTCGTATGGTAGCCATGTGGTACCGTCGGGCCAAACCACAGGCTGATTGCCATGCGGTGCGTACATCCCAGGGGGTGCGTAATATTCGCTGGCCGGCATGAATGCCCCCATCGGCGGCGCATGCATTGCAGGGGTAGGCCCCGTGAACGCCCCTGGATGCCCATGTCCCTGGTGTGGCATACCTGCATGACTGTGGTCTTGTTGTCCGTTGGAGCGGCTGCGTTGGCAGGAACAGGGCGCGTGACAGTGCCGTTGAAGTGACCCCACTTGTCCTTTGCAGCCACAGCAACCTCGAAAAGGGTCGACCAGATGGCCCAGTTGTAGCCCTTAGCGTCAAGCTTCGGGATCGCGGATGGGAGGGAGTGTCGAGCTCAACGCCGCACCGGCATCTTCTGGGTACTGTACAGTACGTACGAACCTTATTCCGTGGACATGTAGCTAGCTCTTTTGCTACAATATCCCTTACGGATTACGCCCAGCTTCGTATACGCTATCCGGTGCTAATTCGAACATCCTTCGTTGTCCCTCGTCGTCCTTGTGCGCGGAGCCAATCCTCGACAGGGAGTCGATGGCAACGGCGGACATGGTAACGAAGTGGCAGCAAGATAGCAGAGGCTAGGCGGGGCCCAATAACCTGTAGAATGAGACGAAGTCGTGCGCGCTAGACAAACATAGCAGTCTCAGTCTCTTGCACGACATGTGTGGAAAGCCTGAGGGAAGACGAAGAATATTGTAGAGTATTTATACTGCGAGTACGGGGAATATTGGCAAGCTTATCGTACGAGCTAGATAGCAGTCGCAAGGGTAAATGAATAGAAGGCTGTGCAAAGGGGATCATCATAAGGTAAAAAGTGTATCTGTTCAAGGCTGAAAGCACGAGGCTACGAAGGTGTCCGAACATCGAAGAAGAAATATATAAAGTCGATCGCGGAGAGAGTCCAAAGTCCGAGCGAGGCGCCGCGGCGCGCTTGCATAATCCAACAAATGGGACGGCGCCACGGCGGGACGGCGCCACGGCGGGACGTCGCACGTGGGAGCGTCGACGTGTGAGGAGGTCGCGAGGGCAGCCTGGCGGGTGAAGCGGCGGGGCGCAGACGCGGTGGAGAGGCAGCGGTAGCACGGGACAACGTCGCCCGCAGGAACGTCGACGTGCGGCTGCACGCAAGCGCAGCCTGGCGGGCGATGCGTCGGAACACAGAAGTACGTCCAGAGTGACCAAAATGACTCAACCCGCACACGGCAGCGCGTGTATGCGTGTTAGCATCAGTGCAGAAAGACAGGTTGTGGTGGTACAGACATACGGACGAGAAGGCTGATATTTTCTTGATGCCCTCTTCGTAGTTTGTGATTTGTTTCCCGGCGCGCGCTGTTGTCGGAAACAGAAGACCCAGCTGCGCAACGCAACGTGAGCACACAGATCAAAGATCAAGACACAGCTGCAAGCTGCGTACATATTTCTGAACGGGTGTGGGGGTTGTGCAGCGGCAATCGATGGGGCCGGGGTCTTCTCCTTTGCTGCACCGTGTTCGCCATCTGACAGCGAGGTGGAGAAGTGTTTGGAGGACACGCGAGGGCGGAGTGTGGGCGCGGGCGCGGCTGGTGTAGACGCGGCAGTGGTCATATTGGAGGAATCGGTGTCCTTGTCTTTGTTAGCGAGAAAGCGGTATTGAGTGGAAGACGAGCTCGAGAACTAGCCGGACATATGCGAGTGCACGGAGTATGAGCTTGGCGGATGAGCTGCATTGTTCAATTTGTTGACCAGGGGTGGGCTGGTGCACGTGGACGTGGGCAATAGTGAGCTCCGTGGGCTGGAAAAGAGTATATACCTGAGTAGTACAAGTACAACTCTCACTTCAGGCACACAGAGAGTTGTACTGACTGACATAAGCGCGTCCGGCGGCAGAACCGCGGCCACGGACCCACAAATCCGAGACTGTTCCTGACCGTACGGTATGTACGGCCACACGCTCCTTCGCTCCGTCCACACATCTCAACGGCCATGCTCTCTGGCCTCTTGTCTGTAGACACAATGCAATCTTTTGTTGCACAGTTCCCTTATAAAATGCGTGTCATTTTCCCTCAGTGCCTCGAGTTTCATTTTCGCTCTCTGTCGCTCATCCAGAATGTCGGCCGCTACACGCTGTGACTTTGACGATCCCGACGGCGAGCTGTTGATACTTCTCCAGAATCTTCCATCAGAGACGCTTGTGGAGTACAGGGACTGGGTGCGTGGCTATTGATATTTCTTTCCCATCACGTAGGCTGACACTGCCGCCGGTGAATTTCGTAGGTCTTCAAGGACTCCGAGCTCATGCGAAAAATGGTCGCCGACTGCCCCAATTACTACTCCCCCGAAAATGCCCTCCAATGGGTAGACGGGGACCAGCTGTTTCAATGGGTCTCTCACCAGCATCAGAGCCCTCGAAAGCGGCGGCGGTTTCGTACATCTACCTCGACTCCGACAAAACCCTCGACTCCTGGTCCCGATCTTTGGCTGCCTACACCACTCCGTTTAACATCTCAGGCTGGACCCTCTTCCAGGGGGTCTTCAGCGGCTCCTTCACGTCTGTCTCCGGCGCTGTCAGGGCATACGTCTGAAGACCCATTTCTGCCCGAGGCAGATGGTGCGACTGGCGCGTCGCGATCTGGGTCCCTATTTGATAGTCAGGGAGTGGCTCCTCACTCTCCATACTTGGGTGGCTCTTCTAGAGGTCGTGCGCCATCTCCTGATATTCAAGTCGTTGACTACACCATCGATGATTTTCCTCCGACTCGCCTATTCTCTCCTCGCCGCGCCGCAGCTTCGGCCGACGATGAAATCGAGGTCATCGAGGCCCTCTCAACTCCGACCCGTCGTCAGGCTGCCGCTATTCAATCTCCGTTGCGTTCCAAGCGGAAGCAGCCAGACGCTACGCCGGCTATACCCGACGTGCAAGTCATTGAAATCCCGGACGACAATTCCGCTCCTCCACGAAGCAAGCGGGCAAAGAGGGCGCGATCTGACGCGAAGGGCGCGGTCCGGGTCACCGCCATAACCTACTGCTCGAAGGTTGTCACTCTGACGACTGTGCCTCGCTGTTGGGATATACCATCCCCCGAGGACGGCACCATAGCGTATCTTCTCGACCTTCGCGACGACAAGCGTGAATGGAAGGAGGATGACGGCACTCCGATGTCAATGGCAAAATCATCAAGAGCCAGGTATGTTTCCTCACTGGCTTCATACCTTCGCTGCGATGAAGGATGCATCGGCACTCCAGGATCAGGACGCGTGGGCGAGTGGTACCGCTGGAGCCGACAACAAGACGTCAAAAATATTCGCCTTCGATCCGGACAACAAGACACCTGTGATGTGCCGCCGTGCACATCACTATTGTCAGGGTATATACCACTGCAGCGAGCTCGACATGTCTATTCTAGACAACTGTCGGCGCTATGCTGCAGATAAAGATGAGCGCGGGGAACTGTGGAGGCGCCAGCTCCGGATGAATGAGATGACATGCCCGGAAGGCGCTGCCATCAGGTGCGGTGCCCTTCTTCTGTCGATAGGCAGTTGCTGATTTTATTATCATTCTCTAGCTTCTATCATGATATGTCTCAACACCAGTGCCCTCACACCGAGGCTAACGGCCAGCCTTGCGACGGTCTTGCAGTGATCCGGCAATTCAAGAGCAAAGAGGTGAGATATCCTTTGATATCGACTCTCGAGCAACGACAACTGACCTCTGAACGTCATGCAGAAGAGTCTTGATGGCAAAACCCATTTCATCGGATGCTCAAAGTGGTCTCGAAATGAAGCGAAGACTCATCGTATCGTCTGGATACCCATCCAAATCAACGAGGAGCTCGTCATCAAACTCTTCCAGAACAACGGCCAACTTCCAGGGGCGGCTCTGTCTGAGGTGATCCCATCTGGAGAGTGTGCATTCATTACGACACGCGCAAGCGGCGGGCGTGGGGCGCGACTGTGTCGTGCGTCGTCATATTCCTCTTGCCTCGTTTCATTTGCTCAGGGTGTTCCCATCAGGGTATCCACATGTCGACGTTGTCGACTCAAAGGCAGTGCAAGGCTCCCTTAAACAGCGCCAGTGCAATGCACAGATCAAGATATACTATCCTGTTGACCGCACCGACCGACGTGCCGTTGTTATGGTTGAAGGCCCGCACAACCATCCGATGCCCTTCGAATGGAAGGTTTCGTATGACGCCAAGGTGGCGTATCGTGCTGCAGCTACGGAGGTAGGACCGATGGGGCTTACACGGAGCAAACTGAATTTGGGTACGGATCGTCTTCTTCACTGTTGATCTCCTTTCGCGACGCTGTAATTATATCATCAATCTAACTACATGTTTTGCTGTCCTACAGCTCCGAGCACCCAGAAATTGCTTGGTGGTGGCTCTACACCGGCATCTCTTGATCCAGCACTGGCAAATCCTCGCCATCAACGCCGCATTCTCAACAAAGTTAAGCATGAGCACATGCCTTTTGGCAGCGGTATGGAAGGTACAGTCTCGAAGACTCCTTGCAAATGCACAGTAGAGCTAAGTAATATCTTCTGACAGGTGTACTAGCTCTTAGACGTGCAGACCTCAAGAACCGTCCGGAGTCGGATCGATATATCCATGAAGTTCGCTCCGAACACGGCTTCGACATCATTGTCACCGCTCTCCCGGCATTGTTAGCGCAATACCACGATGCTCTTGCGTCGTTCCACGATAATACATACAAGCGTTTGCATGGACAGTGGAAGGAGTGGGAAGTGGTGATCTGGGCCCGAAAAGTGAATATGCGTGCGTACTTCACTTTTGTGCCGGTATTCAATTATCTTAGGACTTGCTCAGGTATCACTATTGCTCGCATATATTGTGAGAATGAGACTCGAGAAGCGTTCCGCGAGATGTGGCTCGCTTTCTGGCGTACGATCGAGAACACCACAGGCAAGCCTGTCCGCTTCAAATTTTTACATGAAACCGGGTTGCGTGCAATTCTTGTCGACGGCTGCAAAGCGCAAATCCAAGGCCTTGGTGATGCGCTTCTGACCTATAGCCGGCGGGACTGTACGGTCAATGCCAGTATCCGCGCAGAGACAGATCCGGAGGTTATCGTCCAATATATTCTCAAGACATGCACAGTACATCTCGATCGGTGCGTCTGACATGTCCTGTTCAATCATTTCATACCGATCAGTACTTTCTTCAGAGGGTTCTCTGCCCTTGCTTCCCACCTTCCAGTTGAAGATATGTTGCGTGTGCGTCGCTGCAGGTTCATCGAGACCCAAGCGGAGCTCGATGACTGGAAGTCATTTTGCGAGAATTCGAGTTACAAAAAGCTTCGAGGTTCGTTTAATTCAACCAGAGTCCTTTGGAACAACGCTAAGGTGTGCATAGATTGGTATGCTGACAAGAAGCCGCATCGCTGGTGGATTGGGTCCATCAATCATTTCATGTCGAAGATCGACAAAGACGACTGGTTCTCCACACCAAACGATACAAACCTGAATGAGAGTGCTCATCCGCACACCAACGCTCACACCGGGATCGACCTTGCCCTCCTTGAAGGCATCGAGACGTCAGTGCTCCATTCAGTCTCGCTGTAACCATGCTAATAAGTGAATATAGTGCTCGCAAGTTAGATATCGCTCAAGCGGAAAAGTTGCGCCTTGCAGAGGAGGGTTACATGCAAAATCATCGAAACACGGATGCTCACCGCGCGCATTCAAGCCGGCTTCGACGAGAAGGTGCCTCGCGCAAGACTGCAGCAACTCGGGCTGCTCAGGACAACCTCTCCGACATAGAACGGGAGATCCAAGAGAGCGCTGCGAGAGTCCGCAAGCTTCGTGAAAAGAAGAAGGAGCTCCAGCAGTCAACAGGTGTTAAGTCGCGAAAACGCAAGACTGGCCGGCGAAAAGTTTCACTCGACAACACTCTCGCCATGGCCGGCTCGGAGGCCGGCGACTCCGACACAGACTCTTCTGTTGGTGACTCAGGTGACAGGCTGAGCATTCGGAACCCGAGTCCAGCACTACGTGCGCATACTCCTGACAACACTTATGATGAGGTCCCAGCGCCGCCTTTGCCGGACTCGGATGTACTTGTGGCAGGCAGCCCCATCTCTGCGCCAACACCAATGCCGAGGACCGAGCCTCCACCTGTGCTTGCACCCCAGCCGGCAGCGATGTCTGCACCTTCCCTTCCTCACGCCTCCATGTCGACATCAATGCCTGCCCAAGCACCAAATATGCGTGGTTCACGTCGCACCAATGTCCTCTCCCCGCCGCCCTGGCAGTTGACGGCGCAAGAAGACCGCGCACGTATTGCGGAATTGACGGCAGCACTACGGAGCCGCAATATTGTGCTCCCACCTACCTTGCCTTCGAGCTACAATACTTATTGGGGCCATGAACAACGATCTGGTAATTTATAGCGGATATTCCGGGGTTTCTATGACTATACTATACGCTGCTAGCTGCTGCTGTAATTATATTGTATATAGTTGAAATGAAACTGCGAGATCCGTTGTCCGCGTCCGTGCGCCGTAGGCGAACTGGTCGCCTGCGGCCTTCATTTTGGGGTGGAAGCTGGGGGCGGCGGGGGCAGGCGCAGCCTTCACGGCGGCGCCCTGGGCGTATATCGAGTGCGACACGGGTATGATGCCTTCTGCGCTTACGGACATCCACGCAGAGTCGGGAGGCGTTGAGGGCGAGGTAGAGGAGGCGGGGGACGTTGACAGGCGGTGAGGACGGCAAGGGGTCGGAGATGGTCGGGTTCGGGATGACGGGCGGGGAGAAGGGCGACGAACGGTGTCCAAAGGATGGGTTGCTTGACGCCGTGGCACCCAGTTGCGCGAATGACGATGGCGCGGGGGTGGAGAGAGATAGGCCGGGTACGGAGCCAGGCTGGTGAAGTCGCGGCGCACTCGATCTTCGACTTGTCGTCATCGGTTGAGGATCTATGCGTACAACTCCAGGCCGTTCTTGATGGTGATGTGGCTCGCGGCGGCCCCGTCCTCAGCTGTTAATGAGTTAGCATCAGACGGTCACAAAAGGGCGAAGGGTGCTTACCCTTGTACTTCTCAGCATCGTTGACCATGCGCTCGATCTCCTTTTTCACAGGCGGCCCTTATCGTTGGTGATCATGATGCGGTTGCATCGACGGCGGCCTCGACCTGAGGAACGCGGAAAGCTCGAACTTGCCGAGGAGGCTGTTGTCCTTGGTGCGGGCGTGCTCGCCCTTGTAGACCTGGATCAAGACACCTGGCTGGTTGTCTGAGTACGTCGAGAAAATCTCCGACTTCTTCGTGGGCAAGGTCGTGTTGCGCTATGAAGGGCGGTCATGACACCACCAGCGGTCTCGATACTTACTGTATAACAGTAATCAGTACAGAGAAATATCATGAGATTATCACAACTTACCCAAGGGACAGAGGAGCGACATCGTGGAGGAGGAGATCTTGCGTCTTCTCGGAGGTGTCTCCGGAGAGGATGGCAGCCTGGACAGCGGCACCATAGGCGACGGCCTCGTCGGGGTTGATCCTCTTGTTGGATCCTTGCCGTTCAAGAAGTCGGACACGAGCTTGACGACCGACGAGGACGATCTCGTGGACGTTTGCCTTGTCGATCTTCGAGTCACGGAGGACCTTCTCGATGGGCTCGAGAGTGCCGCGGAAGAGATCCTGGCAGAGCTCCTCGAAGCGGGCACGAGTGAGGGAGGTGTAGAAGTCGATGCCCTCGAAGAGCGAGTCGATCTCGATGGAGGTCTGGGTGGCGGAGGAGAGAGTCCGCTTGGCACGCTCGCAAGCGGTGCGCAGACGAGGGAGGGGTGCGCATGTGCATGGAGAGGTGCTTGAACTTGCGCTTGAACTCCTGCTGACGAGGCGGTTGTGTCCGAGAGGCGGCCGCCCACGAGTGCGTTTCAGAGCATACTATGCGACGAAATGCCGGAGCCGCATGATAGCCCCTCTGGGGGCGCATTGGTGGGGTGCGCCGCAAGGAGAAGAGGATTGAAGTTCTAGGAAATGAAAAGAATGAGCATTCAAATGTTAACAACAGTGCTGAGCTCGCATCAAGAGGCGCCAGGTCTGACACCTTACAAGACACGAACACAGCGATTATTAGGTGACTTATCTTAATGTCTGGACGCCGAGAAAGAGCGAGCAAAGAAAGCAGAGGGTGCGAGTCGGAGTAACGCCGTTTAGTGGTCGCAATGTGCCAGCTGGAACCGAAGAATGTGATTGGCTGACGCAGGAGATAATTCTTGAGATGTGACGTCAGCACATCTCAAGGCGTCTCTCCTGCTTGAGCCAATCACACGCGTGCATCTATGTTTCGCATCCTTCAATGCTACCTGCAGACGATGAAAAGGCAATTTTTACCAGGTCAGTACCTCGGTAATGCAATATCGCGGCAGCCTTGAACTCAGGGGAACGGTTGAACGCGAAGCGCCACAAGCGCGAGCCAACTCTGTTCGCAGTTCAATCGAAACGATAATCATGGGCGATAGGTTACATACAAAAACACAATGTAGTAAGTAAAGCAGCTAATACTGCACGACAGACCGCGCAACCTGGTTGGCGAACGACAATGCGGGGGCGGACGCACAACGGCGGTAAGATAGTGAGATGTTGTCGGGAGGATGATGGATGGAGCCCAAGCGCTCCCGCTGTACATTGGTACGTGAAGCGCGCTCGCGCCGGAGATGATGCGAGGGCTCCAGGGAGGATGGGTTGAGAGGTGATGCATGCAGAGGGGCCAGACGAGATAAGAGGCGGCGGGCTCGTGTTGTTGTGGCGTTGTCGAGGTGTCGACGGACACGAAGAGGCGGATGCGAAGGGCAAGCATGGAGGTCGGAGAGGATATGTATCGTGAAAAGGCGCACCTTGATCTCCAAGGTGCTAGCGCGAGGCGCGAAGCACACGCAATGTGCCGTGGACGGCGGCGAGGCAGGTATGTCAAGAGGACTAGTTATCGGTGACCGACGGAGGCCGCAACGAGCGAGGCTGGGCGGACGTGGCTTCACTGGACGGCGGTGTGGAAGGTATGTCAAGAGGATTAGTCGTCGGTGACCGACGGAGGCCGCAACGGGCGAGGCTGGGCGGAGGCGGCGTCGGGTGTGGCTGGGAGTAGCGGGGTGGCGGTGATGAGTGCGGGGTGGAGACAGGAAAGGACGAGGGAGATATGCTGGGGGTCATTATATGGGAGAGGAACAATGGCAACTCACACAATGGCACGGCTTCGGGCCGGTTCGAGGGAGCAATGGCCGTGCGGAACAAGGGACTCGGGCGAAGAAGCTCGGAGAAACGACGGAAGTGCCGGACACGCGGCAAGCAAGGACAATGGACAATCGGCAGAAGGAGCCGCCCAGTACAACCTAGTACAACTCTCGTCTCAGGAGGAGAGTTGTACTTGTACTAAGTTGGTCATCACCCGCTGGAAAACGAGTGACTTCAGGTGAAGGACCCCGTGCACTGCTCTTCAAACGGTGTCTAATCTCGGTGCACGCGTCAACCGTTGGCTTTGCCTCGGGATGTGTGTAGGAACTACAGTTACGACCAGAAGAACCGAAGCTGCAGGTGACGGTGTGTATATGCATGTCAGTGTGAGCACCGAAAGACCGCAGTAGCACGATGTATGGGTGAGAGGACTGATATATGTCCTCCTCTAAGTTTGTGATTTTGTTATCCAGTCATCCGCTGTACTACATGGTGCGTCTGATTTGGCTGCGAAGACTGTCCTGCTGGGACATCGGGCACAGACAGCGCGCCGGCTCAAGGATCGTTGAATAAGCTGGGGTCCCTTTGCGACGTGAGATTCCTGAGATGCGCGCGCTGTGGTATCAGTACTTGTTCTGATGCACACGATACACAGCTTAGGTGCGCACCCTGTCACAAAGACGCCCGGTATCATTGCCTATCGTGAGGCAACGCATTCTCGCACCGCACCCACGGACGGTAGACCCCCGCAGAGTTAGTTATCATTTAGCGGTGACGATGGTGTGCGGGCGTAGAAACGAGATGGCTGCTGGCAACATGTATGCCGTCATTGTGGTGTCCTGCAGCACACCGAAACTTTAGAATTTTGACAAAAACATGACATATGAGCACATACCTTGGAATCCCCGACGGTGGATCTTCTGTAAGCCCGGAGGAACCAAAATCTAGACACAGTTAGGCATAGGCACAACAAGATTAGGCGCGACACTCGCAAGAGCGAAGATAAATGCGCGTGCCAACATGTCGCAGGGCGTCAGACGGCGTGCGATCCCGGATACGCATGCTTTGCGGTGACCAAGCGGTGACGTGGCCCTGCGGACTCTCGGGCCAATGGACACTGTACCTGCGGTTCCACGGCTGTGGTGCCGGGCGCTGCCAGCCCCCGAGAAAGCGGTGTCAGCATGCGGTTCGATTTTTGAGGATCAGGGCGCGGTGCTGGCTGGCTAGGACTGCGCGCGCTCGTATAGATGTGTTGTACGTCTGCGAGCCGGCCAGAACTTGAGAGCGACTGTGCGAGCTTCGGGCTTCGTGGATGGGTCGTGTCAGATGTTATAGATTTTCGAGGGGTGCAGGCCAGGCGAGGTCGGCGTGCGGCGGCGGGTGGTGAAGCGAAGGAGCACCGTGTTACATAAATGCACGCCTGTGCGAGCTTGTGAATGCTGCATGCTATGTTGGGCAAGGATGAGCCCGAGTCCGTCAGCGCGGGGTCGCGATGCATAGATAGAGTACGCATCGAATGTAGGACTTCAAAATATGGTCACCTTGACGTGTGTGGTGTCGTGCTGAGTGCGGCAGATGGTGGGCCATGTGTATGAGTCGTGTGTTTGCGACGGCTCGTCACCTTCGAGCACGGTCGTTGCCTGGCAAACATAAGAGTAAGTATATGCGCACAAGTCAGCAAACCGACCGCACTTCAATATATCTGGCACCTCCGTCTGCATATAACATGTCGCGCCGCGTCCTCATTCCACTTGAGCGGAAACGGTGGGAACGCGCTCACGACGGCCCATCTACACGACTTTGCGTCGCCTCCTCCACGCCTTCTGCTGATCCGCCTCTGCGCTGGATACCGCGCCGCAAACCTCCGACCTCCATCGGACACTTCTTGAAGGCGCGAAGCCGCACGCGCGTGCGGTGTAGTAGTTCTGGATTCCATATTGGCCGTCACAAGGGCGAGCTGGCCGGTCGTCGCGGAGAGGCTGTAGGCCCGGACAAACAAGAATCAGGACTTGGGTGGATAGCGTCGCGCAATGGGGCAATGGACAGGAGGGGATGATAAAGTGATAAATGTGTAAGACGTGAAGCGAAGGAGTAGAGGACGGCCGTCGGAGTCGATGGGATGGAGGTATGGAGCGGCAGCGCAGGGGAGAGTGTCGTTGACAAAGATGTTGAAGGAGCTAAGTTGCGGCTCCGTCCTGTACAAAGATATGCTGGCAATTGCAAAGAGTCAGGATGAACATTCGTCTGTGCGACAAATTGTACAGCAACGCACCTGCACTGTCTAACTGACAGGTCTGGCCTCTCCGTGGCTGGTCCGCGGCACTCCGGCGTTCTGCGCCTGTGTCTTGAGCTTGAGCACGGTATGAGGACACGATCAGGACAGACGGCAGCGGCGGAGGTGGAGGTGGGAGGACGAAGGAGGACGCTTCGCAGTGAGCCGGAGATATCGGCGATGGTCGGTCCGCGCGTTCGTCAATCTCATGTCGATCTGATCTACAGATTCGCATCCCTATACTCAAACCCAAGGCGTCGCGGTGCTGGAGTACAGCAAGCTTACCGAGTGGTCCCGCTGTGTCACAATCGGCGAAAACCACAGCGCATCCCGGGCGCGGCCACTTCGCTCGTGTTGCTGCTGATCTCGAAGTCGACCGCCTTGCTCAGGCTGCCAGTACTTACACGGTCGCGTCCCGGAGATTCATCCTCACTCTTTGAGGCGCAGGATTCCGCTAGTTTGCGCTGATTGATCTCTTGTTATCGCTCACAATCTACTAACAGGCTGCATTCAATGTAGTAAATTGTCTTCGCGGGCTGTCTCTTGTATTACAACAACGAGGACGAGATACAATATGTGAACCCGCGGTACATTTTACCGGTCACGCCGTGCAGTCGTGGAGTTACCGGACATTGACGACTTGTAGCGCGACAAGCTTCAAGCTAGTGCGTCAGTACCACGAGCCGTCGTTGGATAGGAGTGTTACAAGCGGGCGCGGGGTGGGAAATGATGGGCTTGGATCGTTGCGCGTGGACCAGGCTGCATGGAGAATGGACGGAGGAGGTAGCGCGCCCACCCTACTGGTGGCCCTGTGATATCTGCGCAGGGCATAGCCCGCGTGACGGTCAAACAGACTGCATAGAAGATAGCGCTCACCACGTTGAGCATCGAGCGCGATCTCTTCGATATTCTTGTAGCCAGCTGAGTGGAGAGGTTAGTATATGCGCACACAGTCCAGGGTCCAACCACGTACCTAACGCCCCGCTCCTCGACAGACGATGCCGCTGCGAATGCACTCTTCTACACATCCCCATCCCCATGCCAAATTGCGCAGCAGGACCTTGCAGCAGTCGTTAGGTGAGCTCGTCGAACGCCACGAGTTGCGCATCCGTATGTGACGTGCGCGTCCATTTGACAGGGTTGCGGCGTGCCTCAGATGCGAGCTGTGCGGCGCGTGGGCACTGCGAAGGATGATGCGCCAGATGGCGGTCGGTTTCGAAGAATGTGTATGACAGTTGTTCGGCGCAGGAGCGCGACTCGTTGAAGCGGAGGACGTTGGTGGTCAGGAAAATCGAGGTCGATCGACATGCCAGCTGCGGGGGGTCGCACGTCTCGGAGACTCGTAGACCTGGATGGTAACTCCGGTCTCTTTCACCGCGGCTAAGCATGAGCCAACGAGAGAGCCGGTCCATGTTCCAGAGCTTCCGCGTACGTCCTGGGCGCGGTCGGGGCGAGCATCAAGCAAAAAGAACGATATCGTACGTTCTCAGCACGATCATGAGCGGCAAGCTGAACGCTGCCTGGGGCGCGCAATGGCCGCATGCTCGGCACAGCGCGTCGATGTTCATGCGAAGCGTGGTCTGGCAACAGTTGACAGGATATGAACGTCAGTATATCAATAACTGCAGGCGAACCACACTCACCTGCCTTCAGCGCGATCCTTCTCTGGAAGGACCAGATTGAGCTTGAGCAATGGAGCAACAGCGGCGAGCATGGCGTCCTTGTGCGTATTGACACCGAATCGTCGTTAACTGCTGAGTATAGCAGTTCAGCGGTCGGTTGTTTCTTGAGGACAATCTGCGCATGAGAGGTTATGCATCAAGCTACGAAGGTCGTAGGGCCAGTGATGTGCAAATGAGAGCGTTGACGGTGGTACGCACTTGTGCGCTCGCAGTCTGCACGACATCGTCCGTCGCCCCTTGCCTGCGCGGAGAGCTTCAAGCCGCCCCTCCTATACGTCCTTCTAAAAATGCCCGAAGGCGATTGGGCCGCGTGTCCGTCGAAATTCGCGGCTGTGTCTGCAGCGCAAGGAACATGTTGCGGATCAAACCGACGTCAGCGATCGAAATATGTCGTTTCGAAGGTGCTGAGCGCGGGGGCGGTGGGGAAAATATGCTGGACGGAGCCTGGGTGATTATGGTTTAGTGGGGCTGCAGATGCGACCGAGAACGGATAACACGTACCAGGTTGGCTCTCCTTGTGCGCTCCTCGAGTCCGCTCAGTACCCGCGCCACGCCCCTACGACCCCAATCTGCCACTGCCCCGCGCTCTCTCTGCAGGACGTGAGCCGCACCACCGCACGATGGTTACGCCTCATCCACAGGCCCAGATAACGTGTGTGGTTGGATTGCGGAAGTATTGCGCGGCGGGGTTGCGTATGCAGAGGCATTGAACGGAAATGGGCAGGCGACAGCCAAGGCGCGAGCGACCAGCTTGCATGACCACTTGCTCGCTGCACACAAGCTCTGTAAGATCGTCAGTAAACATCCGTAGTCTGTCGCGAACAGAGACGCACTGTATCTCCTTGAAAGACACGGCGATTGCGTGCCTTGTGGCCTGAGCGTCGCCTTGCGCGGGTGGAGTGCGACGCTAGGTATGGCTTTCGAGCGTACCAGGGTCGTCGGTGAGGATCAAGTGAGGACGAGGCAAGCGCGGGCGCCCAACTTTGAGGCAAGATAGTGTCTTAGTGACTCTAGGCGCGGGCGCCCTGGGTAACAAAGCGGACATATCGGCGATATGGTCCTCGACGTTCGACCCGATCTCAAATCCACGTGCACACCTGCGCCGCTTCCTTCCTCCATGCATATGGTCAATTGCCGCCCTGACACTTTTTCGCCTGGTCTTGCTGTGTCGTGATCGCACACCGCATCGTCGACCGGACCGAATTCTGCCCACTGGCACAGTGGACTCATTATTTCACGTTGCCCACGTCCCAGCTTTCATGGCAACGACTGTAGAACATCCACCCGCGACTATACAATATTGACAGGATCGTCTCGCGCGGCCTGCACAACGACACGCCAGTTTCCGCTTCGAATACATGGCACCTTGGATTACACAACTAAGACTAGGACATAAGCTCGACAGTTAGTTCATTTGTGTGACTGACGCCAGCGAGCCGTCATAATACAGGGCCAGGCCACGAACGCACGACAAAGTCCCTGCGTTGGAGATCTTCTGCTTTGTGCGGTGGCAGTCGCTTTCGGATGAGCGGGGGGATGGCGAGACGGTCCGTGAGCGTCGGTACTTCAGCATGAGCCAGGCCGAGGTGCAGTGCACGGGCAACGGACGGAGAAGATCTAACACACACCTGGTGGTGGTCTGCGCGATGCGTAGCTGGCTGCGCGGCCTGGCGCGATGGTCCCAACAGTCAGTATAGCAATCAGCACTCGCTTTGAAGACAATTCGAGCATTTCGTGCGATTTCTTCCATGATCTTGCAGCGAGCTGGACACATCAGACGACGACGTAGAGGGAATAAGTCAGCATGTGCGCATACATTCAGAATTCTGACCACGTACCTGCCGCGTGGGCACCTGCGCTCCTCGACAGAGATGCTGCCTTGGGTGCATCAATCTGCACGGCCTCGTCCGCCGCCTCCGTGCACGTTTGCGCGTCCATCCTTGCAGCAGCCAACTGGTTAGCCTACCGACGACCGCGAGCTGCTCGTACATACGTGGCGTGCGCGTCTCTTTTGGCAGGTCCTGCGCCGTGTCTTCGAGCGTCACGCAGGATGGCGCAATGTTGCGGATGGAGAAGACGCACAGACCCGCGAAGAAGGTCGTTGCAGAGATGATGAACGCATGGGCACTACTTGTTGCGATGCAGAATGTTGGATCGCGGGGTTGGGGACGGGATGCGTGCCGCTGCACCGGTAACGGACGGAGGACCCCGATAGCGCAACCACGTTCTGTGATATCTGCGAGTGATTAGCCCATGCAACAGTCCAAAAGACTCTATATCAGATAGTGCTCGCCACGTAGAGCACTGCGTGTGATCACGTACCTAACGCCTGCGCTGCTCCAGCTCCTCGACAGCCCCGTCGCCCCCTCTCGATTACGCGCCACCCAGACCCCGCAGCAGTCATTGGGTGAGTTCGTCGAATGCCCCGATTTGCGGGTAGTGGCGTGCTGCAGCGTGTGCGTCCATTGTACAGGGTTGCGCCGGCGTGTCTTCATAAGCGGGCTACGCAGCGCGTGGGCGCTGGGCAGGATGGTGCGCAGAGCGTCGGTCAGTTTCGAATGTGTCCGGGGGCTGTTCGGGGCAGGAGGGGGAGTCGTTGAGGCGGATGTCGTTGGTCTCGATGGACACGCTGGCTGCTGGGGGCCAGTCGAAAGTCGCAGCTTTCCGCGGCAGAAATTGGATAGAGGCACCGCCGACTTGCCAAAGCCGTGGCTGAACGGCTGCGCGCGGGACAGAGTTGCGAGGGAAGATGACGAGTCGAGATGGGAGAGGCGACCATGGCAAGTTCCGCCGTCCGTTCGCCTGCGGGGCACCAAAGCCAGAGTCTGCAACAATCAATCAAGTTGGTCAAGCTCAGTGCGTAGAGTCGAGACGCACCTCACACGTCGCATTGAGGTTTCCAGGTGGCCATGTGCGTGTCTAGCATGTAGAAGCGTAAGTCCAGGCACTCAGTTCGAGTATGTTGAGCGTGGCGAGACCTGGCGAGACCCACGGAATGAATGCGTCAACAAGGGCCAACTTTGACGCGCGCGACATCGTCTCTACGTCGTCCTCGAGCGCAGCGCACTCTCAGCTTTCCACCGGGATATTGTCTTCTAAACCACCTAATCCGCAAGTATGAACCCCCCACAGGATACAGATTCCGGCCAATCGGCCAACAGAACGTGTGTGTGCGCGCAATACTAAGTACTGACCCTGACATATTGCACATCGACAGGCCAAACCCCCCCGATTCGCAGCGATCGGGAGCAGAGTACGCCGTTTCTTATTCATTCGCTGCCTGTGATTGAAGTCCATCCGCGATAGAGCTGTGATCGGCGACGTGCAAGGAGGGGCGGTCCAGCGCCGCATCGACCGCCTCACGGAATTCACGGAGATCAGTGCGTATTTAGCTGTCAACCATTGTTTGCACCGTAACTGAGGCCGTCGTCGTGGTCAGTGATTCGTGCGCAGGGCCTGCCCCGCTTGAAGAATTTGCTCGGCAGGGAGCGGCCATTCTTCCTCGTCGTCACCGACGGAGTGAAGACAAAGACCACGCGAGCCAGGAGGAAGGAGCAGCATGTCACATGTACCTTCATGCTCAGTGGATTGTAATTACCGTCACTTTTCTAGGATCATGCCGCGAGCTGACATTTCGCAGCGATCTTGAATTGGCATCAGACATCACGATTCGCATCCTCGCGAAGCGGCTGCTGCGCAAGAACAAGCTCTTGGCGACAGTCAAATGTCCTCTGAAGTCGATCCTCGCATGTGCACAACAAAGTGCGTATCGTTGACACGATGGGTTTCTATCCGCTTACGAATATCTCTCAAAGATACGGACTTCAATTCTGGTGTGCCTGGAACCACACTAGACACAACGGTCAGGCTTTCGATCTCAGTCCTTTCTAGTCTTCCTGCTCTCGAGTCCGCTCCTGCTGTCGCTGCTAAACCGGTCCCTATGACATCTCCGATCCTTGATGTTCGTCCTCAAGCAGCGGCGCTTAGCGAGACACCATCTGCACTATCTATGTCAGATCTTCTGCCAGCAACTGAGGCCGTCTTGACTACTGCTCCGCAGAACCTGGAACACATACATACCCCATCAAAACAATTGGAAGGTGTAGAGGCTATCAGCAAAGCTCCAGAAGCTGTGGGAAAAGAGATAGATGTATATGACACATGGGAAAGTGCAATGGACAAGTTTCAATGGTTTGTGAATGTGGTTGATGATATTGCAGAGGCATGTCTGCCTTTCTTCTTCTCTGACATGATCTGAGAAGTTATGTTTTTAGATCCACCCATATGTGAAGGCAGCATGGATGCTGCTATCAGTCGTACCAAAGGTGTGTGTTGTAGCTGCTGTCAGAAACTATGAGACCTTGACATAAATTGGATTCTTCAGACTTTCTTGAAGCAGATTCAACTTGATCAGGATATACATGACCTCTTCTCCACTATAAGGGATACATTTGAACTTCTCAAAGAAGCTAGACAGATCATGCAGACACCTAAGACAAAACAGGCAGATATACTCATTACTATGGTGAAGTTGATACACTCTGCTGGTGAATTTATTCAGGCATATGCAGCAGAACCATCATTTTGTAAGTTGTGAATGATATCAAATATGGACACAATTGGGCTAATCCTTTTCTAGTGAAGCGATTATGGTCAAACCACTTTGGCTCAGCAGATGCAGAGATCAAAAGATACAATCAAGCTCTTGTTGGTTTACAAAAGAGCTTTTCAGACCATGCTACAGTGCATACTCAAGCCAATACCATAGAGGCAGTAGAACTTATCAATGGACTGTCCATTCAGCTGAAAGAAGTATTGGAGATGATGAAGGATGAAGGTAGTCATCCCATGTCACATGTAATATTCAACTAACACTTTATTATACAGGCCTGAACAGAGAAGTTGATAAATTACTGGTTTATTATGAATCAGGCTCCTCTAAGCATCCTAAAGTGAATACTGGGTGTCTTGCTGGTACCAGGACAAGATTCTTAGACCATATATATGCGTGGATAAAAAATCCAGAGTCAGATCATGCCCTTGTATTGTTTGGCAAAGCAGGCACAGGAAAATCATCCATTGCACATGAGATTTTGGAACATTTTGACAATACCAAGCCATCTATAACATCCTTTGTCTTTGTGAGGTCAGAGTCACAGAATGCATTGCGCAATTTTTTGCCAACACTGGCTTATAATCTTGCCAGGTTGTATCCCTCATTCAAATCTGAACTGGGCAAGAGTATGAAAGAGTCAGAGTGGCTAGGTACTTGGCAATATAAGAATCATTTCAACTGTCTTTTGCAGCAACCATTTGACAAGTTACAAACTGAAAAGGCACCACCTATTGTAATTGTGATTGATGCCTTGGATGAAAGTGGTGACACAGTAGATAAACATGGATTGCATGCTTTCCTAGCACAAAACATTTCAAGGCTTCCTTCAAATATTCGAGTCTTGATCACTTCTAGGACTGAAGAAGACATTGTGGATGCTTTCAGATGTGCTCATTCAGTTCAAATCAAGTACATGGATGACCCGATACTGGCAGCTACTACCAATGATGACATTCGGAAATATATATCTCAGGAATTATCAGATATTGCACCTAAAGTCATTTCAGAGGAGAAATTGGAGAAGACTGTAGAACAATTGACAGCAAGAGCTGAAGGTCTGTTTCAGTGGGCTGCAGTGGCATGTGAATACATTCACAAACCACCTACAGGCTTGACAACACTAAAATGCATCATACGGCTATTGGCCTCTGAGAAATTCAGACCCCTTGATACCTTATATGAATTGGTTCTTGAAGCAAAATTCAAAGACTCTCAGAGTCAGTTTACTTCTGTGCTTGGCCAGCTTCTTTCTGCTTATGAACCACTTCCTGTGTCTGCCCTTACAGCCCTACAACAATTTTGCAACTTAGATGAGGATCATCCACCTGAGGATGAGGACACAGAGCTAGTCACAACTATATTATCTCATCTGGGCTCACTTTTGAGTAATGTGTCATCTACATCGGACCTCCCTGTTATACCACTTCACACATCATTTCGTGACTTTCTCCTTGAGAAAGGGAGAACCACACTGTTTCATATTGATATAGCTCAAGCGCACTGCAGCATGGTGAAATCATGTTTGAAGGTCATGCTTGACAAGAATGGTCTCAAATTCAACATTTGTGATCTTACTACATCACATCTGGTGAATAAAGATGTGTCTGATCTTCAGGCTCGCATTGAAGCAAATATTCCATTACATCTATCATATGCTTGCTGCTTTTGGGGTACACATTTGCAACACTGTGGTTTTGAAGAAACACTATGTACGGATATTAAAGCATTATTGGAGACAAAGGCTCTCTACTGGCTGGAAGTACTGAGCCTTACAGGCAAAGTACAATTTGCTTCACAAATGTTACAATCTTTGAAGTTGTGGCTGGACCAAGGGGTAAGTGGGCTGTATCTGGAAAACTGACAATACTGACATAGTTGAGGTTCCAGGTGAATTCAAGCTTAACCAAAACCTTAACCAGATACATGGTTGTCAAACTCAGAACACTTGTGGATGATGTGATCACATTCGTGCAGTATTTTGGTGTTCCAATATCACAAAGTGCACCACATATCTATCTTTCTGCTCTTCCATTTGCACCAAGAGACTCTTGGATGCTCAAGCAGTATACATCAAGATTCCCCCGGACACTATCTCTCAAAAGAGGGCAGCTGGTGAAATGGCCTGCACTGCGGATGATTATTCATAGTCAAGCAAGAATATTAGAAGTGTGTTTCTCACCAAATGGCCAGACCATTGCCTCAGGGTCGTATGACGGGACTGTACATGTCTGGAATGCAGCCACAGGTGCCACAGTTGCAGGGCCATTTGAGGGACACACAGGCCCAGTTCAATCTGTGGCATTCTCACCAGATAGCCAGAGTATTGCCTCAGGGTCAGGTGATGGGACTGTGCGCGTCTGGAGTGCAGCCACAGGTGCCGCAGTTGCAGGGCCATTTAAGTGCCATACAGGCCGGGTCCAATCTGTGGCATTCTCACCAGATAGCCAGAGCATTGCTTCAGGGTCAGGTGATGGGACTGTGCGCGTCTGGAATGCAGCCACAGGTGCCACAGTTGCAGGGCCCTTTGAGGGACACACAGCTATAGTTGAATCTGTTGCATTCTCACCAGATGGGCAGAGCATTGCCTCGGGGTCAGATGACTGGACTGTGCGAGTTTGGAATGCAGCCACAGGGGCCCTAGTTGCAGGCCCGTTTAAGGGACACAGAGACTCAGTCCAATCTGTGGCGTTCTCACCAGATGGTCAGATCATTGCCTCAGGGTCATATGACGGGACTGTGCGCGTCTGGAATGCAGTCACAGGTGCCACAGTTGCAAGGCCATTTCGGGGAGGACACTGGGTCATATCTGTTGCATTCTCACCGGATGGCCATAGCATTGCTACAGGGTCACGGGACCAGACTGTGCGAATCTGGAATGCAGAGTCACAGGACAGAACACTGCAAAGCTGGAATGCAGCCACAGGGGCGGCAGTTGAAAGGCCATTTGTGGGACACACAGACTTAGTCCGATCCGTGGCATTCTCACCAGACGGCCAGAGCATTGCCTCAGGGTCAGATGACCGGACTGTGCGACTCTGGAATGCAGCCACAGGTGCCACAGGTGCAGGGCCATTTGAGGGACACACACATACAGTCCAATCTGTGGTATTCTCACCAGATGGCCAGAGCATTGCCTCAGGGTCAGGTGATGGGACTGTGCGAGTTTGGAATGCAGCCACAGGTGCCACGGTTGCCGGGCCATTTTGGGGACACAATGCAGCCACAGGTGCCACAGATGCATGGCCATTTCGGCAACACATAGGCTCGGTCACATCTGTTGCATTCTCACCAGATGGCCAGAGCATAGCCTCGGGGTCACATGACTCAACTGTGCGAGTCTGGAATGCAGCCACAGGTGTCACAGTTGCAGGGCCATTTGAGGGACACAAAAGTGCAGTCCAATCTGTGGTATTCTCACCAGATGGTCAGAGCATTGCCTCAGGGTCAGGTGATGGGACTGTGAGAGTCTGGAATACAGCCACAGGTGACACAGTTGCAGGTCCATTTGAGGGACACACAGGCATGGTCCAATCTGTTGCATTCTCACCAGATGGCCAAAAGATTGCCTCAGGGTCAAATGACCAGACTGTGCTAGTCTGGAATTCAGCTACAGGTGCCAAAGTTGCAGGGCCATTTGAGGGACACACAGATTGGGTCCGATCTGTAGCATTCTCACCAGATGGCCAGAGAATTGCCTCAGGGTCAGGTGATGGAAGCGTGCGGGTCTGGAATGCAGCCACAGGTGCCATAATTGCAGGGCCATTTTGGGGGCACAATGCAGCCACAGATCCCACAGTTGCATGGCCATTTCGGCAACACATAGGCTGGGTCACATCTGTGGCATTCTCACCAGATGGCCAGAGCATTGCCTCAGGGTCAGGTGATGGGACTGTGCGCATCTGGAATGCAGCCACAGGTGCCACAATTGTAGGGCCACTTGAGGGACACACAGGCCCAGTCCAATCTGTGGCATTCTCACCAGATGGCCAGAGCATTGCCTCAGGGTCAGATGATCGGACTGTGCGAGTCCGGAATGCAGCCACAGGTGCCACAGTTGCAGGACCATTTGAGGGACACACAGAGTGGGTCCAATCTGTGGCATTCTCACCAGATGGCCAAAGCATTGCCTCAGGGTCAGATGACCAGACTGTGCTAGTCTGGAATGCAGCCACAGGTGCCAAAGCTGCAGGGCCATTTAAGGGACACACAGATTGGGTCCGATCTGTAGCATTCTCACCAGATAGCCAGAGCATTGCCTCAGGGTCAGGTGATAGGACTGTGCTTGTCTGGAATGCAGCCACAGGTGCCACAGTTGCAGGCCCATTTAAGGGACACACAGACTGGGTCCAAACTGTGGCGTTCTCACCAGATGGCCAGAGCATTGCCTCAGGGTCAGATGACGAGACTGTGCGAGTCTGGAATGTAGCCACAGGTGTCACAGTTGCAGGGCCATTTGAGGGACACAAAAGTGCAGTCCGATCTGTGGTATTCTCACCAGATGGTCAGAGCATTGCCTCAGGGTCAGATGATGAGACTGTGCGAGTCTGGAATGCAGCCACAGGTGACACAGTTGCAGGTCCATTTGAGGGACACACAAGCTCGGTCCGATCTGTGGCATTCTCACCAGATGGCCAGAGCATTGCCTCAGGGTCATGTGACTTTACTTTGCGAGTCTGGAATGTGGCCACAGGTGCCATAGCCGTAGGGCCATTTAGGGGACACAGAGGCTGGGTCACATCTGTTGCATTCTCACCAGATGGCCAGAGAATTGCCTCAGGGTCATGGGACCAGACTGTGCGAGTCTGGAATGCAGCCACATGTGCCACAGTTGCAGGGCCGCTTGAGGGACACACAGGCCCAGTCAAATCAGTGGCATTCTCACCAGATGGCCAGAGCATTGCCTCAGGGTCAGATGACGAGACTGTGCGAGTCTGGCATGCAAAGCAGTGGGATTCACCAGAGGACAGGATCAAAGAATGCCTTGGGTTTACAGGCCAATCTGTCATTGATGAACAAGGTTGGATTCACTGTGGAGATAACCAGCTTCTTATGTGGGTTCCCCCTCTACATAGACACAGTCTTCATCGCCCAAGCAACATCTGGATGAGCACCTCACAACAGGAGACAATGCTGGATCTTCTGAATTTTATTCACGGGAGAGACTGGGTGAAATGTTCAGCAGGAGATATATGTTGACAGCTGGGTATGGTCAGATGTACTATACATGTTGAAGAAAGCCGATGCTGCGCACGGCAGGTGATTCCATCCAATCAGGCAGACTTATATATTTGAGATCAGATGAGGATGAGCGACACAGTTGTTGAAACATTGATCACAAATACCTGTATGGCCAATTGAATACTCACAGTGCTATATATACAAGACATAACTTGAGGAAGAAAAAGACAGGAAGACATGGCAGGATGATATGATATTCAACAACATTTCTTTCCCTTAGTGAATGAAATATTGCGGACATGGCCTAAGAATGTGAATATGGAGTAAAGTCATAATGAGGTCCATTAGATAAGCCTGGAGTGAGAGAATAAATTTTGTGAGACACACAGAAGCAAAAAGAAAGATGACATTTAATGAAGGATAAATGCGCTCAAATAATAAATATAATGATGGGGAAACCTCGGTGAGGATTGGGTGAAACTGTGTAGCATCTGTGGCCTGATCACACCACCATGTATAAATGTATTGGAAAAGAGCAAATTCTGGGAAATCATTGCCTCAGGACAGCACCAGGAGCGCAAGAAAGATGCCTGGCATACATGTTCTCATTTCAAAAACAATGGAAGACAAACAGATATGTGGCAATAATGACGTTGAAAGATTAGTACATATTGTGTAAAGAAAATGCCCAGAGAAATCAATTCATCGATACCTGCACAACTACTCATCCGATCAACGCGAGCAAAACACCGTTCGAAAGGTTTTCATCGCTGCTTTCAATGAATACAGAATTCAGGAAATTCGACTCACAACTGATTGAGCTATGAGGGGTACAAGATTTTTGGGTGAACTCGGGTCAGGACTCGGGTGAACCCGTAAAGTATACCGAAAAAACGACACGAATGACATATAAATGTCCGTTAAACGATTGCTTTAATCCCTCGAGTACGTGCTTTCCCTCCTGTATCTAACGGCAACTAAATTTTTGCAGAGTTCAAGCTGCGATAAGATTGGCGCTACATCAAATATCAACTCAAGTGGAAGCTGACGGATGACCCTGAGGTATGGAAGGAGATAGAAGAGAAGCGAGGCGCATGTTAGACTCCCTTGAGCGTGATTCCAAACTTCATGCCGTCGAGGGACACGCCACCGGACTTCACGCATGGTGCTTTGCTCGGTATGATTTCATGCACCCCTCATACGATATCATTAACATGTTGAAGAAAGCCGTTGCTACGCACAGCAGGCAATTCCACGCAGGCATGGGAACTAAAGTTAAGAAGAAGATGTCATGAATTTGAAAATCTGACAATTGATACCTGTGACAAGTGAGAGATTTCCTGGGAATTTAATATTCTGAGTCTTTCCTTAGCAACTTGTTCAGTTGTATTTGATTGAAATGAAAAGGGAGCTACAGTAAATATATACTTACATATGATGTCTATTCATTTGGAGTTTTACACTTTTGCATTTTGTTATTTGAAACAGGAGCACTGAATGAAATCATTTAAATTAAACATGTGGGTTATAAAGAGGGATCATATATTGTGCATAATATATAGATAAAAACAATAAATTAAATGAATTTAAAATCGATTTTGTTTTTGGAAAACACGGGTGAGCCTCGGGTGAACCCGTAAAGTGTACTTTACTTTGTACTCCGACACCCTTTTCGAAAGAACTGATTCCCAATGTGGAATCAGAACACAGCCCTAATCGCAGGTGAAGTCAAACATTTGACAAACGGTATCCTTGTCAAGATGGGGATGTTCACGGCACAATCGCGCAATGACAAGCCACTCGAGAAGGTCGACAAGATGCTGTCAAGAATCACATGGCCCTCGTCGATGAGCCACGTTCCGAAGAAGGTGCACACCTCGCTATTTCACCGTTATCTTTCTTATGCTTCAGGACACATCTGGCCTCAATCTCGAAGGCGGACGAGTGGCGCAATTTTGCCCTCGTTCTTCCTCTCGTCTTGTTCCATGCCTTCCAGATTAATGGCGAAATCCCGGACAAGGATGCGCCATATCCTAAGGACTCCACGAAGGCAAGCGAAGGGCTCGATCAGTCAGAAGGTCTGATGGAGCAACGCCGTCGCGCAAACCTCGGACGACAAGCTGATGCAACGACAAGTGACTAGGAGGAGAATTACGACACTGAAATGGACAGGAACTACCGCCATCACTATACGAATTTCCTCAACTTCCTCTCCGGCAATCGCATAAATCTGTCTCAGTCAATTACCCCCGACGAGGTACGGCGAGCTGAGAATTACCACGGCCGCATGATGCGCTCTTGGGCTGATATGAAATGCCATCTCACTCTGTACTGCCACCTCATGATGCACGGTGTGCCCGCAATCTATCGACTCGGCCCCGTCTACAGCTTCTGGTGTTTTGGAAACGAGCGCAACAACGGCCGACAGGTGAAGGTCAATACCAACGGACACGGTGGCGGAGAGCTTGAAGGGACGCTCATGAGAACCTGGATCAAGCGGATGTTGCTGTTACGATTACTCTTAATCGTTTTTTTCTCCAACCAGTCAGGCCAAAAAGTGCCCGTCAGGAAAGTCGCTTTAGGAAATGGTCTCACACGGTCAAGTCGCGTCGTTCCACCTGCCAAATTCAGTAATTCTTAGCTAAGCAGCTTCTGCCCAATGCTTTTCCACATCCTCGCTCCAAAAGACACTCGTGTCTGCGAGTATTTTGCGTTTTGCAAGCTAACTAACACTGATATGCTCATGATTCAAATTGTTCTGTGATCAGAAAAAGAGGCCTTAGAGTTTCCATTTTTGGTAGAAAGTTCCCACGGTTGATGCAGAGAAAGATGACGTAGTTTTAGAGGACATTCCACCAATTGATCCGGTTTGCTACGTCATTTTTCTCTACTCCGGCTATTACAATACCCGGGCCTAATATTTTTACTATTAAAAATGCGCACATAGAGGGAATTGAACCCACAGCATGCAGTTTATAAGTTACATAACATAGTCTAAGAGCAGTAACCACTAGACTAGAAGGCTATACTCATTGAACAGCTGTGGATAGTCTGTATCAACCTTCTATCCCCTCTTACCCTACGATACACTTTGCTCTTTTTATCAAATTCTTGCCTTTTCCCTGATACAATATACACATATTATATATTGTCAGAAAGCTACAATAAATGCACACACAATGGTTAGGGTACTGGAGTCTGCAGGACTTGTGATGTATTAGCCAGTGCATATTTCCCTGTGTGTAGACCAAGATCTACCAAGTGCATTCACGTTGATGATATTCCTCGTTCCGCTGATGGACACCACCAGGTAGGGCAGTAAACAGCAGAGTCGACCAGATCCCTAGAGCGCTACCGAGGTGTTGATGTGTGTGCGAGCGAGCGTCAGGAGTCCCGGAGTAAGCAACGACCATCTCCGATCAAACCTATGGTGTTCCGATTGAGGGCGCGACAGTGACAAGACGAGCGACGCCGGAAGACTGCAACGCGACTGCAATCGATGACTCGGGCAAAGGCAACAAGGATGGAACAAGATGGGAGCGATGAGACAGGAAGTGAGAACAAAGGCTAAGACGATGGCTGAGGCTAAGGCGCCAGAGCAGTCAACCGGTGTTGACCGCTATATGATACGAAGGCGACAGAAGGCGACAAGAGTGCACAAATGAAATGTGCTGGGAGCGATGAGGGGGGAACGTAACTTGCATTGCACAGAGTATCCGACAACTATTTATATGTTGTGACAAATACAGTGCGTGTCCAATCAAGTAAGTACAGAGACATCAGAAAGACAAAGGGAAAGATAGCAGCATCATATCAAATGGTACGGACAATGCGGGGGAGTCATGCGACAGTCAGACAACGAGGAACGAGGCAGGGGATGATGTCGAGCGAGTGATCTGCACTGTCAAAGGACAAAGGAAACAGCACGGGAAATGATCCGCTCTGTTGTTGACTGTGGGAAACAGCCTCGGGGAGCATGGGAACAGACAAGGCGTGCCATATTGAGCATGATAGCGGTGGTCCGATAATGGTGACACAAGGCTGCGTCTTCCGATCGTGAATGTTCGGGAGGCAATGCTTCCAACATGTGGAGTGGCTGGGTTGCGAGTCAATCGCAAGGCGCTCATGAATATGAGATGGTAGCATGTGTCAATAGATGCTAGGATGTGTTGGAGGGGAGCGGGCATGTCGGGAGCGCTGAGTCAGAGGGTGTTGGAGCGGTCGGGACAGTGGTGCGGACAATGGGCAACTGGGGCAGTACTCGGATGGTGTGGGAGCACCAGCACTGTGTAGCGCCGGGCGTGGCTGTTGTGCGACCAGGCTGTGCAAGTCTAATGCAAATCTGATGCGCCGTGACAGGCATGGGAAATGTTGTGCTGGCTAGCGTATGGCGGCAGCTACCTGCATAGGGCTATTTGAGGGCCACACAGCATTTATTCACTCAATTGCATTCTCACCAGATGGCCGATGCATTGCCTCTGGGTCAAGGGACAAGACTGTACGAGTCTGGAATGTCTCCACAGGTGCCAAAGCTGTGGGGTCATTTGAAGGACATACAGAATGGGTTCAGTCTGTTGCATTCTCCCCAGATAGCAAAAGGATTGCCTCAGGCTCTGCAGATCACACTGTGCGGGTTTGGAATGCAGCGACAGGTGTTACAGTTGCGGGGCCATTTAAGGGACACACAAACTGGGTCTAATCTGTTGCATTTTCGCCAGATGGTCAGAGCATTGTCTCAGGTTCATTGGATAACACTTTGCGCCTCTGGAATGCTGCCACAGGTGCCACAGTTGCAGGGCCATTCACAGGTCACAAAGCCTGGGTTCAATCTGTTGCATTCTCACCAAATGGCCAAAGCATTGCCTCAGGATCAGCAGACAATACTGTGCGGGTCTGGGATATATCAACAGGTGCTGCACTTGCAGGTCCATTTTCGGGACACACAGGGCCAGTATACTCAGTGGCATTCTCACCAGATAGTCAGAGCATTGCGTCAGGGGCAAGTGACAAGACTGTGCGAGTCTGGAATGCAGTAACAGGTGCCCCACTTGGAGAGCTATTCTGGGGGCACACAGACAGCATACGGTCTGTTGCATTTTCACCAGATGGCTTAAGAATTGCCTCAGGTGCAAGGGACAAGATTGTGCGAGTTTGGGATACAGCCACAGGTACCACAGCTGCAGGGCCATTTCAAGGACACAGACATACAGTTTACTCTGTTGCATTTTCACCAGATGGCCAGAGCATTGCCTCAGGGTCAGGCGACAAGACTGTGCAAATCTGGAATACAGCTGCAGGTGCTACAGTCGCAGGGCCATTTAAGGGACATACAAACACAGTCTTGTCTGTGGCATTCTCACCAGATGGCCAAAGCATTGTTTCAGGGTCAGGAGACAACACTGTCAGAGTCTGGAATGCTGCCACAGGTGCCATGGTTGCAGGCCCACTTGAGGGACACACAGGCTCAGTTCAATCTGCTGTATTCTCACCAGATGGCCAGAGGATAGCCTCAGGGTCAGCAGACAACACTGTGCGAGTCTGGAATGCACATGGAGATGCACTAAAAGAACACATCAAGGATGACTCTTGTTTCACAGACCATTCTTGCATTGATGAGAATGGTTGGATTTATTGTGGTGATAACCAGCTTCTCATGTGGATCCCCCCTCTACATAGACAGGCCCTGCATCGCCCAAGCAATATCTGGATTAGCACTTCAGAACAGGAGACAACACTGGATCTTCAAAACTTTGTTCATGGGAAAGATTGGGCAAAATGTCAAGCAGTAGCTAGTTCATGACAACTAGATTAAATATGGTTAGATTTACTATACTCCCACTCTCTTAGCACAATATATGTTACTATCAGGTGCTTACTCACAGCTAGCAATTATTGTATGTTTTCAGCTCAGATTATTAAACCTTTTCAGTTGCTCCACATCTGTGGCCTCCAGCACAAGAACAACACACTCCACTATCACAACCTAGTCAATTAGAGCACTGGTGCATTAAGGGTGTGGTATTAATGTGCATTCAACAGACTTGGAGAAGATCAATGCTACAACTGGGACACTGCCATCTCAGCCTGGGGCTCTCATACACCCTCCAGCGAGGACCTGTTGTTATGATAGTGGTGTTCTGTCAATTGCAGAATTTCGAAAAGATGATTTGTCCTGCATCGAGTCTGCCCGACATGAAGCATCAGTCAGGGCCTATAGAGTAAGTGGAGTATACATGCCGTTGTTGGACTTGTACTCCATGATTGTCGATGCGGGTAGGTGCAGCACGCGTCGTATCGTGTCTCTGCAGACATCTGCATGTCAGAACCCATCGCTGGTGGCCGGAAGTGACACGCACCGTATGCGATCTCGGACCTTTTGCTCTGCCTCGATGCGGTTCCATATACTCACTATGTCCTCGCTCTGCCGCACGCTGATCGTGCAACCGCAGATTTCGGGCCATTCCTCCTCCTTCGCCGCGCCCTCCTTCGCGTCCTTCGCGCCCGCGCCCGCGCCGCCGCCGCTCCGCCAGCTCTCCGCGCCATCCGCCTTACTCCCAGCCGCGTCGCCCGGCGCAAACTGGTCGCCCACTATCGCGAGCACGAGGTCCTCCCAGATGCGGTCCGCGACGCCCTTACGCAGGCGGATGATCCACTTACCGCCGCCGATGTTGAGAGGGTCCTCCCAGACGGGCCGCCTGATACCCGAGTGGAACAGTAGGTAGTCGGTCGTGGGCAGGAGGGCGGAGGGAGGGTGCAGGTGCGTCCAGAGCGACCAGAATGACTCAACCTGTGCACGGCAGCGCGTGTATGCGTGTTAGTGTCAGTGCAGAAAGACGGGGCGCGGTGGCACGGACGTACGGACGAGAAGGCTGATATTTTCTTGATGCCCTCTTCGTAGTTTGTGATTTTGTTTCCCGGCGCGCGCTGTTGTCGGAACCAGAAGACCCAGCTGCGCGACGCGACGTGAGCACACAGATCAAAGACCAAGACACAGCTGCAAGCGGCGTACGTATTTCTGAGCGGGTGCGGGGGTTGTGCAGTGGCAGTCGACGGGGCCGGGGTCTTCTCCTTCGCTGCACCACGGTCGCCATCTGAAAGCGAGGTGGAGAAGTGTTTGGAGGACACGCGAGGGCGGAGTGTGGGCGCGGGCGCGGCTGGTGTAGCCGCGGTAGTGGTCATGGTGGAGGAACCGGCGTCCTTGTCTTTGTTAGCGAGAAAGCGGGACTGAGTGGAGGACAAGTTCGAGAAGTAACCGGACATATGCGAGGGCGCGGAGTATGAGGTTGGCGGATGGGCTGCGTCGTCGACGAGGGGTTGGCTGGTGGACGTGGGCGATGGTGAGCTCCGTGCGGTGGGCTGGAAAACAAGACTTCAGGTGAAGGACCCCGTGCACTGCCCTTCAAACGGTGTTCAATCTCGGTGCACGCATCTACCGTTGGCTTTGCCTTGGGGCGTATGTAGGAAATATAGTTCCGACCTGTGTAGATGCCTGTATATGTAACTCTCTGGCCGTGTAGAGGTGCATATTGCAGGCCTTGCAGGCGTTACGTTGAACTCGGACCCCGGGTCCAGTATAAGCAGCACGCTGCGCCCGCAGCGCAACATCCTGGCTTTGCCATCGTCTTGTCCTTCATCCCTCCGCTCTTTTCCTTCATTCAACACCACCGCGCTCGCTGCATGACCACTTCATGAAGCTGACTCTGCGTCCACAATGGAGGATCAGGCCGTTCGCTTCGTGTCTCGGCATATTCGACCTCAAAACCGGAGTCACTGTCGCTGTCCTTTTTGCCGTGCGTCTCAGTCCGCCCTGCGCCCCGCTCGTGCTTACACACGTCGTGTTGTCAGTTACTTAACAAAGTCGCCGGCGTGTACGGTTTAATAGCGCTGTTGCTGGGTGCAGGCGGGTCTGCTGCCCAGCTCAGCCTCTACATCTACTCCGCGCTCGGCCTCTTCGTCCTCGCCTGGGGCCTACGTGCAATCAACGAGGTGCGTGTCTCGCAATGCTTCTCTTGTTTAGCGGCACTGACACCGCTACAGGAAGACCCGAGACGTACACTATACTTTGCTCACCTCTTCTTCGCCGACCATGTCCTGTCCACCGCTTGGACCGTATTCTTCGCAGTCCAGTGGTGGGTATATACCCCGCACGACGGACGCCGCGTGTCCAATTCTCCCGCGCAACAGGCACTGATTGACGGCTACATCGGCGAGCACCAGAAGATGAGCGATGCGGAACGCGCGGCCGCCGCCGAGCAAATATGGGGCCAAGAGAAGGGTCTCGCGCTCACCATCATCATCCTCGGCTGGCTTTCCAAGGTGCGTTCATACTCGCTCCCGCCTCCACCCTCGCGTCTATGTCTGTGTTACTGCCCACCCATCCGGCTTTCGCTTCTTGAATTCGTGCCGCTCATACGACCTTACAGATCTATTTTGCACTCCTACTCTACTCATACGCTCACCACCTCCGCCGTGGCACCTACCGTTCCCTTCCTCTTTCCCGCCCATCTTTAACCCCGCCCAAAGACTCCGCGCGCCTCCCCGCCGACGACGACCTCGACGCGGACGAAGGCGCGGACGCCTTCTATTCTCCCACCACCACGCTCCTCCCCACAACCAACCCGCGCACCTCGCACTCGCGCTCGTCGTCACATGCACGAACGCCGTCGACGCCGGGCGGTACTCAATACGCCCTGCGCAGCCCCCAGAGCTCCGCGGGCTCCTTCGCGGACTTCGTCAGCGCACCCCCACCACGGCGCCCGCGGCGCCAGCGCGGGAGCCTGCTCTCTGGCAAGCCTCTCGCAAGCGGCGGTGGAGGCGGCGGTGGAGGCATGTCGAGCGGGGGCAGTACAAGTGGCGTCGCGGGGGGAAGCGAGGGCGAGGATGTGCTGTTCGACGAGGAGGAGGAGAGCAGCGTCGAGACGAGCGCGAGCGCGGATGGTCTCGGGCTGGGCACGGGACGCGGGGGCGCTGGGGTGGGCCACAGTCGTATGAGGGGTGGTTTCGTCTAGCGGGATCAGGATGACGGTAGAGTGTTATATATGTGCATACATGGCGCGGAAGTCCTTCATTTTTTCAGTATAGATACCGCAGCAGTAATCTTGGTTAATGCTTCTCAACCCATCTCAAACCCATCTTGACTCGGAGTGCCCATCCGTTAAAATGACAGACAGCGAGCTCGAGCTCGAGGACGTCGCGCAAATCTACATGGCATCAGGTTCAAGCCGGATCTACTATACCTCGATGGGCGCCGCGTCGACATCTTCCTCCACCTCGCCTTCCGCGTCGACGTCGCGTTGCATCAGGTACGCCGGATCCAGCACCTCCGCGACCGCTTCTGCCCGCTCCTCCGCCTCATCTGAAGATGGCGGGACGTGTGCAACGCGCACAAGCGCCCACTTGTCCCGGAAGCGCTCCGTCGGCTGTACGAAACCCATCAGCGTCTTGAAGATTGAGACTGGGACAGCGTGCGCACCTCGGTTCGCTTCTTCTTGAGCAACATCTTGCGCTCAATACCTTTGTAGTAGGCGCCTGCGGTGCGCAGCTCTTTCCGCGGCACGCTCCCAGACGTATGAGGCACGTCGACCTCGAATTGGTCGCCATCGTCGAACACGAGGAGGAACTCGTTCGGCGCCTCTTGTTCCACCTTGACGACCTCGTAGTCGCGCACAAAATTGAACTCTGTCGCCTGCGCAAACGGAAATTAGCGACAGCGCGCCTAGAGTGGGAAGACAGGGCAGACGCACGTCTGCTTCCTCCTGCATTGTTGCGATCCCAGCCTCGTTGAGTCTGGATTCGCGGTATTGGATGGCGGCGTCATCTTTCTTCGTCAAATAGTACGCTAGGAAGTGGTCGCCATCGGACTCCATAGGACGCATGATCGCGCAGTCCAGACGTGGGTCGTCGAGCTGGTAGTTCGATCAGCCTCGTATCGCAAGGACGGACAGATGATGCAACGCACCTCAGGCCCGCGTTCCCCAGGACGCTCGCTGAACCTGAAGAGGTCGTACGCGTTCGCCCACACGTCCGCGTCTGGGAGCACCTCGTACGACGCGACTGCGCGCAAGCCTGGCTTCGTGGGGTGGCGCAAATCGGCCAAATCGAACTGGCCGTTCGCTGCCAGGAACGACGCGTCGATGGACCGCAGTTGCGCATCGCGCGAGATGTCGACGGACTTGCGCACGGCTCTGCAGCGCGCGCGCGTCAAGCAAGGCGGAGAGAGAGACACTGGTGACGCACGGATCCTGGGGCTTGTGTGTGGGTATTGAGCCGTCGCGGCTGATGTACTCGGTTTTTCGGAGCCAAGGGACGTGCGCGGGTACTGGTGTGGATGCACCGGATGCTGGGCGGCCGAAGTCGCCATGGGAGAAGGAGCTCGAGCTCGAGCCCGGGTCCACGAGGAGCGCCTGATCCTTTGGGTCAAGCGCGAGGAGGGTCTTCGGATCAGGGTTCAGCGCTGCGACCACAAGTAAATGGTGCGTTAGCTTCGAAAGATATGGCTGGTGAATGCATAAGGGTGGCGGATGCACGTACCATTGTCGTCTGCACCTTCTTCCCACAGCGCCTCCCATTTGCCCAGCTCAAGAGGCATCCCACACTCCGCGTCCACAATCATGGGGAGCAGTGCCTCGTTGGCAATAGCATCAATGAACTCGGGGCGCGCGTATCGCATCGGGTTCGTTGGGATGTCGAGTAGTTTCGGCGGACATGGCGGGGCAGGAAGGGGGTTTTGGTACCGAACTTTGACCAGCAAATCGAGTTTACTGAAGCAGGTTGAGTGAGATATCACCTGCAGCGATGTCTGCGTACCTTTTTCTTGAACTCATCGCGCTCGTTGTTTAGACTGGTGACCTGCGTGTATCCAGCAGCGATCAGTTTCGAAAGAGCTGAGGACTGGATTGTTATAGCTCGTCGCACTCGTCGGCGAACCACGCGTTTCACGCCAGCGTACGAGCCTCTGTCAGTGAAGGCTGGGGGCTCTTTATGCCAGTGCGACACTGCGAGCCACGCTCAGCTCGAGGCTGAAATCCAAGATTAGGTCAGCTGCTCGTTATCAGATAAGCTTGGCCTGCTTGGCGTTCCACGAATCCAGATTCCACGTTTACATCCTTCACCACCATGTCAACGACGGCCACCGCAGCAGCACCACAGCCAGGCGCAGCGCCGACGCCGCCTGCGCCCGTCACTTCAGACCCTCCCACGACAGACGTGCCCGCGAGCCCGACACCGGCCCCCAAGGCGATCGCAGAGGAGCAGCCAGCGGCGCCCGACGAGCCCACAACCCAGCCGACGCCAACGCCGACCACGACGACGAAGCCCGGGGCTGATGTCCATGACGACGAGCCACAGAATACACTCACAAAGAAGTTCACGGATGCCGAGTGGAAGGCGTTGAAGGAGTTCCGCGTAGGTCGCGCCTCCTGCTGACCACGGGCAACGAGGTTATTCACGGGCCTCGTGTCATTGCAGCCCCTCTTGCCGGAGATACTTGAGAAGGCGTATGATGAGAAGCCTGACGCGAAGAGCACGCCGATCACCATTTGGGGCGTCACACTCGACCCGAGCGGCGCGAAGGACGCGAAGGCGAGCGTCGTGCTCATGAAATGGCTCCGCGCGAGGCGAGCCCCGTAGCTTGCGTCCAACACGGAGCCTGCTCATATAGGTTGATTGTAGGAATCTGAATGTCAACGAGGCGAAGACTATGATGATTGCCACCCTCCGTTGGCGCGACGAGTTCAAGGTCGAGGAGGCCATGAAGGAGCAGTTCCCTGAGGACGTCTTCGGCAAACTTGGCCATGTCTACGGTAAGGATAAGGAGGGGCGGCCAATCACGTAGGTTTGAATTACTCTTGGAGATTATATCCTCACATATTCGGTAGGTACAACCTGTATGGCGCCAACCCAGACCTCAAGGCGGTCTTCGGCGACGTGCAACGCTTCATACGGTAGGGACTCTCCCTTATCTGTTCGCACCCAAGACCTGTGGATTTACATTGAGCGTTGCAGGTGGCGCATTGTCCTGATGGAGAAGGGTATCGAGAAGATAGACTTCGAGACTGTTGACCAGATGATCCAAGTCCACGGTAAGCTTGCTCCCATGCTTCGTTCAGCAGTATCTCATAGGTTGACTGTGTGCAGACTACGAGGGTGTCGGCTTTAATAGCCGCGATGCGAACTCCAAAGCCGCCGCCGCTGAAGCAACCAATATTTTCCAGAATCACTACCCAGAGTTCCTCGTGCGTCTAACCGTCTTCTTCCATACTATCCTCTTATGCTTACTGACGGCTGCACAGTCGCGCAAGTTCTTCGTGAACGTTCCGTCGTTTCTCACGTGGATCTTTTGGCTGTTCAAGCCAATTATGCCTGCCGCCACGTTCGCGAAGATGAAGGTCGTTGGACACGGACCTCACTCCATCGGCAAGGAACTTCTGCCGCTGGTGGAAGCCGACCAGCTGCCGCAGCGGTATGGGGGCAGCGTGTCAGATGCGTGGTAATTCTGGACTTTGCTCTTCTTTGATTATCCTGTCACCGTCATGTTGTCACGTTGTCTGCTTCATCTCCCTGTCATCGAATTCTATATACCCAAGCGCCTCTCATGGTCACGTTCTGGAAATTACTTCAGATGTGTTGCGCTGTTCGTTGACTTGGCTGTAACCGAACATGAAGAAGTGCTCGTTGTTCAGTGGGTCTTTCTTCGTAGTCTGCAGCTGCAATAAAGTGACCCTCGGTGTTCTCTCCAGCTGCGCGCCTGTGCTCGGATCTGAGAGCTGTGAACGTTCGCAGAGTATGATCGCTCAAGATGGCTGAGTGCCAGTGGGCGCTTCTTCTGCTGTCTCAGTTCTGGCCGCACGGCTCAGGAACACCGTCGTGCTGATAAATCAGATGTAGTGTCAAGGGAGACAGCTCTGAGACAAGCTCCGTCAAGAGCCCTGTCGCCGACAAAGCGGTGACGCGGACGTTCGGCAGCGGCAACACGGAAGGAAACGGACGGCTCATCATCGCATACCTTGCTAACCCTCTACATGTAGATGATATCTCGCCTTTTTCCACTTCCATCCCCCTTCCTCTTGCCAGATGTCAGAATTATCTAAATCATCGCAGCGTCACGCCGGGAATAGTGACGGCGAGCCGCAGAATGACTTGACCAGGAAGTTTAGTGTGGCTGACTGGCATGCGCTGAAGGAGCTCCGCGTGAGTCCTCTCACGTCTTTCTTCATCCTGCAGTACTGAATCGAAAGCCGGCCGTGGTATAGTCTCTTCTGCCGGAAATTTTGGAGCAAGCATATGACGCCCGACCAGGCGTGCGCACGGTTCCGATCACGATCTGGGGCGTCACTCTAGACCCGAACGGCGTGCGCGACGCGCAGGCGAGTGTGGTGCTCATGAAGTGGTTGAGGGCTACGCACATGCGAGTACCCTCTTTTCGCGCCACGTGCGGTCGCATGATGTTTGACTGACTTGTGTGGCATGGCTGCAGTATCCTTGACGTTGCGGAGGCAAAGAAGAATATGATTGCCACGCTACGGTGGCGAGAGGAGTTCAAGGCGGACGAAGTAACCACGGAACACTTCCCGGAGGCGTACGGAAAGCTCGGGCACATCCACGGCCAGGATCAGCAAGGTCGACCTGTCACGTCAGCTTGTTTCTCCCCTGTCATGTTCGAGGCTTACGCATCTCTTCAGCTACATGTACGACGGAAACCCAGAGGCAAGCATGGCTGCGGGAGACGCACAGCGCCTACTGCGGTGCGCAGTCCCTTAGGATGCGATGCGCGCATGCTGCTGACGTTTCGAGACAAAGATGGCGGGTCGCGCTCATGGAGCGGGCCATTGCGAAGTGTGATTTCAAGAGTGTTGACCAGGTGGTTGAGGTGTCAGGTACGTTTCTCAAGAGCTGCCTCTCTGGCGCACGAGGATTGACTTTTGCCCCGAGAATTTGGACCGAAGCCAGTCGAAGAAGGTGCCGCGGCCAAGGCTTCAGTCCTTGAGCTGAAGCAAATCTTGTCAAAACACTATCCCGACATCGTCGTACGTCTAACATGCGCATGTTTATTTTCATGACGAATTTGACGGTAGATCGTATCCGTCTGCTTGTTAACCAGGCTCGCCGTCTTTTCCTGAATGTGCCGAAGGCAATGACGTGGTTCTGGTGGATCTTCAATCCCATGATACCTACGTACACGCATGAAAGGGTGAAGGTGGTCGGTGGTGATCATTCGGCTATTCGAACGGCGCTTCTGGCGTTTATCGACTCGCAGCAATTGCCGGTCAAATACAGCCGCGCAGTTGGCTCAGAGGAAGCTTGACTGTCGGATATTGATCCAATAATTCGCGTTAGCACATAGGACACCACACTTAACGATACGCGATAAGACACGGTGCGAGCATTTGGATGCAGGCGTGTGCCATTGTAGTCTCCTGGAAGCAGACTGAACGCGGCCGATGAATTGTCGTGCAACCGTCAACGTCAGTTACAGGACCCTGGCATGGGGTTAGGGCTCGTATATCTGCGGGGCCCAGGCCCGCCGGCCCAGTGGGCGTTGCTCCTGTCTCCCACTCTTTCCAGAGTGCACTGCGTCGCTGCGACCTGAGACCAGTGAACGCGAGTATGGCGAGTTCATATCCCCCGCCCGACCGCGACATTGCCGCGGATGCTTGGAACGATGACTGGGAGAGCGTCCGGTAATTTATCCGCTCACTGCCTGGTACCCTTCCCTGCTCATCACTCGCAATGTCGTGGCCAGTGACGCGTCCTTCCCCTCGGATGTCAGCTCGCTCTCACCCCCGACCAAGGTAGAGGACAGACCCTCCCCTTCCTTGCGCTCGCCTCTCTTAGACGAGCTGCCCGGCGAGCAATACGAGCTCCCTGGCGAACTCGACAACTGGCTACGCAGTCCGCACCGGCACCGCATGCGCCCGCACTACCGCGATGGGGACACGATAGACTGGTGGCATGAGGACAGTGCGGAGCGTGAGCGGTGGAAGGGGCTCTTGTCGCAGCACGGCCTCAAGGGCTTGCTCGCCCCGCTGCTGGACGCGTCGAAGATGTGGTTTGTGGTTGTGTGCACGGGCATCGGGGTGGGCATCGCAGGGGGGTGGCTGGATGTGTTGGTGAAATGGTGCGTCCTAAGTGCTGGTGTGTAGTTAGACTGGCTATGCTCATGCGTTGTGGTGGCAGGCTCGGCGACCTGCGCGAGGGTCGGTGCTCGTATGGGTTTTTCTACAACTCGGTCGCGTGCTGCTCCGGACTGGATCGTGAGTCATGACATCTTGTTATTGTCGTGCCACGCCTGAACATGGATGGTAGCGGGCGAGATATGTAATGAATGGCAGTCATGGAGCAATTATTTTGGTGTGCAGTCGATGCTGGGCCAGTCTCTTTTGCAATCCATCATATACATTGCGCTGTCGGTATGCATGTCCGACTCTCTGGCAAGTAGGCGCGGCCCTCTGATCTTCCGCAGGTAGCATTTGCAGCGAGCGCTGCAGTCCTTGTCGTCACATACGCCCCCTTGTAGGTTGCTCGTACCCTTGTATGAGTAGTTCTAACGCTCCATCCCTCCTCAGCGCCTTTCATACAGGAAGTAAGCATTATCAGCAAGGGTCTGTATCTTTCATAATTTTGACATCGTCGCTCTAGTTCCCGAAATTAAGGCTGTGTGTTCAACGAAGATCATGTACTTTGGAGTCTGGCTCATACTCAGGTTTTTTAGATTCTCGGGGGCTACGTTCTTGACTCGTTTCTGAGTCCGTGGACATTGCTCATCAAAGCCCTCGGTCTCGCGCTTTCCGTCGCGTCTGGCCTGTCACTAGGGAAAGAAGTACGCCCCATTCTCACATCAATCGCGACTGAGTTCCTGACGAACGAAGTGAAGGGTCCACTGGTGCACGTTTCTTGTTGTGTCGCCTTCCTCTTGTCTCGCTTGTTCAAGCAGTTCCGGAATAACGAGAGTATGTGTCAACCGTTGTGTTTTTAGACTTGTTCATGGACCTGCACTCCCTTCTGCAGCGCAAAAGCGCAAAGTTCTGGCAGCCGCGGCAGCGGCAGGGGTCTCTGTCGCCTTCGGTAGCCCCCTTGGTGGTGTTCTCTTTGGTCTTGAAGGTGCGCGTTTAGCGTATGGATTTTTTCGTCCGACATCTGTCTCATCCAACGTCATGACAGAACTCGATTCGTTTGCCAACGAATCCGATGTGATGTGGCGTGGCTTCGTCACTTCCGTCATTGCCGCCGTGGCCTTGCAGTACGTAGATCCGTTCGGGACTTCGAAGCTAGTTCTGTTTCAGGTTTCAAACTCGTCGGGGAATGGATGGCTTGCTTTTGAGCTCGTGCGTCGACCCCTTTGCATTTAATCTCGGGGCTCATACTCACCAGCTGCGGTCAGATCCCTTGGCTTGGACTGGCCGTTATCGGGGTACCTCTTCTTTTCTTTCGTCAGAAAACTGTTCTTATGCTGTTGATCAGGGCGTTCTGGGCTCATTACTCATCAAGCTGAACGTTGCGGTGGCTGTCTACCGACGAAACAGCTTCTTGAACGACTGGCCAATAACAGAGGTGGTAGGAGCCGCAGCCGTTACAGCCGCCGTCAGCTACCTAGTGCGTTGCCTCCGTGCCTTTCACCTAGTTCATAAAGCTAAAGTTATCCCAATTCAGGTCGTGTTTCTCCGGTCAGTGGTGTCACGGGCGTTACTTTGCGAGACTCACCTCAGCACAGGGTGCAGTCGTCCGAGCTTGTCGCAAATTTGTTCCAGGAATGTGATCCCGCACGCGGCGACTTCCACGGTCTTTGCAAGTAAGTTCATAATTTGCTCTTTTTTTCGTATCTGCAATCTCCGCGACAGCCCGACAGCAATGTGGGAGAATGTTTTCCTGCTTCTCCTCACGAGCGTCGCCAAGGTCGGCTTTACGGCATGGACATTCGGGATGATGGTGTGTCCAGCTGGCTTCGGACCCACTTTCTGCCTTTCTCATCCTTCACAGGTGCCAGCAGGCATATTTCTGCCCACTATCGCGATTGGCGCGTCATTAGGTCGCGCTGTGGGAATCCTGACGTATGTCCTCCCCGATCACCATTGCCTACCGCGCACTGAGGGGTTTCAATAATTAGACAAGGATTGTACAAAGCGTATCCCAAAGCGTGGATATTCTCCGCATGTCCGCCTGATCCTTCCATACGATGTATCTACCCTGGGTTCTACGCGGTTATTGGCGCGTCCGCAATGTTGGCCGGGGTGACGCGCATGACCAGTGAGTGATTTCATAGACATGTCCTCGAGAAGTTCGCTCGCTGATAATCCGCAGTATCTCTGGTAGTGATCCTTTTTGAGGTATCGCGCTCCTTTATGTTTTCTTCTTCGGGGTACTGACGATCCACCCATCTTGCCAGCTCACGGGCGCTCTGTCGCATGTCCTTCCTATCATGATTTCCGTCATGGTCGCGAAGTGGGTCGGCGACGCGTTTGGCGAAGACGGCATCTACGCCATTTGGATTGCAATGCGTCGTTATCCGTGGCTCGCACCCATCGAATACCACGATAAAGGCGAAACGGCGGCGGATGTCATGACGCCAGCCAAGAGCCTCGTAGTGCTAGAGTCGGGTGTGTTGCTCGGCGAGCTGGGTGCGTTATATCGAGAATGTCTGCATTGGTGCTAATCGGCGTTACTGAAGGGCGCATCCTGGATACCTGGGAGTACCATGGATTTCCTGTGATGGAGGGTAAGAAGCTTCTGGGATACTCTGCGCGGGATAAACTGCGAACGTATATCGGTCAGCTCTCTCCCATCTATCGTGGACGACGAGATGCTTACTATTACCAGCCCCCCTCCTCGCCGAAGCTGGTGCCTCGGAAAGGAGGTGCTTCTTCTCAGAGCGCGCGTCTTCGACGTCAGCAGAGGCGATGGGCGTCGACATATCGCCTTTGGTTGAGGACGTTTTGCAACTCAGGAAAGACGTACCTCTGGAATTGGTTGTGAATATGTTCAAGAAACTCGTGCGTGATTTTGCTTGTTGGTTGTGCATTGCTTACCGTGAGCATAGAATCTACGCCACTTAACGTTCACGCAGGCAGGGGAGTTGATGGGAATGATCACTAAGACGGATATTGTCGCATTGTCGACAGCGCATTTCGCTCATACTGCGGCGCTAGAGAGAGAAAAGCCCACGTCTCCATGATATATCTATACCCGCCATTATGTACTCATAATTATAGTGTTTTTATTTAATTGACAGTGGCCACTGCATCAGTCGTGCTACGCGGCCACAGAGCCACAAGGGTGGCCGCACGGTCGTTGCCACGCGGCTTACAGTTACAACGCCCGCTTGCCGACTCGTCAGCGATCATCCCGCTTCTTCTCGCTCTACACCTCCTGCTGTTCTTGGAATCCCTCCCATCCTTTCCGTATGCCTACATCCACCTACAACGAAGACACCTACGGCGGCCCATCCAGCTCGCGCTTCCTCGCAGCCTCAAATTCCTCTCTACGCAAGTCGCCATCGAGACAAAGTCTTAGCCGACACCGCTCGACCGCGTCGCTGCGCGCATCCCCCCTCGCACAAGACGACGATGCCGCCAACGGGCGGTACTCACTCGCGCACGAGCTCGCAGTGGCACTCCAGCCCGAACCGAGCGTCGGGTCGAAGCTGCTCGCGGAGGAGTTCGGCATCGAATACGACGAGGGCGCGGAGGGCATCGACGACCCCGTAATCGGCGAGCCCGTCCACAGCATATCGGTGGACAGCGAGCCAGTCTTTGCCGCCCCAGAGGACTTCGATGCTGCAGATCAGGACGCGTCGACACGGCCGACGACGCCCTCGCTCGAGGACGACCCCGATCCCGCGCTGGACCCCACCTTCGACTCCCCCCCGCCCGCAGCCCGCCGACGACAACGGCCGGAGCAGGACGCGATGGCCGTGCTCGCGCAGGACCTCGAGTCGACGGAGAAGCTGCTCGCGCACCTGCGCCGCCTCGACGCGGACACGGCGGGCCCGGGCGGCTCGCAGCCGGCGCTCGAGAAGATCGCGTCGGACGTGATACGGCACATCAACGACACCGCGCGCGACAGGGAGGGCCAGGTGCGCGAGCTGCTGGAGTACGAGCGCGAGTTCCGCAAGATCGCGGGCGAGGTTGGCGGCGGCGATGCGCTCGCGTCGCTCGACGAGCTCGAGGGCCTGGACGAGCTCGCCGACCAGCCCGCGTCGGCCACGGCCAACGGCGATGCGTCGCGTGCCGAGACACGCCGGCTCGACGCCGTCGCGGAGGAGTCGTCATTCGCCGCCTCGAACGACTGGGAGGTCGACCCCGATCGCCACATGCACGATGACGATGACGCCCTCGAGCACGATGCGTCCCCCGTGAAGGACGTTTTCTCCCTTCCCCCACCACCTCCCATCGCCGGCGCGCTCACACCCATCAAGACCGTCCCACAGCTCGCGCACCTGCGCACCTCCACAAGCTCCCTCGTTTCGTCCCTATCGGTCATCTCGGAGCACGCGCAGGTCAATGGCGCTGCGACGACGGAGGCAGGGCGCAAGATACGCGCGCTGAAGAACAAGCTTGGCGGGTGGCGGACGGACTGGGACAGCGCGGAGCGGAGTCGTGTGCGCATTGAGCGGTGGGAGGCGGGACTTGGCGATGGCGATGGCAGCGAAGGCGCTGACACGCTGACGACGGGTGTGAGGCGGATGGATGGGCGGAAGATCGTCGAGGAGCACTTGCGTGCGTTCGAGCTCGCTCTCTCAGAAGCGAACGTCAAGACACAAGCAATTATGGCGGCGTCATAGATCTACTCTTATACCCCTTCACGGCTCCTATTGGGACTCGACGTCGCTACGTAGAGGAGCTTAGCACGCGTCCATTTTGGTTTGTGCAGTTTGCTTGGATATCTACACGGATCTTGATAACTTTTGACGGGCTGTATACACTGACATACTCAGAGTAGCCCGCACTGTCTAATTGTTTCGCCAGTCAATGTGGATGCAATAGCATTGGAGTGGTAGATGGTGCTTCTAAGTAGGAGTAGTGAGTATTATAATAATTGTAGCGGTAGTCCAATTCAGTGAGTTGCTTGTTAGAGTGGTGATATCCCTGTTTCCCCCGTCCCGTCAAAGCCAACGCGGAACTTCACTACACCTTGTCTTCTCCATGTGCTTCGTCCGCAGATGAGCTCGGCGGCGTCGTGCCCGTTAGACTTGCCCGATCAGCCAGTTCCACAACGGCCATGCCCTCTGCATTAGAAAGCGAGGCGTCCTCGACGTCGGCCGCTGCAGCCTGCCGACGGCGGCGTGCGCGGGGGTTCAGTATCGCAGCTGCAATGATCACGATACCATCGAGTAACTGTGAAACAAACGTCGAGTCAATTACATGACGCTGGTCGGAGGATCGGAGGATGGTACGCACGACGACCATGGAGTACGCGGTGCCCGCGATCACGTCGAAGTGCTTCTTGAAGACCAGCGAGAGGGCAGAAAAGAGCCCGCCGAGAAGATCGACGAGCATGAACGTGATGGAGATGCCCACGACAGCGCGGTGCCGGTAGATCTCGTAGTACTGAGGGCTACGATGGATATAGAGGGTCGGATTGTCAGCAAAGAGGATCCGTGTACAAAGGATCAACGCACAGAAGAGCCAGGGAGATCATCACGGAGCTGACAATCCCGAAGAACTGCACACCGCGCTTGCCGGACGAGTCGCCCCGACGGTAGGCTGGCTGAAGGACCGGGAGATGCGATCATAAGTGGTAGGTGCAGGGAGACGAGCGGCCGGACGCACGCGGACAGCGTAGATGAGACCCGTCTCGAGCGTGGCGAACATTATCAAGATCGCGAGCGTCGCGGATATGCACCATCGGCGCGAGCGCCCCCTGTCATAGTACATGCACTACGCGAAGGGTAAGCCATAGAAATGGAGAAGGGACAGTAGAGACGGACCTGTGCCCATGAGACGAGCGCGAGGGAGCCAAAGAGCTGCGGCTGCACGATGAGCGGGATATTGAGGTTCTGCACAATGACATAGACGCCCAACGGGATAGCGGAGAGTGACCAGATGAGCCTGACCAAAATGTGAGGGATTTATCCACCCAGATTTCAGGCCATACGCACACCAACCACGGTGACAGTCCCTCTGTCTTCTTCGCCCGCCAGCTTTTCCATATTTGCGGGATAAGCTGGATCGTCCAGAGAACGGTGCCTATTCAAGTCCCTTAGCCCCGACTCGCAGGTCCGCATCGAGGAAATGCACTCACCTAGCGTCCCGAAGACATTCTCTGCGACATGGTTTACAGGCATACTGTATTGCCGGCGGCGAGCAAGCGGCGATGAGTCAAGAAGAGCGAGTGAGCTCGCCAACCTGAGCTATGCGGGAAGAACTGGACGGCATTGAACGCGCGCAGAACAGAATCTTTTATCGGGAAAGTCTGGGCAGAGACATATGGAGGAGCGGACTAAAAATATGCCCGGCGAATCGCATCATGCAAGCATTGAAGCAAACACCCCACGCTTTTTTGAAGGGTCCCTACATAGTACATTTCTTTGGAGGGTCCCCACATTTTCTACCATAGCTTTCAGGTGTCCCTACGCTTTTTTTGAAGGGTGCCCTTGCGCTTTTTTTTGAAGGGTCCCTGCTATTTCTTTTGTAAGCTCCTCCTCCCGCTTAGCGGCTGTTCCGCGCCGTCGCTCCGCCTTTTGTCAGCACGCTGCCGCTCGCCTGCACATGGCAGCCAAGGCTCATTTTCGAGGTTTCGATGAATCTCGCGTCCGATGCCGGCAGAACGAGCCACACGCCGTGCGTGGCGGGGCACGGTGAGCTGGCCGCGTGCTCACATGGACGCACATTACGGTCGGTGGCGACCCGCGCCCCATCCACGGTACGGGATATCACGCCATGTTCTAGAGAAGTGAGTCATGATTACACGCCTCGGACGGCATGCCTACGAGAGTAGCGCGATGCGCAGCACAGGTATCTCCACCAAGTTACACCATTACTATACACGACGGGCGAGAGGTGCGCGGCACGCGGCCGCGGGGCTCAGCGGCGCAGATTGTACACGGCCGAGCCGTAGTAGACGCCAGCCGCCGAGGACGTGACGGTCAGGAGGGCAGGTACCGGGCCCTTCGTGAAGCGGGGAAGCGAGGAGAGCAGAAGCACTGCAGACGCGCCTGTGCGGAGTGTCAGAAGCGAGGAGCATGCAACGTACGAGGGGCGCCGAGAGTGCTTACCGAGAGCGGTCTCGAGCCCATTCGCGGTATGCTTCCTGATGGCGTCGCCGCTGTACAAGTACAGCGCTCCCACACTGGGATTTCCAAAGACAAGGTGGATGTCAGCGCGAGGGGCTTTACCTAAACGTAGACTGGCACGCACCCGACGCCGGCCACCACAGAGGGAATGGATCGTGTGCGGACGAACCCTGTGACGCCGCCGACGATACACAAACCGCCCATTACGAAGGCGGGGATAGCTGACTGTACATAGAGAAGTCAGAGAAGGCAGAGCTGGCGACGCGATGCGGCAACAAGGTGCGACATTTACCATGGTATACTTGTAAGTTTCCTGGAGATGGTGGTGGTCAGTGGTTGAGAATGGTGAAGCCGAAGACTACGTGTGTGGGGAACGATCAAACGGCAGAGCCGCTGCCGCAGTGAGAGTCCAGCCTTCGAACTTTGAACTTCGGCTTCCACGCAACTCAGCCGAAGTCCTAACCTGAGGCTGGGGTTGTCCTAATACTTGGAAGTTTGACAGTACTGTTTATTTCTCTCGGCGACTTGGCTCTGACAGTGTGGTGAACATACGTATGGCGCAGAATCTGCCCCAGAAAAACGAGGAGTATGGCACCAAAGACTATTGGTACTTATGTCCTCTGCCTCATCTCTGTGACTGGACTGAGCGTGCTAGGGACCAGCGGTACAACGGGCAAGCGTTCCTCCCGGATTCCCTGAGCGCGCCTTTTGACTTTTCCATCGTGGAGGGAGCCTGAAGATTCGACGTTTGACTGGTTCAAGAAGTACGCGGACGTCGCGCCGCTCATACGCGAAGCTCTGCCCGACACAAATGCGCGCATCCTGATGCTAGGCTGCGGCAATTCGACACTCTCGGAGGATGTGAGTGCCCCAATGTCCGCGAAACGATTGAAGCTCAACGGATGCACACCTTTTTCTGGGAAGATGTACGATGACGGGTATAAGAACATCGTCAACATAGATGTGCGTGAATGCCGCCCAGCCGCACCCTAAGCACGATCCAAACCATCACCGCGTGCAGTATTCTGGCGTGGTCATCGAGCAGATGCGGGCGCGCCATCACAAGTCACGGCCAGAGATGGAGTGTTCGTACTGCGTGTGTCGAGGCGACATCCTGGGACTCATCGCTCACTGCAGGGCTCGAGATGGACATTCGTGACCTTAAGTTCGCCTCCGATTCATTCGACGTGGCGATTGACAAGGGTGTGTGGTGGATGGAACTCTGCTATGCATCACCCGCTGACTTCCGACTCGACATTGCAGGTACGATGGACGCCATGATGACCGCTAAAGGCGATGTCTGGGTACGCGCCGCGCCTGTGAGCCCGCCAACCGGTTTTCTGACAATACATCCAGGATCCCCCGCAGACAGTCATTGACGACTGCACCAAGGAGGTGGACGAAGTGCTCCGGTACGCCTCCCCTGTGCATGCTTGTCGCAACTCCGCTCACGGGACACCAAATTTATGCTAGCGTGCTGAGAAAGGGCCGCGGCGTCTTCTTGTATCTAACGTTTGGGCAGCCACACTTCCGCAAGCGCTACTTGACACGCCCGGAAACGACGCTGGATGTCAAGGAGATCGGCGATGCGTTCCATTACTACTTGTATGTTTTGAAGAATTGACCGGATTGCCTCCATGCCTGCCGTGGACGCGCGCGTGTAGAACTTGCCAATTTTCTCACATGATGGTCTACCAAAGATCTGGCGGATGCCACAGTACTCAACGCACGACAAGGCATACGGACACGCCGAGCTCAAGAGATGCGTCAAGATCAACTGGCGCATTGAGGTCACCGTCAGCGCCTACTTGTCGAACACTTCCATCGCCCACTTCACCATCATCCAGTACTCTGCACTCTTCTCCCCCTCTCCACACGCGAATGCGTTCAGGACATCCTCGTGCACTCCGTTCTTCTCCACCACGACCGTTGTATCCGGCACGCGCGCCTTTACCGGCCCACTCAGTAACTCCACGATTGCGTCGCGCTGGCACTCGACCTCGCCCGCCGTGGCAAACACACGCACAACAAGCTTATCGAGCCCGTCCCACCACGCCGCGTCCGCTGCGTACGGTTCCGCATACACGCGCGCACCTGCAGGGAGGCCCGACGTGACCTGCTCCGCGAGGAAGGTCCAGAATGCCGCCGGCACAAGGTCCTTGTCGTCGTTCTCGGCAAAGGAGGGGACCGGGTCAAAAGTGAACCACGGCGAAATGAGCAGCGCGCCCCCGTATGGTGTAGAAATCGTCGGCGGAGCAGATGCAGAGAGGAAGGGGTGCAGCGCATTCGAAAGGACCTGGAAGACGAGGTTTCCGCCTGCGGAGTCGCCGCTGAGGATGAGCTTCGACGGGCTGAGACCCTTTTCTAGGAGATGCGAGATCGCGGAGTTCGCTTGGTTGAGTTGTTTTGGGAAGGGATAATATGGGGTCAGAGCTTCCCAGGGTGCACGCATCAGTTAACCCGCTGACTTTGGGAGACGTGAAATACGCACAGTATTCGAGGAATGCAACGCCAGCGCCACCGGACTTCTCCAGTTCACGCTGCAGAGCTAACAAGAACGCGAGCTGCGACTGGTCGCTCACTGGGAAAGTATACCCGCCGCCTGGCAATCGAATTGAAATTCACGTTCACCCGCGAGCAGCTCCACACTACGCACCGTGGAAGTACAGCAGCACGCGGTCGTACCGCCGGGGACCGACCCAGTGCAATTTTCCACCGAATCCTACATCGTCCGACAGGATTTCTATTTTATTCTTTTGCGCCCACTTGATGTACGTGCTCCCCGTCGGCGCGAACAGATGGGTGAAGGTGTGAACGTTCCACCGGCGCGACGAGAGGAAGCGAAACAGTGAGTCGTTTGTGGCACGCGCCCAGGAACGCCCCTTGTTGGCAGGGCTAAATATCCTTGCAAGGAGGAGGAATGCTTGAAAGTGGTGGGAGTGAGTTTGTAAAGCAGTGCGTCGAGGCGCTAGAGGCTACGCACGAAGTTTGCAAAAGTCGAGCGTCATTTGTAGACGCTGAGTGATGGACACGCTCCGAGGGCCAGTGTACGACTCGGACATGATGGGGGGGGAGAAGCTATCGAACCACCAGTTGACGTCTGTATCCTTTTATCTCCTCCATGGCCTACCCGTGTGCGAGAGAAGAACTAGAGTTTGCGGCACCGGGTGACTAGGTGTCAGGCGCCAGTTACTCATTGAGTGCAAGTCTGAGTCACTATGCAGCCGCTACCTCAAACCGTTAGTTATCATGCAAGAGAAGGGAGAAGGGCACGCGAATGTACATTTGTGTGCCACGACAACCACTAGCCAGCGAGTCCGCGACACCTACATAGTCGAGACATACGACGGCCTGACCTGATGGACCATGTCTCCCAGCGACGAAAAAATAGCTACCAGTGAGCATTCTTGCGGGCCGCTGAACAGGATGAACGTCAGAAACATCCAAAGGCAGCAAATGCCCTACTGATGTACCGCGTGCGCATGTAACGCCGATATGCCGCTGTGAGGTTAGACGTCGCATCTACTCCAGTAGACCGTGGCACGCGTACCAAGTACAGTGCGATGTACTCGATAGCTGCCAAAGACCGAGAATTTCGCTCCAGGACTGCCACTCATTGCATAAGTATTTCACCCGCTGCAAGTTTCCGAGACGACTTGAGCCTCCTCAAAGACTTCACAAGCACGTAGTTCCAAGCGTCCTCAGCGATGACAAACAGAGGAGGTGTATATGGGCTTGCCATTCAGCTAGTTCGCTGAGCTCAAGGTCTGGTCGTGGAAAGGTCCAAGTCGGAAGTTGGAACAGACGGTCACGCCGTCACGGAGTGACGGAATCCGGAATCGGGATTCAAGCCACGTAATAACCCTAACCCCATTCTCAGGTCCGTACTACACAGAAGAGCCAGGTCAAGAGGCCAGTGTAGATATAAGTAGTAGTATACACACAAGGTCCGAGGCTCGTAAGGCCGCCATCAGCTTTATGGGCCTACTTCTCGAACATCTCCGCCACCCACTTCACCATCATCCAGTACGCTGCGCTTTTCTCTCCTTCTCCAGACGCGAACGCGTTCAAGACATCCTCATGCACGCCGTTCTTCTCCACCACGACCGTTGTATCCGGCACCCGCGCCTTGACCGGCCCACCCAGCAACTCCACTATCGCGTCGCGTGGGCACTCGACCTCGCCCGCCGTGGCAAACACACGAGCAACAACCCCGTCGAGCCCGTCCCACCACGCTGCGTCCGCCGTGTACGGTTCCGCATAGGCTCGCGCGCCCACAGGAAGGCCAGATGTGACGAGCCCCCCGAGCATGGTGTAGAATGCCGCCGGGATAAGGTCCTTTGCGTCGTTCTCGGCGAAGGAGGGGACCGACGGGTCAAAGGTGAGCCACGGCGAGATTAGCAGCGCGCCACCGTATGGTGCGGAAAGTGTCGGCGGGGCAGGTGCAGAGGGGAAGGGGTGCAGCGCATGCGAGAAGACCTGGAAGACGAGGTTGCCGCCTGCAGAGTCGCCGCTAACGATGAGCTTCGAAGGGTTGAGACCCTTTTCCAGGAGATGCGAGATCGCGGCGTTCGCTTGGTCGAGTTGCGTGGGGAAAAGATAGTCGGGGGCCAGAGCTTCGCACGCAAAGGCATGAGTTGTGCCCATTGACCCCACGAGGACAGATGCAATACACGCACAGTATTCGAGGAACGCGATACCAGCTCCTCCTGACTCCTCGAGCTCACGCTGCAGCGCTAACAGGAACCCAAGCTGCGTCTGGTCGTTCACCGGAAAACAGTACCCACCGCCTGTCCATAAAATGAGTTCCTCAATACTAATAGTAAATCCACGAACATCTTGCATCACGCACCGTGGAAATACAGCAGCACGCGGTCGTACCGGCGCGGGCCGACCCAGTGCAATTTCCCTCCCGCACCAATGTCGTCCGACAGGACTTCGACCCTGTTTTTGCGCGCCCATTTGACGTATGTGCTCCCCGTAGGCCAGAAGAGGCTCGCGCATGTGTGGATGTCCCACCCACGCGTCGTGAGGAAGCGCAACACCGAGTCGTTTGTGGCGCGTGTCCAGGACCGACCCTTGTTGGCGGAGCTGAAAACCCTCGTGATGAAGAGGAATGCTGCAAACATTGATGCGTTCTGTACGAAGTTTTTAATAGCGCGTCGAGAGGCGCTACGTACGAAATTTACAGTAGTCGAGTGTCATTTGCAGACGTTGCGTGATGGGCACTCTCCGAGAGCCAGTGGCCGACAACATGATGGATGGGGATGTGAGGAAGCTATTGAGCGACCAGTCGACGTCAGTAGGTCTTTTATCATTCCCATGACGATGTTTGCTTGTGGGGAGAAAAGAAACCGAGAACCCATCTTGGGAGCGGAATGTCAGACTCTGACAGCGCGATTACTGGATCGACCACACACCGCGAGGTCTTGCTCCAGGACTGCCATTCATCACATACTATGGTAGCGTCTTGCCTGCTGCTTCAGGCGTAGCAAGACAATATCAATCATCCTTAGCTGGATTCGACAGAGCAATTTGCAAGGCATCACGACTCACGCAACCGAGTTGCGGGATCATCAATAGGAGCGACGTAGTGGGGTGTCGCCGAGCCTACCCACCACGGGGTATGAGAGTGACTATATATACATACGGCCCGCCTTTCATCAGCAGTCGACGTCGACGCTGCTCTGTGCCCCTACGACTGCTTGAGCATCTTGAAGGTATCAAGCAGCACACCCAAGCACGCACCAGTTCGCAAGCACGCTGTTCCAAGAATCTGCAGCAATGGCACGGTCGAGGCAGGTGTCTACGAGTTCGCTCAGGCTGAACGTCAGGGTAAGGAACAGGATTGAAATGAAAGATAATGGAATTCAAGACTTTCAAGTTGAATTTGACCTCAACCTCAACCCCATTTCCAGGTCTGCGACACAAGAGTCTACCTAAACTCGCCAACAATAACAACCTTCAGCTGGTACAGATATACATACTTTCAATACTTTCAAGTTGAATTTGACCTCAACCTTAACCACATTTTCAGGTCTGCGACACAAGAGTCTACCTACTAAACTCGCCAACAATAACAACCTTCAGCTGGTACAGATATACATACATGAATGGTCCGAGGCTGGTAAGGCCGCCATCAGCCTTTTGGGCCTACTTGTCGAACACCTCTGTCACCCACTTCACCATCATCCAGTACTCAGCACTCTTCTCCCCCGACGCGAACGCGTTCAGGACATCCTCGTGCACGCCGTTCGTCTCCACCACGACCGTCGTATCCGGCACGCGCGCCTTGATCGGCCCACTCAGCAGCTCCACAATCGCGTCGCGCGGGCACTCGACCTCGCCTGTCGTGGCAAACACGCGAGCAACAAGACCATCGAGCCCGTCCCACCACGCCGCGTCCGCAGCGTACGGTTCCGCATACACGCGCGCACCCGCAGGGAGGCCCGACGTGACCTGCTCCGCGAGGAAGCTGTAAAATGCGCTCGGGAGGACGTCCTTCTTGTCGTTCTCCGCGAAGGAAGGAATCGTCGCGTCGAAGGTGATCCACGGCGAGATGAGCAGGGCGCCGCCGTACGGCGCGGATAGCGTCGGCGGGGCAGGGGCAGAGGGGAAGGGGTGCAGGGCATGCGAGACGACCTGGAAGACAAGATTGCCGCCTGCGGAGTCGCCGCTGAGAATGAGCTTCGACGGGCTGAGGCCCTTCTCCAGGAGATGCGAGATTGCGGCGTTCGCTTGGTTGAGCTGCGTGGGGAATGGATAGTCCGGGGTCAAAGCTTCTCGCGCGTAGCGACGCGTGAGTGTGATGACCTACAGGGGGGACGTAAAATGCACGCACAATATTCGAGGAACGCAATGCCGGCACCTCCCGACTTCTCCAGCTCCCGCTGCAGCGCCAACAGGAACCCAAGCTGGGTCTGGTCGTTCACAGGCAGACTGTACCCGCCACCTGTCCATCACATAAGTTCTGCACGAAAATCACGGGCATCTTGTATCACGCACCGTGGAAGTACAGCAGCACGCGGTCGTACCGGCGCGGGCCAACCCAGTGCAACTTCCCACCCGCGCCGACGTCGTCCGACAGGATATCGAGCTTGCTCTTCCGCGCCCATTTGACGTATGTGCTCCCCGTCGGCCAGAAGAGGCTAGTGAATGTGTGGATCTCCCACCTGCGCGTCGTCATGAAGCGCAGCATTGAGTCGTTTATGGCGCGTGTCCAAGACCGACCCTTGTTTGCGGGACTGAAGAGTCTTGCAACGACGAGCAATGCTGAGAAGCGATGTGTTCTGAATGAAACGCATCGACAAGCAACGCGCCGAGAGGTACGTACGAAGTTTGCAAAAGTCGACGGTCATTTGCAGACGCTGCGCTGCGGACGACATGGTGGGGGGAGAAAGTGAATCAGTTTGACCTCCAAGTCGATGCATATTTATCTTTCCCATGATGGCATGAAGGGAGTTCCATTTCGGGAGCAGCACTGTCAGATGATCGATGACCGTCGGTGGGTTCCATGTCATGTCAATAGCCGCCTGCGACCTACTTACCGTTAGCTATTTTGCATTCAGGGCTGCCCAAGAGGTAAGAGTAAGTACCTGATTTGTGTCACAGCGACAACCGGAACAAAGCCGGCCCAAGCGACCTTCCAAGAAAAAAAAAGCAATCGCTATCAGTTGCTAAGAGTAATTCATGGACAGGCTATCCTGAGCTTGCGAAGGTTGAAGCCGTCTACTCCGCCTCGGGGAGACTAGAATAGGCATACAGGCTGCCATATGGCAGTACTTAGCTTGACATGCACGCGCATGAGCTCAGCCAACGAATGTGTATAGACTTCACGAAGCGATATCGCAGACAGGTTTTGCCTCAAAACAAGAACTTGACATTCTTGTAGAAATCCAACATGGGGTTCTCGCCGCTCCTCAATCTCGTCTTCGGCAAGTCCGCATACGTCTCCAAAAACTCCGCGTGTGTGAACACGCTCGACTTGCGCTCTCCAACCGGCAGCCCGCTCGCGCTGGAGACGCCGTCAACAGGTGACCGCCTGTTGCTGGGGTGATACGAAGAGAAGAACCCTGCTCCAGCCGACAGGGCCGATGCACTAGTGGCAAGTGGAGAAAGGCGCGTGTCCTCTGCCGTGGGGGATGCGGATGCCACCGGCTGCGAGAGGGTATGTTCATACATGTCACGGAGGCGCTCGAAGTTCGTCGGGAAGAAGATATCAAAGTACCCCTGCTGAACAAACAGTGTCGTGCACGGAACGGTCGTATTGCGGTAACGGGTTTGCACGACGGGTCCATTGACGCCTGGAATCGTGTCCGGCAGCGAGCTGAAGTCGGAAAGTAGTAGGCGGTGACGCGGGAAGTGCGTGCGCAGTGTGCGCAGAAGGCTGAGCAGGCGTGTTGGGATGTACTCCGGAGTGGACAAGTTCGGGGAGAAAGGAAGGTTGTTGTATAGTGAGCGCATTGCGGGCGACTTGAGCAGTGAGGGAAGGGGTGGGGGGTGGCCGAGCCGCTGGCGGAGGGAAAGGAAAGACGAGATGAGCGGATCCGTGACGCGCGTGTAGTAGATGCCGAAGTCGCCGTTGCCGTCGATGGTCATTAGGGCTTGATGGGGCTCAAGCGTCCGGTAGTCATAGCGTATCATGTCATGCGCGAAATTGTCCTGTACATGTTCAGTAAGCAGCTGCGCACGGTCTGGCGGCACTCACGATGACTTCCATGGCGAGGAAGAAGCACGGCGACGGTTCCCGCTGGTCCCAGTGAAAGATGCTCTTGTGCGTGACTTTCACACATGGGTGGCGGGACAGTAGCTTCTCTTCCTGAAGCTGGGCCAGTCGCCCGCTGATCTCCACGATGTTGTAATGTGTGCGTTCGTATGCTTCCGGGTATTCGTCACGGAGGTAGTCAAGAATGTCGAGGGCAAGCGTCCCATTTCCAGCGCCTATCTCATAGATAACGAGGTCCTCGTAGGGGAAGTACTTGAGAAGGTACTCGGAGACAAGGCACCGCGCAATGGCTTGTCCATAGTATGGCTAACATGGCTATCTGTCAGTTCCTCTCGCGCACATATGGGAGCAAAAAAAAGTGACCTTGAACAACTCAGTTGGGGTATGCCATATCTGCCTCCCGGGCCCGTCCCCGTCCCCCCCGTACGAAGCGTACCTCTGCGCCACCTCATCCTGGAATTGGTTCGCATCTCGCTGCGCAGCGAAGTCGATGGCAGTGTCGGAGGCCGTGAAGATAGTCGCCTGCTGCGGGAAGTAACCGTAGTGCGGGTTGTAAAGCGAGTCCTCGATAAAGTCGCGCACGAGCATCTTCACGCGTGTCGGGGGTTCGGTGCGTGACTCCAGGTCGTTCGCGGTGACGCGCGCGTAGCCAACATAATCCGGGTTGGGCTGTTCGTCGAAGAAGACATCCGGGTTGTAATTTATTTTGTCCCGTCCAGAGTGCTTTCGTGCGGGTGTGGCATGCGTTGACGAGAAGGTCCTGCCAGTGGTCTGGAACTGCTTTGCGAGTCGTCGACGTGGGCAGGGTCGAAGAAGGTTGCCCAGGCGGCTCATGAACCGCAGCCAGCACCTTGCGGCCGACTGAACGACTGCAAGATGGTGGTCAGGAGATCCAGAGCGGTGCTGGCAGTTGTGGTGGTGGAGGTGAGAGGACAAGTCGCGTCGGACTCGGAGACGAAGTTGGGTAAGCCAAGCCTTGGCTGCCTCCGAGAGTGAGTTATGTGCTGCCGCTCTTCTCCGCCACGGTCATTGTCACCTGCTCGTCGACTTCGAGTGCGGCATCATGGAGGCAGCGGAACGATTGGTGCGCACTTGGGTAGCATCCCCCAGAGATAAGGAGGTAGAGGACACTGCGTCCGGTGCGTTTTGTTATTGCGCCCATGTGCGACTGCTGATATCTTGTGCCCAGGCATTGCTTCAGGCGAAATAAAGTTGCTCCACGTTGTAAAAGCTTTGGGAGAATATCTGATCTCTGAAGAGGACGATCTGCGAAACAAGGGTGAGCTCATGACAGCCAGGACATTCGCGATGCCTTAACACGACATGTGAAGGCGTGGACTTCCTCGCGGCCGTCCTGAGCAAATGCCCTCCACAGTCCTTCAATCGCCAGTCGAGTGAGAGCCATCGCTTTCAGACTACTTACTATTGCGACTGAACGATGTCCGATGCAGCCAAGGTGCTCTTGGGCTTTTTCACATCGAAACTCGTCGACACCGAAACCGTCATTCCGGCTCTGCGTGGTCTACTTGCTCTGACTGCCGTACCATCGTTGATTGAGGCGGATGCCGTCGAGATCTGCACATCGTGAGCACCGGTTCTTTTTTCATCGCTGCCCATCCCGATTTCGGTGCAGCGTCTTCGCGCATGTAAAAATGCAGGCATTGGTGCAAGCGCAACGCTTCATCGTGTTCTCAATATTTGACTCGTTGATAGCCAAGCAAAGAGACGGTGAGCTAAACTTTGGATTTGACGAGTATGGAGTGCTCAAAGTCGGCAGCATTGAGAAACATGGGCGATACATTCTTGTCTGCTTACATCGCTCTCGTCGATGGCGAAAAAGATCCCCGCAACCTCATGGTCGCCTTTGCCATTGCTCGCGTCGTGGCCATTGAGTTTGACATCTCAAGAAAGGTCGAGGTAAGGCAGATCTTCGCCATCGTTCTGCGGGATTTTATCCGACTCACGTCTAGCCTAGGATCTGTTCAATATCACCTTTTGTTACTTTCCTATTACATTTCGGCCGCCTCCAGATGACCCATACGGTATCACAGCCGATGACCTCAGAAACGCTCTTCGGTGATTGACCATCATGCTTTCTGCGCGCTGAAAGGTCTTATCTATTTTACAGGTCTTGTCTAGATGCGAGTCCCTTATTCGGGTCGCCGGCTATCCCCCTTTTTATTGACAAACTGAACGCCGGATCGCCTGTCACTAAGGTATGTCACCTTCCATCCATGCGACAGACGGTGGCAAATACATTCTTTGAAGCGTGATACCCTTCAAACACTCGCTATTTGCCTACCTGTATATGGCCCTGGAATAGCGCGGACCATGGCGCGGAAGCTCTGGAGCTCTCTCAAACTCGAGATCTTCCAGCCCACCGACGCGGTGACTGAAGAAGAGGCGCTGAAGACCACACAAGTACTGATCAAGACCATATATGCTGACGATTCCACCCCCGACGCCGAGATTGAGGGTCTTGCCAAAGACGCTTGCGAAGAGTGCATCTTGATTCTGAAGGAGCCAGAGAAGAGTCAAGCGAAGCCGGCCATCAAGGTCTTGTCCGCGTTCATGTCTACGACGCGTCAGTTCCCTCGCAATTGTTGCCAACGGAAATGCCTGATCTTGTCTTCCAGCGTCGATTTCTAGGTACACGCTCTCACATGCCATTCCACATCTCATCAAGCTCTTCCTGAACCCCGACGAGCTTCCCAACCGTGGCGCCGTGCTGACCCTACTCTTCTCCCTCATCGCGGCGGCGCGCGACTCCACTCTTAAGGCTGCGTCGTCCACATCTTCCACCTCTCCTGAGGAAGCTCCGTTCCTTCTCCCTTACAAGGACGAGGTTCTCGGCGCGCTGATCACGGGACTGAAGACGCCGTCATCGACGCTTGCAGCGATTGAGGGGCTCAGTGCGCTAGTGACCACACCAGGCCTGCTAGAGGATGAAGAAGTCGGCTTTGTAGTGCAAAATGTGAACGATGTCATCTCTGGCCCGCGCGAGGACGCGTCTGGTGTCATGTGCGTCTGGTTTTCATTCTTCTCCAGCAATGGTCGAGCTGATGAAGCACATGCTCCAGCGATGCCGCGCTCGACCTTCTCACCGCAATATCCGCTACGGCACCGACACATGTTTCTGAAAGTACACTTCCCCTACTCTTCTCGGCTCTGCCAGACCGTGCCCCAACGCGTGAGGATGCAGCCGCGCGCGAGAAGTACCGCGCTGCACTTTCGTCCCTTACGCGGCTTTGCTCACAGGCCGTCCTCTTCGAAACGCTCGTCGTCCGCCTGCTCACACGGCTCTCGCTTCTGTGTTCGTCGGGCGCGTCTTCTGGCGATCCCGAGCCGGCGGCAGCATACGCACACGCGCTGCTCACTACTTTGGCGAACGTGTTGGTGAAGAAAGCCGAGCGTGGTGATGTGGACGTGCCAAAGTACATTGAGCGACTGGTCCCGCGTCTATTCAATTTGTTGTTCTTTAGCGCGCTGGTGGATAGGGAAGGTCTGGTCGTTGCGACTGGGCGTATTGTGATGGTGGCGGCGAGGCTCGTCAATCTTGTCATACAAACACTTTCAGAGGCGTATGAGTTGTTAAATCTGGCGCGACGAATGCCACTGATGACATCTTGTTTGTAGGAGACAAAAGGTGTTCGTTGACACACTCTTTGCGGCGTATTTGAAAGGCGAGTTTGGACAACTCGCTGCAGGGGATCTCAAGTTCCCTGTGGATGCTCGCATTGCTCCGTTTGAGGTATGCGCTTTGCTCTTGCCCTCGCTTGTTGTCTGATTGGATTAGCCTGGGGCGACGGAATCCCAAGGCAACCTAGTCGCGATGTTCTCCCAAGCCATCGTCGCTCTCCGAAAAGAGGTAAAATGTCACCGATCATAGCTAATTATGCCCCCTCACGAAGCGTTAGATTACGATACCTGTCGGAGATCAAGTCGAGTTTCTGCGAAAGTTGCTCTACTGGAGTGTACACGAAGCGAAAAACGCACTTCAGCGCGAATCGGCTTGGCACATCATCGCGGCCGTTGTAAACAAACGAGCGCAAGGTGAGTCTCGCCGCGTCGTGCAGTCGGCTTGTCATGAATATGTGCAAATGGCACAGATCTAGACTCGCTATTATTCCCTCAACTCGCCGAATTCTGGCAATCCGAGATCCAGCCGCCGAACAGTGCTGACTCACGTCGTCTGGCCATCGGCGCATGGACATGGGTATGTCCTGCATATCAGCTCTTATATGACTCTGACACTTGTTATTCCACGCAGGTGTCGAAAGGACTACTCGTCCGCAGCCATCCTCAGGCACTGCCGACAATCGATCGATTGTTTGAACTTTTCGACGATGACGATGTCAACTGGGATGCTGCACGGGCGGTCGGGCTTATCGGTGCTACCGACAAGATCTTGACGAAAAAAAATCATGCCGTCATCAAGGTCCTCAGCTTCTGACGCATGCCATCCTATCGGGCTGACTTGGTTTCACATAGATACTGTACGCTCAACGGTACGCCAATAGCGTTTTACCAAAGCTTGTTGAAGGCGCGCAGTCGCGAGTTGGTAAGTATCTCGGCTATGTCGGTTTGAAGCGGTCAACGCATTCATTGCGGCCTGGGCAGATTCTCGCCGGCAGACGGCCTACCTTGTCGCGCTCACGTCTCTCATCAAGTCGATCCCGAAATCTGCATACGAACACGAGATGCCTACCGTATGCATTACTCCGACGGTCCTGTAGTCAAAATTGACCTTGCTCTCTAGCTGATGCCGCTCCTCCTCCGCGGCCTGGATTTGCCTGACACTGAGATCCGCGCAAACGTCATCGACACCCTTCTCGCCGCAGCGCAGTCCGACGTCTCTGCTGGCCCCAAGGATATCAAAGACGGCTCAATCGTTGCCGAGCATGCAACAAGTCTCACGGCCGTGATGCTGAAGAACAGTAGCGTCGCAACGATGGCAGACATGGTTCGTGCCGACCTTTGCCTCGCCGCCTTTAGCACCATCACACCCTGATGCTGTACTTGTGGTTACAGAAGGTACGCATTGCTGCGCTACGCTATCTTGCAGTGTTACCGCGGGTTGTGCGCTACGACGTGCTCCACCCGCAAAAGAGCGTGGTGTTGAAGACTCTGTCAATAATCTTGGACGACCCAAAACGCGTAGTGCGGAAGGAGGCTGTCGACGCTCGGTGGGCCTCTACCCTTCTGCATTCGTCCCGACTGACTGACTGTTGCTGCTCCCAGAACGAACTGGTACGTGGATGTGCACATTGCGGGTATGTCGATATGAGCAAGCCGGTCTGATCTAGGTACACCTACAACGGATGATCTAGCTATAGAGTAGTAAGGGGTGTCCGCAGTAAATGATATTGTATGATACTTTTTGGAGGTGCTCACGGATTTGCTTCCGGAATCAATTGCAACAAGCCGATCTAGTCCCTTTGACATCCCCCGAGACAAAAGATGTCCTTGACCTTGGTCAAAGACTGCAGTCGCTCTGAGAATTTGTCGTCACCTAGGCGTTCAAAGACTTCAAAGCTGAAGCGCTGAAAACGGGCTCCACAAAATTACTCGAAAAGGAAGGCGGTTTATGTGCAACCAAGTTAGTTCCCTCCCGCGCCCATCGTCTCCGTTTATACCCACTCCCCTAACGTCCACGGTCTCTTTCTTCACCACGGCTATCTCGTAGGGAATGCCTCAGCTCTCTCAAGCAGCCGGCGTCCTGCCCTCGCACAGCAACCCGCCGCGCCCGACCACGCAACCATGGCGCCAGTACGACGACAAAAAGATCTCGCTCAGTTCGACGCTCAAAATCGGTGCTCCGGGGTCGGCGCGGAACTGGCTGGCCGGTTCACAGCAGGGAGCCATCCCGCTGCACAATGCGGGGCCGCGGAGGGGCGAGGGAGCTGGGTTGGCGAAGGCGGAATTGCGGGCGTCGCACAAGGCCAGGGGATTGCTCTTCGAGTTGAAGAGAGCGTTATCAAGGCTACTTCCATCGTCGGACGTTCTCCCTGTGGCTAACAATCTCGTTTCCCGGCGAAGCATAGCGAGCAACGTCCGGCCGTCTCTCCCAGCGGTCTCCCTCCCCACGTCAGCCGTACCCGCGCTCCCGTCTCCATCAACTCTGCGCTTCATTCTCCTCTGCGGCCTTTGGTACACCTCCTCCGCCCTGTCCTCTAATACCGGCAAAGCCATCCTTAATCAATTCCGCTACCCCGTCACCCTCACCTTCGTCCAGTTCGCATTCGTCGCGGCGTACTGCCTGCTTTTCATGTCGCCCATCGTCCGCTTTTCCAGGTTACGGAAACCGAGCCGCGCAATCTTGAAGGACACGCTGCCGATGGGGCTTTTCCAGGTTGGGGGACACATATTCTCGAGTATGGCTATTTCGCGCATACCTGTCAGCACCACGCACACCATCAAGGTACGTTGTCATGATAAGGCGGGCTTTGTGCGTTGACCAATATCGCCTCGACAGGCACTCTCGCCTTTGTTCACTGTAGCCGCCTACGCCCTCTTATTCGGGGTGCGATACTCGGCGAAGACGTATGTTTCGCTGTTGCCGCTGACATTCGGCGTTATGCTGGCTTGTTCATTCGACATGTCCGCTTCCAACGCCATTGGCCTTCTCTGCGCGTTTGGTTCTGCCCTCGTGTTCGTGACTTCCAACATATTCTTCAAGAAGATAATGCCAACGCCGACGTCCGCCGGTGCTACCTCCCATCACAAGCTCGACAAGCTTAATCTACTCTTCTACTCATCCTCAATGGCATTCCTGTTGATGATCCCCATATGGGTCTTCACCGACCTCCCGCTCTTCCTCGCCGCCTCGTCTGCCGAACCCGGCCATGTCGCACATCCCTCGCACGGCCACTCCGCCCATCACTCCGTTGCGTACTACATGATTCTCAACGGGACGGTACACTACGCGCAGAACATCATCGCGTTTGTAATCCTTGCCTCCGTCTCGCCCGTCACGTACTCGATTGCGTCGCTAGTCAAGCGCGTCGTGGTCATCTGCATGGCGATTGTCTGGTTCAGCCAGAGCGTGCATCCCGTGCAGGGCGTCGGCATCGCGTTGACGTTTGCAGGGCTATGGATGTACAACAATGCCAAAGGCGATGTCGAGCGCGGCGAGAACAAGCGGCGAGGCGTCGAGGCCCGGCGGGAGGGAATGCTTCCGCTCACTCGCGAGGAGGAGAAGATGCTTGCGCCGACGCCCCCACCAGAACTCTTAATCCCGCGCGTGCCGCCAGCCCTCCAAGACCCCATCGGAGTCACCAGCGCACGCGAACCGCCCACGCCGATACAAATATCCACGGCGATGGCGCCCGCACACGGACCCATCTCGCCCGTGCGCACGAATCGCGCCCACCATGCGCACGGACACTATCCCAGTCTCCACATCGAGATAACGCCACCTCCAGCGATGAAGAGCGGCAGGCTGACGTCACCCACCGATTTGTACCCGTCGCCGCCCGCATCGCTCGACTCCCCGCCGCTCACCGCGCAGCTTAGCGCCGTGTCCGTGCGCGGGTGAGCACCACCAGTGGTTGGTATGGACGGACATTTTATTTATCTAGATGTTGCGCCATCAGACGGACACGCTGCTGTTCACCCATTAAACACGCTGCTGTTCTACCCTGCATACGGTACGGTACTTTACGCACAGCGCAGGCAAAGGCTTGCTTGTGCACGACATTCGTAATGTAGATGGAGATGGAAGTAAGACTGACGGAGATGTTGGACTGTTGCTCAAACATTTTGATTATTCTAGTCGTTTATGGTGATTTGACAAGCGGGGCACTTGGAGCTCGACAGATGTCACGGCAGACTCCTGACAACAATCTTACCTCCCCGGAAGGTAGGCCTCTCACTGCTACACATTATTGAGTTTAGTCATACATGTGTGTGCTGTCTTAGGAGTCAGGACATCTTATAAGTCGGCTACAACTACAACTGGCGATAAATGCTCATTGACCCCACTGCCAACATCATCCTCGGCACTTGTCCTTTCATTCCTTGAATCCTCGTCCTCTCCTTCATCATACCCGGGGCTCTCAGCCTCATCTTCTTCATCGGCCTCTTCCACTATATCCCTGCTGAGGGTGCTAGGATCTGAGGACTCTCCATGGACAGACTTTGTAGTATGATCAGCCACTGGATCCTCGACCTCAAGAGTGGATCTGCTCCCTGCATTTGATGTGGACCTGTCATCTGACTGGATTGTGAGCTCTGGTTCAATCATAGGTTGTTTCTCCAAATTTCCATGAGCGGTGTTGGCACTTGATCCAGCAGTATTAGCACTTGGTTCAGCAGAATGGTAGTCCATCTCTATACTTGGGGTCTGGGCAGACTGGCTAGCCTCATGTTGCACTAGATTTCTGCTATGTCAGACACCTGATAGTAATTGACAGTAAATTTCTGACTCTTACCATCTTCTCTTGCTGGGTCAGACTCTGGGGAAATCAATTCCACAGCTGAGATCTGTACTTCTTGGGTTTGCTGAGGTGGCAGCTCATGTGGCAAGGCAAATCCCTCTTCAAGTTGCTGGACTGGCACCTCTTGCTGGTGTAAATTCTCGTGTATGGTGTCTGGAGATGCTGATATTACCTCCGACTCCAACCATTGTAAAGGAGACCCTGAGGCTGAGACTGCAGGAGGAGGGATTACAATAGTCTCTGGGCCACTACTGTGAATGCTGACATATAGACTGCTGAATGTAAGAAAATAATCTGGCAAGAGTGAGAGCTGCCTGACAGGTGTCACAGGTTCAGAGAAAGTTGCCATCACTGGATCAAATGAGTAAGCATCATGTTAGTTAAGTATATATGGGAGCTACATGCTAAAAGCCTACATTCAACAATATTTTCTTCAGCATTGACTTGTTCCAAACCATGTTCAAGCCCAGCAGTTTGAAGAGGATTAGGAACCATTGTCAGCATGAGGGAGTTTATTCCTTGTGAGGCACTGCTAGGTTGTTGAGTTTGGCTCAAAGTCATCATTTCAGCAATATTGTGCAGCTCTTCAACAGGAGAAGTGGGATCCAATGGATTATGAGCCACATCAATAGAGGTTGTGCTGCCCTGCAATTCACTTGAAATAGTGTCAAATGGTACCTGACTGGCCAGATTACTAGATGGACCTGGTATTGCATCTGGGGTGTCCTGTGGGACTCCAATCTGGGCATCTGGAAGAGGCAGATCAATCTGGGTATGTGGAGCAGTAGGAGTGACAGGTGGGGGGCTTTCATTTGCCAGTGGTGGATCATGAGGTAAAACAAGTTGTGCCTCAAGCTGTTCAAGAATATGATTTTCCTCCTCATCTATTGCCTGCTGAGAGTTTGGCCCTTGCTCACCAAATATGGTTTCCATAAACATCTGGTGAGATTCTGTATCTGAGTCATCTGATAAAGCTCCACTGTTCATGAAATCAATCTCTGGCTCCTCCAGCAAGTCTTCATGTGTCCTCAAATCTCTGAGACTAAATCCTACAGAATCAAGTAGATGTGCATCTGGTAAAGGTGTCTGGCTACCTGGAAATGCTTGACCAAAATCTTGTCTAGGAGTATTTCTAATAATTCTTCCTATATGTGCAGTTTGTTGAGCTTCCATTTTATTTCTCAATATTGTCCCTGCTAACATAGCAAGCTCTCTTATACTACCAATATCATGCCAGTAATTCATAATATTGTCAAATGCAGAATCAATATATTCAGGAACTGTCACAGCTTCTGCCACAAATGGGATGACCAATGTTGCTATCTCTTCTACAAGCTTTGCTTGGTCACCAAATGTCACATCTTGGAATTCAAGACTTAGATGTTTTTGTTTCACTAGTTGTAAAAGTAGAATTAGGTGACCTTGCACTCGCAACCCAGCATTGACCAGGGTACAAGATTTTAATAAATATTGGAAGCTACGTAATATCACAATTTGATCAACATTTTGAAAAAATGGTATTTCAAAAATGGTCTGAACTAGCTTCAACATATTTCCTATCTGTCCTGCAGCTACTATTGTTTCAGTCACTTCAGACATAACAATAACTTCCTTATGATCTCTAACTATATCAGATATAGTAGTTTCAAGGGTATGCCTTTTTAAAATCTGTAACCATCCATGACTTTCACAGTGCATCCTACACCATGACAAAACTTCATTGTGCATTTCATGATCCACACTTCCGTCTTCTCTTAACCACAACATAGTCTGTAACTTTTGATTCCATGTCCTTATAAATGACTCCATTTTTGCAGCACTTGTTATCCACTTTCCCCTTTCATTCATAAGCGTACTGATAGAGCTACCTTGTTGAAGGAATGTAAGACTAAGATGAAGAGCAGACAGTGTATCAGCCAAGCTCTTGATTCTCTCACTATGTACCTCTAACTGCTTGAGATCTGATATATGGCTGGAAATGTCTCTCATAAGTTGCAAGGGTCCTTGGCACTCTCTCTGTGCCATTTGTGAGATAGTATTATAGTCTTTGAGCAATTTGGAAGTCATGACAGCTATGACAGATAATGACTGTAATGATATGACTGGATCCTCAGAAGCTCGGAGGCTTACAAGGGGGCCAGACACCTTTGAGAGCAAGTGTACAATCCAGCTGAACTCATCCGTGGAGACTGTTTGCCACTCCATAGTCAAAACTTGTAAAATATCTAAGCATATGCTTGCTCTTCTTCTTCTACGAGCCACATCCAAGGTTGCATCTAGACATGTTCTCATCAATTGTGCAATATGCTCTGAAAGTGATCCATTTTGAATGAGATTTTGCACAATTACTTGGGCTTCCACAACTCTTGTTGAGTGCAGGAATCCAGGTAGGCCCTCCACAAAAGGCTCTAGTTCATCAGGCTCTGTGAGCATTTCCAATGTCCATTTAAGGGCTGTGAAGTCTCGCTCTTTGCTTCCTTGAAGAGCTGTCATGGCAAATTCCTGCTGTGCTTGAGCAAGATCTCCCTTGGATATAGCCAAGTTATTTTGCACATTGATGAAGTGCAATGGATGCAATAGTTTCTTCAAATACCACATCATGCCTGATAATGGGGTACTATATGGGGAGTGCAAAGCTTTCACTGGAAGAATACTGATCCCAAGATACAGTGTGATATAAACACACAGAATGACTAGAGTCATCATAGCAATAGCATTGCTTGATGGTGCAATAAAATCATATAGTCCTGCAATGAACATAAACATTGAGATATGAAGTAACAGGGGCAAAAATTCAACGATAGCCTTTGCACCAGTCTTTTCAATGCCTTTATATAAAAATGCCCGAATTCGAGCTCTCTGATGTGGTGCTGATCGCATGTCAATAGCATGCATATATGTCCGTGCCCATTGCTGGACGAGTGTAGCACAGAGAGCACACAATAGGCTGATAAGCAGACTAAGGCACCAGAGGACATTCACACGGAGAGGTGATCCAGCAGCAGGAGGATTTGCAATTGAGGCCAGAGGACCAATGACAGGATATGAGGTGTTGGTGATTGCGCCCATCTGAGTAGACATGTGCTCGAGAAGCGTCACTGTAGCGCCTCCAGTGTCCAGTTGCAAAAGAGGCAGACTTTCAACAAGGAAACCTGTCAAGACAGCAGAGTATAAACCAGTCTATTTTCATGTTGTTAGCATTATGACGACTTCACTGGCAGATCACGCACGAATATCAGGAGTCCTTCCATGTCCCGGCTCCAGCGGTCAACTAGAGCCCGGTCGTATTTCTGGCTCTCATTCATGTAGACCGTCCATATCTTCGAGGACGCCTCGCCATACTCGCTGTCCAAGATACTACTGTGCTTCGACGACGTGACTGAACGCCGTCGTCGTCAATGTGATGTTCTAACCAACTTCAAGGTGACGCACCATGAGCATGACGCGCTGCTTCTATATCGGAGGCCAGCGGCATCGGCGATGTTACTAGCTACGTTGCAGGCTTGCTGTGAATGCGTCGCGATGGGCGTTGAGCGGGAGTGCCGATGGAGGAAACCAAGGATCACAATCCCGCTACTGATGATGCCCAACTATAGCTTATTCGGCTCAGCGGCAAGCGAGCGCACATTCATCTGACTCCATCAACGGGGCGCTTCGGAGGTCTGTTTTGAAGATTCCGCGTCCGGCCGACTCGAAGCGCGCTGCAAGGCGCCCCATGTTCGTGTCCGTCTGATGCGGCGCATCAGCAGTCTCGCCACGGTCGCGCCACGATGTTCAAGATGCGTACCGTGGAGGTCACCTTCATCGCGATTGAAATGAGGCTTCTGGATTCAGACCGTAAGTTTGCGTCTCCAAAGGAACGGGGTCCTCGCCGCTTCGAATGCTGGGAATTAGAATGACTGGCGCGTTCGCAGGACCTGGCTCAACGTTATCGATTGATGCCATATACCAAACTATTATTGCTCACCTTCCATATCCGCTCCCTGGCAATGATATCCAGCGCAAGTTGACAAAACGAGCCCGAAGGTGAAAGCCGAGGCCAACGATGGGCGTCGTCGCTTCTGCACGTCCTGTGTCAGAACAGAACTGTCGTTGGCGGTGGCGTGATCCTATTGACGAGGTGTCTGTACGTGCGAAGCCGAAGGGGTGTGCCGTTCCACGATGGCATGCACGTTCGTATGTATAAACCGGGGCATGCCCTGCAGTACTCCGCCGAATGGGCGCAGCGGCGTCGTCCGAGACCTGGACGGGAGTGTTTCGAGCATCCACGTTCGCGCGGGCGGCAACATCTGGGCAAGGCTGGCCTTCTGAATGCAATCAGGACATCTGGCCGCTGGCGACAGACGCACCTCGCGCGTGGCCTCGCAAGTCACAACAAGCTGCCGAGCTGAGCCAGCCTCGGTGTCCCTGCACACCTAATCGCATGAATACGCGGGCCTCGAGACGTAAAGACGGGAGACTGGCGGTCGTGTTGAGAGATATTATTCCGAAAGCGACGGGCAGGCCGGAGGAGTATTTTGAGAGTTTTCGCTGGCGCGTCGGCGCTGATGTTGCAACGACGTCATCGGTGGCCGACGATCGGCGCCCAGAGGCCCCATGTGGGGACATTTTGCGGGGCATACTTCCGCTTGAGGAATGTGCGCCGGAGGTTGTGTGCTCCTTTGGTCCAGTCCCCCAACTCTGAATTATGTCCGTACCCCAGCTTGGTTCCCGACCACCACCATCCCCGCACTCATGTCGCCGCCGTTGACGACGTCTCCGCTTGTCAGCCCATCGGTGTCGCCGGCGCACAGCGTGGCGAGCAGCCCCATCCAAAGCCGTCGTGTCCTCAGCCGCCGGGGCTCCTCCAGCGCAGCAGACCCATGGGGTGCCCATCTGGACGTCAACATGCACCCTGCCCGGACAACGTCGTGCAAGCTCACGATCGTCCGCGTCAACGAAGCACCCATCACCCTCGATGAGGCCCCACCCTCTCCACAGCACCGCCGCCATTTTGGCTTCGGTTCTCATCACAATGTCCACAGGCGGCACAGCAGCCATGCGTCCGCAACGTCTCCTGGCAAGCAGGAAAACGGGCGCATGAGCTTCGCGTCGGCATCCTTTGCTGGGCCGGGCTCGTCGAACTCCCATCCGCGATCGGGGAGCCCTACCTCGCACGGCCATCCCCGCTCTTCGATACCCACGAAACCGCGCCTTACCCCCGATCAGCTCATCACTTTGGCACAGCAGTCTGTACATCCCCGCGCGACTCCAGTCCCTTCGCCACATTCCCCCAGCAGCGGCCCGGATGCCGGTGGTAGTACCGCACCTGCGTCATTCACGGCTTTGGGGGACGATGTCTACCTCCCCTTCGTCGACCGTGCCGCTGAAGTCACTTCGTTGTTTGGGCCGGGCCAGCCATCCGCGAAGCTCCTCAATCTCCTCGCTCAGACCTTCCCTCCCCGCGCTCCCTCCGCATCCCCCGACAATTCGACGGTCCTGAATACAGATCCGAAGAACTGGAGCGCCTCGCAGCTCGAGTTCTGGCTCAAGAACGTGGACCGTGATGTCGCGTCGGACGAAGACTGGGTGGCTGCGACGCGCCGCTGCATCCTGTCGCACAGCGAGCTTGTCTGGGAGCGCATCAAGGGCGCTCTGGGCGTGCCTCCCGAGCTCGATTCGGAGGACTTCGACGTAGACGTGTTCGACCTCAGCGGGCTTGCCTTCGACAGCGCCTTGGACGAGTCAGACGGCGACGAGCCGCAGCCAGCAGGCGGTCCCGTTGGCCTTGTTAGCGAGACCCTCGTTGGCGGGCTCTCCCCCGAGCCGGACTCTATCCAAGATCCTCGCACAGACGCAGAGGCGCCTGCCTCGTCCTCAGGCGCAGAAGAGGAGGTGCACCCCACCACGGTGTCCGAGCTCTCGATCGAGGCCGTTCTCGCACCGACATCGCCGCCGTCGGACCACGAGCATCCACCGACACGTCCCGGCGCGCACCGCATGCACGACATCTCGGAGGACGTGCGCGGCGAGTCGGACGACTCTGCGGGCGGCGTGTCGTCGTTGGAGGGCAGCGGGCTGCTGTCGCCCCCACGCGAGGTCGTGCAAGGCCTGCGCATTAGCACGACGGCGACGTCACCGAGCCTGTTCGCGTCGGACACCCACCCCCTCGCTGCCTCACTGTCGTCAGTGACGGGTCGTGCACAGACGCCGGATGGTCACCTGCCTGCGTCTTTGTCGGGCATGCGCCGATCGGGTTCATCAGGTAGCCTGCCGGGCATGCGTCGGTCGGGTTCGGTGAGCAGTCTACCGGGCCACGGCAGCGCGGGTTACGCAGCATCAACGGGCAGCGCGGACGTGCCGTACGATGTCGTGGGCGAGCGCGGGCCCGGGAACCCACTATTCCCTACGAGCTTTGCGCGGCTCGCCTTGGGTCCGACCCTTAGTGCTAAGTAAGTGGCGAGTTCATCTCTTGCTGTGGTCCGTAAGCTGACTGTTGTGTGCCTGAATAGCAACCCGTCGCTGCGGTCGCCCAACCTACCGCCGCCGCCGGCGTTCTCGAACCCGCACGCGATTCGCGCCGGCGTCCTCCGCGGACGCAGGGGCGTCCCGAGCTGGGCGGAGGGCTGGGACCCGGCGAAGCATGAGTACGCCGTGACCGGCAGCGAGGGCAGCGTCGGCGGCCCATGATCAAACTGTACCCTCGATCCATCCATCCTTTTTACATCATCATTTGCATTCCTGTCGGACCATGTGCTTTCTGTTTCACTGTACGCCCGTACTGTCTCGCTAGACCTTCAAAATGTGCTATAGTTGTCGTATTTTACCCACATCCATACCCCGCTTCGCCTTGCTCCCCGCTCCGTATGTAATTGTAGACAAAGCGCATAGTACACACGCGCATGCGCGGTAGATTCGTGCCTCGAAATCTCGGCTGACTGTCGTATCGATGGAGTGCTGCTCTCTGCAGCTAAATAACGTAGAATATATCGTGGTGACTGCCAGTCTGCCACTGGATAGATATCGTAGATCGTTGAGTTGTCAAAGACACCCTCGGAGGGAGATGATCATGAACCCCCGGACATTAGCCCGCATGCATTCATCATGATTTGCAACTGTGTAGCCAGTCGCTGTCAAGACCATTAGCCCGGCCTACGATGTCCACAAAACAGCTGACGCACCGATACGATAGAGGGACGGTAGAAAACGTCGAGACGATCATGTACGCGACGCCTGCAGCGCTCGCCCTCGCGACGCCCTCGCGTCATGCCAGCCCGCCTCCCGACTCCACGCGCGCAGACCGTCGTTCCATTTCTCCAAGCGCGGATGGCGCTCGACAAACTCATCGGACCCGACGACCATATGTGGGACCGCCAGTTCCTCCAGCGCGGGGAACGCGAGCTCGTCGACCTCGAGCGCGGGGTGGTCGTGCGCGGGGTTCGCCGAGCGCAGCACGAGGCGCGTGAGCGCGGGCGCGGGCGCGAGGCCGCGCACGATGTCGTCCTGCACGTTGTGCAGCCAGAAGTCGCTCCAGTGGCTGAGGTCTGCTTGGGCGGCGGCGGTGGATATTCGCAGCGTGCGCAGGGATGCGAGGAGCGTGCGCAGCGGCGGGTGTGAGTAGATGACGTGGTAGTGCGGGATGAGGCCGTCGAGCGCGAGGTGGTGGAGGCGCCCTGTAAGAGCGTCCGCGATGCTGTTGAGCGTGGCAATAGCGCAGAACTGGGTGAGGATGTGGCCGGGGGACGGCACCCATACGCTGTACAGGTCGCGCTCGGACGTGAACACGAAGGTGAGCGCGCGGAGGTTGGGGAATGCGCCGATCTGCTTTAAAGCTTCGGTAAGCTGAAAGCGCATGTCATAGTTGTACGCATTCCCTATTTCTTGTTCTGCAGCAAACGGGATGCGTTAGATGGGCGAGATCTCAGTCGCACGAGGCGCACCTGATGCAGGCCGAGCGTGCACGTCTTCGTATACAACCTCCCGCACATAGCACGCGAGATAGTCGCAGTCCAGGAGCTGCGTGAACTTCTGCACACCGGCTGCTGTGTTCGTGATGGGTGCGCATCGGAATGCCGAGGGTGTGGCGAGGGCGCATAACGTGCTGTTGACGAGGCGGATCTGGCGAAGCGCGCGGCCGCACGACACCTCGTCCACGATCAGCCCGTAGATCTCGACAGGCAAATGGGGTAGCATGTAAGCCGGAAACAAAACAGATGCTGGGATGATGTCTTGTTGCGATCTGGTGAAGTGACTCGGCAACTGGTTCAGATCAGAAATCTACGGTGCCAATGCGGAGAAACGTCACGTGACATTTGCTTAGGGCCGGCTTTCTGGACCCTCGACCTGGCAGAAGATAAACTGGTCGCGCTTCGGGTAAGGGATGGAGAAAAAGGGGAGCAGGATGATCCTCCAGGTCTTGGCAAGTTTCTGCGTTGAGGCGGATTTTGGTGAATGAGCCTAGAGTCGCGCAAAGCTATAATGCAGGCAGGCAGCAGCCAGCAATCAGGATCCAGGACACGAGATGCTAATGAAGAGTGGTGATATGCGTATACATGGAAATGCGTCCTGATCTACAGAGTCTACACAAGTACTTGTCAGCCGCACACGCGCCGAACAACATAGCGAGAGCACTCACCCTCTAATCACAGCTCCCATCCTCCGGGCCATCCTTCCACCGCTCATCCACCTTCGCACATTCAAACTCCTCCTTCCCGAGCTTTCGATTCACCTCGTTATGCCGCGCGCAAAGCCACGCACTGAGCCCCGCGCGCCCGCTCACGTCCGGCGGGGCGCCCTGCATCTGCGCGCCGAGGTCCGCCGCGCAGTGCGAGCACGGGTAGAGCACGGGCAGCGCGTGCAGCAGCGCGAGCATGTTCGCGCGCTGGTGCGGGGACGGCCGCTCGGGGTAGTACGCCGCGGTCGTGTGCAGGAACGTCCACGTCGCGCGCCCGATGCCCTCGACGTCGGGCGGGCAGTGTGCCGGGCGCGTGTCGGGCAGCGGCGCGAGGGTGGGCACCGACGCGGCGCGTGTGTCGGTGGTGAGCGTGGCGGCGGCGGCGGTGGAAGAGGCAAGCGCGGCTTTGGCTGGTTTCCAGTTGCGAAATGAGGTGCAGATCTTGCACGGCTTGCCGTCCGGGCCGAGCACCATGCCCGGTGGCAATTTTGAAGGATTCGGGGTGCTTCCGGAGGGCTGGCTTGCTGGCTTCTCCCCCATGGCGACGAGAGGATGCGAGCAACGCCGTTCGACGAACGGGGAGGTTACATAGCAAGTCGCTGACGAAGCGCCTCCGGCAGAACGGCCCGGATGTACTTACTGGAACTTGAATTGCCAGCGAATTCAAGGTTGCTCCTGGCACCTGCTCGCCATCCTGAGCAGCATTCTCCAAGAGATCAGAAGGCGTGGTATTCCTCCATGCTACCAGGAAGTATCTCAGCAGCTCGCGACTGACCTCAAATGGCCGCTGGACAGCAACAAGATAAATTATGCAGCAATACAGCAGATTAGCAGTGCAGCGCAACTCCTACATCGTACATTTCTAGTCATCTCCATCGTACACGTACATCAACTTACATGCTCTTCCCACACTTAGGCCCACTTCCCCAACAGGGCCATCAGCGCGCACCCCGCGAGCATGCACCCGAGCGCATACGCGAGCTTCCCGTTGCTCGCCTCGCGCATCTCGCGGCTGAACAGGAACTCGTGCGCGAGCAGCTCCACGAGCCCCGTGTAGATCAGGATCCCCGCGCTGAGCGCGTCCAGCACGCCCGACACTGCCGACGCCTGTGCGCTGCCCGGGTTGTACGTCGTGCGCACCCCGAGGCCCGCAGCGATGCCGAGCGGCGTCGTCATCCCGTACAGGAGCGCCGCGGCGATGGGCACCCAGTTCAGCCGGGCGGGCATGCGCAGGTTCGCCAGGCGCGAGCCAATGCCAAGGCCTTCGAAAAGCTCTGCAGGCAATGGTGAGTATGAGGCTGGGCTCGTTGGATGATGTCCACGCACGATGGAATGTGATGACAACGAAGAGCACCTTGAAGCTCTCGTCGACGGCGAGCGTCAGGCCGATGAGAACGCTGGGGGTTGTGAGGACGCGCTCGAGTAAGTGGTTCGGGCTGCCCACCTGTGCAAAATGACCCCAAACTCTAGGATTCCGACGCCGATGACCTGGGCGGCCGCCGAGTCGTCGTGGTCGCCCTCGCCGTGATGGTGATCATCATGGTGATGGCGCACTTCCTCCAGCGGCTCGCCCTTGTGCTTGTTCACGCTTTCGATATCATCCACCGAAATTTCTGGCCCCGTTTCCGCGTCCACGGTGGCACGACTGCCCTCAGGGTTGCCTTCCGGCCCGTGGGCGGAATGCGCGCCGACGCCGTGGCCATGTGCGTCTGCGCGGAATATCAGCGACGAGGGCGCGGGGCACCGGGGCCTGTCACACGCACCATGGCTGATTCCGAGCTTCTTGAGCTTCGCGGTGCCAATGCGGAATGCGAGCAGCTCGACGATGAAGATGAAGAATATGGAGAGGAGCGCGAGGGCCAGCGCGTATGGCTGCAGAGCGGTCAGCAGGGTACTGAAGACGAAGGGACGGACATACGTAGTTATGCCATGCGTCGCTGAGGCATGGTGAGCGGAGGGCCTCGATGGCGGGGTCGAGGAGATGGATGAAGGCCGTCGCGATCTGTACAATCACCTCCGTCAGCACCTCCGTTGCGGCCTCGTCGGACAAGCACACTCACGATGACCCCCGATCCGAAATATTTAGCAAATCTGCGGCCAAAGCGTGAGTACGGGTGCGGAAGATGTCGGAGGCGGGGCACGCACTCGAACAGGGCATGGGGCACGGCGAGCCAGCTCGTGCGCTTTGCGAGGACGGGGAAGAGGGCACCGAAGGTGCTGCCCGTCCAGATGATGAAGATGGAAGCGACCCGCAGACCAGTAAGAGAGGAGGCTCCGCCGCCTGCGCCGCAATTGAGAGCGTCGTTGGCGAGGCCGGTGGGTGATGACATGCGATGTGGGAGCCGGAAGCAGCGCTTGAGAGACCTGTGCTGTTGGGTGGAAAGGCAGTCCGGCGGGCGCTGCCACCGTGAAGGTCGAAAGAGATGTCGTGGATGATATCGCTGGGAAGAGGGGTTGCAGAGAGGGGAAATGCGTGTGTCAACAACCCGTGGATGCACCGTGACCGCGCGGGTCCTCACCTTGCCGCCTGACACACGCTTTCTGTCATACTACGGAACGGTTTTCCACAATTGTTCCGCGCCAATGATCTCTGGGCATATTCGTTCGAAAGGTAGAATCGCCGGTCGCGGGTTTTGACGAGCTAGAGGAGCAGGAGGCGCACCTAGGAGCAGCCGCTCGTCGACTGCTGCCAAGAGCGCCGGAACTTTTTTGCTAGCCACGCGATCGGATGAGGACCCTCACAGTCACGGCCAATCACGGCCAATCATCAGCCTCCGCCACATGCGAGCTGGCTGCTGAATGCAGCTTGGCTGGGCACGCAACTGCACGCAATATAACGATATGTTCCGGGTTATTCGCAGGAAAAGGCACCCGGTATTAGGGCGTGTTGGAGTTTACGCGTCGTGCAATCACTCCCTCGAAGTTGCCTCGAAATGGGGGTAAACAAGGCCTGGCCAATTTACTAGTACTGCGGCACCTTGGATGGAGGCCGTGATTTCCGACAAGGGTGGCCAATAACAAGGGGCGGTGAAAGCAAACACCCGTGAGTGTACCGCAAGGGGTAGCGTAATCGGCGTCGACTGTATTTGCGAGCGCATTTGTGCGCAAGGGCCTCGTGCGTATACAGAGCAGCTGGGAATGCGATCTCATCGCACGAATATGAAGTGACTTCGAGCACTGGTGGCTCAGCGTGGGGGGCTGTATATGCTTGCCACCCTATATCGTGGATGTATGCGGCGTATATGCGTGTGTTTTCGGATCATATCCAAACATCGTGAGAGATGTTGACACACGCAACCCCGTGCTGTTCATGCGTTCATAACCTATCACTGATCAGATCCTGGATACGCGGAAGGAGGACCCCACACTCACCGCTTCTATATTCGCGACCGTGTGGGCATTATTTCAATGCTCGACCCACCGCACAGCTATGTCCAGCAGCGCACCAAGAAGTCTTCTGTGGCCTGGAGCCCAGGAATACATTGCCAGCATCAGGGATTTGGAACAACGCGCCGGGTGGTCATCAATCAGCGCTTGAGTGCCAAACTAGCAGCTGCCTTTGACAGAAAAGATAATTGCGACATGGCGTGGCCATGTGCTTGGCCGATGCTGCGCTGGGTTCAAAGCAGGCCCCGAAATAAGGGATACGTGAAGCGACGGCCTAGGGTTGTCCTGCAGTAGGATCCGGAATTCCGCGAGGAGAGACGATGTGGACTCAAGAGAGCAAGGAGCGTGGGACTACGTCGAATCGACACTCCGATCCAACTCCGATCGCGAGTCGAAGACAGTTCTGTTTGATTTCTATCCGTCTCGAGTTCCTCTCAAAAACACACGTGAATTCGAACAACAAAGCAGATCACTGGAAAAGAACGTGTATGGCCATTCTTTTTTTCATGAAGGAAATAAGGAAATCTGCTTATCGGGCATCCTATGACTCTCGGCAGTGACCGGTGACCGTGTCGAGCTGGTGTCGAGCGTCGAACAAAATGCGAGAAAGCAGCGGACGCTGTTGACAGAGGCAAACGGAGAGTGACAAGGAAAGAGAATTGACACGCAGACAGCGGGCGCGGGTGCGAATACTGACTACTCTTGAAGGCTCATGGAGGCTCATGGGCAGGACCCAGGCCGCAGGGCTGTTGGTGCGAACGCCGTGCAGTGCTGGGACAGACCGTGGTGACGTCGACTCCGGCAACCCGGGCTACTGCCAGTGCCACTGGCAGAGGTGTGTGCAACCGGGCCATGCGCAGGGTTGCGATCGTGGGACGCGTCGCTCATGCCAGTCCACGTGCATATTCAGTACGACTGTCTTCTGATACCTACGGAGACTACCGTGACCGGAATTTTGCCGTCCAGCAGCTCGACCCTGCACGCCCCCTCCAATGGACCCAAGTCGCCGACCGGGCCCAAAACTTCAATGCAGAACTCCGTTGTCGGAACCCGCAAGGCAGTTCATGCACACTATGCCGGTGCAGTGCTCGGCGACCGCGCTCGCAGTGTCCGTAGCTCAACGTTTTGACAGATGATACTCATTCTCCTCATAAGAGTGTCCTCGACCGTCGGGGAGGGAGCAAGCCTCACTGCCTAGTGGTCACATTTCTCATCTTCGAAGACCGAGCACTTCACCATGTCTTCTGTATCCTCCGCGACCTCGTCGACAAGTACCCTCAAGACCACAAGCCTCCTCGAGGACAAGTCCAGCAACCTCTCTGGCAACCAATGCATGCCTAAGGAGGAGACTGCCGACCTTGCTTCCGTAGATGGCGGCGTCCAAGCGTGGACCTTTGTCTTGTGCTCCTTCATTCTGGAGGCTCTCGTCTGGGGATTTCCATTTAGGTGCGTCCGCGCAGTCGTGCGCGTCGCATCGTGCTGATTTACCGTTGTGCACAGCTATGGCGTGTTCCAACAGTGGTATCTCAGCAATCCGCCGTTTGAAGGCGCATCTGAGGCGATGATCAACTCAATTGGGACCGTCACGCTCGCGATTCAATACATGGAAGGCATCGTGCTCGCGTTCGTTTTCCAGCGCTTCCCGCAATGGCTCAGACCCATCATGATCGGGGGCCTCGTCGTTTGTGTAATCTCTATGCTCATCTCGAGCTTTGCGACCCAGGTTTGTTTGTCTCAGTCTGCCTCTCAATATGCATGCTCAAGCATAATGTCTAGGTCTGGCATCTCATTCTTCTTCAAGGTGCCGTGTATGGGACCGCTGCAGGCTGTCTTTATATGCCCGTTATTTTCTGGGTACGCCTATTGATCAAGATATCTTAACATTCTCTCACAATGAGTTTCTAGCTCTCAGAATGGTTTGTCGTGGTCAGTTCCCGCCTTCTCACCATTCCGATCGCCGCTCATGGATTCTTGCTTGCTACAGCGACGCTCCTTAGCAAGTGCCTTCATATTCAGCGGAGGCGGCTTCGGCGGCGCTGTCTTCCCGGTCGCAGCCGACTTCCTTCTCCAGCGCGTCGGCTTCCGCTGGACCATCCGCGCTATCGCGCTCACAGTGGGCATCCTTGGCGGCCTCGCCATTCTCGGCGTCAAACCGCGCTTGCCCCTTCCGCCTGCGAGCAGCCGCCAGGCGGCCCCTCCACTGGATTTCTCGTTCCTCAAGTCTCCGGTGTTTATATCAGTCGTAAGTTTGTCTGTTGGGGATGTGAGTGGCGCACTGAGCGTCAGCTATCCAGGCCATCACGGTATTCATGCAGGGGCTCGCATACTTCCCGGTGTCGATCTACATTCCGACTTACGCTGTCGCCCTTGGGTACTCGCGGCTCAGCGGGACGCTCGCTTTGACTATCTTCAATCTGGCCTGCGTTGTCGGTATGTCCTGTGCCACGTAGCATAGCATGTCACGCTCAAGTGTTGACGTCGTTGCAGGACAGATGGCCTGCGGCTATTACTGCGACTTGGGCCCGTACACCCACGTCATGCTCTTCTCAGGCATGCTGTCCTCGATCTTGGTGTTTGCATTGTGGGGCTTCGCGCATAGCCTCGCGTTGATCTTCGTGTTTGTCACCCTTTTCGGGATCATCGTACGTGGATCCACTATGTGCCCTCCTTCAGGCAGCGTCTAACGTGCACCCCAGAGCGGTGGTTTCAGTGCCATATGGACGCCCGCTGCCGCCGAGGTCCATGGTACGCTCAACAGATGTCCTTCGTGACGAACGTAACTTACACGATATACAGCAATCCAGCCATTCACGCCCTTCGCTTTCTTCTGTGCCGCGAAAGGGCTGGCAGCCGTCTTCGGGCCGTTCATCGCTGCGGCTCTGCACCATGACTGCAACGATTGCAATTCCGCGTCGCAAGGAAAGCATGGCTGGGGTGGCTACGGGTTTACACGTGCGTGGCGCCACTTTTCCTTTTCTTAGGGCCAGTTGACTGATGGTGACTCGTTGTCTGCAGTGATCACTATCTTTGTGGGGAGTATGATGGCGGCGACGACGATGGGGTCGGTCGTTTCAGCGTGGTTGCGGACGCGTGCGATGCGGACACGCGCGAAGGATGCAACCTGCGCCGTTTGATTGTCAAAATGAAAGAATCGGTAGCCACAGAGAGAGGCATGTATCAACAGGCATAGAGGCTGTATTAACAGGCATAGGGGCATGTGCTAGTATAACACGCATAGAGGCATGTATTGCCACACGTATAGAATTGTATCAAGACCGAGCGGCATCGAGCAGGCGGGACGCGTCTTTGTGTTTCTCCTCGTCCGCATGGATATGCTCGCGCACGAACTAACCTCTCTCCGCGGGACACGGCGCAACACGTCATTCCGTCTGATCGAATAAGACGTGCATGAACGATATTGATCAGTAAAGCTGAATTCTTATTCCTGCGCACAACCGGTGCAAGTAGGAAACACAGCTCTGAACACTGTCAAACGTCGATGAGAGCACAAGAGAGAAAGGTGTGCAGATCTGCGATCTCTTGACAGCACCTGATACTTTCAACAGGTCCTAGGCCCGCCGGCCACAGTGCCTGGTGCAGAGCTGTCACAGCGCTGGCCCGTCACCTCTTCCAAAGTGACAGAAACGAAAGTTTGTTTTGAACGGTTCATGAGCCCTCATCGACCTCATCTCCCTCTCCAAGTCTCGCCCACTCACGCAGCCGCCAAACCCGCCAACACCTTCCCTCCGGACCACATATCCTCCATGTCTGTAGCAGAATTCCCGTCACATACAAATGATCAGACATCCGGCAAATCCACGACCGAGCATATAATCGATGAAAGCACAATCACAACGCCTGGAAATACAAGGATGATGACACACGACCTCAAGCTCATATCAGCGACGCAGTGCCATTTTGCTGCTGCTGTTGCTGCTGTCCGTTCGGTACGCCCTGCCCGTATGCCCCGCTGAACAAGCTCGAGCCGAGACCGAGCCCCGCCCCCGTGTTCTGCGCGAACAGGCCCCCGGGCGACGAGTTCGACGAGGAGAACCCGCCGGCCCCCGCGCCGAACGGGCCGCCCGCGCCGGTGCTCGGCGCAAGCATCGACGCGCGGAACGGGTTTGCCACGCCTGCGCCTGTCATCTGCGGGCGCAGCCCGACACCCAACGACGACGATGCGCCCGTACCAAACGGCGCGAGACCGGCCCCCGAGCCCTGGCCCTGGCTGAACGACGGGAGGCCCGTCGGCTGTGCGCTGAGGGCCGTGAATGCACCTGGCGCCGCCGTCGTGGTCCCATTAAGCAGCGGGGAATCCTTCGGTGCGATGCTGGGCGTCGTCGGCGCGGACTGTGGAATGGAAGGGAGCGTCTCAAGCAGCGATGCGCCGAACGCGGACGACGGCGTGAACGCCTTGATCCCGCTGAACCCGGTCCGTTGAGGCGCGAGACTCGGGGTGAAGCTCGATGACGTCTGCTGCCCGGGAAGTGGCGGAGCGGCCGAGAAGTCGGGGCTCGTGGGGCTCACAGAGCCTGTGGTGAAGCTCCGCACGGGGTGCCGGTCATCCTTCTTCTGGCCCACAAACGAGGATGCGACACTCGTGAACGTCGACGTCGGCTGGGGCACTAGAGGGGCTGCCCCCAAACCCTTTGCGCTGGCAACCGCGCTGGACGCGCTTGCCCGCTCGAAGGAGTTTGTCGGCTCAATGGAGGTCGCCAGCTCGAACAGGGTGGGCGGCTTGGGCACGGCTGGCGCAGGCTGAACCACTGCGCCGAAAGGATTACGTGAGCCCGTTTGGTGCGACTTCACAGGCTGCAGGGGCGGCGAGGACGTCTTGGGCACGCCGAAGGACGTCGCAGGGGTAGAGGATGGGCGCACGGGCATGCTGGATCCGTTCGTCTGCGATGCGGATGCGAACGGCGAGTTTGTAGCTTGCGCCGGTGGATTGTTTAGGAAGGGGAATGATTGGCCATTGGAGAACGGTGACTGCGTCGATTGCGTCGCGAATGGCTGCTGCAGTGACGGCTGCGGTTGTGTAGGGAAGGGATTAAAGGAGCCGGTTGCAGTCGGCTGCAAGGGCATCTGTCCATTCTGCTGCTGGAACGGCAGGCCCGTGCTCTGCGGGAAGAGCATGCTCTGGCGGAAGGGGTTGGCAGCCGGGCCCTGCGCACTGAGAAATCCCGTTGGCTGAGGTTGCTGGAACGGCTGTGGTTGCTGAAATCCTGTAGGCTGCGGCTGCTGGAATCCTGTAGGCTGCGGCTGCTGGAACCCTGTAGCCTGTGGTTGTTGGAAAGCACCAAACGGATTGGGTGCCTGCTGGGGCTGTTGAAATGAAGGGGCAGCAGTGAACTGGGGCTGCAAGAAGGATGTCGGTTGGGCCTGGAGTTGTCCTTGCGGAAAGGCGCCCTGCATGGCACCGTTGGCATTGAAGGGGTTGTAAGTGGCTTGTTGCTGGAAGTAATTAGATGTCGGACTGTGCAGAAATATGTCGACAAAAACTGGGAGTGGACGAAACGGCTACGCTTACCTGTTGGTTGTAGGATTAAACATAGATTGCTGCTCTTCCTCAATCGCCGAGAAGAAGTCAGTGAACGCCTTCTGGCCCTCAGATTTCGGAGGATTTGTCGAGGAAGATGCAGCTGGCGTCGACGACGATGTTGTTGAAGCTGTACACGCATGAGTTTGTACTGAGGCGCAAGATGCCCCATAGACGCACCATTTTCCGACTTCTTCGCGGTAGATTTGCTTCCTTTCCCATCGGCTATCTGTTTATTAGACTTGTACTCTATGCGGTTCTGTTCGAAGTTGGGGTCGTTGAGGTACTCCTCCAGCGAACCGACGAGAGATACAGGGGCCTAATGGAGCGCGATGAGACGAGGAATACTCAGAAGATCTCGGTTGCTCACGTGTTTCAGATTCGGAATCGGGACATTTAGTAGGTTCTGCAACTTCTTCGCAACGCCGAGGTATTCCACAACATACTCCGTCTGCTTGCAGAAGTGTCGATAGATAGCAAGAGCAGTTTCGGCATCGACATGAGACATTTCGAAGTAGTGTTCTGTGGACGAGGCGAATGAGATGACGAATCATCGCGTTGCCGGCGAACTGACCGAGGACGTTGATGACACCTTCGTTCCCGGCTTGGAAAAGAATGAGCAAGTCCTTCACGAGCATACGAAGTGCTGTAATTGCTAGCTCATCCTCCAAGTCGTCTAGATAGAACTATGCTCGCCAATCGGTCAGCACACAAATGAAGAAAAGATTTGAAGTACGACGCACTCGGCACTCCACCAGTGCGTCAATCATCTTCTGCACGATCTTCGTCTCCCGCAACAAACCCTTCTCCACCGACATGACTCTCAGCTTGCGCCCCATGACCGTCTTGCTGCGCGACACCCCACTAGAAGGTGGTGGACGGTTGTTCCGGTGCGCGTCCTCTTCGAGCGACATTGACAGGCGCAGATCGCGATTTGATTCCGCCTGCACGCGAATGGCGTCGTGCTTGAGGTCGCGGTATGCGCGTATGCGGGCGTCGAGGTAAGTTGCATAGTTCTGGACATTCTGAGGGGCATTATAGCCTGTAGAATCGCTCGTCTGTCTTCGCCACGATTTGTTCGGTTGCGGCAACGTACCCTCCCATTGACCACCGGCGACGTTCTTGAGTCGTAAGATGTCGGAGGATGAGAGGTATTTGAGGACGTTGTCGGTGGAGCCATTGCGTATCATGGTGTGCAACACAATCAGGGCTTTGAAGGCCACCTGTACCATCCCGTCAGTAGAGTCAGCTAAGACAAAATCAATCACGCACGACGGCATTTGGCTCTCGAATCCGAGGCGAGAGGGCCTTGCAGACATCATGCACGGCGCCGTCCTCAGACCATGTTGCAGCAATTATGGGATCCAGATACTGACGGAAGGTCAGCCGCTGTCGTTTCGAGAGGTAACGTGAGCTCACCTTGGCCTTTGGGGGGGCCGCCTTCGGCTTGCACGCATTCCTGACCACCTTGTCGAAGCTGGACATCGTCGTCGTTGTTTGCGATGCTCACCGAAGCTCGCCGACGGGGCCCGGCCCTGCTGTTTCGGGCTCCGCCTCCGGCACGGCATCTCGGCGGCCCGCCGCGGCTTCAACGATGCATCGCTTTACTTCCTACTAATCCTTAGAAGTGACCATCAAACCTCTGAGTCCACACAGGTCCACGCCTGGTTCCTCCTATGGTGCAGTTGCAGCTTTGAGGTGATTGATCTCGTCCTTATTTATTTCCGTTGGCTTGAGTCCGAATCGGGGCTCCGAGCTCGAGGTTCGGCGGCGCTTTTTTGAATCTTCTCAAGTTCTGTTCTGTTGCCTTGTGCTGCCTTCAATACAGCGCTTCAACAATTCCCAGGCACGATTGGGATGAACCCCGGCAGGTCAGTACCGCGGGGATTGACCATGCCAGCGAGCTTTTTCCCTGGAATGTCTTGGCCTGGTCAGGCCTGGTCTTGGCAGTGCTCGTAGCAGCCCTGCCAGCTCACCCATATAATACATATCACCCGTTCACGCACGTCCGAGTCTGTTCTTATATGCCTCAACGCCATCGTATCCTCTGACCTATCTACTAGCGAACGAGGCCTGGCGAAGATACAGCCGTCGCTGTCCCTCTGTCGTCCTCGTCCACCTCGTCATCGCGATGTCCCCATCTCCGCCCCTGCGCGTCGTACGCGACGTGTTCTTGCACAGATCTCTCGTCTTGCGCTACGTTCTTCTTCCCGCCGCGACGCTTGCGGTCCTCTGGACACTTGTCCAGCTCTACGAGCCGGAGTATTCTCGCTTCCGCCCACAACGCCTAGGCTTCGACTGGGAGGATCCTTTCCCCAGGCCGCCATCACATAATGTCCCACACTACCCCCCTCCGCCTGCGCCTTCAGAGGAGCCCGTGGTCGCACCACTCCCCGAGCCTGCAGCTGCACCAGAGGCGCCGCTACCGCTACCCACTCCATCTCCACCAGTTTTCACGCCCCCGAGCATAATTACGTCCGGCAATTTGCTGTGGGCGCATGCGGCGCAAGCTGTGCGGGACGCGTTCCTGCACGCGTATCATGGCTACGAGAAGTACGCCGCGCCCCACGACGAGCTGCTCCCGCTCACAAACATGTCGATAGACAGGTAAGTCTTCTTCCGTTCTGCTTTCTTCGTGGGCTCATGTGCGACTGTAGCTTCAATGGATGGGGTGTCTCAGTATACGACTCGCTCGATACCATGCTCCTCATGAATCTTACGGAAGAGTTCGACCGCGCGATGGTGACAGTAGCTCAAGCTAATTTCTCGCTACCAACGGTACGCCACCGCGCCGTCGGCTCTGATTAGCACTCATCGTCCTTCAGAACCAATTTGCTCCCTTTTTCGAGACCACAATTCGTTATCTCGGTGGTATGCTCTCCGCGTACGCGCTCTCCAACAACCCGATACTCCTCGTGAAAGCCGACGAGCTTGCGACCAAGCTTTCCCCCATATTCGCGACTGGCAGCGGCCTGCCCTTCTTCGAAGTACAGACGGATACGTGAGCAAACAACTTTCCCCAGAACCTCCGCGCCGACTGAACTTCAGCACAGCGGGGCTCCGCAATTGAGGGATGTCGGGTATCTCGCCGAGGTCGGCAGCTGTCAGCCTGAGTACACATATTTGGCGAAAGCCACGGGCAAGAAGGAGCACTTCGAGAAGGTGCGCAGGGCAGCTGATCATTGTTCGCCAGTTCGAGGCGTCTGACGCGAGGAAAGGCCGACAATATAATGAAAGTTTTGGCCCGTGCGAATACAACAGACTTCGGTGGGATGCTGCCAACATTGTGGAATCTAGATACAGGACGTCCTCTTGACTGTGCGCTCATCCTTCTTGTCCATCTTCTTTGATCCTGACCTTGTGTCTTAGCGACGTTGAGCTTAGGCGGCCTGGGTGACAGTGGCCATGAATACCTCCTCAAACAGTACCTTTTGTCAGGCAAGAGTGACACGGAAGCTCTCAGGATGTGTAAGTTCTACCTCCCATCTACATCTGCATTGCTCGTCTCAACCGATTCTCAGACCTCCGCGCCACCACCCACATCATCACGCGCATGCTCTATCTCTCGCCCAATCGGCACATGCTCTTCCCCTCATCGACCTCGGGCATCCCACCCCACGACTTCCCCTCACACACGGTTGAGCACCTCGCGTGCTTCCTCCCCGGCCTCTTCGCCCTCGGGGTGCAAACGCTCCCGCTCGACGACCTCGGATCCGTCGGCATCGACTTTGTGTCGCTCGGGGCACACCTCTCCGACGCGGCGCACGGGCAGTACCACCGACTCGCGCGCTACAACCTCTCGCTCGTGCACCAGTGGGCCGCGGAGGGCATGGCCGAGACGTGCGCGACGCTCTACGCCGACCAGCCGTCCGGTTTGGGCCCGGAGGAGGTGAGCATCCTCGGGAAGCCCGTGCGCTGGCTCGACGAGCTCGATCAATGGCACGCCCTCGGCCAGCACGGCTCGCCGCCAGGCACGACTCCGCTCGCGCCCGTGTCGGCGAGCGCGACATGGGACAAGCGCGACTATTCGATTGGACGATTTGAGTACGAACTGAGACCTGAGGTGAGCACAATTATTCTCCCTGCCCCTGTCGCTCGGCCTTGTGACACGCGCATGCGGGCGCAGGATCGAGGCGGCGATCATGGCTATTCCGGAAAAACGCTGACCAGTATGCATCTGCGCAGACCATCGAGTCAATGTACATGTTGTGGCGCATGAGCGGCAACGAGCGATGGCGGGAGCACGGGCTGCGCATGTTCGCTGCGATCGAGCGCGAGACCAAGACGGCGGCGGGGTATTCGACGGTGTGGTCCGTCGGCGTGTCACCTGCGTCGCGCAAGAACTCGATGCCGAGGTACGCATGTTCGGTCTCCGGCGGGCATGTCATACTTACGGATCTTCTGTTCGCTACAGTTTCTTCCTCGCCGAGACGTATGTCCCGCACACACCCGCATTGACTGACCGGCTGACCTATGGCCAACAGGCTGAAGTATTTGTACCTGCTTTTCACGGACGAGGAGCTGCTCCCACTCGACAAGTGGGTTTTCAACACCGAGGCGCATCCTCTGCCCGTATTTCTTTGGACCGAGGCGGAGAAGGCTGCGTTCAATATAGTCGCATGATACCCGACTCCCGACTCCGATCATGCTGATCGAGGGATCTAGGCCTCCCCGCTGCGGGGACAATGTGGGGTATATTATGGTGTGGCGGATGCGGTCCCGCGCGTGCCTTCCGGCACGGAGTAGCTGCTTCCAGCCTCATCCGATGTACATATGCACCAATCGACGGGCTGCATGGCTTGCGCCTGCGCAGCAGATCTTGATCGCTCCCATTCTTACTGCCGCGGTCCGATCGGCGCACTCGACGCGCTGAGTGACTAGTTCTAAGAGGGAGAACGACGCAGCTCGTCACTGCGAGATGTCATCGATTCATCGCGAAGCATGCTGGCTTCGGAGACTGTGGGAAGACGATACGGGCGCAAGACGGCGAACCAGCGCAAGACGGGGAACCAGCATAAAGCGGTGCGTGTTATTTACCCCTGAAATGGTCACGCCGGACGCGGAAGAATCAGATGATCGTGCCCGTTTGCTACGGTCCGGGGAGTATGCAGCAGCCCTCAAATACGCTCACGTACTCCCAGCTTCTCTAGTTTCCCCCCTTCTTCGCTTCATCAACTACCACTATGTCCAACCTCAAGCAAGGCGAGTTTGTTGGAAGTCTCGACTGTGGGACGACGTACGTATCCAGCTTGCCGTACACATGGCGCGCTCGCCACTGACATCATTTGCATTTGTGGCCAGGTCGACGCGCTTCATCATCTTCGACAAGTATGCGAACATTGTCGCGCAGCGTCAGGAAGAGTTCCCTCAGTACTACCCAAAACCGGGGTAAGCTTGCTGTCCACAGTCCGCATATCCCGCTCCTATGTCCACGCACCTGTCCCCGCACCCCCTATTTTGGCTGACTCCTCTCGCAGCTGGCACGAGCACGATGCGGTCGAGATGCAGGATATGTGCAACAAGTGCATTGACGGAGCCGTCGCCGACCTCGAGGAGAAGGGTTGGTCGCGGGCAAGTGTCAAGGTCATCGGTACGCTTTCGGCTTTTATCACGTGTCACAAGCAACTAAGCGCTCCGTCGCGTATAGGTGTGACCAACCAGCGCGAGACCGCAGTTGCCTGGAGCCGCAAGACCGGCAAGCCTCTCTGCCGCGCCATCGTCTGGGACGATTCGCGCACGCGCAGTCTTGTAGCCTCCTTCGAGCGCAAACTCGACAATGAGGGTATTGAGGTCAACGGCCAGTACCACAGCGGTACCGAAGGCGTGCACGCCTTGAAGGAGCTGTAAGATTTTGCGTCGCAGCCGTGGATATCATTGTGTATTCACCCGGCCTTCGCTCTTCAGGACCGGTCTCCCTCTCTCAACGTACTTCTCCGCCATCAAGCTCAGGTGGATGTTAGACAACTGGGAAGATGTCCGCACAGCCCACGAGCAAGATGACCTCCTCTTCGGCACGGTGGAGTCCTGGATAGCCTACGTAAATGATCGTGCTTTTGCGCTTCCCGAACGATTACTCACATTCGTTGCATTAGAACTTGACGGGAGGCAAGAATGGTGGCTTGCACATCAGTGAAGTAACCAACGCATCCCGCACGCTCCTGCTCAACATCAAGACCCTGAAATGGGATCCTACGCTGCTCAAGTTCTTCGGATTCAAGGAGTCCATCCTTCCGCGCCTCGTATCGACGTCCGAGGTGTACGGCGAGATCGCCTCGGGTTCGCTCAAGGGCGTTCCGATCGGCGGCCTCGTCGGCGATCAGCAGGGAGCGCTGGTCGGCAACAAGTGTCTCAAGCAGGGCGAGGCGAAGTGCACGTACGGTACTGGCGCGTTCTTACTGTTCTGCACTGGGGACGACATCGTGTTCTCCGGTCACGGTCTCCTGAGTACGGTACGTCGATCCTTCAGGCATCCACTACTTAGACTCTCTTACTTACCGCTGACCCATAGGTCGCGTACCAAGCCGGGCCAAACGCCAAGCCCGTTTACGCTCTGGAGGGAGCTAGTGAGTACTCGTCCTCATCTACCAGTGCGTCTCTGACAGTTCTCCCAGTCGCCGTTGCTGGCAGCGCCATCAAATGGCTGCGTGATTCCATGGTCTTGATCAAGTCCGCGGAGGAGATCAACGACCTCGCTGCGTCCGTGCCCACGACCGGCGGTGTCTACTTCGTGACTGCTTTCTCCGGGCTCCTCGCACCGTACTGGGACCCGAACGCAACGGGTCTGCTCATCGGCATGACGTCCTACACGACGCCCGCGCACATTGCGCGCGCGACACTCGAAGCGAACGCCTTCCAGACGCGTGCTGTTATTGACAGCATGAAGCTCGACTCGCGCGCTGAGCTCAAGCACCTCAAGGTTGACGGCGGCATGACCAACGGCGAGGTGGCGATGGAGATCCTCGCTGATGTCGGCGGCTTCGACGTCGTCCGGCCTGAGATGCGCGAGTGCGTGTCGGTCATCTTATCCGTTGTGCGAATGCTAACAACGTTTGATTAGGTCGACTGCCCTCGGCTCGGCTCTGCTTGCAGGGTCCGCCATTGGTCTCTTCGGATGGGACATCACGAAGCCTGAGACGCTCGCGAAGGTGAACACGGCCGGCAGCAAGACGTTCGCGCCGAAGTCGCCCGAGCAGGCCCGTGATAAGCAGTGGCGCGGCTGGCAGCGCGCCGTCGAGCGCTCGCGCAAATGGGAGCAGGAGGATTGACTGGGCTGTACAGCGGGCGACGGAGGGGAGAAAACTCCCAGAGAAACAGCAAGAAAAGAAGGTTTGCGGGCTCAGTCGAACTATGTGACGTTTGAGCGCAGTCGATTGTAGGATAGAAGTATGTATCGTCGCGCGTCGTATCTTTATCTTTCGTAGTGTTGCACCATATTGAAATTGAATTCGCGAAGATGTCTCGTTTCTGCGTGATGTGTGATAATGAACCCGTGCTACCGAAATTTCTTCAAAGGATCACTTTTCTTCTTCCCGCCCCTTCCTCCACCTCCCCTTCCTCCTCGTCCACCCCCACGCCCGCCCCGGCCTCTTCCCCTCCCTCTGCCTTTTGTGAAAGGCACAAAACCAGGCTCCCCCGCTTCAGTCGCCGGGTCCGGTGCAGCGGCCTCTGCACCTGCTCCGCCTGCGACGGGTGCGATGCGTGGCAGGAGGTATTTTGGAACGTGCTTCATGTGACTCTGCACGCGTGTTGGATGCAGCGGCTTGTCATGACGCAGATACTCGAGGTCCAGTGGGTTGTCCTCGAAATGCGCCTGAATGACCGTCATGAGAACATGAACCCACTAGAAGAGGCGTATAGCGCACCTTCAGCTTATCTGAGTTCAAAATCTCTTGCTTCAGCTCCTTCACCCGCGCCTCACGAATCGCGCTCCTCGTCACCGAGCGCAACGCATCCTCCATGCGATACCGAAACGCTTCCACCTGCTTCATATCGAACGCGTACTCCTTCACCTTGCTTCCTCGGGCCGCCTGCTCCCGCTCGATGCGTGCCCACACTTCCTCGTCGCGCCGCGTGCTTTCCACACCACCCACCACCTTGTGTTTGCCAAATTGATCCACCGGGATGATGAATGACAGCGCCATGCCTGTGCGCCCCGCCCGTGCGGTGCGGCCCACGCGGTGCGTGTAGGCACGTGCAGAGGTAGGGAGATCGAAGTTGAGCACGCACGCGACGTCGACGAAATCGACACCGCGCGTGACGCCGTATTCGGCATCTGTTTTCTGGGGTTTGCGCTTTCGTGCGGGAGGCGCTGGTGAGACACGTTTGCGTTTCTTGCTGCTCGGCCCGGGCTCGGTCGAGTCTGCTTCGGGATCGGGATCGGGATCGGATGGCTCCCCCTCGATTTCGCGTTGAGTTGAGGTGACTGGAGGAAAGATGTTAACAGTTTCGACGCCCACTAGAAGTAGCAGCACGGACATTCTCCCTGGTCCTCGGCGTGCGCAGGCTCCTTGTCGTCCTCGTCAAACTCGCCTTTGCCGCTCTCGTCAGTGGCTATGATGTAGTCATACACCCCCTTGTTGAACTCTTGGACGACGTGGTACCTTCGCAAATATTTAGACAGCAGTTCCATGTAATGCTCTGCGTCGAATCATACCTGGAATTGAGAGGAAGTTCGGAATTGAGGACACAACTCTTTATTGAGAACTGTTCCAGGAACAACTTCACGCGGTAGCACCTGTCGACATCGTTGACGAAGATGATGCATTTCCCTTTGATGAGCTTGAGCTTAAGGATGACGTAAATGAGTAGAAACTTGTCAACTTCAGCGCATCTAACGACGAGCATATGAGCAAGGGAGATCTGGCAATGAGCACACTTGAGACCGTACCGAACGGAGTACTGCGTCAAGTTTGCTGCTTCGTCTTCATCTTCCTCGAGCTTCAATGTGACCTACGGCTCCGACGTTAGTATTTGCGCGAGGGACGATTTGCGGCATGTTTACGCACGGGGTTCCTCAGAGCAATGCCCTTCAACATTTCGACGTCTTCCGTCATGGTCGCGCTCATGAGGAAGCTTTGGAACACCTTGGGAAGGAAGCTGCCATTGAATATTTGGCGAATGTCTTCATCGTGTCCATAGGACAGAATGAGGTCGGCTTCGTCGATGACGAGAGACTCAAGGAGGGCAAGTGACAGAGCCTGCGCGTACAAAAACTCTGAGATATAAGAGCGGCGAACGGCAAAGAGAACCAACCTTCGACTGGAGAAGGGAAAGTACTTTGGAGGGTGTTCCGACGATGATGTCAGGCTTGTCTGAGAGTAACACTCTGTTTTCTATCAGAGGCAAGCGTGGGAACAAGAGCACCATGACGAACCTTTGAAGCTGCGTCGTAGTTCCAGAAGCTATGTTAGCAAGCGAGATCTCGTTTTCGCAGTACTTCAGCAACCGCCGCAAATGATTTGTGACCTGCTCTGCGAGCTCTCTTGTGGGCACAAGTACCAGGGCCCGCGTCGTTTGCTTGTTCTCGTCATCCGCGGGCAAACTCTAAAGGATGTCATTGCGCTCAGCACATTCTCTCATAGCATAGGAAGCAAGCGCACCTACAGCTTTGGCATTCAACACCTTCTGCACAAGAGGAATAGAGTACGCGGCGGTCTTTCCACTTCCGGTTCGTGCTCGGGCAAGGACGTCGCGGTTCTCTAGCGCGAGTGGGATGGCCTTCTGCTGAACCAGTGTCGGCCGCGCGAAGCCAAGGTCGGCGAGTGCACGTAGGAGGAGCGGCGACAGGATATGCGAGAACGCAGCAAAGGTTGCGGGCTCAGGCATACTCGATGCAAAGCTTTGCCGGTGCCAGTGCCGGTAGACGATGAGACGGGCTTGACGTTGTGGACAACAGGGAGCAAAGCTTCCGCGAAAAAGTGCAAGTCTGCTTTAGAGCACGTGCACAAGCCTTAACCCTCTATCAAGGTTACCCAGGTACCTGCTCAGTGCTCAATCTTCGTCTTCGGAAATTCATCTTCCTTCAGATATCCTGACTTTGCCTCCATCCATGGCGGCTCTTATTCATTCTGATCTGCCGGACTTGAAGCTGCTATCTAAAGGAAAAGTGCGCGACATTTACGCAACGTCGTCCCCGGACCACCTTCTCTTCGTCGCGAGCGATCGCATATCTGCCTACGATGTCATTCTGAAAAATGTCCGTCGTGCGCTATTTCCCAATCAACTGGTGGAATGACGCAACTTGGTGTAGGGAATCCCCGACAAGGGAAAGCTGCTCACGCAGATATCGCTGTTCTGGTTCTCTCGGCTCAGCACCGTGATCCCGAACCACGTTGTGACGGCCGATATCGATTCTATGCCCACCGAGGTGCAGACGTATAAAGATCAGCTCGAGGGTAGAGTCATGCTGGTCAAGAAGGCAAAGGTGATCCCACTGGAGGCAATTGTGCGCGGGTACATCACAGGTGAGTACATATCTGACTTCTGCTCCGCGGGAGCGTCCATTCACGAAGATACGTCGAAGGCTCTGCGTGGTCAGAATACCAAAAGTCTGGAACTGTGCACGGTATACGCGTACCGGAAGGCATGAAGGAGTCGGATAAGTTCGAAAGCCCCTTGTTTACGCCGTCGACAAAGGCGGAACAAGGCGAGCACGACGAGAACATCTCACCAGAGCAAGGTACGCCTGCCTTCGACATCAGCTCCCTAGTTCTACCACGCTTGTGCAGCCGCCAAACTTATCGGGGAGGATTTATACAAGCAAGTCTCCTCGATCGCTGTACAACTGTACAGTGCTGCTGCAGCCTATGCCCTTACGCGCGGGCTCATCCTCGCGGATACAAAATTCGAGTTCGGTCTCGTCTCCGAGGACGCTTCTTCGCCATCCTCTGAGAAGCTCATCCTCATCGACGAAGCTCTAACGCCGGATTCGTCGCGGTATTGGCCGGCAGAAGGCTACGCTCCAGGTGGCCCACAGCCGAGTTTCGACAAGCAGTTTCTGCGTGACTGGCTGAAACGGCAAGGGTTCAAGAAAGGACTGGAGAGCGGCGTGGATGGGCATGGGTGGGTGATGAGCGAAGACGTTGTGAAGGGAACCAGAGAAAGGTATGTCGAGGCGAGGGACAAGCTGATGTAGAGTAAGGAATGCAGTCATAAGAGCAAAATGAGCTGTATGTTCAATGAATTTGGTGTGCGATACCGTAGTAGATCGATGCAATAGATAAGGAGCACGGATCGCAAGCCGCCTGCAGATAAGGTCAATAGATAAGAGTACCAATTCTTCCGATTCGCCTCAAATTCGCCTCCACGTTCCCAACAGGACCCAACTCTATACTATCATGGCCTCCATCCTCACGCCTGCAGAATCCGCTTCTTCCAAGGACGATTCAACCCCTCTGTGCGGCGTGTATGTCGCTCGTCACAGTACCAGTACGGATGCTGACGCTGACCCAGCAATGTCCAGATGTCGCCGCCAATTCTCCCGCTACACCTGCCCGCGATGTAATCTCCTCTATTGCTCACTGCAATGCTTTCGCTCTGAGGTGACTATAACGCTTGACTGTGCGTGTATTTGCTTTGCTGATGCCTGATTAAGATGCATTCACAATGTTCTGAGCCGTTCTACCGTACGCAACTCGAAACAGACATACACTCCGAGCCGTCAAAAACGGCCGCCGAGCGAACGCAGATGCTCAGTCTTCTAAAACGGTTTGAAGATGATGCGCTAGACGATCCGTTTGCCGATGTGGAGGGGGAGAAAGGCGAGGGAGATGACGGCGAGGACCTGCAGCGTCGCATGGCAGGAATCGACCTTGGTACGTCCCTTCAGTTCTACCAAAGTCAACAATGTGCCTCAATCTGCTCGATACTGTACAGAAAGCGCGTCCTATGAAGCCATATGGTCTGCTCTCACGCCTGCAGAGCGCGATGCCTTCACCAAAGCTGTCCAGAATCCCTCCTCTGAGCTCGCGCAACAGCTAGTCAACTCTGCAGAACTTGAGGATGCGACTGTCTTACCTTGGTGGGAAGAGTCTTCGTCTTTGTCTGCTTCAGCAACTCCTCCCCCAGCAGCTGTGACGCCAGCAGGGGTGTCGCAGAGAAAGTATGGCGCGCCGCCACCTACGATTTCCGTTCCTCCACAACTTCTGACCCCGGCGTCTATACCCCCGGCAAGCTTTTCGCTGGCGTATAATCTGGTTGCGATTCTGTGGGTAACAAGTCAGCCCGATCTGCTTCGATAACCCGTGCTGATTCATGATTCTGGACAGTATAGCATACGCGTACGCGACGCGACATTTCGGCGTGTCCCCACTCACATCCATTGAAGACGGAAGTCAGGGAGACGCACGATCCTCATTCTCTCGCCTTGTTCCTCTTCTTGTCGACCGACGATCAACAACCAAGTTCGAAACATTGGAAGCAGTCGTGACAGACGTCTACTCTCGATTCGAACAGGCGGGTGACACCCTTGATGTTCTGAACTCGCGTACGTGCTGACAGAGCGACAGGACGAGATCTCTGCTCCTGCCTTTGCCATCTTTCTGCGCGACACCGCCATTCTCCTTCAACAGCAGCGTGTCTCTCTTGTTTCGTCTGCAGAGCCTGAAGATTCTTCGCTCGCATCGCATCCCTCCTCACGCGTCCTGCGTGCGCTGGGCGACTTGCAATCGCTCTTCCAAGATACCTCTGCCGCGCAGAAGCTCGCGTTCTACGCTGCCCAGGTTCTCCGATCACCTACTTCGCTCCTCGACTTGCTGCGGAAGGAACTCCATATTTGTGCGGCGGAATTTGTGGGAGAAGAGGGCGTTGAGGGGACCGCCGGGAAGGAACAGCCGAAAATCGAGAAGGTAGAGAACGTGGCCATCGTCGATGCGCCGCAATCTTCGAAGAGGCTGGTGGAGGAGCTACCATGACGCTGGTACATCGTCACGAAGCATGTTAAGTATATGCAAGTCAGTTCGGAATCGGTCACATAGTCTTCCTCGAATGGTGAATGAACTTTGCGCAATCGACTCGGGAGATTTACGTCCGTTGAAGTATGTAATCGTCTCGCCGCTGCATATCTGCGTGCTAATCTATACTCTCAATTTGCTCTCAATCTCGTGGAAATGATGTTCGTTTCACTATCAGATCGGACTAAGTACATGGCGAGAATGCATGCCCAGCCAAATGACCGTCGGACCGGTTGGACCGGTTGGCGCCAATGCTTGTTTGGCTTGATGACGAAAGCCAAACAACGCGTCGAGTTGACGCCTCGACGCGTCTTCCCGTTCATCGCGACCTCTCTTCCCCGATGCCTCCCCAACGCCGTGGGAAAGCTGGGGCTGCGGGCGGCTTCGTCGGGCGCGCACTCCTACCATTCGCCTCTTTCCCCTCGACCCCCATCTTCCCGCCTCTCCCCTCTCGCCGCCCGCCGTGCCCTGCACCGTTCGCCCCTCCTTTGGCTCCTAGCAGCTCATCCCACGCTCTCTCTCGATGGAATGCCTTGAATGCACGCTGTAAGGGTGAGTGCCTGCATTCTATATCAGACATGAGAGCTGATGAAGGGCTCCACGTAGAGTTGCGACTAAATGACTCTCACTAGCAGGGTGCTCCTGACCCTCGTCTTCCTCATACGCCGCACAAGCAACCTTGATACGCGTGTGTCACGCCATTGCCTTGAAGTGGCAATGGACGAGTTCCTCTGTCAATCGCCATCTCCTATGAACTGTTGTTTTCGAGGCGGACGCCTCTCCAGGGCCATTTGGACGTCATAAATGGCGTATATACCCCGCTTTCTGAAGACACGGAAACCCACTGTACGGCGGGCGGCCATGCTATGCGTCAACTGGGGCGGCTAGACCAAGTCGTCTGCCCTGTATTCTGCGAGTCTTACTGCCCTCGATCCTCCTATACTGGGGATCTATCACCTCCAACGAAGCTGCTGGAGTTTTCGAGGCGGACGCCTCTCGAGGACCTTTTGGACGTCATAAACGGCGCATACAATCCCCTTTATCGCAATGGTCGCATCAAATTCGCGCTCGCCGCTTACTTCCATCTCTATTTGCTATTGACGTGCACTTCCTGCGTGCACTTCCTGAAGACACGTCTTATTGCCCTCGATCCTCCTATACTGGTGGTCTATCATCTCCTATGGAGCTGCTGTAGTTTTTGAGGCGGCCATCTGGTACGCCTCTTGCGGACCTTTTTGGACGTCTTAACGGCGCATACCCCATTTCATCGCGATAGTCGCAGACTCGCACGAAATCCGCTCTCGTCGCTTACTTCCATCGCTATTCGCGATCGACGTGCAATCTCTTGAAGACCGTCGGGCTACGTCAACGGGAGCGGCTAGACCCAGACTTTTGCATTGTATTCGGCGGCCCTTGAACTTCTCTACTGGCGGTCTATGGACTGTCAAGACCTCTTCAGCTAACTCAGGCGCAGCTATAGCTCCATGCCCGGGCCATCTGGAATATCGACGCCCAGGCTTTGTTCTCATGTTTGACGCGGATTGCTCTACAGAAGCTCTCTGGGCCAACAGGCACTTAATGTTGATCGTGTTGAATCTCGTTTGCCGCGATAGAGCTACGCCCAATCTTGGGGACGGATTTACGCCTCTTTCGTCTACCTCAGGCTGACGCCTAGTACGTGGATAATTTGCCTCTTACTTGGCTGCTGAAGCCAGGCTACGTAGGCTGAGCTTGCCCTTTACGAGATTCCACATCAATCTTGGTTGTCTCCTGACCTCGCCGTGGTCCAGGGCGCAAAACCACTGGCATGCACCTTCTCCGTGGCAGCGGCAGCGCGCGTTACCCCATGGTACCATCATCTGACTTTCCGACGTCTCACTCGTCAGAAGAGGTACCTGCGGCCTCTGAAGCTCCGAAGCGTCTACCGACTTCCCTTCATCGCCGACACCGCACCGACACCTTCCTCTATATATTGTCCCGACGAGCCGCTCAACACCACACCATGGGCGTCGTGGGAGCCCGCCGCTATCAAGCCGCTATTAAGAGAAACGCCCGAGGTCCCCGAATACGGAGGGCAGAAGATCTCTTCCGAACTGAACAAAATTGCAATGCGAGAAGCTACGAATGGGCGTGCGTCCCTGCACGTTTGAATCAGTTATCGCAAATGGTTTCCTCAAGACAAGGCCGACGCGGTCGCGGCGGGCTGCTGCAGCCAGTCATGGGACGTCGGCCGTTCTGATGCTGCGCTCGCGTGAGACGCGACCGGCTGCTTCGAAGCTGCTCCGCAGATTTGCAATCACCGCCGCCTAAACAAACGTGCTGGCTAGGCCGTACGAGGCTCTTTGCACGCCCCGGCGAGACACTGCGTTGTGCGCCGACGTCTGAAGTTGCGAGAGCGTCCGGCGCCGCCGGGTTCGGCAGCGCGTCTGGAACACGCGGCTCGCTGTCTTCGCCACGGCCCCCACGGTTGCCCGCAGTGCTGTGTACGCCCCGTGGGGGGTACCCACTTGGACGTCTACGTGTGCGCCGCGCCGCGCCGCATCTTTCGTTCGATGTATGGAGCGGCGCGGGACATGGCTGCGCGCAGAAGCCCCGCGCCCTCATGTGCAGGATCACGCTGGCCGCTATCGCGAAGCCTCCCCGGAGCATCGTAGGCGAACGTTCCCGCGGCCAGCACATGCACTCGCCGTCGGGGACGCCTATCAAGGCTTCGCGATGTTTTCACTTGGTTCTCACTTCTAAAAGCCTCTTCCATAGCGGGCCCGCCACCCGGGGCTGCTATCGGGGTCTTCACCTAACAACTGCGGCTTGCTGGCAGAAACGACATGGACGTCTGCTGTCGGCAACAATTATCTGCTCAGTGCTGCACAAGTTGTGCAGTCACGCCACAGAGGTTATTACAGGATTTTTGGTTCCGTTTGCATGGAGATACATCGCGAAAATTGAAGAAAATTCTCTGCAAGGATAAAAGCAGCACTAGTCGTCAATTCAGTTATCCACCCTGACCATCCAACTGTGATACACCGGAGCATCATTCAAAGTTTTTGTTCTGGCAATTGCACGGTGTGCGGAACTTACTCCACGACGACTTGACGACGACCCATCTTTTCGTACCAAGTGCGGGGTCCTATCCGCGGTTGTGGCGGTGCACGTGAGAGCGTGCACCGAGATGCGGGACGGATGCCGAGATCTCTCCGGATGAGGTGGATTTGCGTGACGAAGGGTGCGCAACGACGAACGTGGGGAGGGCGGTGGCAAGACTGCAGTCGGCGGGGTGAGTGGGACGTTTCGGGCGGCCTGCACGCTGGTCGTTCGTCGAGGCGGGCACACAGGGAGTGACATCACACGCAACAGAAATTGTGGAGCAGGTCCGGATACGCAGCTGCTGATGATCGGTGGGCCGACGTCAGAGCAGTGCGTCATGTTGCGAGGCGGATGGGGATGCCGCGACGACGGCCGAACGGGGATCGGGAGAACACAGTGAGAACACAAGGTACCCGCGTGGGCGCCCGATAAGTCCGTCGTCGAGGATTGTGCGCCGCTCTGGTTGCGCGGGGAGCTCGAGGGCGGGGGCGCTGTACGGGGACCGTGGCGGAGATCGCAGCATCTCAGATAAAATAAAAAATGCACGCACGCAGCAAGTGGCTATCGTGCAAGTGTGAAATCGTGATGCGGAAGCAACAGATAGCGCGATCATCAGCGAGGCGGCGGCTGGCAGCGGCTGGCTGACTCGGCGCTTCCCCTGGAGACTCCGCGGGATCGCGTCCGCTGCAAGCTCCTCTCCTTCCATCTTTCTGCCTGAGCCATCTGCGCGACGCCGCGACCGTCGACGCGATCAGCGACGGCGCGTCTCTCTCTTCCGCTCGTCGACGTCGTGGCTGCCAGCGTCCTCGCCCGTCCACACCCCCATGCTCATTCTCTTCACCCTCCCAGTCACCCTTTCCCACCTCTGACCGACACATGGCTGCCGTCGCTACTTCCAAGATCAGCATCTCCGTCTCCAACCCCTTCCACATGGCCTCCTCCCGCCTCAAGCAGGCCCCGCAGCCCCCCGACCCGTCGTCCAAGACCTTCAAGCGCCTCCGCACGTCCTTCGAGCAGAGCATCCGTTCCGCCACCCGCTCAAAGGCAAAGTCGCCCCTCCCGCCAGAGCAGGACGAGTTTGGCACCGTCACCCCAAACTCCAAGGGCGCCCCCGCCGCGGACGTGCATGTGCTCCAAGTCGAACAGGTTCCCAAGGAGCCGTCCAAGGACAAGGACAGGGACAGGGGTGTCTTGCGCCGTCTCGAGTCCAAGGTCGCCTTCCGGCGCACGCGCAAGGACTCGACAGCTCACGCCCCTGTGCCGTCCGAGCGCGAGGACAAGAAGCCGGGCAAGGGCGACGCCTTTGGCCAGGCCGGCTTCACCAGCTTCGTAGCGCCGTCGCTGCGCCAGGCGTCCATGTCCTCGCCCGCGCTGCACCTCTCGTCCCAGGCGCTGCCCTCCCCGAAATCCAAGCCCGCCGTCGCCGCCTCCTCGTCCTCCGGCAGCGACGCGCTCGTCTCGCCCACCCGCGGCAGCGTCGGCGTCTCCACCCGCGACATCTCTGGCCCCGCGCCGCTCGCGCCCCGCCCGTCCGTCCGCGCGTCCGCCAGCGGCGCCGCGTCGCCCACCTCCCGCCGCAAGGCCCGCCCCGCGCCCCTCCTGCCCTCCTCCCCGTCCGCAGTCTCGCTCGCCGAGCCGGCGTCGCCCTCGCCCCTCCCCCAGACGCCGACACGAGGTGGGCGATCGACGGCGAGCCCCCCGGACACCCCCACCCCCACAGCGTCCGCGCGCGGTCAGCTCCTCGGGCGACACGCCTCTGCGTTTGCGAGCACCAGCCGCCTCGACACGCCGACGACCCCCACGGCCCCCCGCTCGCCGACGCTCGCGCGCACGCCGACCTCCTCCAAGACACGGCCCCGCGGCTTCACGTCGGCGTCGACATCGAACCTTGCGCTATCTTCGTCGCCCTCGCCCAGCTACTCCCCGACAGCGCTCCGAAGAGGCTCGATGGACTCACCGCACTCGCGCGACGCATCACCATCCCCTGTGACCGGCCGCCCGCGCGCGGTCTCGCCCTCGCCCCGCCGCGCGGTTTCCCCGTCGCTGCACCGCGGCATCACCCCCAATTACCACATGAATGCGTCCGCCACGTCGCTATCTGCTGCGCTGTCCAACCCTGAGCATCGAGAAGACATCCGCAATGCCGCGTCCGTGCTGTGCAAGATTATGCTGCGACCGCCGTTGCAAGGTGGACGTGAAGGGGAGGAGGTCGAGGTGCGATTGGGGGCTCTGTCACGCGTCGAGCGCGTCTGGGGCAAGAGCGGCTTTGGCAGCTCGAGTCAACTGAATCTTGCATCGGGAACGGGTACTGTGAGCGCAAGCGGTCAGGAGCGCGAACGAAAGTACTTTGGCGAAGCGCTGAGAGATGGTTATGTCTTATGCCAGTGAGTTCTCCCGTTCTATACCCCTCCCACATTGTTTGTGCTTGGGATTGCCGTAGTGATTGGCTTGACCTATCACTGATATATATCGGTGATTGCGGTGGATACATGCGTAACTGATACTGACGACATACTCCTTGGCCTCAACAGACTCATGAACAAATTACGTCCTGGATCTATCTCTCGGATTGACCCGCACGAGGATGGGCGTTTGCGCACGTCCAATGTGACCAAATTCTTAGCATCGTGCTCAGCGAACGGGCTGCCGTCAGAAGACCTGTTCCTGCGAGATGACCTCCTCGAGGGGACATCGGAGTGCCTTGCACGCGTCGCGCGCACCGTAACGGCGCTCGTCAAGTGGGCGGAAGCCCCATCGCCAGACCGGTCACGAATTCTGAAGGGCACTGGTTCCAGCGCAAGCAAAAGCCGCAGCAAGCCGCCTCCGATCCAGACAAGCCCGAGCCGCCCTCCCGATAGCCCCTCCCGATCGTCACCTTATCGCTCGAAAACGGCAGCTGCGTCGTCGCCAAACTTGACTGTTCGCGGGCCGTCGTCGCCGGTACCGAAGCAAAGATGGCGATCACCGTCTCCTGGCCTTGCAACCGTTCGCTCCGACAGCCCAGTTTCCAGCTCGGGGCGGACAGCCCAGATGGACGACGGGCGAACAACGCCCACTGGTGGTGTGAGCGAGCTCGACGAAGTTCCGCCCATTGTGCCCCCTCGATCACCTCTTCGGTCCAGGCCGTCCGACCGTGGCTCCCTCGCTGACTCGACACGAGCGTCCGTCGGCGATTCCATGCGAATGTCTATGGCAGAGTCCACGGCAGGCCAGTCGATAGCGTCGAGCAGCTTGACCGAAACTTCCGCGTACTCGAGCTTGCTGGAGGCCGCCAAGCCGAACGGTAGTCGGGACCCTAACAACCGCTACGCGACGATACGCACCATGACCACCGATGTGACTTCGCTCGCGCCCTCCGAGTGGCCATCCATCACCCGCACGGAAGGCAGCGCCATCTCCGCGTCGCTAGGCGAGGAGACGAGCAAGGCTGGCAAGCGACGCAGCGCAGATCCACCGCGGAGGGACAGGCGGCCGAGCGAGACGGCGATGGTCGACCTGACGCGCGTTGCGGAGGAGAACGAGGATTTTGTTGCCAGCTTGGCTGCGCGCGCGAAGGTTGGCAAGGTGGAACGGTCGGGCGGGGAGAAGGACGAGCGGGAGCGGGTGGAGCGGATAAAGCTGGGGAAGGGGAAGTGGCCAGACGACTTCCTCGGGGCACTCGATGTGCCGCCCCCGAGTCCCAGCAGACCAATTGCTATCAAGAGCGCTTCGTCGTCAAGTCCGGATGAGCTGGTCGCTGTGTTTGGGAGGAGGGGGAGCCCGCTGTCGCAGACACCGCTATCAGTCACTCCGCCGAGGAAGCTGGCCGTAGTTGGAGCGAACCGGCCGAACGATAGTATCGAGTCGCTGCCACAACTCCCGCGACGACCCTCGCACCGCGCACGACACAGCGTTGACAACCCCGTGCTCATACCTAAAGAGTCCCTGCTCCGCCGGGACTCGAGCCCCGATGGTGGAATCACGCCCTCTGGCAGGATCGTGGTGCGGCGGAACAGTAGTCGTCCAGGCGCACAGCGCAATGGCGTTTATATGCCCCGGGTGAACAGCACGGAAGACGGCGGCGACAGCGACTCGCTCAACGTAATTCCATTTCCGAGAGCGGCGTCGGGCGAACACGGCTCATCGACGCCCACGTCCCAAGACTCGCAGACGCCATCGCCGGGCGAGGCCGCATCCTCCAAGGACAGGCCGCAGCTCCCGCGCGGACGCTTCCAGAGCGAGGTGGATGGGTCAAGCTCCCGGCGGCGACCGCGGCCGAATTCGTACGACGAGTTTGGTGCCAAGCCGAGGCGGTCGAGGTTTGAGAGCATGGTGAATCTCGGGGTGGCGTCGAACAATGCTAGCGCGAGTGACCTGCTTTCGCGAGATTCGAGGGATTCACCGGATGGGAGTGCGGTCCGGCAACCCTTGATCGTCCGTGAAGAGGGCAAGGCACCGACACATTTTGTGAGTGCTTAATTGCGTCATTGGTATGCAGGGATGCTGACGATCATACCTTGTGCCGCAGCAACTCGGGAACTGCATCGGCCGCGGGCAGTTCGGAGCGGTTTATCGCGCTTTGAATTTGAACACCGGACAGATGGTTGCCGTGAAGCGCATAGGGCTGGAGGGGCTCAAGGAGGAGGAAGTAACGCAGTTGATGAAGGAGGTTGACCTCGTCAAGAGTCTCTCGCACCCGAGCATCGTCAAGTATGAGGGAATGGCACGGGACGAGAACACGCTGAGCATCGTTCTCGAGTACGTATTCCCCCTTTACTTTATACGCGCGGCCCTGCAGACGCTCATATCACATGCAGGTACGCTGAGAACGGGTCCCTGGGTCAAACACTCAAGGCGTTCGGGAAGCTCAACGAGCGCCTGGTTGCGAGTTACGTTGTGAAAATCCTTGAGGGTCTCGATTACCTGCACCAGAGCGATGTCGTACACTGCGATCTTAAAGCGGCGAACATCCTGACGACAAAGAACGGGAACGTGAAGCTCTCGGACTTCGGTGTATCGCTCAATCTGCGCGCGATGGAGCGTGAAATCAAGGACGTTGCGGGTACCCCCAACTGGATGGCGCCTGAGGTCATCGAGCTGAAGGGCGCCTCCACCAAGTCGGACATCTGGTCGCTGGCGTGTACCGTCGTCGAGCTGCTTACGGGCCGCCCACCATACGGAGACATCGCCAACAGCATGACAGGTATGTCTTGACGAGTTCCGTGGTTCGGGAGCCGAGCTGCATTGATTTATCTTTCATTCCAGTCATGTTCCGGATCGTTGAAGATGACATGCCTCCTATGCCAGAGGGCTGTTCCGCGCCGCTCATCGAGTTCCTCAAGCTATGCTTTAATAAGGACCCGACCCTCCGTCCCAGTGCCGAGGAGTTGTTCGAGCACGAATGGCTCAAGAAGCATTGGGGCCTGAACAAGGTAGGCACGGTCCTCGCCCCCTTAATTCTAGGCGGCTTGGCTGATATGCCCCTTCATTCCACAGGATCTCCGTCCACAAGACAGCATACCATTCCTGCGTCGAGTAAGCACAGACCTTCAAAAGAACGATGCAGTGCGCGCGCTCGCCAATCTCGATTCCATCGATGGGTCGCTGCCCGAACATCCGCGGCTCGACGAAATCATTTCGGGGTCGCCCGGTCGACGATCGTTTAACGAGCCTTCTCCCCTTGCGGAAGCGCAGACGCCAGATGCCGACCTCCTTTCCATGCGCGAACATACGTTCGTCAAAACTACCTTCAGTAAACGTGGGGCTTTCCCTTTAAACCTCCGACGACAATGATTAACCAACCATTTGCCTTCTAGCTGTCACCTGCAGGGTGTGCATGGAGCACGTGAAGAAAGGCGCCGTGTTATGTTCTCAGTGCAGTCTCATCGCACATACCAGATGCGCTGGGCGTGCTCCGCCGACATGTGACCTTCGTTCCCAGCTGCTCATGTACGCACAGTTTGCGGAGAGAGGCAGTCCCGTCGACTTTGCCGCTGCGCGGGGCTCCGCAGCAAGCCCCACGTCCGACGGCCTCGGCGCCAGTTCATCTCGGGCCAGCCTGGACAGGGCGAGCTCACCTCTCCCCGGGCAGCCAACCCCTCATCCTCCCACCGCGTACAAGGTTCTGTCACCCTTCAAGCGGTCTCGCGCCTCGTTATCACCTGAACCAGGGCGTTCGTCGTCGTCGGCTTCTCTCCTGCCCTCTTCGCCTAAGGTACTGCAGGGCGAAGGCAATGTCCTCCGCCGGAAGCTCTCAATCCTCGGTCGACCCAAGGAGGTTAAGGAGCGGCCGCTTTCGGTGTCTAGTGATAGCACATCACCGAACACAGCGAGCATGCGGAGCATGACCACCGCGGCGGAGAGCCTCTCGAGCCGCCGGGCAATGCAACCAAGCGAAAACGGAGAGGCGACCGAGCCGTCTAGTAGTCGGCGGTCTAGGGGCGAGCCTGGACGCTCGAAGTTGAGCGCATACTCGGGTGCGTCAACGGTTCCGGATGGAGAGCAAGCCTCGCCAAATATGCCCGGTTCACTTCCCGATACGCATCGACATAAACGAGGTCGCGACTCCAAGTCTTCGAACGGCAATTGCGCCATCCAATGAGCCTCTTCTCCTTCCTCTCATGTTTCGCCCACTATCATTCATGCCGTCACGCCACAGCTCTGCCCGCGGGCTCATCTTCTTTCTTTCCTTCTTTCCGTGTCGTGTTCACATTTTTAATACTTTATTCATGGATATTGCGCGTACTATATCTCTGGGCCGCGTTCTCGAGCATTCACTGTTACCACATCATCGATTCATCACTCATATGCACTCCGTCTTTGCGAGGCCAGATACCTTCACTGCACATAATATTTTGATCCCATAACTTCCTGTCCTTTCAGCGCGACCCACGAAGGACATATCCATTCATCCTTGCGTCGTCCACTCATCGTGTAGTACCATCCGTTGCTCCGGTCGTCTCCCACCTCCACCCACGCTCACATACACGACTGGTCTGTAACAATGTGTATATGGCTTGCCTCTGATGCAGTCAGTCAATCAATTAGTAATTGTAGATGATTCCAGTCGCGGCGCGTCACCCACCTAACCGTCTGATAAATGAAATCCTCTGGAGCAGCCTTTGGAAAATGCGGGATGGCTGTAGTCGGAGTTAATACATGCTGTCGCAGGATCGGAGTATGCTGTCGGAGGCTCATATCGCGCGGTGCGTTTTCTTCCGATCTGCCTAGGTGGTGCTAGTGTGTGTGCACGGAAAATAGTAGAGAGTAGGTTCGTGCAGGAAGGGACGTCATCGGATGAAAGTCTGGCGTGCATGGTGAGGCAATTGTCGGAGAGGAAAGTTGACAGCGCAGGTGGACAGTCGACAGCCCAGGTATGCCAACCAGCATGCCAGAGACCACAGCCGACGAAACGGGCGGTGAACGAGGAAAGGACATTATTTGATGCCGCGTGGGCCGTCGAGAGATAGTGTTGTCGAGCAGCAAGAGTTGCTGTATGCGTTTTGATATATGATATTTGAGGGGCATTCCGTCTTCTGCTCTAAGTCCAATCCACATTGTGCAATCGCTATGAGAAACGTCAGTAAATCTGACTGAGAACACGATCCTCCACATATTAACTTACCCGGAACATGCGGGGATCACTCAACAGCACGAAATCGACACATATTTCCTTACACTCGTGCGTTAAGTCGGACAGATCCGTCGGGGTCAGCTCCCGCGTCGCCGTCACCAGTCCCAAGGATGGCAGCAACTTCAGAGCGTCCACAAGATAACGCAGAGGCACGAGCCGGTCGTCCTTCGTTATTGCATGGTAGCCGACATGCCTGAGAGTCCGCGGGAGAACCACAGCCGCCTCGGGGCGCACCGCAAACAAGACCGTCTCCAGCCTCGCGCAGCCGTCGAATATGGCCTGCGGTGGCAGCGCGCCATCGGGAAGGACGAGCGAGGTGAGATTCTTGAGGATGGATGTGCCCGTGAACGCACCCAGACAGGGTGGAAATTCCCACTCGACCTTGGACATCTCGAGCTTGCGAAGCGCGGACGCGTCCGTGCCCTGTAGCAAGTCTTGTGAGCATTGGGTAGTTCCAATTGATCTTGACGCCTTGCGGTGTTTTTAGTGGCATGGGAGGGTCAGGGAGATCGGACTCGAAGTTGAACGAGTCAAACACATCGAGGCAGCGCAGGCTGGGCCAGAGATAGACATAGGCGGCAACAATTTCAAACTCAATGTTCGTTTCCAGGCACTCGATCTGTAGTTCCAGCGCGCGCAGACGGTCCAGGATGGAGGATAAATGGCTAGTGAGGGTAATAAAGAGGGAGTTCACATTCGGACAGAGCGCGAGCAAGGCGAAGAAATTGTCGGTCGTGGTGATCTTCGAGGGATTTATAACGATGCTGGTGTTGCATACGTACGTCCCGAGGAGGCCGTTTTGTTGCAATACGGGGAGGAGCTGGTTGAGCTTTCGGAGACTTGTGATGGCGTCGCGGGGTGAGATGCACCGGAAGAGAAGCCGCTGGGCGGGAGTCGTCCAAGGCTTGCAGAGGAGGGAGCAGGCGTATAGCGTGTGGCAGTCAACCTCGGCGTGCTGTGAGTTGCGGTAGACCCAGTCGATGATCTCGACGTGGACGTCGTGTGGTAGAGCGACCATTGCAGTGCGCTGCGGAGGCTCAGTTTGACCAAGGTAGAAGTTCTGAGAGTAAAAGACGTACTTCAAGGGCGCAAATGCCTGTACACTGATACTGAGACCTGCATGCTGAGAGCTCAGTGAACGCCGAGCTTGGATGGCGACATGGCAGACGATGAGAGCGCCTCATAGATCTCTTGATTACTGTTATCTATTGGCCAATACTGAGCTAATAGCACTCCCCTTGAGCGTCACTGTCCGCGTCGCGCGACTCGCGTCAAAAGCCACACCTGCTCTTTGAACCACGACCTTCATCACGACCTCCACCTCGCCAACTCCCCTCCAACAATGTCTGAGTACGTGTCGATGTATCAACACCCGCGGGCGACGGACTCATTCAAAGTACAGCGCAGCCAAGTCCGGGGGCACGCCTGCTCCGGAGGTGACCATCGAGAGCGCCATAGACCACGCTAAGCGTGCGTTCGCGCTGCGGAAGTACGAACAAGCAGTGGACCATTACGCCACCGCGCTCGAGCTCATGTGCGTACTCCGAATAATACGCGTCTTTCTTGCGCGACTGATCCACGCGTCGGTCGCGTTCGGGTTGCAGGACGCAGAAGTATGGCGACGACGCGCCTGAGATGGCAGACATGTATCTCTCGTACGGAAAGGCTCTGCTCGAGAACGCCATTGCGCAAAGTTCTGTGCTGGGGAAGGAGCAAGCTGAGGATGGCTTGGCAAAGGACGAACAAGGTGGCATGTCGCGTTCTTTGACGTGTTTTCTGTCCTTGTTGACACTTGGTGGCTTTACAGACGACCAGGCCAAGAGCGGGAAGATACTTTCATTCTCTGGTGATGCGGAAGAGGACGACGATGTTTCCGGTGAAGACGTCGCGGTTGACCTTTTCGCGGAGGCTGCTAGGGCAGTCGAGGAGGCTGGAGGTGGCGACGATGGCGAAGATGGAGAGGGCGAGGACGAAGATGCCGAGCCTGAGGACGACTTCAACGCATCATGGGAGGTGCTCGACCTGGCACGCGCGATATACGAGAAGCAGATGGACGAGGACGACGAAGTTCGCCTCAAGCTCGCAGATACTTATATTGCACTTGGAGACGTGTCCCTTGAGACCGGTGCGTCGTTCTCTTGTCTCCGCTCCCTAGCCCATGCCGACACCCATTTCCAGAGAAATTCGAGCAGGCTATCACGGACTACTCTGCCAGCCTGAAGCTGAAAGCCGACCTCCTCCCACTTTCCTCACGACAGATCGCTGAAGTGCATTACAAGCTGAGCATGGTGCTAGACCTCACATCGGGGCGCCTAGGAGACGCGATCATGCATGCTCAGAGGGCCCTTGAGAGCGTCGAGGCAAGGCTAGCAGAGTTGCAGGCGGGCCTCGACGGTTCTCTGCAGCCCGTGGAGGCGGCCAAGCCGGATGTCAAAGGGAAGGGGAGAGCGCGCCCTCGACTTGTAACAGACGACCTCGTTCAGAACATGAGCAAATCACAGATCGAGGCAGAGGTGAAGGAGCTCAAGGGACTCAAGGAAGATCTTGCCTTGAAAGTAGGTGAAGTCTGACATTGCAGCCCGACCGACAGCTGAGCGTTTTCCCCCAGGTCGATGAGTTGAAAATATCCCCGAATCAGGAGCAAGGTGGCTCGGCTCCGGAGCTCGCTGCCCGTGCGCTCGACCGCGAGCTGAAATCATCCTCGTCCGCGCAGCTGCCCGTCAATGACCTGACAGGGATGGTAAAGAAGAAGAAAAAGGCGGTTCCGGAGGCCAATGGTGCAGAGAAACGCAAGGCAGAGGACGACGGAACGCACACTCCTCCAGAAAAGAAGGCCAAGCTTGAAGAAGCGTCTAGCTCATGATCGCTCCTTTGCTCGCCTTGCATGTCCACTTCCTTTCCGAGATCAGTATGTATCCTTAGCTTGGTTTGCTCCTACTATTCTGCTATCTATACAACGCTACGCTTTCGATACCCATGCATCAAAAGGGCACCGCAGTCGCCTGAATCGGTTCATGTTTATACTTCTTTTTACCCTCTCCGCTGCCGAACTCCCCCACGATGTGCCCACTCGCCCCCTGGCTTCGAAGTACGTACCTATATGTCACGAGCCCCTCCAGACCCACCGGACCCCGCGCGTGTATGCGCCCCGTGCTGATCCCCACCTCCGTGCCGAAGCCATACCTAAACCCGTCAGCGAAGCGCGTGCTGGCGTTTACGAATGTCCCTGCTGAGTCGACCCCTCGTACGAATATGCTCGCGGTGCGCTCGGACTCGGTGACGATGCAATCGGTGTGATGCGACGAGTGCGCGTTGATGTGCAGTATGGCGGCGGCAAGGGAGGGCACGGTAAGGACGGAGAGCGTGAGCGAGAGATGCTCGGTGGTATACGCATGAGGTGGGGCAGGCGCGATGTGGGTTTGGAAGTTGGGTGCGGAGTTGGGAAGGGCAGATGATCGGAGAGCAGAGAGGGAATCGTTGTCGCAGAGTAATTGGACATTCTCGGCAAGAAGAGCTTTTGCCACCTCGGGCCAGATCGTCTCGAGTAGACTGTCGTGTACGAGCAATGTCTCGGCAGCATTGCAGGCCGCAGGGTAGTCGATCTATATTCGGTATAGGCTTTCAGTTGCACACCATTCGCACGAAAGGGCTAACTCACCTTGGAATCAACAATCACCCTAACAGCCTTCTTTGGGTCTGCTGCCTCATCCAGATAGACGGAGCACAGCCCATCGGCATGTCCCATCACTGGTATACGCGTGCTGTTCTGAATACTCCGCACCAGCTCACCGCTACCCCGAGGAATGACCAGATCGATGTATTGGTCCAGCGCAAGCAGGGAAGAGACCTCAGCTCGCGTCTGGATAGTCTGCACGTAGCACTCGGGGATTTTCGTCCGGGATAACGCAGCTTGAATGGCTTTTGAGATAGCTGCCGCGGTGCGCGTCGACTCTTTACCACCTTTCAAAATGGCCGCGTTTCCTGACGATGGCCAATTTAACCAAAGCCATGGGAGAGACATATGGGAGACAGATTGAAAACAGACCTGACTTAACGGCCAAGGCAGCTATATTCACGACAACCTCGGGGCGCGCTTCGAAAATGACGAGCAGGACTCCGATGGGGCATGAAACTCGATAGAGCTCGAGTTGGTCGTCGAGTTCAGACGCATAAGACACCTTGCCAGTGGGATCAGGAAGTTCGGCAACATCGATGACGCCCTGAAGCATGGATTCCCACTTGTCGCCCTTGTTCAAGTCCAAGCGTTTGATGAGGGATGCAGACATACGGCCGGCGTCCACCTCGACCTGCGCTACCTGGGTCAACCTGACGTGAGCTTATACCGATTGAAGACAGGTCGCCAGCCTACCTCCATATCCTCTTTGTTCGCTAGCAATATCTCATCCTTCCTCAGCACTAGTTCTTTCTTGATTTCGTACAGTGCAGCCACGCGCTCCGAGCTCTCGACGAGCTGCGAAGCCTCGAATGCTTGTTTAGCAGCTTTCGCAATCGTAGCCGACGGGTCGTCACTTGAGGCCATCGGAGTAGATGCGTGACCGACGATGCGATCTCCTTGTCGTTCTTGCCGAAGAAAGCTGCGTCTGGAAATTATCGACTAATTGGTCCCACAGGGCTTTCACGTCTTGGACTCAACATCAGATACAGATCATGGAATCTTAGATAGTATACGCACTCGCGCTCGCTGTCGTCAACGGATGGTGGTTGAGAGACAAGTCAGAGGCCGGTCACTGCGGTCATTGCCAGTCGGCGGCGCGTCAGCTCGGCTCAGTCATGATAAGATAAGATCACACAGCTGTAACATGCCGGTGGCACTTTCCATTCAACGCTCGCATCCTTGGGTTCTGTCAACGGTCTCGTCGGCTCTTTGTTCTGATCTTGACTCGCTGCTGGCATCTCTCTGAACCACTGGCTTGACGACTGGCCCCATCCTTGATCCCGTCAGCCATCTTCACAAGCTGACATGGCGTCGGGCACGGACACTGAGAAAGCAAAGACCGGTACCATTGGTCGAGGTACGTCTTCCCGCACTCGTTAATGCGTAGTCGCTCAAAAGGCCTGCAGGTGCAGGGAAACACCAGAGTGAACCAGAGAGCGACTACGGCGAACGTTCTGCGAAGCTCTGGTCGGTTTATGTTGACGAGAGTCAGAAGCAAGACATCGCGCTCGTCGAGTCATGGAAGGGAGACATGGACGGGCTGTTGATCTTCGTGCGTATCGTCTTGCCTTCATGTGTCTCCGGAGTCCGATATCAATGACCTTTCGTCAGGCTGGTCTTTTCTCTGCTGTCGTTACGGCCTTTCTCGTCGAGAGCTTGCATCTCCTGCAGCTTGACACGGGTCAAACATCCGTCCTGCTGCTGCAAAGGATATCGCTTCAGCTTGAAGCAGAGACAAACTCTTCAACGAGCATACCATCCCTTCCTCCTACCGACAACCCTTCCCCCGCCGGCTCTCCTTTGCGCGTCAACATTCTCTGGTCACTTAGTTTGCTCTTCAGTCTCCTCTGCGCACTCTGTGCGACGCTCATACAGCAATGGGCACGCAACTACCAGCAGGCGGTCGATCGGCGGTCGGCGCCTCATCAGCGCGCGCGAATCCGTTCATTCTTGTTCCAAGGCATTGAGCACTCAGGTGCCAAGGCCGTTGTCGATGGCATTCCTACTTTGCTCCATGTCGCCGTATTTCTCTTCATCGCGGGGATGTACGACTTCATCACACCGTCAAACCAATCTGTCGGCCTCCTCACCATCATCGTCCTCGGAGTCTACGGCCTGCTCTATGTGACCATTAGCATCATTCCGATCCGAGCCCTTGATTCGCCGTATCGTACACCGCTGTCGGCTGGTATATGGCGGATCAAGTTGCTGTTCTTCCCATTGCGGTTCAAGGACTTCCGGAACAATCCTGTCGTGGTGGACAGCGGGAACCTCGCACAGGGTCGCGAAATGTATGCCATGCGTGCTGCTGCTGGGAGCAGTGAACGAGATCTCAGGGCTTTGTCGTCCACTCTAGCATCCCTCACAGAGCAAGACGAGTATGAGCCCTTCATAGAAGGTGTTCCAGGGTTCTTACACTCTGAAAGAGTGGTTGACCCACAGTCTATCATGCATGAACTCTTGAAACAGAGCAATCTTGGAGAACACATCACTCAATTGCTGGATAGCTGTGTGGATCCAGTTGCTATTCCAGAGGGTCCAAGAAGAAAGAGAGCTCTTGCTACATTCAAAGCCCTTACCACCTTGACAGAGGGTTGGAGTAAAAATGAATACTGGACAATGTGCTTTAGCCCTTCAATGGCCAGTGCTTTGATTAGCTTGGAGAGGGCCACAGATCCTGTGATTGCCATGCATGCACACTGTACAAAGACCACAGTGATTTGGAAATTATTCAATGACTATGAGCACTTGGCCTCATATGCAAGGCAAAAGATATCAATGATAGAACCAAAACTACAGTACATCTCACAAGGCCAGCTATCTCATAGGAGACATACTGGGAGGGTTTATGCCAATAGGCCTGCAGAGCCAGAGGAGATCATCAATCACTTTAGAGACATCAGAACAAATGATGTTTTAGCTCCTTGGCTTGCTTCCATGCATCAGACTTTTCTGAAGGTTGGACCTCAGGCTGCATCACAGTCTCAAGAGATGGACAATGCTTATCTGATGGTAATGACCCAGACGTGGAACACACATTATGGCACAATTACTTGGAATGTATTGACACAAGAGAATTTGCTTGATGAAATCAACACAGGACAATTGACTCTACTTGAATCAGTACATGCCTTCCTTAGGTTACACTCTCAAAGCCTGAACCAAGTCATTGACCTTGAGGGACATGCATATAGTGTTGGATATCTCAGAAGAGTCTCTGAGTGTTTTGACCAATGGAGCAGCTCAATTGTTTCTCAATTGATTGTTCAGATTGTAAGATCTGGTCATGTTGGCAATATGATCCAGCTGGCAGCTGCAGCAGTGAATTACCTGAAGCTCAGTGCTCCAGAGCAAGAACATGTTTTGAGGACACTTGCTTCCATTCAAAGAACTATATCAGCATCCAAATTTGCACTTGATCAGAGAGCTCAGGCAAATTTGCTTGTATTTCTCCTTTTCTTGAAGAACAGACATACATCTGCTCTGCAGGACAGAAGGCTGAATCCAGCAAAAGCTCCAACAACAAAGTTCATAAAAAATGTGGCAGAGATATTTATACCCATGATTGTTCAAGTGTTAACCACTCTGGAGTTTTGGAATGAAGCTCGAGCACTTCTCAGAGATTACTGGGGAAACTGTGAAGAAGATATGGCAGAAATTGCAGTACAGGCAGTGGCAAGAATTGATGACAAGATCAGGGCACAAACTGCAGCATCTCAGCTTCAAGCTGGCTCCACTACTAGCCTTAACCAACTGCAATTGGGAGCTGACTCCAATGCAAGCCTTTCAAGACAAGCCAATGACACCGCTCGCCAAGTGTACACTGCCACTCGGCCTGCGGCTGGTGCTTCTACATCAAGTTTGGTCAGATATGCTGCAGAGAACTTGCAAAGACAGCAAGCATCTGCTCAAACAACACCAAGTTCTCATTTGTTAAGGTAAGGTCTTAGTTCATTTCAGCAAATTTACCCAAACTGAGATGTCTTTGTATCATAAGCAATCCAGTGCTACCACCAGGCTCAGCTCCTGCAACTATGAGACATATTGTTTCTGAGGATTTACCACCACCCTCCTACTCAAGTGTCCCTTCTACTAGGGCCGCACTCTTTGAGACTGTCCAGCTTCCTCGAGCACATACATTCTCAGAGCAGACACAATGGCAGACAGAGCAAATTTCCATACATCGCCCTGCTCTTTCATCCCCTGGGTATCAAAGTGCAAGACACTCAGACAGTGCTATGCTGCCTATGCATTCATCACCACATCGTCCTGCATTGTCATCAGATGGAGCCGAGCTTCATATAAGATCAGCTCAGCATCCTGTCGCATTTTCATCGAGGCCCGAGAGGGGCCCGGATTCAGCCAGTACAAGCTCTGACCATGCAGCATCGTCCCTGGTACTTGCTACATTGACGAAGACGCAATCTGGCCCTTCTGTGGCCCACTCAGTGCAGCCGGAACAAACCTATGCGCCCTTGACAAAAACCCGGTCAGGGCCATCTACATTTCCGTCAGCATCACAAACTTGGCAAGATCTTGCCGAGCGTTCAAGAGTAACGGCAATGGAGATAATACCACAAATGGCAGTCAGCAGAAGAGCACACCGGCTGCATGAGCGATCACCATTAGCATCACAGCTGACACCCGACTCAGACTCAAACTCCCTGAACATACCATCGCCTCCATTGAGTCCTCGTACGCCTGAGCTCGTAGTTCCTGAGGAGCCATCCCAGCAACCAGGTGTTCCTCGGGCAACTGAAGCAACCCAGACTGGAGGAGTTCTTGGTGTGGTGCTGGGGCCAAAGGGACCGCGTCGACAAAGGCGCAGCCGGAAGCAAGTTCTTCGCGTTGTCAACAAGGATCCCAGTGACGAAGATGGCGTAGACATCCGAGCGCCAACACCACGAGCGGTCATCAGGATAGCACCTCCTTCACCAGTGGACGGAGACACGACCATTCTGTCGTCATCGAGCTCGCACCCGACGTTCATAACGTCCATACCGTCCTCAAGTTCCGCATTATCGTCTGTCAGTGTCTCGTCCGCCGAATCGCCGCCGTCGAGCCTACCGCACGAGAAGAGAACTCGGTCGTCAAGCTCCAAGACAAGCAGTAGTCGGAGCAATTCTGGAAACGGAGTGGAGTACGTGGCTCCAGCGATTGATGAAGGCTCTGCATGGCTAGCCCATTACGGGGAGCACATATTTCAGGATACGACGATGCTCGGGTTGGGCTTGTCGGCCAGCCCCGCGCCTCTTGCTCATATCGACGACGTCGCGCTTCCTCGGTCACTGATCCGGGGTCCTGAGCCCAGCAAGCCCGCGACGCCCCCGCTGGGCACAAGTTCTCCTGCTCGACGCCTAAGTCCGGATGCTTTCCTCGGACCGTCTGGAAGGCGCAAAAGCTCGGTGTCGATGCTCTCGGCGATCCCCGAGTACTCGGAACCACCGTCGTCAATCATCCCCAGTTCGCCGGTCGGAGAACTGTCGGAGGATGAGGGTCAGATACGCAATCGGGATGAAGGCGGCCCGTCGAGCGAAGGAGAAGACGGGGGCGAGACCACAAGGCATATGCGAGCGAGTTCGGGAACGGAGCGAAGTGTGCAGCACGAGACGGAGAGTAGCGAAGGAACGCGGAGGACGAAGAGTGAAGGATAATATAGGAGCCGCATGTGCTTGTATCGGACAGCAGCGTTTGTCAAGTGTTCAAAGCAGGATCAAAATGAACCCTAGGCATGAGAGAAAGATGGTGAGCGCGTGCCGAGAACATTTACAAATGTAGCACACACCGATCTGTCAGCTGTAGGCGGTGTGCTGCAGTGAGCAGGTGGCAGAAGTAAGTCTATATGTCCAAGCAACGTCTGCTTCAAGAGCCAAAAGCACTCTATATGTGTCGGACTGATTCCGAAAAGCTCGATTGAAACGAAACCCGTGATTATAGCCGTGCTGTATGCCGCCAATTCTCTTCAACGAAAGAGCGTGGGCATGAACCGCGCGGCCTGAGCTTGTACAGCAAAGTTCCCTGTCGCCTGGATGACCCCAGCAGTGCCCTGCAGCTGCTTCGACTGTGCCTGAATAGTAGCGGCAACGCTCTGTACGTCCTGGGACCACTCCTGCGGCACGTTCCACTTCGCCGACCCATTGCCGAAGACAGCGTAATACTGACCTGCGACATACGGATTCAGCGCGAGGTACTGTACAGATCAGGATCAGCTAATCCGCCGACGTGCCGCCGATTTAATAGATTGCACACCGAGATACCATTGCGCTGCCCCAGGCCGTCCGCCAACAGCGCGTCGACTTCGGGATACTTATCGTCCAAGTTATACGCCATGCGACCATCGCCATAGAGCACAACGTATGTGCCGGCCACGCCGAGCGCGACGACCCCTGGCGACGTCTTCTTGATGCGCATAAGTATGTCGGTCTCGAGATCCTCGGGGAGTTTCTGCCAGCTGAAACCATTCGGCGAGATGGCGAAGTAGCTGGCGTTGGGGCCGAAGGTTGTATGCGAGGTCCTGCCGCCCTCCTTGCCGATCGTTTCGACATACGTGCGGAGCTTTGCATAAGACGATCCGAGTTGTTCATCTGCAAGTCTGGGTTGAGCACGAGAAAGCGTAATAGATGCAGACACGCACCCTCATACGCGTCTACATCTCTGCTAGTGCGCCAGAACATGGTGTATGTCCCAGGTTCCATTCCAAGAGCGACATCGTATGGATACTTCATGGCGTATGGATGCCCCGGATCCGTCAGGATCTCCTTAAGAGGCTCGGGCAGGGGGTGGTCGCTCCTACACCGTGTTCGATACAAATGATCCGCGAGGTCCGCACAGACAACGCACCATGCCCAATTGGACTCGGTCTTGAGGAAATACGAGCCATTAGGGCCAAACGAGAATTGGTTTGCCATGGTGGAGAGGAGGGCGATGGTGGAGAGGAGGGCGATGGTGGAGAGGAGGGCGATGGTGGAGAGGAGGGCGATGGTGGAGAGGCTGTATCTTTAACGGTACCAGGATGGCCATGTGGGCGTGACAGCCGAAGCCTCGCCGAAGCTGGATCAAGACAGTTAGGCCCTAGACTCCTCTGAGAGTTACACTCACAGCTCTAAGGCGCCCTAGGATCATTAAATGACATCGCCAAGGAAGAAAGAGACCGGCGCCGAGCAGAGAGAGGCAGAGAGTCAGCGAAAGCTTTTGGCAAGTGAGCGAGTGGCAGCGAGTGGCGCGCTTCGGCGGAGTATGGGCGGAGTGCGAAAATCAGCGCATGACTGATGATGACACCACACCCTTCGTTATCGATTTGCACGACGACGACGACGACGACAAAGACGAGCACACACGCTTGACAAACGACTGACAACGATGCCGACGAGAGCATCGACGGCGGCGGCGGCGGTAGCCGCTGCAGCTGCAGCACCCTCAACGCCCGTGAAGACTGAAACGGCTGCGCCGGTATCCACGCGTACGACCCGTTCCCGCGCAGCCGCCGCCGCCGTGCCCGCTGCTGGCAAGGAGAATGGGAACGCGGTGTCATTGAACAAGGGGAAGGGGCAGGGGGCTCCCAAGCGCGCTCCGAAGAATGGCAAGGCGAAGAAAGAGAAAGAGGAGCAGCAGTACTGCCTGTGCCGGGGCTCGGACGATGGCACGCCGATGGTACAGTGTTCGCAATGCGATGACTGGTATGTCTGCTGCGCTGGTATTCGTTATAGGATGCTCATGTCACCGTGTCGTGTAGGTATCACTTTCGCTGCGTAGCGGTCTCCGATGACGAGGCCGGCGAAATTGGTGAGTTTGCTGCGGACCCACGCCACAGCCTCCTCGGTCACTAACTCTGTTCACCACAGTGACATACGTTTGCCCACCTTGTCACGAGAAGACTGGCCGACAGACCGTAAGTAAGTACCTGATGCCCTCCCATACCTTCAGACTCCCTTTGCGCTGCCGTGGTTATTTTGTACAATTTCTATCCTGTAACGACGCCGGTGCTCGCAACAACGTCGTTCTGAGCTGCATACTGTTCTGTTCGTTGGCCGCGCATGCGCTCGAGCGCCTCTGAGTGATCACTTGTGCGCCAGTCCGCCGACGACTTCTCGATCTCCCGCGAGAAGTTGTTATAAGCCGGCAGACGAGCCCAACCGTGTTGCAGCGCGGGTTACTACGATACGAGCGGTTACCGTTTGCTACACCGTTTGCTACGATGACGGCTTTCAATTGTTTTGCACCGTCCCCATGCGAGTGCCCCACGCTAACTTTCGTGTGTTTGCTAGTGGATTGGGAGGGCCCCGAGGCCCTCGAAGAGACAACGCAAACCGAGCCGAAGTCAACGCGACCGACTTCACGTAGGCTTCCGAGGCCATCAAAACCAGCGCGGGCGGAGGAATCGGAAGAGTCAGAGGCGGAGCAAAAGCCAGTCCCCGCAGAGGTGTCGGAGTCCAGTGACGACGCGAGCGAGGACGAGTACGTCGACGAGGATGGGGGAGGAAAATCTGCAGCAGGCAAGGTGCGTTGCAATATTGATTGCCAGACGTTCATAGCGCTGAACACCCCTTGCAGCGTTCTAGGCGAAAAGTGGCCGCCTCGTCAGACTCAGAGCCGGATAACGAGTCGACGAACAAGGCGTCAACAAGTAAGAATGCCCAGGGCCGCCGCGCAAGCGTTGCGTCGGCGAAATCCACATCCCCCACACCGACTCACCTGAAGCGCAAGCAGTCGACTGCCGCGCAGTCTACCCCTCCTGTCAAGCGGAAGAAGTCTGAAGCCGGTTCCAGCGCTGCGGATGATGCCACCCGCAAGTATTGCCTTACGAAGCTGACCGAGTTGTTCTCTGGGATCTTCAACAAGTATCCGTTTGTCGATGTCGAGGGAGATGGCGAGCCCGTAGAAAAGGCGCCGGAAGATCTGTCTGACGACGAGAAGGTGTCCATTGCGAACAAAGCAAGTGCATTTTCTGTGGCGCTCGAACAGTGCATGTACGAGTCGTACTCGGAGCCAGACAAGCAGGGCAAGCCGAATGCGGGCGGAAAGTACAAGTAAGCCATTTCGTATTCTGCACGCAGCGAACCGAGACTGACATATATTACACTCTCAGGGAACGCTTCCGCATGATCACGTTCAACTTACAGCAAGCCGACCGCATCGCGCTCCACAAGCACATCACATCTGGCAAAGTCACACCCGCGCAAATATCTGTTATGTCGTCGACGGACCTTGCCTCCGAGGACCGCCAACAAGCCATCAAGCTGGCTGAACAGGAAGCCCTGGAGCACTCGATTTTGCAGAAGGCCACCGTTCCGCGCGCGAAGATCACGCACAAGGGACTGCAAGACATCGAAGACGTCAATGAAGAGCTGACGAAACAGCGTGAGCGCGAAATTGCCCGCGAGAACGAGGAGGAAGAGCGTGAACGCCGTGAGCGTGAGCGACTGCTTCGCATCAGGCCTGTTACTCAAGGCTCGATGCCCCCGGAGTCGCCCATCACGCCCCATACGCCATCGACTTGGGGCGCGCCGCCACCTGTCCCTGGGTCTGCCGGTATGCCTGGCGGTTCACGTCCGCCCACCAACCCACTCTTCATCCCATCGGTGTCCGATTTCTCGCAAAATATAGAGCACGAACTGAACTTGGGCGACTTCATTCACATGGACGACGAGCCACCCAGCGACGAGCTTCTCACGCCGGACCTCATGCGCACGCCCGCTGCCGTCGAAGCATCCGACCCCATGCACACGGATAAGCAGACCAAGTCGACACTCGTACCCACACCTGTGCAGACGACGGGTATCTCGCCGTTCGCCGCGAGCAAGCCAGACATGCCGCCGCGCGCGTCCTTTGATCTCAACGCGCTGTGGACGGCGCAGGAGGACGGTGCAGTGGATGAAGACAAACCCGTCGAGCACCCACCGACCACGCACGAGCAGGACACGCACGTACCGATGAATGTAGATGTCGCCGCAGACGTCGACGTCGATGTGCGATTGCAGGGGGTTGCAGAGGCTGGAGACGATCTCGACTTCGATATGTTTTTGGGCGACAACGAAGACAAGCCAACGGCTCCGGAGGCAGCGCAGGTGAGCCCTGAGGAGTTATTCGAGAATCTACCGCGCGTTTGGTCGGGCATCGTGAGTTGTTCTACTATTGTTATTGTCATTTACTTACATCCGTCACAACTAGGTGAGCATGCCCATCGACTCAGGTACGCCTCAAGAAATCCGTGTCGATGCGCGACCAGTGGGAGGACGCTCATTGGAACCCAACTCCGTACTGTGGCAAACCTTATTCCCTGTCGATCATCTCCGCATAGATGGTCGTGTTCCCGTTCCCGCCTCCTCCCAGTACCTCCTGCAGTCGCGCATGAACTCCACAAAAGAGCTTGTTGCCGTGGTATTCAGTACGGACACAGAGGCAGACCAAACCGCCCTCAGAAGCCTGTCAGACTATCTGCTTGCGAAAGAGTGCGTGTTGCATGACTTGATCTTTGTACTTCGATCTCTTACTCATGCGTTGCCTACACAGGCGACATGGTCTTATCTTTCCTTGGGGAAACCGAGGTCGAGACTGGGGAAAAGAGCTGTATGTTATCCCGCTGCTTCAGGCACACACTATCCCAGACTACATCGACATTCTGGATGACCTTAAAATCCCCAAGGATCGAAAGAAGGACTACCTCGTAGGCATCTGGGTGCTGCAAAGGGGCAAGCTGGCTCCATTGCCTGCACGACGGCCGCAACCGCAACTGCAAGCGCAACCACAGCCCCACCCGCAGCCTCTTCCCACCCCGCAGTTCCCCTCCTTCAGCCCGCCAAATGCACAGCTAGGATTCGCGCCTACACCTCTGCCCGCCAACCTGACACAATTCCTAGCATCCCAATCGCTCGCCGTGCCTAGCATTTCGCAGCCTTCCATGCCCATCATATCACCATCCTTGGCTGCTAGCGTCGCTAGCCTATCGCAAGAGCAGCAAGGCCAGCTGCACTCTGCCCTATCTTCACTCCAGACACCCGCCTTCCCCGCCGCAAATCCTGCACCTGCTAACACAGCAGCGTCTGCTCCGACGTCAGCGATCTTATCGGGCCTCCTGCAGTCCATTCTTGTGCAGGCGGGTGTCGCACCGACCGCTCATGTCGCACCGACCGCTCATGTCCCCCCGCCTGCTGCGTCCTGGCCGCCACCCCCGCACGCTTTCCCCAGCGCACAATCGCCCCACCACGCGCTGCCCATTCCCCATCCTCAGCCCCCCCCACCGCCGCCGGTCCACCACGAGCGCTATCCTCCGTACGACCGCCACGACGTAGCACCGCACCGCGGCGGGCGGCAATGGGATGACCGTGATGACCGTGAGCGCGGACGCGGACGGCGTGGTGGCCGCGCACGGGGGAGAGGATCTTATGATGACCACGATCGCGATCTCCGGCCGATAGATTCCGGGTGGGCGTCGAGGCGTGGTGGGCGAGGGCGCGGAGGCCCACCAGGGCCGTCCGAGCGGTATGATAGGAGAGGGCCGTACTGAGGTCGACGGACTATACATAGCATATATTTTGTCTTCGTATTCGTTTTACTTCACTTCAGCTGGAAGGGCTGTCTACTAATAACGTATACGTCAAGTATATGATCTCGGTTGATTGTAGTATTCAAAGCGACGCGGGAATTTGGTTCTTGGTTCGTTTCATGCGCAGCCTGTGGAGTCACTAGTACTCTGTTTGCTCAGCATGTGTACCAATATTGTAAAGTAGATGGCACAAAGTGGCGGAAAATATGGCTCGAAATTGCAACGAAATTGGATCGACGCATTCGGACGAACTCTCGCGGCGACTGCGCCCGAACTGGCACTGCCCATCGTTCAGCATAGACCCAGCCACTCCCTCTTCAGGGCATCATCTTCCAGGGCGTCACACTCGGAGACCAAGAATATTGACCACATATAGCCGTCTCCCAGCAATATCCACCAAAGTCGGAGGCGACCATGTCCTTCGTACAGCGCTCCCCTACTGTACCGACAGAGCTCATCAGCATGATCTTTGCTGAAGCTTTGCCTCGTGATCTGCGCCTGGTGAGGGCTGCCAGCAGGGCTTTCAATGTCCTTGCCACGCCGGGCGCGTTTCGCCAGGTGCATTTCACCAATACCCGACCGAGCCTGGTACGGCTACGTAGTCTCCTGCGTGTTCCATACATCCGCGGTCATATCAAGGAGATCATTTATACGGACCTACTGGAAATCGAACGAGTAGATCGTCCAGAACCTGAAGGTGCGTGCTACCCACTTCCGCCTTCAATTGGCAAGTGATAACCAACGTGGCGGCGTGCCATGTAACAGGCGAAAGCGAATGCGACACAGACATGCGGAGGCGCTTGTATCGCGCATTCGTCGATGCCCCGCTCCCAGCGCTGCGAGCCTTCATCTTAACCTTTCCTTCAACCCGCGATAGGAATCACCACGACCAGTGGTACCCGGGCAACGAATTACAATGGCAATGGGACATGCTTGACGTCGTTTCCGACTTGGCGCCCCTCCACACCCTGACCATCAACAATCTCCCCACGATCTCACACAGACTATACGGTCGCCCAGCTTTCCAGGCGCTCCTGCGGTCCGTTCGTATCCTCCGCGTCACGACCTTGCGCAACCATGATGTGTCCTCCTGGCGCTCCTTTTGGTCGATCTCCTTGCAGCAACACTTCCTGCGGCCCCTGTCCGCCGCGAATACGCTCACCTCACTCACTCTACACTACTACAACTACGTAGACTTCGACATGCGGGGTCCGATGTTTTCCTGGCGGGAAATGTTCATACCACAGCTCTCGGTGCTGTCTTTGCGTTACATGCCATTCGACGCCCATCTTCAAGGCAGAAGCCACCTGGAGGATTGCATTGTGCGCCACGGGAAGACACTCCGTACGCTGGAGTTGCTTCACTGTACGATCATAACACACGAGACGGACGAGGACGAATACGCTGCACCAGGGGTCCGCGGCCGGCGCTGGGTGGACGTGTGGCGGCGGTTCGAGGCCAACTTGGTCAAGTTGACCGAGCTTTGCGCGATAGGAATCGAACGGAAGGCGTACGTCAACGAGGATGGACAAGGATTGCGCTTCGAAAGGTGGACGTCGGCGATATGGTACACCAGAGCCTCGCATCACGGCGAGCATCTGCGCATGTCGTTCAATCGACGCGAAGATACGGAGGCTCTACAGTCTCTGAAGGATCTGATTGACTCGAGGGCCCGCGGTCTGAACTTGTAGAGTGGGTACAGTCGTGAAATAAACGCGTAATCACTTACAGGATGTCGCGCCACGCATGCATCAGGAAAGTGCCATAATGGCGCCCGTTGGATGGTTGATTTGCAAGAGCGCAACCGCAACGGTACAGGCGAAGGTCGAAGATAATAAGTATTGTAAATCCCGCAGGGCATTGAACGCAGTCCAAACTCCTCTCCTCTCCCGAGTCGACTCGCAGAGCCCGCGACGCTACTATGTCCTGAAAATCGTAACCATTGACTGGGGTGACACCGATGGAATCTGAAAAACATGCCAACAGTCAGAGGTGTGATGTAGGAGGATGCGGATGATGCTCACGATCATGCTTGGGGTAGCGGCCATTGTCGCCAGCATTCAGGCAACGATGCAGCCTATGCCGGTACCGCCGCCTCCGCCTTCAGCGTCGACGGGGATGGTAGGCTCGGTAGCGGCAGGAGCGGCGTTAATGGGGGTAGTGAAGAAGGAATCCATTGAGTTCGTTGAAAGATCTTTGTGTGAAGAGCTTGGGTTGTCTGCTCGTCATTCGAGGGTTCTTATACTCGACGACGGGTATACTCTCCGCCATGGTGCGACACGGAGGGGAGAAAGCCCGACGACGTGTTTTGTGCGATGGGTGGGTGAGACCATCATTACAAGAGTCGGCATCGGGATAGGAGGTCACCTGGGCATGAGCCACAAGGTCAATAGAGTGCCGCTGTCAGTTCTAGACTCAGGACGTCGGAGAGTTGTGTTGCAGAACCCGAGACATGACAAGGAAATGCGCCGCTATGATCTGACACACTACAACTTGTAGTAGTGAATCCGATGTCATGTGGAAAAGGAGATGAGATGGAACACGGGCATCCGATTACGATCTTCAATCTTGTTAGTCCATAGCGCCCGAGGACCGACTCGAGCCCTCCGCCGATGCGTTGCGTCGCTTCTAGGTGAATGATTATATGCTTTTATTAAATGTGCGAAGACATGGTTGCGAGAGAGAGAAAAAAAAAACTGTTATCCACTGGGAGAAAGAGAATGCGCGATACAGCGTACACAGACTAGAGACGCTGTGTCGGGCCCTGAGACAGCGCCCCCAATCAGTGCACCACTAGGTCGAGAGAAAAAAAGAAAAAAAGGGGGTAAACAATCACAATGAAGTCGAAGACAAAGCCGAGACCAAGACATGACCGTGTACCGTGCCGTGCTACCATGACCATTCATTACCGTGTGCGTGAGCATGTTTAAGGTGACAAGGACCTAAGGCGAGCGTGCCTTGTTCTTCTTCTCCGCGAGACGCGGCGACGACCGCCTGGAGCGCGGCGACGCGGGCGGGGAGGGAGTTGTGCGCCGGCGGCGCGCTGGGCGTTCCTCATCGCCCTCGGGAGCCTGCGCAGGCTCAGCAAGCGCCTCGTCATCAGCAGGTGCCTCTTCGGCGGGAGCCTCATCGGCATCCTCGTCGCGCGCACGCTTCTTGCCCTTGCTGTTGATGGAGGATGCGGGCGATGGCGAGCGCGACCGATCGCTCGCGGCCGCAGCGACCGACGATGGCCCCGCTTCTTGAGCAGGGGTTGTGGATGCCGCAGGCGTGGCGGCTGCGGGCGCGTCCTTTGCGTTGGGCGCGACGGCTTCCTCTTCGTAGCCGGGGAAGCCGGCAGCGGCCTTGGCGGCGCGCAGAATGGGGCCCTCGGGCCCTCGATGGCGGCCCCAGCCGGGGGGCGGGACGGAGGTGGTCATCAATCGTCCGTCTACTGTCGGGACGAAAAATACAGCATTGCGCTGGTGGAGGCGCCGCAGCTCGCGCTGACGGGGGGTCCCGTGAATCCACGGGACGTGGGGTATGGGCACCCTGCTAGTGCTGGAGCGATAAGTTAGTGTTTGCGATAGGAGATAAGATTGGTATTACGGACTTCGCGGTGGGGGCGGGCGCTGGCGTGGGTGCGGCCTGGGGTGCGACCTGGGGTGCGACCTGGGGTGCGACCTGGGGTGCGACCTGGGGTGCCGCCTGGGGTGCCGCAGCGGGCTCGGGAGCACTGAAATGAAAGGTGTCAGGAACGGTGGTCAAGGAGGAAAGGGTAGGAAAAACTGACGTGCTCCCCTGAAGTTCAGCGGGGTGCGCAGTTGCACCGCTCTCAGCGTATCCGATAGCGGCCATCATGCTCCGGTGCAGATCAAGCATGAACTGCGCTTGCTGTTCGAAAGCAGCTCGAAGGACTGGATCCATATCGGAGGAGAATACGGGGAGCCTGGGAGCCTCCCAAGGAGGTGTCAAACCCATCGCTACTACTAGATCTGAGCAAGGTAGGGATGCGAGGTGGTAGGAGAGTGCTGAAGGAGCGCAGTGATGTCGAGTACCCCAAGAGTCCCTACCTTTTATATACACTCGAGGAGAAGCTTGACCAGAGCCACTGGATAGGCAAAGCGGGAGGGGTGTGTAAGCGCATGACGAACGGATGCACGCTTTGACGGCGGGAGAGCATGGACCACCGGTGGCGATGGCTTTGCTGAACGCTTTGCAGTCGACTAACAAGGATAGAGACTCTTCAGAGCGGGAGACTCAGTCGCGCTTTGCTATTTCAGAAGGACGGCGTGGAAAGTCCCGCTTGCGACTTGGGTTGCTACTGCTCCTGCCAGCCTGTGTCGAGCCGCTGGATGGGTGTTGGTGACAATGGTAGTAGCCGATGGAGATTGGAACAAAGCCGCTGAGTCAGCTTTGCACTGTACAGCCACTGGAGCAGCCTCAGCCACCGTGACGCCGCGTCCACCGGACCACACGCTCAACCACTAGTAAGTACTGCCCGCTGCTTGACTCACGCAGACATCGTATGTGACGCAGCTCTGAAGGTGTGATGCAGCTCGAACTGACTAGAAGCCAATCCTAAGGCCTGACTGACATTTTTCTCTTATACAGATCTGAAGAACCACCCTCTGAGTCAACTTTTGAGTCGTCTCTTCAACGATAGCCTCAAAGATACTCTCGAGGTGTTCCGGGACGTGGGAGGACGCGCAGAATCTGTGACACGCTTGAAAATATCCCTTTTGCTACGCTTGTCTCGGTATGTCCTCACGCAGTTGACGCGAACGTACTACATCAGTGACCTGTATGTAGGCGCTTGCCGGAAATGGAGACGCCCCAACCACAAATACTGGGACCTCTCCGCTTGCCGCAGAATGCTATCCCTGTTATTGACGCGGACGAAGAGGTTTTTCTGCTTTACACGCGCCTGGCCGCACTGAAGCCGGCCGATGCCGACGATTCTGGACATTTTCGTGGACTCGGCTTCCTGGACTCGAACGAGGATAGTATAACCGTCACAGTGGAACTCGAGCCGCCGCGGGATTTACAGCTTTCTCAGCTGCTAGCAAAGGGCACCGGGCGGAGCAAGCGCCGAAACGCCAAAGGGTCATCGAAAGCGAAAGATTCGGCAGTATCGCTCGAGTTCGAGCTGTTCCAGGACAAGACGGCTCTGCGTAGTCGCAGCGGGGACACGGGTAGCGTCCTTTGGAGGGCAAGGTGCGGCCTCACTTATGATCATGCATCCGCAGCCGATGACATTTAGGTAGCATAGACTTCTTGAAACTTGTCCTTGGGCAGCATCACTTTCCCGACCCGGACGCGCTGTTAGACAGTACGACGCTCTCGCAGTCACACACTCTAGAGCTTGGGAAAGTCTATGTCTGGTCCATTGTTCCGGTGAACTGACGTCTGTACAGTGCAGGGACCGGCTTGCTTGCCGTTGCGCTCGGCCCACTCGTCCGCCGATACACCGCCACTGATATCCCTGCACTCGTCCCCCTCCTGCACAAGAACCTCTCACACGCCAGGTCCCACCCAGAAACCACCGCGACCGCACTTGACTGGGCGCACCCGCCCGTACGCCAGCTCCCCGCCGCGGTGCTCGCGGACCCGGCCGACCTGCTCCTCGTCGTCGACTGCATCTACCACCCGGCGCTCGTGCCCCCACTGCTCGACACGATCAGTGCGCTTGTGGTGCCGCGCCGCACGGCAGTGCTCGTCGTGTCAGAGCTGCGCGCGGAGGACGTCGTGCGCATATTTCTGGAGGGTTGGCTCGCGCGGGCAGGTGAGGTGTGGCGGATCTGGAGCGTGGGCGGCGATGGTAAGGGCGCACTGTTGGGCGCAAGGTATGCGGTGTGGGTTGGGTGGAGAGAGTCATGAATGGGTGAGCTCGAGGTGTTGATAAAAGTACACCCACCTTGTTAACCTGATTAGATAGTCGCACTCCGACCAAAGAGAGCGAACTCACCAGTTTGCGTATGCGACGGACGATGATATTTTTCATGATCTAATCCAATGTGGATGTAGCAGCTGGCGTTGGAACGCCCGATAAACTTGTCACTTGATACCGGACTCGGAGGTAAGACTGAGCGGAGAAGATCATAGGTCGGGAGAATAGTCGACTTATCGCGGTCACAGAGTTCAACGGTGGACACACAAAGTCAACTACAACTTGGAAGGGACCAAGCCCTTAGGCTCAGATTTCGTACATTTTATCAAAGTAACTCTCTACGCCGGTGACGTCGCCGCTAACAAGAGCACCCACGAAGCCGTCAGGACGTACAATCACCAGGTCCTTCGTCCCCGCGCCTGACGGTACTCCATATCCAACACAAGCATGATGGTCATGATCATGTACGGCGAGGTCTGCACCCGGCACGTCCACCATACGGGCAGTTGATGAGGGGTATATGACGACGGAGTATATTCTTCCGACGGGATAACGAGCGATGATGTCCAGCGCAGGCCCGGCGTCTTCGGCTTGGTCGATGAATATCAGCACAGTGTGATATGCCACCTTGTATACGTCGAAGAGCCTGAAAATGTCCCCAGTGCGAATGTTGACGAGGCCCGGGGCATCGGGAGCACGGTCCCCAGCACGTATGGAGGACACGATGTCACTCCCGTATGTATTGGTGGGCTCCTCGCCCTCCCCTGAGTGCCGCTGGTCAAGCACGAGGGAGCTCCAACGATAGTGAACGCCGAGCATTAGCAGGGCATCATGGCGCAGCCACGGGTTGGCCGTGCTTTTGCGGTTGGCGTCCAATGTGTTTTTCAGCAGCGCGGTGGAGTGGTATAGCATGTCCTTGATGACAGGGAGCCGTTCTTCGGCGTAGGTCTCAAGTAAGGACGGTTTCGCAAGATTGTTGGATACGAGGGCAAGCTTCCATCCCAGATTGACCTGCTAGTCCAAAATGTCCATCAGAGCTAATATTAAATATGAGCTGTGTCACGAAACGTACGGCATCCATGATGCTGGAGTTCATTCCCTGGGCACCGGTAGGACTGTGGACGTGGGCAGCATCTGGAGAACAAAGCCTTAGCACGGAAGAGTATCGCAACAATAACGGTGTTCTGACCCCCTGCTATGAAAACGCGCTCCTTTTGCAAAGCCTCTGCCATCCTGGTGTTCGCCCTATGAATCTCACCTGTAAGTGTTTCGCCAGAGCAGAGGCTGTGGCGCCACGCTTACTTCCAGTCTGCGAGAAACTCGATCTTGCCGATCTCAAGATTAGGGTCCTTCGTCACTTCTCGCACGAAATGGCGGTAATATTGAAAGTCCTGGGCCGCCTTGGTTCGGTCTAGCGTTGCTCCGGTAGCAATGAGGGAGAAGATATTATCGCTCTTGCGCTCTGTCGGCCGAAGTGTGACGCTGTCAACGACAATGTTAGTTCGTGAAGACACATAACTGTAAAATGTTGGACAAACTTATCGTTGGGAGGCATGCCCCATGTGTGCCAATACTTATCATAGTCAGAGCTCCAGATATTGCTAGTCGCCACGCGGGAGAATCGGGCACTTACTGCGTTGTCTAGCCCTTTGACTTCCATGTCTCCGAACAGAAAACCCTTGGATTGCAAGGTCTCTCCTAACATCGATAATCCCAGCAGCTTTCTCACCACACCTGCGAGCAGTGTCTCTCAGAAGCATCATTGCAATGACCGACAGACAACACACCTCGAGCACCATCGGCACCGACGACATATTGAGCTTGCAGAGTTTCCTCTACCGCCAAGTCACCCTGCCCTCTGGTTACCTTGACGGTTACACCGGCTGCATCCTGATCGAGCGATGTCAATCTGACTCCCAGTTCGACATCTACATTGAATTTCTTCAAGCTCTTGCGCAGAATACCACACGCCGCTGCCTGGCCTAAGAACACCACTCCCGGCTCCGAAGAAGGGTCATGTGAGCCAGAAGCTATGGAAGGAGCTTTCACGCTCACCTCTGGGACTGCGGGTGAGGGAAGTCTAGGTGTGAACATCGGAAACACGGTGGCGCCGCCATCTTCGTCGTACTGCTTCATTGGCGGCGCCATGAAACCTACACGGTTGACGTCGTCAAGCACCCCAAGAAACTGATACAGATCAAGTGTCCGTGGCTACAAACCGTTGGACGTTCAGGGTATGAGACCGGCAAAACAAACGACGAACCATGATCGAGGACCCGCGCTGGCCGTTCGGGAAATGGGGTAGCTTCTCAATCACCCGCACTGGGACTCCATTTTGTGCGAGTGTTAGTGCACAGACTAGACCGGTAGGTCCCGCACCGACCTTAAGTACGACGCAGCTGATGAGCAGAAGACGACTTGGTACGGAAGATATACGCACTATGAGGACGGAATTAAGAGGCATGCTAAGCAACTCTTCGGCCTCTTTGAGATCTTTATATAAAGGTTGTGAAGACGCCGATCGCCATGTGTCAGCTACGAGTCGTCCGAGAAGTTTGCTAATTTTCGCGCCGAGTTCCTTGCCAGAACAATGTTGAAAATATATGATCCATGAAAGCAGGCTCGGAAACCCACGAGATTAGCGGGCAATGAGTATTCCCGCCTTCTATTCACAGTGCTTTGATCACCTGGTGACGTAGAAGAACCAAAGGCAATCAGCACCAAGTCCGCATCTGCAAATAAAGCACGACAAAAAAAACGTACAGGACCTACAGTGAAGCCTTGGATCCTAGAGAAGTAAAGCGATAGTCCTTATAGATCTTTGGCGAGGTCTCCAACAATGCCATCTGGCCGCACGATAGCAAGGTGCACGCTAGGTTCTCCTGCTACTACGTCATACCCATGATAGACGTGCGTAGCAGGGACCTCGATACTAGCCTCGTCCGCATAATGATGACTGAGGTCGCAGTGTCGTCTGGATATGTGCTTGACCAGTGAAGCCACCTGATCTCTCTGGTCGGAGAAAATCAGCACCGTGTGGCGGTTGATTCGGACCCGGTACAAATCGAACAGCCTGCGACTTGTCGCCGATGCGCGCGTCAATGACGTTAGGCGTCAGGCACACGGTCAGCGGCATGGAGGTGGTTGACGGCTCCATCGCCGTGCGCCGCAAGGTGCTTGCAAGCGAGGGAGAGCTTCCAGCCGATATTGACTTGTGAGGAACTGCGTCAGCGACGGACGAGACAGGTGCATAAGCGGAAAGAATACAGACCGCGTCCATGATGCTGGAATTCGTACCTTGGCCATCGGCCGGGGAGTGGACGTGAGCGGCATCTGTACGCAATATGTGAGCATGACCGCGACTGTCGTACTGGGAAGGAGGATCAGCCTACCGCCAGCTATAAATATCCTCTCCTTCTGGAATGCCGCTGGCTGAGGAACCACATGTTTTCCTTCACACGGTCGGTTGGCCGCAACATCACTCTAATAATAACGGCTTTGGTCAGAGCAATAGGTAACCTCACTGGCACTGGTCCTGGTAATTCGGAGGCATGGCCAGGATTGCCAGTACTAAGACCAGCAACTTGGTGTTGAGATAACAATGAGAATTTGCATGAAAGCGCTCACCGTGTTGTCTAGTCCGTGAATTTACAGATTGCCAGCCAAAAAGTCCCATCGATCCGCGAGACTTCTCGAAGATGCCCGTGGTCTCGCCGACGGGGATCACGCTGGAAAGCGGGTGAGTGAAGACTGCAGCGGGAAAGTAATTTGTGTGAGACCTTTGGCACCGTCTGCGCCTACAACATAATCGGCCTCGAAGATTATGGAGCGGCCTTCGTAGTTCCGCACTATGGTGGCACGCATGCCAGATTCATATTGGTCGAGAGGACAGCTTGGAGTACAGCACTTAGAAGACATCTCGACCACGACGCCAAGTTTCGTTCGATGTGTCGCGTAAGATACGGCAAGTGGCATCCTGTCCTGAGAAGCATATCAGTGGCTATATAACGAACGATGAGCGTTGTGCGAGGCCGCATAATGGTTCAGACACACCTCCGGAAATTGGAAGAGCAGGAGTAGGAGCTGCAATCGGGAACACCTTCGAGCCGCCTGCAATAACGAATTGCTTGATCTGCGGAGCAAGGTGGTTGACATCCTCGAGTACGCCGAGAAGGTGATATAGAACCTCAATATAGTCCTTGGCTGCATGACCTTCAGACACCGAGACAGAGGGGAGAATGCAAAACAGATCCGGCGCACCACGATGTCGGAGGCACCGCGTTGTCTGAAGTTATTTTGAAGCTCGCTCCCTAGTCTCCTGCTTTCGCATAGATCGTTGTCGAAGCAGTGTCAAGTATCTTGCTGTGCTTGAATATAATGTGCTTTTTGACCATCATCTGCTCAGTGATGTTGTATGCCGTCGGCAGGGTTGGGCAGAGCGGCTCGGCCATGTCCCGGCTGGTCGGGAGGGCGCGGAGACGCACGTGTCTTGAGCCCCGACTGTCTCTGGCCTTACGCAGTCACCCAGAAATCTGGAAAAAATGAACCACGTCGTCAGCTAGTCGCCACCAACAGCTCAGAGCATCATGTCCCCAAGGATGTCGGCCAGAATGTGCTTGCTCGGCGGCGATGGCGGCGCGCGTGCGTCGGTCGCCGGAGGGCCGCGCCGGGACAATTTTTGGATCAATTGCCGAGGTGCGCTGTCACTCTACCATCCCCCACCACCTCCAACGCGCCCGCGCCCCCATCCCTCCCCCGCTTGCACTCGAGCGGGCTCTCAGGCTAGAGTTGACTCTTTAGTAGACCTACATTCACCCGCAGTTTAATTCACGACCACCATGTCGCACCTCGCACCGATTGGAAAGTGGGATGCCCGGTGCGTTGTCATATTTTGCACTCTCCGAGGCCATGCAGAGCTGACGCACGCCATGCAGCAATCTCGGCCCGGTTCCCCACGACTCGTCGTACTACGCCAAGTGCATGCTCGGCGGTGTCCTCGCGTGCGGTGTTACGCACGCTGGCATCACCCCGCTCGATGTTGCTAAATGCAACATGCAGGTTTGTCGCATGTGTCGAGCGTCTCTTTTGTCCTACTCACGCCCCGCGGTTTAGGTGAACCCCTCCAAGTACAAGGGCACCATCAGTGGCCTCAAGCTCATCGTCGCGGAGGAGGGCACAAAAGGTGTCTGGAAGGGCTTCGGCCCAACATTCGTCGGATATTCTCTCCAGGGCATGTTCAAGTATGGTCTCTACGAGGTGTTCAAGGACTTCTACATGAATCTCGCCGGCGAGGAGGCTTCGAACAAGTACAAGCCCGCCATCTGGCTCGCTGGCTCCGCGAGCGCGGAGGTCTTCGCCGACATCGCGCTGTGCCCGCTCGAGATGACCAAGGTCAAGATTCAAACGAGCCCCGCTGGCACTTTCCCCGTTCCCTTCGCAGCTGCGCTCCGGGAAATGAGCGCGACGAAGCTGGAGACCCGCTACCCCTTCGGCTCCCTGGTTCCCCTCTGGTCGCGTCAGGCGAGTTACCAATTTTCTCGCATTGACATGGCGTGTTGACGTGAAACATGACAGATCCCGTACACCATGGCGAAGTTCTTCTGCTTCGAGAAAATTGTCCAGGTCTTCTACACGCACGTCTTCCCCCAGCCCAAGGAGACCTACAGCAAGGTCACCCAGCTCGGCGTCACCTTCGCGTCCGGATACCTCGCCGGTGTTGTCTGCGCCATCGTCTCGCACCCCGCGGACTCGCTCGTCTCTCAACTCGGCAAGCCCATCAACAAGGGCAAGTCTCTCGGCCAGATCGCCGGTGAGGTTGGCTTCGCGAACTTGGCCACCAAGGGTCTCGGCACTCGTGTTGTGATGATTGGTACCCTCACTGGTACGCCACGCGTGTATTTGTTCGATCCAAGCTTCTGATCGGTGTATCTGCAGGCTTCCAATGGTGGATCTACGACAGCTTCAAGTCTGCCATGGGTCTGGGCACGACTGGCGGCAAGTAGACGTGCCTCCGTCAAAATGTCTACATAGTGCGTCTTCATTACCTCGTCACTCTGGATGTTCTCTGATAACATGCTGGCCCATAGGATATGGTGTGGATGAGCGTCTCGTTCCTTCCGCCTACGTTATGCCGGCTCTCTTCCATAGCTAGTTGTCATCCCAGGTCATAGACATTGTCCAACTCATTCATATAAGGAGCGGAGCTCTCTTTGGCGAGTCCGAGTTTGATTGCGGACATGTGTCTGTGCGTTTTTTCACCGCTTGTCCGATCAAAAGCGTCAGATGAAAGGGCAACGGATAGTTCGACCGCCAAGAACAAAAATTAGCGCTAGCCGAGCTAAACGTGTACTCGCCTTGGCCCTCGCTCAGCTCATGTCCGCCCTTGAATATGTCTCTATCTCTTCCTCATAGTGTCGTCTATGACTGGGCAGTAGGCTTGGTTGTGCTCGAATGCCGTTACGTCTCCAAGACGCCATGGCCAAAGCGCTCATGATCAGCCCTGATCAGACTCTGTGCAGCCACACAAAATCTTCGACCCAATCAGCCATCGCGCAAGACTATGAAGCCTTTTCGCTTACTATGCACGTCGCTCTTCCTATACGCCGGCAGCAGACAAATCTGCTATCTGGAGGTTTTTGCGAGTCCTTTGAGCCACAGTCAGTCTGTGGCTCTCCTGCGCCTATTGCAGCCGGCGCCACGAAGCCCTTGGAAACACGGCTCCGCATAGCTAAAGCGCTGATTTCTCATTCGTCTCTTCTGCCCTCTTGGCATCGCTTGCAGGACTTACGACAACACGAGCCCCGATAGGCTTGGGCTGCCGCGCGCGCAACTTGCAGCTTCGTTTATGTATGTACATTCAACACGGCCATTTTGCTTCGCTTCGTGGAAGATGCGCGGCTAGAGGAGCGTGCGCGGCGGAACTGGGCTTGGCCTCTTGGATGCACGCGCGCGGTAATGGGCGCACCGTGCCGATGTCAGTGGTAGGAATGTCGGTGCGATGGGCGGCCCCGCGCCGCGCCGCCTGTCGCTTGCGCAGTGCAGGAAATTCCAGGGAGCTGTGTCGGGTGCACGATAAGTACGCGAGCGGCGAGACGGGTTGTACAACCAACCATCTCCTCTCTCGCTACCATCTCCTCTCTCGCTACCATCTCCTCTCTCGCTTCTTCTTTCAAAGTGACTGTAATGGCGTCTCTGCCTTCAGTGCCGGTTTCTTCCTCTTCCCTCTCTTCCGTTGCAGACGGCATCGTCCTTGTCCCTGCGTGGCCGTCCCTACCTGGTCGGACGGCGAACGGCGTGCCTCTGATTATGTCCTACGACTCGTTGGCGACGATGGTGCCGACACCTACACAGACACCGCCGCCGCCACCACTGTCGTCTACCGAGGGCTCCCTGCCGGGTGTGAGCCAGTTGGCGCGGCGCATCCATGGATGGTCGTGGCAAGCGGTGCGCACCCTCAATTCTACGGGAAGACTGTCGCTGATGTGTCGGTTTTCGGTCTGCTAGTTCCCCATAGGCATGGGCACCGGCGCGGTGTACACGACCCTGTCCGCCCTAAAGTGGCACTCGCGTTGGCTCGAGCACGTCGAGACCGTGTTCTTCTTCATCAACTTGACCCTGTTCATCCTGAACACCTCCACGCTCTTTTTGCAAGCTCTGCGTGAGTGTTCCTCTCGTCTTCGAGCCTCATAAAAATTTGATGCGTGGGTGAGGGTAGTGTATCCACGGCAGGCCAGACGCCTACTCACAGATCCCAACAAAAACATATTCGTGCCCCTCGTAGTGCGTACTGTGCTCGGGTTGCGGACATCTTCCTTAACATTCGACCGCTAGGTGTTGTCCTTCGCCACTATCATTATCGGCACCATCAACTACGCTGTCCCGCATCACATTGTGAGCCCGGATGCCGTATACGTTTTGTTTTGGTATGCAAGAGGCTCGTTCCTGCGTAGCCTCCTTACTAACAGGTAGTGACGAATCTGCTCACCAGGATATATATATTCTTGGCGGTCTTCGTGTGCTTCGGGATGCTCATGATCTGGTTCAATCAGCCGCATGACATCCGGACATTCACCCCGGCTTGGGCTTTCCTTGTATGTTTGGACGAACACGTTTAATTCTCTATCCGGTCTAACGTGGTAATGGACAGGTCTTTCCGATGGTATGTTTTCTCGGCTCGATGAAGGAGCGTAATTAATCGTGTGACGTATAGATGCTCGTCGGAGTCGTGGCCTTCAACGTGCTGCGGGTCATCGAGCCATCCGACACGCGCGCCGTCGGCATTCTCGTCGTCGGGTACTTCTTCCAAGGCATCGGATTCTTCGTCACCTTATTCTACATTGGCATCTACATTCTTCGGTTAGCGCTTTCTGTTTTATCTCCGACAACGCAACCTGCGGCTCATGTCTTTTGGCGCACACGACACAGCATTATGACGGTATGTGTTCATTCTTTCAATGATGGTATGCCGAGGTTGACTCATGACGTCCATAGACGGGCTTTCTAGACGGCCATCAGGCGAACGGCGCGTTCGTCGCCTGCGGACCGCCGGGCTTCACCGCCCTCGCACTGATCACTCTCGGCGCCCGGGCCCAAAAAATGTGCGTCATCCATTCTGCATACACCCCTTATGTCACACGTTGCCAACGTTGTCATCCGGCTGTTAGCAAGAACGATTAAGCTTACAATCACGAAATAGTCTACCGCTACATGGCCTCGTATCGCCGCTGGCCGGAGAAATTTGGTATGCAACCAGCGTGCTTTCCGCGCTGCTGTTGTTTGGATTCGCGGTGTTCCTGTTTATCTTCGGCGTGCTCCCATATTGGTTCAAGCTTCACAAGAACCTCAGCGAAATTCTTGGCTGTAAGCTCCCATGGCTCAGGGCTGTGACGCTACTACTATCTCACATTCCTATCTCCAGGCTGGGCATTAACATTCCCGAACGGTACGCGTTTCTTCTTTCTCGTTGTCGGTCTCAGCGACGTGTCCAATGATTTGCATTGCAGTCGGTTGGATATCAACCCTCCGCGGGCTTGGTGACGCGCTCCATATACCCGCGTTCCACTACATCCATGCGGTCATGACGACAATTATGTGCGCCACGTGGGTCATACTCTTCACGTTGACAGCGCTTGCGTTCTATCGCGGGAAGATATTCTTCGCGAAACCTGAGGATGTCCTGCAGGACGAGCAGGCAGTGTTTACGCGCGTGCGGGAGAAGCGGGCGGCACATTTTGAAGGAAGTGACTCGGACGCTACTGTATGAGGTTGGTCCTTGTCGATTTTTCCTTTCTTGACTTGGCAAGCTCCAAACTATTGTCAGACTCCTTGCGTAGCAGTAGAGAGAGTCGAGACCTTCAGTCCTTCACACTGCACCACATGTCGGACATCGCACGATACCAGCAGATTGATGTACCAATGCCTAATATGAAGGCAGAAAGTTGCAGTTGGTTGAACGCATACTCCCGGAACAACCGCTCGCGGGTAAGTAGCTCGCGGCCACCTCTTGCGGTCGGCTTGACCGGGCCGTGCGGCCCGTCGAAGTTCTTCTATTTTCTCGAAAATGAGTTCACTGCATACATCCTCCTGAGCCACCCCCGCTAGTATTGGAGCGTCTGTAGGCAACATGTCTACATATCCATGCACGAAAATCTTTCATGGTGAACACAAGACCATCGTAATTTCTGGCCCGCACATCCGTGTTCTCGACACGAAGTACGATCTCCCCACCGCTCCCGACATTGCATTCTGAACTGATAGGCAGATCAGGAGAAATACTATCGTCTACAGTTGACCTCAAAAGTGACGAAATGGACTCTGTTGTGAAATCTGGGCCGGTGCGCTGTGCAGCGGTCGATGTCGGCTACACGCACCTTGCGACGAGTGGTGAGGACAAGAAATTGAAGGTTTGGACAGTTGATGGCTTGAAGCTTCTCAGCGAGCGGTGGGTATGCAACCCATTCCACCTGAGCCACTGTTGAAGCATTCATTACCTCAGGGAGCTACCGAAAAAGCCCACACAAATCGCCTTCACGCGCGACGTGCAGATGCTGGTGGTCTCAGACAAATTCGGGGATGTGTTTAGGTGCGTGGCGTGTTGTCACACAATATGTCTATCCACTCATGCATGGACAGCTATCCCGTAACTCCTTCATTGTTGCCCGAACTGAAATCCGAAGACAAGAACGACGCGCTCGCATCGCATGAAAACCCCTCGGGAGGCAACCTCATCCTTGGGCACACTTCCCTCCTTACCTCTTTCGAACTCTCACCCGACGAGAAGTACATCATCACGGCCGATCGCGACGAGCACATCCGCGTAAGCTGGTATCCGCAGGGCTACAATATCGAGAGCTACTGCATGGGGCACAAGAAGTACGCACATCGCCACTTTGGAACTCAAACATACCTGACGTGTGGCGAGCAGATTCGTCTCCGCCATCCACAGCCCCTCCTTCGCACCGCATATACTCATATCAGGCGGCGGCGAGCCCGACCTCAAAGTGTGGGATTGGCATACGGGAAAGCGAATCCACGACATCCCTGTCCTCGATGTTGTTCTCTCGAGCATCAAGGTACTTCCAAAGAAGCGCAAGTGGGGAGACAATGGGGACGACGATGACGGAGGTGAGGGTGAGGGTGGGAGCAAGAAGCCGCATGGACGCAAGGGCCGGAGGAAGAACAAGTCAATGGCCTCTGTGGACGAAGATGCAGCTGATGGGGAAGAGCAAGATGAAGGGGCTGCTATTCGGGACGATGCGTCTGGGACAGCGACGCCCTTGGCACGAGCGGAGTCGGAGGAGCAGGCGGGTTCCGCAGAGCCTTCCGCGTCGCCACAGCCAACGCTCGTCGTGCAGAAAATCGATTCGGCCGAAGTGCAAGGCCAGCCGGTCGTCCTCTTCAGCGCAGTCGGGTCGGTCAATGTTCCTATGTCATAGCAATCGCTTTTCTGACCGTGTCCTCACAGCGCGACCTCGCTCTTTTGGTTAAACTTTCCTTCATCGTCTGCTTTGGGCGCTCCTGCTGTCCACGCCCATGATTTCGGGCGTCCTGTACTCGATTTTGTGCGAGTATTCGGGACTATCGACCGCTTCCTCGTTTGCCTGGACGCAGATTGGCGGCTTGAAAGTGAACCGGCATCGCCGGCGGAAACCCCATCGGTGTCGTTGAGAGTAGTCCAGCTGTCTGGTGATGCTGTGAGGCTTGCATATCGTCGTATGTCCTCCTGTCTCAAGCCTTTGTCTTAGATTGTGGACCTCGAGTCGCCGCTCGTGACCAGCATCAATGCCAACCGCATCCCAGGTGCGCTCACTCCCCACATAGGTGTCATTCAGCCTCTTCTGACTCTTCTATTGCACACCCAGCCACCCAGGCGGACCTCGCCGCCCTCGACCTCTACGCGCACCTAACAAGCATGCCCAAGAACACCGACGCTCGCTACAACCCGATGCGGCGTGATGGGGATGCGCCTGCTCAGGATGCGCGCACGCAGCGCATGCTCAGCAGCGCGAAGGCAGCGGGTAAGATGAAGACGCGCATGAAGCTTTTGGAGAATGCGAAAATGGGTGAGGCAGAGCGAGGAAGTGGTGAGAGGGAGGTGAAGAGGGCGCGTAGTGACGTCGAGGGCGGGGACGGGGAAGAGGTGATCGAAGCAATGGATCAGTCGTGATGAGTAAACTGCGGGTATGTTTCCATGCTTGTACATGGTATTCAATTTTCATCTGATACTTGACCTCGAACAGACCTGAATTTTCTTTGAGAGGTGATATGCAGCGTGAGGTATACGAAGGATAAGAATATTTATTGCTCTCGATGTCATTATGATCAATCTGATGTTTTGCTGGGCTTTACTACTAATTTGACTAGGCATACGCGGCGAGCCTCTGAACTGCATCGCGAAACGCAGCTTCGCGATCCCGGAATTCCTTCCGTACTGCTGAATCACTCTTCTTCGCCTCCACAACGGGCGTACCATTCCCCGAGTGCAAGTCGCTCAACGACTGCGCGATGGTAACGGCGGCGGAGTCGGGTACGGGGCGGGTTTCAGGTGTGACCAAGATGTCGCTCGGCGTCGCGGACGTCGAGATTAACGTCGCCTGCGAAAGTTCTGGAACCGCTGGAATCGGAGCCGGCCCAGAATACGTCGGTGTAGGGGCAAGAAAGGACGCGTCCTTCGCGTCTACGGACCGCAAGATAGCTCCAGCGTACGGGTCGAAATCCTCGACAACGACTTGCAGTGGCACGCGTGCAGGCGCAGGTACGGCGCTGATCTCGCGCACGGAAACATCGTCCGCGGATAGGTAGAACGACTTGAGCTTCTTGAGCTCGTCACGAACTTCGGGAAGAGTGATGCGCTCCTCCGGGTCGATTGTGAGCATGCGCATGATGAGCGCATTTGCCTCTTTCGATATAGGGAGACTTTTTATGAGGTAGTTGGGATCGTTCTTGAAGCTGCACCAATGAAAGTCATGATCGCTGGGCTCGTGCCACAAGCCGATGCCGTAGACCATGTTGACGAAAACGATGCCGAGCGACCAAACGTCGCACATGCGGGTGTCGTACGAAAGGACTCCTGACATGCCGAAGCATTCTGAACACGCACACAATTCAACAACGTGCGCATTTCTCCCGTCACAGTGGGACGTACCAGGGCTCATGAATGGGCGACTGCCGACGTGACCACGGAGGCAGACCTTTTCCGTTGTTGCAAGCCCGAAGTCTGCGAGGTATAGTTCCGACGAATCGCCAGAAACGAGGATGTTCTCCGGCTTGATGTCGCGGTGTGCGATACCCTTCTTATGGCAGTATTGGATGGCTTCGGCAAGCTGCAGGCAAGCCCGCTTTGCCGCAATATCATTCCACAGGAACGTTTTGTTCACGATGGCGCCGAGAAGATCGCCGCCCTCGCAGAAGTCGAAGATGAGGAAGACGCTCTTAGGCGTGAAGAAGACTTGGTAAAGGTAAAGAATGTTGGGATGGTCGCCAAGCATCTCGTTGATAATCCACTCCTGATGTTGGACGCTTGCAGCCGGTGAGCCATCTTGCTGGCGAGAAAGGACTTTGATTGCATACTGCGTATCCTTGGTGGAGAGAATGTCTTTGGCGCGGTAGACAACGCCAAAGGCCCCGAAACCCAAAATCTCGACGAACTGATAACGCCCCATCAGGACCAGCCCGATGAGATGCTGGTCGTTCACAATGGAAGCCATTTTAATGATAGTGGATGAAGCGATCAACGCTTATGATGAGTGTGAGAGGATGGGTGGGTGGACGGGTGGACTGGTATAGGAAGGAGGTGGATAAAGGCGTGGACCCAGAGTTGAAAGGCGAGCAAAGGGTGAAAAAATGCACATTCTGGTTTCCAATTTATACCTCCAAGATGCATGGGGTGCGGAAGGCGGGTCGGAAGGCGGGTCGGAAGGCGGGTCGGAAGGCGGGTCGGAAAGCGGGTCGGAAGGGACAGCCTCATGCGTCTGACGTGAAGTCGATTTGTTACGGATATAGGGGACAGCGAGTTGTGGTAGCGATGGTATGTTGGCGAGCATATGGAAACATGATATATTGATGCTTGAGGTTACAGTCATTGCACAGTTAGCAGTGGTGAGCACGGGAGTAGCACTAGCGGCCGCCGGCGATGATACTATAGGGTCATGGTTGGTCGAGATTGGAATTTCTAGTAGCGGAGCACCTATAGCTTAACCTCGAGACACCCAGAAGCTACGTACTTCTCAGAGCACTGCGCACTTCTCGAAGCAGACAAGCCAGACATAGCTGTCAGTACAGAGCTGAATCAGGAATCAGGGAGAGGGCCAGCGGGTCGACAGCGCGAAGCTAGCGAGATGCAACCGGGAAAGGAGCACTATCTCAAGTCGACGCACCAGCTCAAAATCTTTTGGTTGTTGCACCCTAGATTGAGGGTATCCAAGCAGAGGATCAAGTGTTGTAATAGTTCTCCCTGCGCTATCGACTTAGCCGTAGCGCCATCGTCGGGACTTGCCGATAAGGCAACCATGGATGATGGCAGGCCTTGGATCATCTGTCGGATGTGGTCCGTCTTCGAGGCCGTTTTGCAGGCGTTCAGAGTTGTCAGTGCAGCTAGATAACCTGGGTAGAAGCGCTACATCATGCATCTACATCAGCCGCTATGGTATATCCGTGTAATACAAAATGCCCCCACCATCCCGAAGCTGATAACCCCAAAATAATAAATTACTTGAGACAGAGCGCCTAGTACAGCTGGTCATATCGAAGTCGAGTTGATGCCGTACATCTCGCGCTCCCAGTCTGTCCACTCGAACACGGGTAGAGGGTGCGCCTCAGTATTGAACACCCACCGGTCGAGCGGTATGAGCTCTTCGTCGGTAAAGAGCAGGTATAAGTATTTAAGCCTAGCAGAGGCGAGTGAGTATAATTTGTTCGGCAAGAGGAAGACTGATGCTCACGTCTCAGCCAGGAAGTAGCTGCGCACACAGACAACGACAGGGTCAGCACCGTCCATGACAGGCGCAAGACAACGCACCTGGGCATCTCATTCTTACCCGCGCGCTCGACATCATCCACATCCATGACGCTCGCATATCCACCCGCAACTCGCGCCGTCTTTTCCATCGCCTCAAACACGGCCCACCCACGCTCGCGCCAGCGCACATCACCCGTCACGCGCCATAGCACATAGAAACTCTCCACCGCCTCGGGGCGCAGCAACCACGACCGTTTGCGCATGTCGTACTCGCGGTCGTCAAGACGCCGCGCGCTCACAGGGTCTGCCGTGCCAGGTGCCGCGCCCCCGCGCCCGGCGGCATCCCACTCGTCCATCGCATCCTCCCAGGGCGTGTTCACGCCGGCGAGGGACGTGGACGAGTTCTGCGCGGGCCTATGCATCACGACCTCGTCCGGCGCGAGCCCTGTCTGCGCATCAGCGTATAGCGCCCAGCACGTCTGCGCCAGGCCTTGTGCGGCGGCGAGATGCCGCGCGCGCTCAAGCGGGGAGAGAGCGTCCGCCGGGAGGGTCTTGGCGCCGAGCGCGAAGACGCCGGGGAGAAAGCAGGAGAGGTGCTCGAAGGTGTGCGTGGGCTTGTTGGCTGAGAGGTCGGTCACGTAAAGGAGGCGGCGGTTCGGGGTGAGGAAGAGAAGGTGCGAGATTATGGCGTTAGCGGAGCGGACGTCTGTGGGGTGATGAGTGGGTGTCACGAAGCGTGGAAGGCGGACGGACAGAGGTTGCGGGCTTGCGTATCGGAGCGGCCCGTGAGCAGCCACTGCTTGAGCATGTACTCGTATGCACTGTCCGCAAATGCGCCAACAGACACCACATCTGCAAACACATGTCGTTCAATAAGATTTAATCAAGACGTGCTCTCTTTAAACTGACCGGTGGTTGGTGTGCCGCGCACGGTGTCCCATACCGTTGGGAACAGATCTTGCGTCTTGGTCAGGTTCGCCGTGTACATTATCTGCATGATGTCTTCGACCTGTACCGATATTAGCACCTTCGGCTTGGGCACATGGCGGTGCAACGCACCTTCCTGTAGTACGGCTTGCGTCCGGTGAGATACGCAAGGTATTTGTACTCAAGCTGACAGCTCAGAGCCTCTGCCCACAGCGTCTTGCCCGAGGTCCAGCCGTACTTGGTCTTGCCGCTGACTGTGTTAACAGCGTAGATGGGCAAGCCCGAGCGCGTCTCGAGGGCGGGCAGCATCATGCTGCCGAGGTCATCCGCCCGTGCGAGCAAAATCGAGTCCCCGGACAGCGCATACGCGGACAGTAATCCGCCCAGGTAGCGTATGATTGTCTCGAAGAACGGTGCGTAAGCATGCTGCAACGGGGAAGTGTCAGTCTCACGTCATTTGGACTGACGATGAACGGGCGCACGGGTTCAAGGTGGAATGTCATGTTTGCGACGACGCCAACAGCCTCGTCAAAGTGGGAGCGCAGGCCCATGAGCCACATGGTGTCGAGTGACTCGACGACGGTAAGACCCCAGCCATTGAAGCTGCGGGTCGAAAAACGTCAGCGACGAGGATGTCGGCAACAGAACTGCCACACACCTGTCTACCGATCCATTGGTCAACGGCAGGACCTCGTCATGCCCGGACGCATGTTCACGATACGCGCCATACGCGTGCAAGAAGGCGTCCTTGACTGCATCCGCACGCGTGGCCCATGTATCCACACCATGCGGATGCTTCGCATGAGGACGTGGCGGGCGGAGGTGCCCGTGGCGTTGAGGTCGTTCGTGTGGAGGATGGTCGGGGAAGAAGGGTGGGCGGACGTAGGGAGTGTTTGCAAAGCGTTCAGACTCGAGGGAATTCGGGACGAAGAAGAAGACAAAGAGCGCCAAAATGGTGACAATTGCGATGAGACGGGGGATGGGGCGCCGCGCGATGGTGGACAAGTCCAAAAGAGCGACTGCCATCGGAGACGACGCTGTCGACGGCCACGACGCCGATGACGAGCTGCAAGAGTCAATCGGGTGTCGCGGTGATGTACACGCTCACTGGATAACTTCAAGCTTCGAGCTCAAAAGCTGCTCAGACGGCTCACCGTCGTCTCAGCCATTCGGCCCTCCTCGTTCAATACTGACTTGGGCTTGGCGCTGTACATGTTTTGATCTCGGCGCATCTTTCGTGTCAATGTTGTGCGGACAGGGCGGCCAACTGTCAGGGTCCAAAATACTCTGAAGCGACCGGGCCGTCGAGTCCCGGACAGTAAAAACCGCCAGCGGACAGTTTTTAGCGGCGTTCACCCACTCATTCTGGTCGCGATTGTCGCGGCCACCGCGTCTGTGTTGTCTGTTGTGGCAACAGGGTGATGAAGTGTGGGGAGAAGGACTGTCCTTGTTTGAGGTGGAGGGCGTGCGTTCTACCGTCTTCTGCCATAGTTTGGACTTACAGCTTTTTCCCGAGCTTTAACTACGACCGTCGCTGCCCACCTACGTATGTTCCCAGTAGCGCGAGGCAGCTACAGCAATTGCATCCCTTTCTTGCCATGCGAAGTGTCCTGCTGCGGGGATGTGTGCAGCGCGGACATCAAATTTTGGTCGAAGTCATTAAGTGACACCACGCACCTTCCAGTACCAATTTGCATACACCTGCTCTCGCCGTCGTACGCGTCGCACAGCACCGTATGGATGGATAGTGTTCAGAAAGGTGAGGGTCAGAATCACGGTCATCACTACTCACCCAAATTTGAGGTGAAGATTCGATCATCATCCCCGAGGCTCGCCGTCCTATCTAACTTTCGATAAGTCGCGACACCCCAGCTTCCGATGTTTGCGCTTGACTGTTCCGAACCATTTGGCCACGGAAGCCTGCGATAATGCAAAGGAGGCCGCGTATACTATGTTGCAGATCGCAAGCGCGCCGCTGACATCGTCACAGTCCATCTCCTAATGGTATTATCCCAGGAAATTCGTCAATATCTCTGACTGCTACTTGCTGAGCGCTGGGCGTATTAGCTCCTGATAGCTGGGCGTCTGCCACTGGCGCGATGAGTGCTGCTGGCGCTTTCGACTCCTGGACCTCAGCAGCCCATACGCCACGGGACCTCCTATTGTCTGAACACTTCTGTGTATTTCTGTGCTCCTGTATATTTCTGTGCTGTATGATCGAACCTAGAGGGCCCTTACTGTCTTTTGACGACGCCTTGTATGGTCTGTTGAGAAGGCGCATGTGAAATCAAATGTCTCACTACTGTCGTTCCCCCAAGCTGGTTGCACACTCCATGGCTGTATTTATACCTGCTTTCCACCTCCACCTAGCATTCCTGGGTACAGCTACGTGCTTGTTTATGTACATTTGGGAAGCTCTAAGTCACGACAAGCTAAGCAGTCCTCCGCCCCCCTCCCCCTCCAAGGTTCCAAGGTCATTCTAACCTTTTTAGGGGTAAGTCCATGATAATACTACTTACGCGAAGCCGTCTTCCGCCTTCCGCTATCCGCTATCCGTAACTCCTGTCCACTACAGGTATATAATACCCTGCAGAATGTAAAGTAGGTTCTTTTTCGCACCAGTCCGGAACCGCCTATATCTGTCGCGCTATCACCACCCACCACCCACTCACTTCATCACTAAAAGCGTTGATCGCTTCATCCACTATCACCCAGATGTCATCTATTTTGAAGGACAATAACCTCATCGGGCTGGTCCTGATGAAGCGTTACCAGTTCGTCGAGATCCTAGGGTCCGGGGCGTTTGGCGTTGTCTACCGCGCCAAAGACATCGTCGCCACCAAGGGCACGCAGTACGCAATCAAGGTCCTCGCTCGACAGAAAGATGGCTCGGCGGCTGCGCGCGCCCAGGAGCAGGAGTGGATCATCGACGAGATGCTCCGCGACCACCCCAACATCCTCCACCTCTATCAGATCTTCGTCACGCCTTCCAGCGTCTTCCTAGTCTTCGACTTCTGCGAGGGCGGCGACCTGCTCGGCGCCATCGTGAAGAAGACGTTCCTCTGGAACGACAAACGGGCAAAGCGTGCTTGTCTGCAGCTTGTCGAAGCCACTCGATACTGCCATAAGAAGGGTATCGCGCACCGCGACATAAAGCCGGAAAACATCCTCGTTTCTGGCGATTCGTCGGAGCTATACCTCGCAGACTTTGGGCTTGCAACAACGGAAAAAATCTGCCTCCATGGTCACGTCGGCAGTCGCCCATTCATGAGTCCCGGTACGTCCCATCGTGACGGGAACAGTGTGCACATTATTGATTTGTGTGCGTATCCAGAATGCTTCAGCAACGGAGGAGTCCTTCCGTACGACACGCGCATGTCTGATGTTTGGTCGCTCGGCATCGTCTTTGTCAACATGGTTTACAACATAGGCCTGTGGCACGAGCCCACCGATCGTGACATTCAATGGCGCCGTTTCACCAAAGACCCCAACTATCTCATAAAATTCGTCCCCATATCGAAAGAGGCGAACGCGCTCATCAAGCGCATGCTCACAATCGACCCGAAGGAGCGCATAACACTCCCCGAAGTTCGCGAGGAGCTCAAGAAGCTCAAGTCCTTTTACCTCTCCGCGGAGGACGTCTGTTGGCGATGTGGGTCATCGCTCGTCGTAGGGTACATACTTACGTAATCCGCGTCGCTGTATGCGCGCGTCGTGCTCGTACTTTCTTTACTCTCTCCGGTCACCTCCCCTGCAATCATACTTTGATTCTCATAGGTTATGGGCCCTGCTCGTCGCTCTTAGCCCCCTAGTATCATTCTTCCTTTGCTCTTGACCCGATTCAGTCACCCCCGGCCAGCTAGAGCCTCATATCCAGCCAGTTGCCAGCTAGAGCATATCCAGCCAGTTGCCAGCTAGAGCGAGAATCCAGCCAGTCTCCCCAGTGCGCCAGCTAGAGCAAGAATCCAGCCTTCCCTTCCCTTCCCTTCCCGTCATTGAATCATCTCCGCCCTCGACAATCTTTCGCCACATCACCACATCACTACGATGACCTCCGGTATCGAGAAACTCAACGAGGAGAACTACTCGACGTGGGTCATTCAGATGGAGGCCTTGCTGGAGGAGAAGGAGTTGTGGGATGTGGTCAGCGGGGAGGAGATGATGCCGCATACGGGTCCAAATTCCAAAGGTGTGAAAACCTTTGCTCGTAAAGAACGCCTTGCCCGTGCCAAGATCATCCTGCACCTCGAGCCTTCCCAACTCCCCCATGCCCAGTCCAAGGACGTTCGCGAGGTATGGACCAACCTCGAGCGCATCCATCGCTCACGTGGTTTCGGCACCCTCATGTCTCTCCGTCGCCGCCTCTTCGAGATGGCGAAGCGTGACAACCAGTCCATGCAGTCGTGGGTAGCCCAGGTTCGCACGGCTGCCTTCCACCTCAAAGCTGCTGGCTACAAGCTCGAGGATATGGACGTCATCATGGCGCTCACCCAGCATCTCCCTCCCTCCTTTGCTCCCCTTATCGTCTCCCTCGAGTCCACCCCTGTCGACGAGCTCACTATCGACAATGTTGTCACCCGTCTCCTCAACGAGGAAACTCGTCAGCTCCTTGAGCAGACTCTGGACGTGGATCTCTGGGGTGGGCGCACCGACAAGTCCGAGAGCACCAACTTGTCTCGTGGCAAGCTGCGTTTTGCGCCGCCTTCGCATTCCGACATGCGCTGTTACAACTGTCGTGGTCGTGGTCACATGGCCTCCCAGTGTCCCTCCCCGAAGCAGCCCCGGGCAAGGTTCGAGGACGATGAAGAGGAACCGCGTAGGGAGAAGGTGCATATGGCGCGCGATGAAGAGGTTGATAAGTCCCAGCTCACTTTTTAATTCCTCCATACTCCTCACATTCTTTTTAATACCCATTCGTTTAATATGGACTCGCTTGACCCAAGAGGTTGTGTTGGCGATGTGGGTCATCGCTCGTCGTAGGGTACATACTTACGTAATCCGCGTCGCTGTATGCGCGCGTCGTGCTCGTACTTTCTTTACTCTCTCCGGTCACCTCCCCTGCAATCATACTTTGATTCTCATAACGTCATCGTGCGTGAGGTCACTGTGCCTGCACCTGCACCTGTGCCGATGAATATCGTTGTCGAGAAAAAAGAGCCGCACGCTGGAGCGATCATGCGGTCCGTAGACGCGAAGCACGCGTCCTTTCGTGCCTCCAAACCGACGTATCCTGGGCTGGCTCCGATACCGGCGGTTCCCAGTCTTTCGGAAGCGACGCTAGTCTCGTCATCCGCGACCCCGAACGACATTTTGGTCACCCCCGAGGCGCGGCCCGTACCCGACTCCGCCGTTGTTGCCATCGCGCAGTCGCTGAGCGACTTGCAGTTAGGGAACCCTGCGCCCGTGGTTGGGGAGCTGGCGGAGAAGCATGTTCTGCCGGTACGGAAAGCGGTGCGGACTCGCAACACTGTGGTGCGCGATGCAATCAGGAAGCTCGCCGCGTATGCATAGTTTTGTAATCAAGGCGAAGGATTAGTAGAGCCCAATAAACATCACATTGAATACATTGAGATGGTGAAAAACGAATGTTCGAGGACGATCGGCAAGTCCCGCCTGCCGCGAATAGGCGCGGGTCGTGACTTCAATTCCTTCACTGGCAACAGCTCATTTTATTCTATTTTCCACGTGAACACTCTCACTCCAGGGTGTAGCAGAGGACTATCTGAGCTGGTGCGTCCACTTGAGATAGTGCTCCTGTCCCGGTTATTCGTGCATACTGCATTTTCTAATGTCACGGTTCGTTCACTGGCGGCTTTGGCACATTGTCAACCTGCTGGCTCTCTCTCTAGTTCGCAGCTGGACTGACAACCACCTCTGGCTTTTCTGCTCTGAGCCGTTCTTAGCCGCCGGGGTGGCTAAATGTAAGCCTGATGTATGCAGGTGCTCCGCTGTTGGAGATTTCAATCTCGACCAGCCATGACCCTGTCCTCACTTCCCCCGCTATCACCACCACTGACAACACCATGACTGAAGCTCGGGCTTCCATATATCTTATACCTGTTGCTCTTCAGCGTATGCTGCCATCGCCACCACAACCTACCAACTCGCCGTCCCCTATCCTTCAACAAATCGACTTCACGTCAGACGTGAGGCTGTCCCTTCCGACCCGCCTTCCGACCCGCTTTCCGACCCGCCTTCCGACCCGCCTTCCGACCCGCCTTCCGCACTCCACTTGTATAAAGTGGCCTTTAGAATGTGCGTATAGCTATTCTCTTCTTCTTGTCCCCATTTTTTGACTTTGCCTCCGCGCCGTTACCAACCTTGCCTCCTATACCCACCCAACTTTCTATTCACACACCCACCTCTCTATTCACCCACCCACCTCTCTATTCACCCACCCACCTCTCTATTCACCCACCCACACTATGCCCTGTGACCTTATTAACGACAAGGCCCTCCCCGGGTTCGTCGTCGATGAGACGTACCAACTCTTGGACGTACTCGGCTATGGTGGCTTCGGCGTAGTGTACCGCGCCCTCGACATCACTTCCCGCGAACAGAGGCAGTTCGCCGTGAAGTGCATGCCGCGTTATCCCGCCTGCTCCCCGGAGGCGCAGGCGCAGGAGCGCGAATGGTACATGCAGTCGCTGGTCGACGACCACCCGAACGTCGTTTCGCTGCACGAGATCCACACGGTCGACAAATATGTCTTCCTCGTGTTCGATCTGTGCCCGTCCGGCGATCTCTTCTCCGCTATCACGGAGAGGAAGGTGTTCTACCAGAATGACGATCTGATCAAGCTGGCTTTTGTTCAGATCATAGATGCGCTGGCGCATTGTCATTCAAAAGGGGTTGCTCACCGCGATCTCAAGCCCGAAAACATCCTGGCGTCGGAGGATGGCACCAGCATATTCTTGTCGGACTTCGGACTTGCGACGGAGGATATCGAACTTCCTCCGAGTCACCGCGCTGGTAGCGGCCACTATATGAGCCCTGGTTGGTCTCCCCCTTTTCTTCTACGCTAGCCATTTACTGATCTCATTTCAGAGTGCCTTGGGATTGATATCCGACTCCCATCTTTCTCCACGCAGACCGCTGATGTCTGGGCGCTTGGCGTCATCCTCGTCAATATGCTCACTGGACGCACGCTCTGGAAGCGCGCCATCGTCGATGACGAGTTCTTCGAACACTTCCTGCACGACAAGCGCTGCCTCATCGACCAGTTCGACATCTCCGAAGAAGCGAACACCCTTCTTCGCCGTATCTTCGACATGAATCCCTTCACTCGTCCTTCCTTGGACTCCATTCGGGCGGAGGTCCTGGCGATCTCAACCTTCTACTTGACCGACGACGAAATTGACCCTCACTGGGAGGAGGCGTTCTCAGAGCAAGCGTTTCTAGGCTCGCCCGAGCGCAGCGACATCTCCTTATCGCCGTCGTTTGGACGTATGGACTCGCCCGACGAGGAGTACCTGTTTGCCAGCCCTGCCGACCTCGACCGCTCGTTTTGGCGCTTCCGCCGCCCCAAGAATCAGTCTACGTCGCCCATAAGCTGGTCGCCCCGCGTCGTGCACGGCGACTATTTCGGTGGCGCGATTATGTCTCCGTCTTCTGCGCCAAACAGTCCCCCATCTGCACCGAGCAGTCTCCCTGTCACTCCTATAGACGATCCCATGGCTGGTCCTGTGGAGGTCGTCACGAGTTTGATCAGCGATGCTTCGCTCGGTATTCCGGAAGACGTGAAAAAACGTCTTGCGCAAGTAGCCAATACGTCGAAACCTCTTCCTCCTCTTCCGCGGCGCAAATTCGGGCGCAATGCTATGCAAAAATTGCAGTCAATATTCGTGAAAGCGTAGATAGTTTTTTTTCTTTCTCTTTTCTCATCGTCTCGTAACAAAATAAAGTCTTAATATATCCGCAATACAACATATACCCACATTAAATATACCAACAAGCACTTACTAGATCATATACCACCAATTGTACCATTAATAACAAAGAAATAAAACTAATTCAAACACAGCATCCTTCAGCCTCAGACATTTCTACTACTGTTCAGATCGTTGCAAGTGGTTCACCTTGTGTTCAGCTGTACGACTTGCAGGTTGCTCGTAGCGGTGTTTGGGGTCTCCAGCGCTTCTCTTTACGCGTTGCATCTTCCCCGCCTCCTTGACAGCGACTTCCCTCTTCGTCGGCTTCACTGACCGTCTTTCCATAGAACTGGGATCCGCAACACGATTTTTACTGGACATGAATCGTGACGTCCTTCAACGAGGACAGTAGCCTGACAGTAGCGGCGGGGAATGCTAGAAGCCTAGCGTGCCACCGTTTCATTTGGTCGCTCATCGACATCTTTCAAAGGCATGGCAGCGGTCCCGACATGTTCTCATACGTATACATATCGCCAACGGGAAGTCGCAGAACGCCTTCCGAGAACGGCTTGACGTCCAACATGGATGCGGCGACGTAACCCCACCTTATAATAGGCCGTCCTCGTGCACCCTTCCTGTTAACCTTTCCCTCGTCACCACCTTTGCTCCTGCACGCATTGCCCTACTATTCTGGCATGGCGACAAATGGTACCTCGAGACCGTCAAAGTTCATGCAGAGGGCCTCGGTACGTAACCCCCCCTCTGTCCTGCGCCACGACGTTCCCATCGACTGCTAGACGATCAACCCCGTGAAGGCGAGCGCCGCGACGACCGAACATGAGCACGAGGAGCAACCTCAGATTCTTAAGGACTTCCGCGAGCAGGTAAGCGTGTTTGCGTGGATTATACCACCATCTCATCAGTACGTCAGGTGAAAAAGGGCTTCACCGGGTATACAGAACCGTCGACCATTGTGAGTTGTCGGATGTAAGTCTGCAGGCTTCGACTGAATTTCCGCAGGCTTCTGTCGTGGACGCCATACGGCACCTCAATAGCATGGACGACCGAAAGATGCTGGTAAGGCAGATATATGCGCCGGTTGTCATCATCTGACGCCTGACCTCCATAGCTGGAACATGTCTTGACCATCCTCGCAAAGAAAGAGTGGTGGCTGGATGCCAAGATGCGCGCGGACATCGAGCGCAAGGTCGTGGAAATGCGTGAGTAGCCAGCGGTCCACAAGATATCCTTGGTCACGGCCTGACTGCTCGCTAGTCTACGACGATCTTTCGCATCCGCCGGCGACGTATCTCGGCCAACAGTACTCGTACAGGACAGCGGATGGCTCCTACAACAACATCTCCGACCCAAACATGGGCAAGGCCGGCATGCCGTATGCGCGCACCGTGCAGCAGACGCATCCTCTGCCACAAAACATGCTTCCAGATGCTGGCCTCGTTTTCGACACTCTACTCAAGCGGGACAAGGTGAGGCTGGTTTGAATTCCAGTTACGCGTACCTAACGTTATTTCCAGTTTGTCAAGCATCCTGCCGGACTCTCGAGTTTGATGTTCTCCTTTGCGGCGTTGGTCGTCCACACGTGCGCTCTTGGCCCCAACTTGGTCTGAAGTGTACATTGATATTTTTCATCAGTGTCTTCCGCACGTCCCATCAGGACGTTAGTAAGAACGAAACCTCCTCATATGTCGACTTATCACCACTCTATGGGCATAACGAGGAGGCGCTCGAGAAGATCCGCGTCCGGGATGGACGGGGGCTGCTGTACCCCGATACGTTCGCGGAAGACAGGCTTCTCTTGCTGCCACCCGCCGTTTGCGCGCTGCTCGTTATGTTCAGTCGCAATCATAACGTGCGCCTTCTCGTTCTTCTGACGACAGATTCATCAACTTACCCACGTCTGAGCACACAGTACATCGCACGAAAACTGCTCGAAATTAACGAGCGTGGAACCTTCGTCAACCCAGATGGTCTGTCGTCAGATGACCCAAACAGGAGCGCAATCATCGTGGCACAGGAAGAGGAGATCTTCCAGACCGCGCGTTTGATCAACTGCGGGTGGTTCGGTTCTGCGGTGTTCTCGGACTACTTTGGTAGCATCTTAGGTCTCGTGCGCCAAGGAAGCAACTGGAGTCTGAATCCGTTCGGCGTAAGTATATTGAGTGTTTCCATGGCGGACGGTCCTTCTGACGGTGAAGTACAGGAATTCCGAGATGACGATCACAAGCTATTTGAACGTGGCCGCGGGAACGTCTGCAGCGTGGAGGTGCGCAAATCGTTTTGGCATCGCGGATGTCACTCCCACTGACACACTATATTTCGTACAGTTCAATTGCCTTTACCGTTGGCACGCAACGACTTCCCAGGAAGACGAGAAATGGGTCGAGACGCTGATGGGAAACGTCTTTGGCGACAAGCCAGTCGAGGAAGTGCGGGTTGTCGATAGTCATCAACTATGCTTCGCTAACCACGAACTCATTTAGCTTACAGTCGACGACTTCAAGGACGCAGCGAAAAAGATCCAAGCGACTGAGCCCGACATCCACCACTGGACGTTCGGCAAGTAAGTACCGTCAACACATTGGACGAGCACTCATTTATATATACGATCCCTATCTTAGTATGAAGCGACAGGAGGATGGCACTTTCAAGGACTCTGACCTTGCTGCCATCCTCAAGAATGCGTAAGTCAGCTTCCCTCCCCAATGAAGTACGCTGTATATTAATGTGATTGCTAGCACCGAGCATCCTGCATCTGCCTTCAAGGCTCGCGGAACACCCCATGTCATGAGGTTGCACGAGATCATGGGCATCGAATCGAATCGTCGCTGGGGTGTATGCTCTCTGAACGAGTTCCGGAAGGTGATGCGTCTATTCATCCCTCAAAAGTTAACGACTGACCATGTCTTTCTTGCACAGTTCCTTGGTCTGAAACGTCAGCCGTCCCTTCTCATTCATTGATGCTCGAAGCCCTGACCAATGTAAATTTAAATAACAGCCTATGCATCGTTCCTCGAGTGGAACCCTGATCCCGAAATTGCAAATGCCGCGGAGAAGCTCTATGATAACATCGACAACTTGGAGTTGTACGTCGGCTTGCAGGCCGAGGAGGCGAAGCCCGTTGTCGACGGTGCTGGCCTTTGCCCCGGTACATACGCTCTGCCACTTCACACGTTCGCGCTTTCTGACGTCCATGGCCAGGCTATACCATCAGCCGCGCTATCCTCAGTGATGCCATCGCCCTCACGCGTGGGGATCGATTCTTCACAGCAGACTACACGCCGTTCAATATGACCGCGTGGGGTTTTGCTGACTGCCAGCGCAACCCAGACGGGCCGGGCAACGGCAGCACGCTCGGACGGCTTCTCCTGCGCGGGCTGCCGGGCGAGTTCACAGAGAACAGCACGTACACGTGGTTCCCACTGCAGACGCCCGACGCGATGAAGGGTTTCCTCGGCAAGCTGGGCGTCGCGGACAAGTACGACTTCGTGCGCCCGGCCGACCCGGTCGCGAGGGTGGACGCAACTCAGTACAGGGATGTGGAGCAGATCCTGAAGAGCACACAGTTCACGGCGCCGTATGGGAAGCGCGCGGAGAAGGTGATCAAGGGCGAGGGGTGCGTGGTCGCGCGTGGACGCTATGCAGTTGCTGACCTTGCTACCGCAGATTCTTCCTTGCAGCGACAGACCCGGCACGAGGAGAGCGCGACCAACGCGAAGTGTTACGCACGTTGACGAGTGCTCCCGGAGCGACCGACAGGATCGCACAGTACTTCTACCAGAAGACGCGCGAACTCCTCGCGACGAAGTCGTACACGCTGTCGGACAAGAACGTCAAGTCGGTGGACATCGCGAAGGACGTAATCCGGTACCTGCCTTTGCATTGGGCTGCTACAGAACTGGTGCGTTGCATTCTGTTTGCCAGATTTCCGGGATGGTGATCGTCCTCGATAGGCTGGTATCTCCCTGAAGGCTGACAAGAACTCCCCGGGGACTTACACAGAGCGACAGCTCTATGATATGCTAACGGATATCTTTGCGTTCGTCGGCGCCCGTTGCCGTGTCCTCCCTTTGCTCATCGTCTTCACAGTTACCTCTTCTTGGACGTGGAAGCGTCGAAGGTGATGGTCCTCGAAGCTAAGGTGGCGGGCCACGTCAAGGAGCTACAGCGGGTCATCAAATCGAACCTGGTGTCCAACGCCGGAGGCAGGGTGAGGCATACTGTTTTTCTCCTCGTGTGATCATCGGGCTCATGCCTGTCGATAGTTGTCGATCTCGGGTCTTGTCGATTCGTTCCAGAGCTTGTTCTCGGCGCCCAAGAAGAAGACTGGTCGCGTGCAGTTCGCTAACGAGCTGTTCGAGCGCGGGGCGACTGCCGACGAAGTCACGAACAGCATCTTGGCCTTGCTGGTTGGCACTACTGTCGAATTCTCGCAAAGTGAGTCAGGACTCATCCGTGATTACTCGTCAACTTTAATAATTGCATGGTAGACCTTCTCAACATTGTCAATTTCTATGTCGATGAGAAGAATGTCGGCGCGAAGCTCTCCGCGGTCGCAGCCAAGGACTCCCCCCTCGATGGCTACATCTATGAGGCTCTGCGTACGTTTTCATCGTGGACAGACAGAGTCAAGGTTAAATTTCTTTCCAGGTATTGATCCCCCTTTCCGAGGCGTCTACCGTACGTCCAGCGACAGCTTCCATTGGGATGCACTAGTTAACCATTTATACAGGCGAGGCAGTTGTGGATCAGATTGTCGGTACTCTCGCTGTCAAGGCGGGTCAGAAGGTATTCTTGGATTTGGCGAACGCCAGCCGTGACGTACGTTCCAGTGGCAGCACACATTTCTTAGCTGCGGACTGACTAGCTCGATGGCAGCCGGATGTTTTCCCGGATCCTGACAATGTAGACTTGAATCGCACGCCGAAGGAGAAGTACCTCACCGGAGACGGTGTTACCAGGTCACTCGGCGAGGAGCTCACAACCAAGGTATGCCCCTTTGCAACGTGCTCAGTGATACATTCCACTGATCTTATGGCTACCAGATCCTGACATCCGTCCTTCGTGCTGTGTTTGAGTTGCCCAATCTTCGTCGCGGCATTGGCCAGTCTGGCTATTTGAAGAGGTGGGTGGGATTGTGCCTGGGTTTGCTCAGACACTGATTTTTATGCAGGTATCTCACGGCTGCGGAAAACACGCAGCGCTACGAGTTCCTCGGTAACGATCAGCTGCCTACGCCGTGGCCGAACACGTTGGTTCTGCAGGTACGTATTGCCTGACGCTGAAACCACCTGTTCTGTCTGACGCAGAGGCGATTGCAGTACGATGCTCAGACTGAAGCTGCGCCTGCAAATGGGTCTTAAGTGACTTGTTGCCATGCTGCCTACCTTGTCATATGTCCTGTACATCATGTGTCCTGTACAGTATGTTGTCCCAGCGATACCATTGAAAATTTGCTTCATCTCGTAGCTCGGCACTAGCACTAGCACAAAGAGACGGATCAGTGATAGTGATATTGACCTCATCCAAGCTCTACAACATCCAAGCAAGTTCACTCGCTAGCCTGAACTAATTCGGCGTCACGCAGGTATCTTCGAGCAGGCGAGCGGGCAAGACTAGAAACCTTTCACTTGATCCTCGCACCACGCCCACAGCTTCTCCATCAAGTCCGGACGCAGCGCGTCTGGATTCGGGATCTGACGACGTGCCCATGCCGTGAGGTACTGTCAACCCAGTCAGCCCGGTAGACTCCCTCCGAACACTGGCGCGCGACGCACCTCCCCGTTCATGTCCAGCGCCTCCTCAGACGTTCCGGCGTACAGCGGCGTGATCGTGCCATACGAGACGTCGTAGAAGAAATACGACAGCAAGCGCGCAATGAGTATCGGCGGCGACCAGCTATTCATGTGCCGTCCGAGGTCGGTTTTGATGGAGCCTGCATGTGGCATGAGCCTCGCGAGCAGGCGCGCCCGATGCGCGCGTCAGTTACTCACCTGGATGCACAGCTATGGACACGACGCCTTGCGCGCCGTAGCGCCGCGCGAGCTCATTCGACAGCAGCACGTTTCCCTGCACAGCGGGTGAGTGCGCATACACGGGGACATCGGACGAGCACTGCGCACGAGCTTGCTCTGCCCGTAGAGCTTCATTATGCCGAGCCTCTTGCGCGCGGACAGCGCGGCGTCGCCTTTCTGCACCGACGCCCAGTCGATGCCGCCTGGCACGGCGAGCTGCGCGTGTCCGCTGGAGGACGTGTGGATGATGCGGACTTTGCTGGGGGACTGCCCGTCGGCGTGGGCTGTGCGCAGGAGGGTGGGGAGGAGGAGCTGAGTGAGGAAGTAGTGTCCTGTGGAGAGAAGGTATTAGGCATGGACGAAGGTTCAAGTACAAGGTGGATGGGGACCTAGGACGTTGGTGCCGAATTGCCCGTCATACCCCTGCGCTGTGACATTGTCAAGAGGGGTATTCATCACACCTCTGCAGAACGTCAGCGACACTCAAACCGACCAGATGGAAGCGCAGACCCGTTGTTGAAGAGCAGGTGCAGGTGCTGCTCATTGGCCGTGAACTCCTCCGCCGCTCTGCGGACAGAGGCGAGGTCCGCCAGGTCGAGGCGGAGGAAGTGCACGTCCTCCTTGCCCGTGCGCGCCTTGAGCTCCGCGATGGCTTCGTGCGCCTTTTCTTCGGAGCGCGCGGCGAGGTAGACCTTCGCGTTGCGGCTGAGCAGTACCTGGATGGTAGGAAACACGTTAGTGCGTCTCCGAGAAACGGACTGCAAGTGCGCGCTGAGGTACCTTGCACATCTCCTTCCCGATGCCACTGTTTCCGCCCGTGACGAGCGCGACCGTCCCCGCGAGATCGGGCACTTGCTCTGCCGTCCACGTCGGCTTCGGCGGGAACATCTCGTTCAGAGCGCCGACGCGCTTGGGTGGCGGGAGGCTGCTCATCCTGGACCTTCTGCGTGCAGAGAACGGAGGTTAGGCTGGGCTATTTGTGCCGGCCGGGAATGCGGGACGTTGAGTGAAGGTGTGTCTGGTGCGTGCTGCGGCTGGCGACTGCGCACTGCTGCGGACTGGATGCTGTTGTCGGCGTTAGGCCTCAGCGGTTTCGGTCGAGAGATTTCGGTCTTCTTGATTGGGGAAATGTGTCTATGGGGCCGGGCGTGGGGCTACGAGGAACAGGGAGGCTGCCATGTGTCGTGGATGTCGGAGATACCATCGGAAAGGGTAAGTGTAGATAGAAAGCGAGGGAGTACGATGCCTGTCTGGCGATGTTTCCACTTTATGGTGCAGCGGCTTTGAGGGAGCGACGTAGCCGCCCGGGGCTATAAGGTATCGAGGGCTGGGGTACGAGCAGATTGACACACTTGAGGGATGTCAAGCCTGGGGCGCATCATTCTGTTGCGCAAGTCCGACACGCTCGCCATCTACCACCAGCTCCTCCAAGACTCCCTCGTGTTGTCGCAGGAAGTCCTGCCTCAGCTCGAAGTCGATGTGCTCGAGACGCAATGTCCTCAGCGCCGGGAGCGTGTTTGGGGAGAATGACAACCCCGAGGGCGGGGCATGGGCGTAGCCGCACACGGTGAGATCCGTCAGCGCCTCCGCGCGCGCGAGGAATATGTCATGAACCGTGCGCTGCCAGAACGCCGAGCCGAATCCACCACCGCTTGTCGCAGCAGCAGCAGCTAGGGGCGGCTCCACAGTATGTATGTGCAACTTGTGCAGCGCGTGTAGGAGCGCCTCGAAAGACGTGACGGCGTATATCATGTTGTGCTGGCAGAGGAGGTTATGCATGGTGAGCGAGGTGACGCGGCCGGCTAGGGCGCGTGAGTTGGCCACCAGTGCACCGACGATGGCGAAGTGGAGGTCGCGTGGCTCGTGGACCTGCAAGGACAGCTGGCGGGAGGAGAGCGCATTGCACTCGGTGTCCGTGGGGTACGAAGGAAGAAATGTGAGGTGGATGGCATGCAGAGCGGGGCAACTGGGGAGCAGCGTAAACGCGGAAGCAAGGGCTTCCTGTATCGCCTTCCCGTGGCCCTCTTGGCGGAAGAAGTTACGTTCTGATAATGCAGCGCATGTCAGATATGAATCGTCGACCGGAAGACAGGGAGATCTTACGCTCGACTCTTCCCCCGGTTTGCGCTGCCCTGTCGCAGTACACGACCTCTTCCACGTGTTGCGCTAAGTGTGCGCGGGAAAGGAGCTGTTTCAGCGAATCCGCGCTCCTCTTCGTGTTCGTGACGCCGACGGATCGAAAGGCACCCGGCGTGGCGATGGCGCAGAAAGTCCGGCTGGCAGCGCGCACGCGCAACAGATCCTGGAAAGACTCGCGCGGGATCTCGGCGACAATGTGTTCGAGGAGCTCCACAGGTAGGGTGGGCCGAGAAGGCGATGGTGAGCGAGCTCTGAAGCCAGGCAGGTAAGAGAAGAAGATGTCGGACAGAGCTGCCATGGCGCGGAAGTAGTGGTGTTAGAAAGCCTCAGGCTGGAGGTGTTCAACGACGAGTTAAATCAAGTCGGCCGGCGTCCACTGAATGAGAGGACACGTAGTTTCCAACGTGTGCAGTGAGCTGCGGACCTCTGAGGCAGTGAAGCTGTTCGGCATTTTACGAATATCGCAGCGAAGCAGTCAATTGTCAATAATGTCACCACCGACTCGCAAGAGAACGTGAACGTGTCGCTGCAAGCCGTCAGGCCCATCAAGACATGACCGACGTGGAAGTGCACGATAGGAAAGCACTAACTCGCAGTGGATGGGGTAAGGCAGGATATCTCCAAGCGCTTACTCTACTATTTGTACTAGAGCTTCCGATACGGCTGTTATAGTGGCCTGGCTCAGGGCCGCCGCGGAAAGGGTACTCACTGCAATACTGCACAAACGGAGAAGGATAGGATTGCATGTGCCATATTATCCCAGCCTTGCCACCTCCAGTCCGATTCCTTCATACCGTACTATCCATAGGATAGATAGGATTAGGCTGCGCTGCGCGGCAAAACTAATCCCGCTCGGTTAGTGAAAAACCGTGCGAGTCCACTACCACTTATAGAGCATCCGGTCTCACCAGGCCAAGACAGCAACATTTTCCGAGCGTCAAGGAGTGCAATGGACAGGGTGAGAACGGCGAGTTGCTGTAGGCCGGGCCACACCAGCGCGACTGAATGGGTCTGCGCATCACGCGAGACGCCTCGGCACGAGTCTGTCCGCGGTCGATCGCCCGAGCTGCTATTTACTGCACTCGCCGCTAATGCCCTCGTCTCGTCTCTTCCTCCTTGACCACTCTCTCCTCTTGCCAAAATGCACTCCGTCAGGGTGCGTCGCAAGCACGCGTACTCGTCGCTCCGCGAAACCGCCCCCGCGTCCGCAACCACCCCCACCTCCACCGATGCCGATGCCCGTCTCAGACCATACCCCGGTGGCCCGCGCGAGAGCAGAGTTTCTCGCCACCTCCGCGTCTCCGGTGCTCAGCGCGCCGCCTCCAACGGACCCAGTTCGCCCCGGCAGGGCAGTACTGCCCTCCAGGAGGAGGTCATCTACGAGGGCATCCAGGCCGATGTAGCCGTCCCCGTCGCCCCCACGAGCACCACGCATGTGCACCGCCCACGCAGGCTGAGCCATGTCCACGAGGCGCTCACCTCGCACGACTCGCATTCCCAGCTCGACGACGGCGACGACGAGGAGACCGACGTCGAATATGACGACGACGAATGGCACGACCCCGATGAGCACCACGATTTCGACGTCGTCGAGCACCTCGACGTGATTGGTCTGTGCTACCTGCGGCCCCCCGACGCGTTCCGCTCCGCTGACAGTTGCCCGCAGATCCCCAGGTCGCCACCGTGTCCACGCTGGCGAACACAGCCAACGCGATTTTCATGTGCGTCTCTCCTCCCCTGAGTCCGTTGCGTTTCTGATTGCCCGCTAGGCCACAGCTGTCATTTTACTCGCGCAAGCCGGTGGTCGTGCTTCCCGGGCGTGAACCAGACACGGGCTCGGTTGTCACTGATAGCACGGACGATCTCGACCGCCACGTTGAGGACGTTCTCAAGCGCAAGCAGAACTACCGCCGTATCCTCAAGGGCGTTTGGGCATTCCTGAAGACCCGTAAGTCCCCGATACCACGATCGCCGATCATCCCCGTATACTCACACCTTGCCCGCTGCTAGCCGTTGGCGTATGTTCCTCGGCTATTTAACTGCAGAGCGATGGGACTAATGCCAAATATAGATTCTGTTTGGCATCTACGGCTTCCTTGTCGGTGCGTCTCGTTCATTTATCCCTGACAGTTATTCGGCGTTGCTCACATCGTCCACAGTCTTCTGGGGTGCCGCCATCGTCATTTTCCTGATCAAGATCATCAACGTGCACAACAAGACCACGCAGGACTTCTGGGTCGAAGTATGCTCGCAGATCGAAAATGGTATGCCCGCCTTCTGTGTTCGCTTCACGCCATCAATTGACCCTGACGGTTACAGGCCTGTTCTGCGTCACCGGCATCGGGCTCATCCCGTGGCGCTCTGTCGACACCTACCGGATGTACAAGATCTACAAATACAAGATGCTCACGCGCAGCCTGCGTAAGAAGGCCGGGCTGCCGGACCTGTACGATGAGGACGACTTGCCGGATCCGATGGTTGACCCGAACTATGTTCACGTCCTCGACGACAAGGACCAGGCCGATCTTCACCACCGTGCGTTATCTTCCCTAGATCGCTTTCTGTTCCTAAACGGGCGTGTTTCCCGCAGAGCAAAAGGAGTTTGCGAAGTCGCAGACCTGGTACAGGCCGCACGGAACTGAGACACACAGGGTCAGTCACTCCATCACGCCGGGATTTCTGCTGGCTAACGTGGAAATCATAGGCTTTCCCAATCAAGTGCGTGGCCTAGGTTGGTGTAGAGTGATATCCTTTAACCCAGCCTTGCTTTGACAGTAAAGCACTCCTCATCTGTACCCTCAACGATGGTAACTCAGTCTTCCAATGCATGCTCGCGGGCTGCATGTGGAGCATGAACCGGTGCGTCCGTCTCTACCCTCGTTGTTCCATTTGCTTATCCCCTTGCGGCAGCTTCCGCCGCCCGGATTGGACGACCGCCTTTCTCATCCCCGCCGCGTTCGGGTGCGGCATCGCCGCAGGTGTGATCATCTGGAAGGGTGGCAAGCAGACGCGGCGTACGGCAAAGATCGAGGCTGCGCTGCGCCGCGCGCTCGAGATGGACGACAAGGAGGAGCTGAAGCACCAGGCGGCTGAGGCCACGGGCCACGGCGACAATTGCCCAGTCGTCGAAGCTGCGCCCCTCAAACATGCCCACACCCCCAACGTGGACGACAAGTGAGCAGACGACCGAGTTCTGCATGCACCCTTGGAGAGACTACTTTGGGCACTATTTGATTCCGCCCGTACTTACCTATATTTGCACGGATCCCGCCACACTCGCTACTGTGCGCCTTTACATGCATTGCTTGCTATATCTTACGCTGCCAGATCGATATCTACTTTCTTACCTCCTTTGCTGGTTTGCCTCACCGTAATGTCTGCAGGGCTGCGCACACATAGGCTTCCCCTACTCGCTGCATATATCATGTCTTGATTCAGACCATAGCCATTTAGAAGACGCTGATGCTCCTTGATCGTTAATGATGAGTAGCTTTCCCTCTGAACTCGGGTCATGAAGTATCTGTAGGTGGTGCTACTGCTAGTGTACAAGCGAGCGCCACAACATCTCTGGCCACATTTCCGGGGATGGCGGCGAGCCTAACGAGAACCCGACAATCGCCTAGCAGCAACGACATCCTTGAACGCCTGCAACGCCGCCGCGTCGGCGTCCTCACCTCGGAGACTGACGACTTCCCACAGCTCCTCTGCCTCCGTATACCTCACGATCTGCGTTCCGCCGTCATCGTCGACCAATTCTTCCGGCTCTTCCACATCTAAGACCACCAATGCACTCAGTTCCTGTGAAAGCCGATTCCAGACCTCCGCCCAGCAGCGCAGCTTCGACGTCGCGACGTAAATGCGGGGTTCGTCGGGGTTGGGGCCGCCTTCTTCCTCATCGGCGACATACTGATACTCGTCTTCGGAGACGGAGATGGTGCACTGCGAGAGCTCAAGATCGGTGAGGGTCCCGCCGTGCCGCACGATGAAGTCCTCCACATCCTGATCCCCAAAGTGGAACCCGCCCAAGGAAAAAGACGTGAGGTTGGGGAAATGCTTGTCGGCGAAGGATAACGGCACGATGCAGCATGCGGATTTGTCGTTTCGGAGCGTGAGCGAGGTGAGCGCGGAGGCGCGCTGGAGGGGTCCGAGGATGTGTTTCCGGACGGTTGTCCCCCAGAAGTCCTGCCACGCCCCTTGAATGATGGTCTCCGTGTAGTCGTCGGAGATTGTCGACATGCTAAACCTCTCGAGACGGCCGAGGAGCCCCCGGAACGCGCGCGAGGCGTAAAAGGGATTGGGAAGCGCGATAAAATTGTCGATGTTCAGCTCCTTGACGCTGCTCGGCGACGAGTTCGCCGCCGCCTCCAGAAGGGAGAGCTGGAGAAGAAGGTAGGGAGAGGGATCCTCCACCTCCGTCGAGTTTGGCTCTTCCCACTGGGAGTGGAAATCAAATGTGAGGGTCGTAAGTGAGGATGCCTTGCTGATGTGGGTGTATGCTTTGGATAAGAGCCGTACGGTCGCGCCCGGCGCTGGCCGCTCCACGTCGTCTTCTGTAGCTGGAATCTTCGTGTCATTTGAGATGCACAGCGGATCTGAAGCAACTACGCACTTTCGGACTCTTCATCCGCGTCACCGGTCAAATCATCGTCCTCGTCACTAGCGTCACTCTCGGAGCTTTCATCGCCCCCATCGTTGTCATCCGCAAGCTCGGTGCCCGAGTCGAAGACGATTTCCTGGACCAAGGGAGCCAAGTGCGACTGCAGTAGCCCTGCCAATGCCCGCGCCCTGTCCTTGGTGGCTGTTACGCGGACCCGTCTGAATGCCGCCGGCGTGGCCAGAGCGTGGAACGCGCGGTCGACACTCCTGAGCTGGAGGAGATCATGGGTGGACTCGCCAACGTCGTCTACGATGGCCTGTAGTAGCTCTAGTGGTAGGCGTCGTGACATGGGGGTGTAGGCACGACACCCGAGCCGGAAGAGCTACTTATTCATACACTCAATGCTAGAAATTAGACTGAATCAACAGGGCTCGCGGCAACTGACGCCTGCAATAAGATGAATCAGCTCTGTGCGATCGGAATGGGCACCGATATCGGGACCCCTGCGGGTTGCATCCATCCTATTCCAGAGTCCTGCCTGCAAGGAGTACTTACGAGTGAATCCGATGGCTCCGAAGAAACAAGTTTGGACCCAGCGAGGAAGAACTTGCGTGATGAAGGCGACCGTCAACATGATAGTTAGTTACAGACCCCCATCGATGACAAATCTGAATCAGTTACCCTGGCCCACACGACAGTACCGCACACGCCCTGGTGAACCAGTACTTACACGAAAAACCAGACGACATCGCAGCGTCCGAGTCGCGCCTCAAGTCACGGCCAAACAAATATTTACAGCGCCAAACGTGGTAGATATACCGTGGGTATGTAATACCGTCACTACGCTCGGGGCCTGGCGTGCCGCTCTCTGAGTCTCTCGCTTCCCGAACGGCCATTAATTACGGTTCACAGTACAAGGCAGAGTAAATCAACCTGGAAAACAAAAGTCAGTCTCCGTGCCAGCTGACCTTACCCACAGAAGACATTGTTCTACCGAGCACGCTACATTATGGACCATCACGCCGAATTGCTCTGTACGCGTTCACATTAATATTCCCACAGATATCATTGTCTACCTGATCACTTGCATTATCATGGAACACTAGATGGAGACCCGGACATCATCATCGCGCATCAGGTCAGACAGTGGCGGCATGCCCTGCAGAAACGTATGCTCGGTCGACAGCCACCAAAGCCAGAGGTGCCACTGCTACCCCCAACTCGCTGTCAAGGCTCTCATGGGGCCTCTTCTGCGTTGCGAATACCAGGACATGCCTGAAGTTGACCGAATTCTTTCTGAAATCGAGGACTTTGAAGGGATGACTACAGGCTATCTTACGGTACGTTACTCGCCGCCTGCCGGTATAGAATCCTCATAAGTAGACTCGCTGCTATCATTAGGGAAGTAAGATTGCCATTGTGTTTCGACATGCCATAAGGCTTCCTCTCGCGATCCCGCGTGAGGCAGAGTTCCACATCCTCGAGCGCATGCAATTGCTCATGGGTGAATGGTTGAGCCTGGCCGCCGGGGAGATTACGCCGCCCGCACGGCACGAACTTGCTCGCATCGCGCGGAGCATAGGACAAGTGCAGGCATACAGGGTATGGTGAAACACACGCTGGTCTGATACAAGTCGCCGGATTCATAAAAACAACTCAGAGGTTGGCCAATTGGTCGCGCTGAAGTATATACCAGTAATAGCTGCCACCTGGAGTCACTTCTGAATGACATCCAATTGAATGTATCCTCAGAGCACTGGAGGACGTACTTATACGTAGGTAAAACGTGCAGCGGCGCGTCTCAAGCACGCGACTCGGCGTTGAACTGTACGGTCACCAAACCTTGGACGAAGCGCCCCTGGCGATTAGCCTATCTAGTACATTGAGCGAAGCACCCACAGCGGAGACTTGAGGTCTGAGGCGTCAAGCTCTGCAAATCACCGACTCCGGCCCGCAAGGCTCTGTACCAGCTGCTGCAGCGCTCCTACTCCGACTGCCCTCACCCCGTCGCGCACCGCCGTCACGACCCGCGTGCCGCCGACCAGCGCCTCCACCCCACTCGCCGCCATTCCCCACCCCGCATCGCCCCTTCCCGGTCCTGGGCCCGCGCCGGCGGAGGCCATCACGCCGGCCTTGAGCGCATCGAGCTCGTTGAGCACCTCGACACCGACGGAGCGCGCCCAGACGACGGGCGGCGCGGTGCTCGCGTACAGCTTGTGCAGCTTATCGACAGCGGACATCATCTTGTGGTTCTCGAAGTAGCGCTCGCGGGCATACGGCAGAAGCGCCGTGTGCGAGCCTGCGGGCGTGGTGTCAGCAAAGTCGACGTCAATCTGCGAGAAGCAGATGGAGAACGCACCGATGTCGCCGCCGCGCCGGACGGCGCTCGTGATGCACCGCGCGAGACACTCGGCGTCGCCCAGGCCAAGATTGAGGCCCTGCCCGGCGAGAGGGTGGATCGTGTGTGCCGCGTCGCCGACGAGCACCGTTCGCGCACCGCGTCCCTCGCCAACATATGCTTCTGCGTGATTGAACCGCAGCGGGAACGATGCAACCGTGCCCGGCTGTATATTCTCCACCAGCGGGGGCAGCAGCTCTGCGCCCTCCGGCGGAATGCCGATGTTCACCGAAACGGGGTCGACGGACGCGGACGCATAGGCGGAGTACTCGTGGATGTCGTGCGCGCGCTCTCGCCACGCAATCTCGTCAGTGATCTCGGATGGAGTGAGGGGCGCGCCGGCGGTGGATGCCTCGAGGATGCGATCGTGGAGGTAACGAAGAGATACTTCGGGGAGGCGGAACGCGGCGTTGATCATGCGTACGAGGACGAGAGGATCCGTCTGCTTGAGTGCGGCAGCGAGGGCTGGCCGGGTGGACCAGACGAGAGATGAGGCGGTGGGCGAGAGGGGGAGGAAGGCGATCGGCCCGGTGGGCAGGAAGCGTTGGTAGGCAGTTGTATTGGGTTGGAGGGAGCGAGGTGCGTGCTGAAGGGTGGCGACGATAGCATGGGTAGGATAGTTCCACCCGTAGGATTCAATTCCGGCGTAAGAACGAACGGGGGAGTTGAAACCGTCAGCGCCGACCTGGCTCAAATGTGTGAGCACAGACTATTGCAATCAACGCGCCCGACTCACAAGCAGCCTTGCTCTGAGCACTTTGCCATTCGATAGGTGCACTGCGGGCCATCCATCCGCATCATTTCCGCCATGGTGAATGGAGTCTACTTTCGTGTTGTCGAGTAGGCTAACGTTGGTGTGCTGGTCGAGATGACGCAGGAGACCGCGCTGGAGGTTGAGATTTTCTGTCAGCCGCGCCATTTGATTGCCTGCTCCCATGCTCGAGCCTAATCCTAGAGTAGCAGCGTTGAAGTCGATACGCGCATCTGAGATACCGTCCCACACCTGAAGCCATTGAGCATCCGACCAAAGCAATATTGGACACGGCTCACCTTCATTTCCTCCAGTCCGCAAGTGCGGCCTTCATCAACGAGGTCCCACGCACCGATCTCTGCTCTAAGCGTGAGTAATGTGGACATCGCATGAAGAAAGAAAGACTCCGTACCTTCAAGGAAGTTTTGAGAGACATTAGTGAGGGAGCTCACTCTGTTTGAGAACGCATCCGACGGCATGTTCCATCCTCGGACTTTCTCCAGGTCTCCAAACTCCACCAACGTGATCTTCAGGTTTTGTTTGACAGCGTCCGAAGAGCCTACGGAGTTGTGAGCAACGCGACTCGACTCGAGAGCATGAGGACGTACCAAGAGCACTAGCCAGAGCTAGCCCAGCAGGCCCTCCACCTACAATAACCACATCGCTGTCCTCCGGAGCGCTTGATAAGGTGGGTGTCGAGTAGTAGCGATGAATCCGGCTGGGCAACAGACGCGCCTGCTTCAGCACGCATGAAGTCGAGCCGGACGCTACGCGCTTCAACGACATGAGCAGCCTAGATTGATTAGGACGTTTTATTGTCAGGATAGACACACTGTGCGCGAGCAAAGATGCTTCAAGGAGGGGTTCACGGTCTGAGAGTGGAAGCAAGCATGGCAGCACCGACAGTGAGTGCCACTGACTCTTCGCGACAAAATGCCGAAGTCGCCTGCTGACTCAGCATCTCAACTCAGAACTTTTCCCAAAAATATTGCGTTCGTTTGACCGTCAACCTGTCGTCCTCCCCTGTTTTCCTATGACAGCTTCTTGAGCACGCCTCGGGCGTATGAATTGCCATACAACTTACTGTCATTGCACATGGCGCTGTTGATGACTGATTTTCCGCCCATCCGACTCGTCTATCGTCGAATTCACGGCTGCTGGGACTGGAGCTCTGTTCCATCAACTTCCAGAGTAACTATCTGAGCTTGTGGTTTCATAACTGCCTGCCTCTTTCGTTGTCGAAAGGTATCAAAAGGTTAATACTCTTGTTACCGCACCCTGCGTCGTACGCTCTCACGAGCCTCGAACTTTTCTGTTTTGCTCCCCTGCAGGTGGGCCCTCTCGTCTCTCTAACTCGGTCCACAGGCCCTATGCATCTATTAGCAAGATTGATGCTCTTTGGCCACAGCTATGGTCGCGTACAACCCAGCTTGCCTGCTCCGCCGAAGTGAGACATCCTCAGCGTACTCTGTCTCGCTCGAGGAAATCTCTCGAGGCTGTCCCTCCCGCCATCCGACCCGCCATCCGACCCGCCATCCGACCCGCCTTCCGACCCGCCTTCCGCATTTTGCACATAAAGGTGCGCTCCTGCGCTTACAGAAATCTCTCTCCCCATCTGCCCAGCCGCCACCCCATATCCACCCACCCACCCACCCTCCCTACCTTTTTAATTATTGATCATGGGCCGGACCCAACACCCTGACCTCGTCGGCACTGTCGTGATCGATACGTACAAACTCATTAAGCGTTTAGGTGCTGGCACCTTCGGTGCTGTGTACGAGGCCGTCGACCTCACCTGCTCCCGTCAAACCCACTACGCCATCAAAGTCTTACGCAACTCGTTGAACGATGCGCGCCTCCTCATGCAGGAGCGGGAATGGTCGACACAAATGATGGTCCACGAACATCCGAATATTCTCGAACTGCACTACGTCTACGTGATTGGGCCATACACCTACCTCGTCTTCGACTTCTGCCCTGGCGGCACACTCGTCTCATCCATCCAAAACAAACTCTACTGCTACAACGATGATATGGTGAAGCAGAGCTTCGTCCAGATCATCGATGCAGTCGCCTACTGCCACAAACAGGGCGTCGCGCACCGCGACCTGAAGCCCGACAACATTCTCTGTTCGCCGGATCGGAAGCAGCTGTTTATCGCTGACTTCGGATTGGGCACAACCGATCGCTTCACCACTCAGAAGCGTATCGGTAGCAGATTCTACATGAGTCCCGGTAAGTTATACATCCATCGCCAGTCGAAGAGTATACTCACTCTTGTCTCAGAGTGCGTCGGCAAGGAGGGTGTCATCCAATCTTATTCTACCCAAAAGGCCGATATCTGGAGCCTTGGAGTCATCCTCGTAAACATCATGTGTGGTGTCAACCTATGGCGCGAAGCCAAACCCGAGGACGATGTATTCCGAGATTTCATGGCCGACCCGCACTACCTCCGCTACAGCGCACCCATCTCGCGCGAGGCGAACGCGCTTGTGCATCGCATTCTCCAACACAACCCCGACGACCGTATCTCCCTCAGCGAGTTGCGAGAGGAGGTTGTCAGCATGGAAAGTTTCTTCGTCGCCGAGGCACCGCCCTTTCCCCGAGGGCTCTACGCATCGCCGCCGCCGGCGCGTCCGCTGCCAGCTGCGAAGCCGGGCCGTACAGGCATGCCGCGTGCGGTGAGAAACATTACCCCGCATGGCTCAGGCGCGGAGGCAGACGTGTCGAGCAATGTCTTCGATTCGACACCGGGGAGGGCAGGGAAGTTCTCGGACGTCACGCTGGAGTCGACCGCGCCGCCGGTTACCCCGGAGGGGCGTTCTCGTGTGGACGTGAACATTGTCACGGGAGCGATGGATGCTCTGGCTGTTACGCCTGATGTGATGGCTGCGTTGAAGAAGAGCCCCAGCATATGGCATAGAGCGATGCAGAAGATTAAAGTGCGCGCATAATGACCGCAGTTAAGAAATACTATATACCCACAATTCGAATCAAATCATTAACATAAGTATACCCACAATATTTTAAAAGTACCTCATCATTAGCATAGTAGTAACAATATACCATGGCCATCATATGATTCATATCTTCCCAATGAAACATGTATATAGCGTCGACAGGCTCGGGCCCGGTGCACCCGCTGACGATCTCGTATGAAAGTCACGACTCATTAACAAGCTACGTACCTCCATTTACATGAATAAGACTGAGCTGAGAGTTTTTCGCCTATGTGCTGATAAAGGAGAGCACGTTGTAAGTAAAACCGGCATGGGTCATCCTTTTCACGTGCTGACCAAACGCGCGCTCCGTCCACGGATCGGAACTGTTTTCCCCGGCCATAGACTCTCCCACTCATCTTCTTTGCCTTGCTCATACGCACGACTCTCTTCAAATTGTGAGTTTGAAAGAGTTGCTCCAGTACCACGCTGACTTTTTCATCCAGTAACACCATATGGCCCCTGTAGCAGTGCGTCTGCCAGCCCGCGTACCCGCTCACAATCCGCTTACTGCATCCTGCAGATCACAGAGACTTGCACGCCCACCATGTCCGCATATACACCCGAGCCCACAGCGACCCCGCTAGACCTCAAATCACCCGCACGCAAGCGGCCGCGCGAGCACATCGACGTCCCCGCACGCACGGCGTTCGCCTTCGATGATATGGAGGACGCCATCGCCGCATTCGAGCGCGGTGAATTCCTCGTGGTGATGGACGACGAGGGCCGCGAAAACGAGGGCGACCTCATTGTCGCCGCGTCGGGAATATCGACGGAGCAGATGGCGTGGATGATTCGGTACACCAGGTCCGTCGGCCGTATTTTTCTGATGCGCGTACCCCGGGCCTGACACCCCGCAGCGGATACATCTGCATATCGCTCCCGGGCGACCGCCTCGAGGAGCTCGACATCCCGATGATGGTCCCGCAGAATGAGGAGCGGCACCGCACCGCCTACACCGTGACCGTCGACTACAAGCACGGTACGCCTACACTTCCGCTGCATTCCCGGGCACACCTCTGACCAGCCTGCGTTCCGCATTCCGCCCCATTGCAGGCACCACCACCGGTATTTCCGCACACGACCGCGCGCTCACAGCGCGTGCGCTCGCCGAGCCTCACGCCAATGCGGCCGACTTCACGCGCCCGGGGCACCTCGTCCCGCTGCGCGCACGCACTGGGGGCACGCTCGTGCGCCGCGGGCACACCGAATCCGCGCTGGACCTGTGCGCGCTGGCGGGGCTCCCGCGCGCGGGCCTGCTGTGCGAGCTCGTCAGCGACGCGGACGATGGGCACATGCTGCGCCGCGACGGGTGTCGCGAGTTCGCGGACCGGTGGGGCATACGGATGATCAGCGTCGAGATGATTGCAGCGTGGCGGCGGAAGACTGAAGCGGCGGGGCAGTCAGAAGCATGAACAAAGTTAGAGGGAGGACGGTAAAGGCCGTAGTTTACTGGGGTTATATATATCGGATTTCTTGTCTTGTGCATGTCTTACTACTCGCAACATAATGGGCACCATGCTTCCACCTTAGAAGCCTAGCTTTCACCCTGAACGCATTGGCCTGTATTCAGGAGTGGTAATATTGCTGTCTGCATATACACACGACGGTCCATTCTAGTCAGTACAACCACATAAATTACATCTATAACCGCATCGCCTTGCTGTCCGCGGAGTCTCATAATGGTGGTAGCGGCCGTCGACATTGCGGACATATGTTCTGGAGATGAAAAGGATCGGTTTGGGCACCTATGAGAAGTGCAGTCTTACTAACCTTGATGGCGAGCCACTGCAGCAAGCAGTTGCAATTAGCGAAGACCGGCGAAAGTCCAAATGTGCACTCACCCTCTCCAAACACTCCGTATGCTATTCCAATACCTACATGTTAGCTATCCTCATCCGAAGGTCGTTAGAGAGATGCGCACGAATAAATGCCCACACGGGGACAAGCTGTAGTTCTTTCTGCTCTTGCGTGGGAGGCCGACCCCGAAGATGCTCACGGCGCCGGGCTCGCTGTGCAGCTTCTCGTCACCGTCTGTTTCGTACACAATCGAATCCATGCAGATCGCGCAGTCGCCGAGCGCACCGCGTGCCTCCGGGTCGGACTGCGGCGGGAGAGGCGGGTGGTAGTCATATGTCTTCGGGCGGGAGTACTAGACGAAGGTACTTAGAGCGAAGGAATAATGATGAGGGAAAACGTACGTCTGTAGGCAGGAAGAAGGCGGGTCCGAGCTTTTCTTGAAGTGCGAGCACGCCGAGCTGCAAGAGCATGAATAATCCAAGAAGGTATACCCAACCTGCCGCGCCGTCGACAACACATCAGCCATGCGAGGCAAACATGCAGCTTGTGCATACGTACCCCTCGGCTCGACATCCAGCACGTTAGCAGGGCATCCCAGGAAATCTAGGCAACAACCAGATAAAAGAGCGGCCCATCATGAAGAACGGAAGCAAACGCACAAAGCGCAAGCATAAAGCGGCCCGCAGTCGTCCCGAGCATGTACTGCCAGCTCAATGCGCATGTGCGTAGGCGGCGCGACGCACGCACAATCTGCGGCGCCCAGAGGGCGCCGTATAGAAGTGCAAAGAACAGCAGTGCGAGCGCAGGTGCGAGTACGATGCGCACGACGAAAGTGAGTACGAAGAATAGCATCATCCCTGGTAATCCATGATCAGGTGAGAAAGGGCTTTGAGTGAACAAACTTACACGTGCGGGCCTGGGAGTCTGACCGAATGTGCTCAAGGAACAAGCGGAAAAAGGAAGGCGTCGCCGGCGGTGTTGTTGGTGTAGGCACCGGAGGGATCGCAGCCGCGGGCGCCGCTGCCGGCGGTGCGCCTCCAGAGATGGCGTCAAAGGGCGGTGGGCTGGCCGCCTGAGTCAATGGCGTAGCGGATGTTGGCTCAAGCGGCTCTTCTGGAGGTGGCGCCGTCGCTGGCGGTGGCGACGGTGGAGGCGGTGCCGCGTCTTCGGGTGCTTGAACTTGCTGGATGAGCAGGGCGAATTGCTAGGACCGTTGATTCAGATGAGGCGCTTGGCGGGGCAGAAGAGAGCACGACGTACCACTTCATATGCAAATAAGGTACAGGAGAGGAAGGCCGGCATGACGAGCGACAGTGACGGCCGCCCGTCGGCGAGGACCGCGAAGGTGATATGCTAGTTGACGACAGTCAGTAGATGGCCGGCAAGAAGAACAAATACTCATACCCCTGCGAAAGAAATGGAGTCCGCCATGCTCTGGGCAAGGAAAGTCCAACGCGAAATGCTCGCCAGGGCAGCCGGAGTGCGACTCTGTCCCATTTGGTAGGACAACAGGATGAGCAGGAACAGATATATGCAGCCGGAAAAGCCCGCATCTAACGCTGAGATCAGAAATAGCACACCACAAGTCGCGAGAACACTCACAAGTTGTCACCTTCCTGAAGAACAGCCGCGAGCGAAGACCCTCTGCTTCCTCGACCTTGATCACCAAGCCGCACTCCCGGCTTAACAGCACCGCATCTAACACGAGCCGCGGACGCGCGACAGTCGAAACCCCGGTCGGATGCACCAACTCTTCTTCCAGCTCCTCCATGTCCGTGGCGGAGATGTTGCTCGGCGCGAGCTGCGCGCGCACGGCAAAAGTGCAGCCTGTCGCAGACACGTCGGGCTCGCGGTTTAGCGCGGCGTCATTGGACGAGAAGTCGGATGAAGCGAGTAGAGCGCGCAGATTAGAGACGCGGGACCGAAGGGTGGGAAGGAGGGCGTGCGCGGTCAGATTGAGCGCGGGCGGTGGGACGAGGGCCGGCAGCGCGCGGACATCAATGATTGCGCTGCAGTGAAGCTATGGCCGATGGATAACAATCAAGGGTGTGTGCACGTACCTCTGCGGTTCTGCGAGTCCGTAGATGGTGCCGTTCTTGAGGAAGCGCACCCCTTCAAACTCGAGGCGCAATTCGTCGGCAGAGTTCGCATCTATGAGCTCGACGTGGCCCTATACGAACGACGTACGTCAAGAATTGGGCTTTGTGAAGAGAGAATATAGCTACGCACATGAACAGTGACGATATCCCTCAAGCCCTCCATGGTGTCTGGGTCTTCCACCGGCTTCTCCATGACGCTCATGCTGACCTTCTCGACCGCAGTCCAATTCCACGATCCAAGTCTTTCGATAGAGTCAGTGGCATTGACGCCCTGCATAAGGGAGACTGCATCCGCCTCCCACGGCAGTTCAGCGTGCGCGGTCGAGTTGAGCGCAGCGGCGGAGATGTTGTACAGGGTGGCGGAACCGCGGATGAAGCCTGTGACATTCACGAAGTAGGAGTTGTGTGATGGGTCAAGGACGCCCTTCAGGGGAAGTAGAGTTGACATCATGTTGTCCTCTGCAATAGGTCTGACGGGCTACATGCATGGTCAGTCCACAAGATGAGGCCACAGGGAGCCGCACGCACCAGCGTAAAGTTGCTCGCCTCCGTCCCATTTAGCCAGGCCGAGAAGTTGCCCAGCTGCCACTCGAGCGACGAGAGAGCATCCTGGTACAGCGTGCGTGTCTCGCCGTCGTCGGAGCTCCCGTTGTTCGTCATCATGAAGAGCAGGAAGCTGAGTACGAGGAAAGAGGAGATGGAACTGCGCGGCCGCTGGCGGGCAGGTGCAGTCCCGAGCCCAGCCTCCTCATCAACCTCATCACGCTCGGTTGCCGGTGGTGCAGCGAGCGGTGAGCTCATTGATGTCGACCAAGCTTGGACTCAGTTGGTGGGCGTGGTCGCCGACGTCGACAGCTGCGCGGCAACGCCGCCAGCGCGTGGTCGATCGGTACAGTAGATTAGATTAAATTCTCTTGGTCAGCGCACTGCAACCGGCGTTCGCAACTCAAAAGTACTCGCCTCTGCTGGCGCAGGTGTTCTCTGCTGGCTCTCCTATGCTGGCTCTCCTTTGCCGGGGGCCACTTGCTGCGCCTCTCCGAGCTTTGCAGATTCATCAGCTGTAAGTCTTGTCTCTTTCAAATGCGCCGTTGAGCCTGGTCCAAGCCTGGTCTCTGGACAGAAGTTCAAGTGCGGATCCTCTGCCAGCTTTGCGTCACCTCGAGCTTCGACGATCGCCGGTTGGACAGGTCCCCGGTAGTAAGTATTATCTCACCTCTGAATTCTCCTTCGCGCTGCGTGACGCCGCTCCCATCAGAGGCAGTCTTGGATCCTCTCTTTACTGGACTAGTGTATGCAGCCTTTCGTTCTAATCGGCTTCTCCGAACAATCCTCGGCGCAATTGAAAAGTCCGGGGTAAATGTCTGTGCATCTTCGCTAAGATAGGCCGCATTGCCAGCGTGCCAGCGTGCTTCGTGGACCTCTCGATACACAGTCCACGCTGTCTATATGCATTTCGGTGCGCTACAATTCCCCGGCAAGACAACCAAGATGCACCATTCCCCCGTAAGCAAGCCACTCGTTGCCAACCTCAATGCTTCGTAGTGACGCCACAGAGTCCGGCAAGCGCGCACCTCAACATCCTACCTCACCTCACGGTCGTTCGACGTCATGCCGTAGCGAAACGGCGAGTCCCGCAGTAGTCCTGCGCACTATTATATCATCGGTCCCTGGCATCGATAAAGATAAGAAATTGGCTTTCTGGAACGCTCTCCGTCCCTGCGCGATCGAGGTCGCGGGCAAGGTAACAAACAACTGCCCGCCCCGCAGCCCAAAGTAGCTGCATGCAGCAACGAATTTAAACACGTGTGCACATCTACGTACTATCAACAAAGTGAGATTGATAGGTGTGCAGTCCGCGCCGGCGCGAGTTCAGGCGCAGTAGACAGCAATTTAGGAGCTGCCGTGTCGGCCATCAAATATAGAGGACGAGACGTTCGCTCGTAGCCTGTATGCGGCGACGTTTGTCGTCCAGGGCGATGATGGATGCATTTATCAGGCACCTGCTGTTGCCGCGAACGTCGAGCAAAGCCATCAAGGTACGGTGATTCTGCGTCAAGCAAACAAGCGAGGACCTCGATTTGCGCGGCTTCAAACGAATAAACGAAAAGTAGACAGCGTAAGAGCTGCGAGCAGCTTGGCACGATACGGGAGCAAAGAAGCTTTCTCGCGGTACGGAATTCGGATGTGTGTACCTAGTTGATGATCTGTAGAAATTTGAAGCATTAATTATCAAATAAAAATGCTCTGAAATGAAGCACGGTGGTGTTATAGCCCGCGGGTTATAGTCATTTGCCGCACTGCCCTCAGGAACGGCGTACAAAATGCAAGTGCAACTCTAGGTCTCTCTAGTAGGTGCAACTGCAAGGACATCCCGCGGAGCGTCTCTGCCGCAATTCCCAACCAGACGCAGCACGACGTTGACCCTGAGGGCATGCTATCTCCTGTGGGCCTGCAGTGGGCCTGTGGGGAAGTCTCAGGGTTGATGCGAAACGGTAGGTGGTGAGATCAGAGGAATTAACTTTCGCCCTGGCCAGTGCATGCAGGCGTGCCTGGGGGTGGAATCAATAGGGCCCCCAAGAGCTGGGCGGAAGTACAGTATACAAAGTTGCTCAGAGCGGTGCCTTCCGGGTGCACGTTCGGGAGAGGCACGGTCGTCGTCATTGATCCGCACAGTCACGGTATCGGGCGCCCAAAGGGCCACGAAAACGAGAGGAGACACTTACCTTGAAGCTTTGACGTTGATCGTTTTCCAGTTAGACAGTATTACTCTGCCCTAACGTACCGGGCCACCTTGGAGATAGGACCAAACCGTCACCAAATGACGCACCATGCCACCTTGATACCACCACAACGGCACCGCATCGCCTCAGGCGACACAACAGTGCCACAGTCTGCCACAGTGCGCGCAGCGGATCACAGACGCGTGCCTCGCCCTGCCTGGCCCGCCCCATCCTCTGCTCCGCAAGCACTCTCGTTGATCCAGGTCCCATCGATGCATTAGTATGCGCGCCCTGGACGTGGATTTGCGCCCGCTCAAAATGTCCTGGAGGCAAGGGCAAGCCGCAGTTGCCAGTGAGCCGGCGTGCGGAAGTATATTTGCCGCTCACCAGGTCGAGGAACGAGGACTGCCTCGGAACAGTACGTGGTGGTACCTGCCTCGAGGTGGACGACGAGCGGCGTGAGTATGCACATTTCCGGGCGCGCCGTGACAATTTGAAGCCTTGCGGTCGACCATTCTCCACCTAGCTACACTCAGCCCCACCAAGGACATCCGTGCACCATACGAGACCGGACCATCACAAAGGATGACGTACCACGGCACCGCAGCAAGGCGACGACCTCGCGCATCGCCTCAACGCTCCGACAGCTCGCTGCCGGACGACAGCAACTGACTGCGCGCAGCAGAAGTGCAGCGGATCAGAGACGCGCGTGTGCCTCGCCCTCCGCAAGCAAGGTTGATCCAGGTCCTGTCGCCCAGGACCCCCGTAACTCATGCCAGGGGTATGATCCGCCAAACGGGGTCAACTACCATTTTTTTTTGCGGCTCGCGACCCCTTCCAGCTACCATTCGCCCCTCAGACCTCCGTTTGGGGTCCGTAGCTACCACGGATAGGATCATAGCTTCAAAAAAATCGTAGTTTATTGTAAAAAGCTCCGCTTTGCGTGCAGGCAGGAGGGGATGTACTACGGATGCGCAGAGGCCTGTCAAACTGACCTATTCATCTGGTTCATCGTCACCCGCCTGTTCAAGACCCGCCTTGACCCTCCCACTAAGCTCCTTGATAGCACGAGCGATATTCGCGACGTTCTGCTTGAGGGCGACATAGCACGCGCCATCAGATTTTACCAAAGCTAGTGTTGAGCCCGAGGTTTGGAGGGGATGGTCGAGGGCATACAGGAAGTAGGACGGTTTCAGGAAGGCGAACCGAGGGATCTTGCTAGGATCGGCGAGGGAGAATTGGTTGTGTCGGACCGGCTTGAACAGTCTCACAGCGATGTAAGAAAGAGCGGTGATGCGAGACGTGTCCGAAGCCCAACCATGTTTGCCGTTCTTACCGGCCGACTTCTCGTACATGGTCAGGACTAACCAGCCATCAGCGCATGCCGAGTCATGTTGAAGATTACGACGCACCTTCTGCAAGGCAGATTGCCTCATCAACAAGAACCAAGCCATAAGAAGGCGGCATGCCAGTGTGAGCAGCGTAGAGGTGTTTGAGCGGCGTGACATTGGCCGAGTGTGCGACCTTGGGGACGTGATGCTTTGCGAAGATCGCTGCTCGCCTCCGTTCAGCCTGGCGGACGTCAATACCATGTATGTGCACTCATACAACACTAGCAGACGCACCTGATACGATGCATTTGCAGCGACCTCAGCCGCGTTTGCAGCCGTCCCTGGTGCAGGAGCAACAGCTTCTTCGCCGTTGATTGCTCCGTCTCGACCGCCCGCAGCTGGCTGCCGCCAGCGCATCGACCGACCCGCGCCCGTGGTAACACCGCGCTCTGTAACACCGCGCTCTTCTTGACGCTTGAGAACATCCTTGACCAACTGCAGAAGGCGTTTTTTCTCGGAGAGCGTTGACTGGGCGGGTGGACCGTTATCAGAGGAAGGTGGTAGATCTTCCGAGGACTTGAAGGCCTTTGTTCGGACACCTTTCTCAGCCTGTCTGGTATGATGCGACCGGCGGATGACTGCGAGCTGTTCGAGATCGAATTCAGCAGAGATCACTGTGTCCTGGAAGGTCCTGCGCTCGTCGGGGTCGGACACAGCAGGGAGCGACTGGGCGAGGATCTTCCCTATATGTGCAGCGTCTTTGCGTGTTGCATCCGCTGTGTCTTCAGGCAATTGCAGTCTAGTAATGTGAGGGTTAGACTCTGTAAGATCTATCGGCGGTGAGAGGAGGACAAAACACGAACATGTCGACAGTGCTCTGGACGCATAAGGCAGCTGCTGCGCAAGTCAAATCGTTCAACTGCTGGTCGAAGACCGCACCAACTCCGTCTGCATTCTCTGCCTTCTTCAACCCATTTTCAATCTGGAGCATCTCGGGCTCGTCTTCGTCCATCTCAGGACCCTCGTCTTCGGAATCGGACTGGCCATAGATTGCATCCCAAGCCTCCTGCGAATACCAACTCGACAACGATGGGATGCGCGAACACGGTGAGCTTGATTCTGCAATTTGTCCAGAAAATCCGGGTCTAGTACGAGAGCGTCCCACAGATTCGCTGCCTCCGAATGGGCCTGTTGTGTTGCTTGCTCAATGTCGTGATCAGAAGGGAATGTGGAGAGGGCATGGAGGTCGAGATGTCGATTGTCGGTATAGGTATGATTGTATCCATTCGCTCTTTCCTTGCCCTCAGATGTCTTTGCAAGGAAGAGATGCTCGCGCAAGCGGACTGAGAGCTTCGGAATCATATGATAGAAGTCTTGCAAGGTGAAGTCCTTCACAAGCTGTCGACAAATGCCGAAGACATGCTCACAGACTTCGGTTGATAGAAGCCAGGGCAGCAATGGGTATCTGCCGTCGAGGTGGTCCCGATAGATGATCACCAACTGAAGGAAACCAACGACTAGGAAGTTTGTGATGTCGCGTGCCTCGGGAGATATGAAGTGTTGAGCTTTTCGGTAGCCCGCGATGTCCATGAAGTCGGTCCACATTTCCATGAAGAAGTGCGCACGCAGCACCATGCGAACACGTTCGATAATTGGGATCGATCGATTCTGGTATGCATCCACGAGCTCTCCAAACACAAAGAGGTAGATAATCGAGCCGACCATTTCACGATGCTCGTTGGTGAACCATGCTAGCGTATGACCGGAGAAGAGACGGGTCGCAGCATTGTCGTCTTGTCGATCAAGTTTCTCGACATCCCTCCGAAACAATGTCCCTGTTGCTTCAATTGCTGCAAGGCGGAAGTGGCTGTACGACGTCGTATAGCTGCCCAAAGTAAGTATCCGGGCACCTGAGAATGCGTTGTTCCGGTACGTCTTGCGCCCATGGTTCGAATCTTGAATGAGTGCGACAGGCTGTCGCCCTGCGCCGATGAGAGGAATGTGGAGGTTGATGTCACGATGTGAGCGAATAGGGTGCCTGAGGGTGTAGTCAATGTACGCAACGGCGTGAGCGACCAGGAGACGTTGAAGGGAGCGCTCGACAGCCGTGCCGTCTGCGGCGTAGGATACAACGTTGATCTTGCGGGAGAGAAGGCCATTCAATATTAATTCCAGGTGGACGAACAGTTGCTCCGCCGAGTTTGACTCTGAGATAGGGAGCGCCGCAACGACGATAGTCGGAACGCCGGGAAGAGGGATCTGGAGGGTCCATACGCGTATCTGGCATGTGTCGGTGAGCTGCATGCCTCCGAAGTATTCGTAGAACTCATACCTTCTTAGCCTTCTCGATCTTCCTGGTGCGGATGAGGGCATCGAGTGTGTTGATGTCGCTCACGACGACGGGATCGCCAGGACTCCCTAGAAGCACGTAGCACTTTCGTATTGGGTCCCAGTGAGGCCTCAAAGACTCTAGCAGCTTCGTATCATCACATGCGAGGCCAACGGGACCCACAAGGTAGTCCAATGATTTCAGCCGTTCGTAGATAAATTCAAATGTTGCCTCTGTGATGCCGATGGGAAACTGCACTTCGTGCGCACGACGTTTCCTTCGGGTCATTTATCAGTCAATTGTATCAATGCAATCTTGTAAACACTGACTGGAGTGTCCGTTCTGCGGGTACGGGTAGCACATTCATCATGGATTCATATGCTCGCGGGCTTAAGACGTGGATAATTTGCGCCCACTCCAATGTCATGGCTGAATATCGCATGCCGTTCAAAGGGACACCTCGTTCTTCTAAATCTTTCTTCTTGACGAGATCGTTCATCAAGGCGACAAACAAGGAATTGCCATGCTTGCCCTCGATAACGCCTCTTGCGAAGACTAGGCATGCACTATGAGGGTTCTGTGCAGACAATGATCAGAAGCTGTAACGTGGGGATACTATGAACTTGAAGCTACTGACATCTTCGTATGCCTCCAGAAGAGGTGCAAGGTCGGGATGAGTAAGAGCATATCGATGGAGGGCCTGTATGTCGTCTTTCTGAGCATGATTGGGGGTGAAGCGGCGATTCTTAGGCTCGGGGACTGGCTTGCGAGTCGCATTCTGGAATACGTGGACATGCAGCAGAGCGAGGCAGTTGACACAAGTAACATCCTCAGTTGACTCTTCCGGCACCCTTACAGTGCGAAGACAATCTGTCGCAAGGACATGAAGGGGAGGCGACCGATAGTTCTTCCACTGCCACCGATGCTCTTGCTCCGTGTCGACTACTTGCTTTCTGGCCTTATCCAACGAACGATAATCTGGTGCCGAATACAACTCTAACGCCAAATCGGCGAGGGAAGGCCCGCCGCCCCCGCCGTATGGTGTGCGCTCCAAATATTGACGCACACGAGCGTATTTTGCTGCGCGAAGTCCGAAACAAGGACGATCTATCATTCTCGGAGCGGGGGCCTGCGTCGATGAGGTTGATGCCCAGATGTGGCCCAGTGTATGTGATCGCATTGTGCCCTTGCAAACTTTCTGGTGCTGTTTGAATGCCTTGGTGTGATACGCCCCAGTCATAAGCATGTACTTGTTGCATCGAGAGCATCGGACCTTCCGAACATCGTCTAGACAGAACTCGGCCATGTCGTCAAGCGCAAGGATTTTCTCCTTGAATTTGGTATACGCCTTTGAGTTGTCGTCCCTACCGCGTTTGACGAAGGAATTGGCCAGGCGCGTGCTGATTGCTCCAGACGATGGCCCAACATCAGCGCTTGCGGTGCTTGCAGACACGGTAGCAATGACATCCTTATTCTTTCCCTTGGGCGCGAAGAACGGATGAATGGGCCCAGGGACAGTGCGTGTGCGTTTTGCAGGATGGATAGGCGCCTGAGCCTCTGAGTCGTGGTCAGATTGAGCGCTTGTTGCTTCACTCGCGCTCGCAGCCGTCTTGTCGTCTGCGCTCGAGCTCCCTTTCCTCCGCCTTTTCAGTAAGCCCCGCGCAGCCTTCAGTGTCGTCCCAATGGAACTGATGATCTTCTTAGATGCCCTTGACAGTCGACTTCCATCGGATGCGCAATCCTCCGCCTCACTTCCCACCGACGACACCCTTCTTGACGACATTGACGCAGCATCAGAAGTCCCATTTTCCAAATGGCTTCTCCATTCTGTGATACTGCCAGGCCCATCCTGGTCCAGCATTCCACCACGCGGAACTGGTGGGAGATCATCGTCGACAGTGGATGGAGAGAGCAACGACCGGCCGTATGCGCAGCTGGTATCGGTGGTATCGGGCATAGGTATGTCGTCGCAGTCGCTGTCATAGCCACTAGCAGATGCAAGTACTGAATATGATGATGTAGGAGAAGGTGGCATTGACAGAGGTGGAATTGACGGATCGTATTTGCTGCCTTCGTCCATGTCTCCGCGTCGCCCCATCTGCTTTTCTTCCACCTCTGGACTGAATCCTTCAAGTAGACATTCAGCATCTCTGGTCGACTCGCCGGGTTCGGAAGCTTGAGGATTTAGAAGGTGGGCCATCCCGCGAGGGATATGATGCGCAACAGGCTCATCGCGTCCGGCGCCGCCTGTCACAGCATCAGACCGTCGCTGATGACTTGATACCTGCGCAGAGCACCTGAGTATCGTCGTCCTCATGTCGCTAATGAGCAAAATATAGCGTACCGATTGAATATGGTCGGCAGCGAGCCTCTCGAACCACGCCAACCGTTCGACGTGGCGCCTTGAATCATCCCAAAGCTGCCAGCCCAGTGTTTCGTGTGCGACCGCATTCACGGCGATCACGCCACACGATACGTGATCTGTCTGTCTCGCTGTCGTAAGCGACTGTCCCTCCCACTTGTACTCAATGCCGAATTTGACACGCGTCCACCAGAGCAATTTCTTCTCGATGTCTTTAGGCAGGCGCAGTCCCTGATGGTAAAGGCCGTCGCCTTGTTTCACAGGAATGGTAAGATTGCATTCCCATTGGCGACATAGTAACGTACTCACCATAGGATATTGTTTCCGCTTGACCGTCGATCTTCACGACAACAAAATGCTTGTATTTGGCGAGGAAAACAGGGAAGAGGAGTACCTTCCTATGGGTGCGCAGATCGTCTTCAATTCTCTTGAGGTAACGAGGTGAGTCGGGGAACAGGTCTTCTATTACTGTGATCTTTGAAATTGCATTCCAGAACTCGTGTCCGGCGATCTCGAAGTTGTTGGCAATTCCTGGCGTGCTCCGAACGCGGCTTCTCAACCACATGAGCATCATGTCAACGATGGTGTCGGTGAGAAGGCCGTCTGATAACAGCGGAGCAAGGGCTGATGTTGTCGTAAATGTGGCGGCACCGGGTATCATGAGTTGCTGGCGCCAGGGAAGCGAGTGGATAAGAGCAACAGTGCGTTCGCTTTCCATAGAACCGTCAGCGACTTGTAGCAGCCACCGCACGCTCGCCGTCCACGTCTCCTGTGCCAGGAGGACCGTACGCATCCGTTGCCAGTAAGTGATCATCCACAGCGGGGATGCACCACTTGCATATCGTGGGTCCATGATTGATTGTGCGCCATCCAGGATGGCCTGCGGTGCGAGTGCAGCAAGCTTGTCCACGAAGGCATCCGTAGGAAGGCTTCGTGATTTTGTAAGTGTGGTTATGGGGAAGACTGCCACGTCATGGCTAAAAACAGCTTTGGTTGAGGGGTGTATGAGCTGCTGATCGCGACGAGGGAGTGGTGTAGATACGAAGGAATGAACATCCTCGGTGCCGCTGGGGAGCAAAGAAGTCTCGGGAGCGTTGGGAATCCTGAGGAGCTGCTCGATGTAGGCCAGCAGCTCCGGCGGTGGGTTCTGGGGATAGCTTTTGCCTTGCGAGATCCATAATTCGGGACGGAACATAGGTATTTCATCGTCGTTGTAGATTGTGATGGACTCATCCATTGGCACGATGCCGGGATGGCTGCGAGGGTGATGCGCTGCACAGAAGAAGCAGGTTCGGTCCGAGGCGTTGTCGTAGAATGTCGTACGCAGCAGGCCACGTAAATTTCTACCTAATGTCTCAACTTGTACGAATTATACCGGTAATTATGGGGTCAAAATCTTCTGCCGCCAGTACTTAGTCCAACTACCTCTGTGATCAGACATCGGTTCACCGCGCCCCTAACTACCACCATCAGGATCATACTTTTGCCCCAAATTCTAGCCCCCAGCTACCTCAGACCCCTCAGAGCTTCCGGCGCAAAGCGCCGTCTAGCTACCGTGCGAAAATCATACCCCTGGCGTGAGTTACGGGGGTCCTTGTCGCCCGAACGCGAGTCCCTGAGAGCTGCCAGACGGTCGACAGCGCAGGAGATAGGTCCCATCGATGGACGCGAATTCGGATTTTGCGCGGCGAGTCTGCGTCGTAGACTCGTACGATCGAATTATCTTGTCAAACAAAAACAATGGAGGCGGCCGGCGGGCGGCCATCATCGCCTCGGGTGACGCGCCAGGGTGATCGGGGCTCGCGAGCATTTTGCCCGTCTTGTGACTCGGACGTTGTGATGGTGGTCAGGACACGGCGGTCGCTGTGGAGCGCTCAGCGCTGCGCGCACCGTCAGGGCCGCTGTGGACCGTAGAGTCACGCACGGTGTGCGGGCACCGGGCCCGCACTCCTCGCGACGCGAAACTTGACTGAGGCGAGCGGCGGCGTACTGTATGTAACGAGATAGCTCCGGTGCGTCGGACGGCAGGTCAGATGGCGTGAACTTGTTGCTTGTCGCTAGTCGCTCTGTCGACATGGATGTGTGGCGCAGCGGGGACAGAAAGCGCAGAGATCTAGAAGACTCGGCTAGTACAGGAATAGTACAGTGGTGCTCCTCGTACGCGTCCCTTGGAGATAGCGCGTTTGGGGCATGTCCATCCGGTCTTCTAGATAACGCTCGGGGGTATTACTCATTTGAAGACCTCTGGACGGATCTGACGTAGTATGCAGACGGACCTGCGGGACCGGCGAACTGAGCCGACAATACATAGACGCTGTCAGGGTTGCAAAAAATGCGAATCACCCCGCGCACACACGTGCTATGGGGCCTGCTAGCCCCGGCCGTGCAGGAGAATGGTGATCGTGACTGTCAGGCGAGGCAAGCGCGATGTCGGAGAGTTGTGGGCGTTCAAAATCTGCCACTGGAGGCCAGTCTGGACTCATGTAGTACGGCGGATGTTTCGGTGCGGGTGCAATATGCAAATAATATGTCCAATATGTGTCCTCGACCAGCCCCACTGCCCCAGCATCTCCCAGCATCCGATACCCGACCGCATAACACCAATATCCCCGCCTCGCTCGTGCGCAACTCGCTGGATCGGGAGCGAGTTGCGTTCGGCGTTCTTCGCAACGGCCACGCCGCGCGACCGGGCAAGTAGACTATTTGCCCCCTATGGTAAGCATCTAACCGCATCCGGCAAGGCTGCCAAGCCCAGACATGCGGTGATATACTGCGGCGATGCAGCCTCGGCACGCCAGCTTGCAGCGCGGCGAGGTCATTGTTGCAGTTTATGGACCCGAGGCGGAGGTTGCTACGCCGAGTCCGACTCGGACGCGGGCATGTCTCTATGTGCGCATGCTGACGCCCGTCGTGCTTCGAAGGCGCGTTGCCACTGGTTGGGCCGCGTCGTCGATGGGCAGGCACCCCGACAGGAACGCGAGTGCGATCGAGAGTACGGGACGGCAGCCCGCCGCTCTATTGTTGTCGCGTCCGGCCCGAGGACCGAGGTATGTGCACACCGCGCATCACTGACTCCTGCTGCGCTGCGGTCCTTTATTTCCGGAATTTCGGGTGCATATGATCGATCTGGGCGGATAAAGGAGCGCGACGACAGCGGGCGGCGGGCGCGCAGCGACGGGGTGACAGAGAAGGGGGGGTTCCTACAACGTGCCTGCAATGTGCACAGCAGAAGCTGATGTATGTTCACCGTGCTTGGCCCTAGGCCAGCAAATTCGCCTCATGCTTAGAAGATTGCAGCAGGGATTACTGTAGTGTCGTAGGCAACAGATGCATTGGATTTCCCTGCAGGGCAATTGGTGGCGGCATATACGAGACGTGCTACAGGCTTCTAAAGTGCGGGATGTGGGAGGATGGCGTTGCCGGGCAGACGCAGGCACCTGGATGGCAGGGTGGCGAACCGGAGGAGGGTTCCCCGGAGATGTGTGGCGTTGATAAATGTCGGCAGACGCGGGAGGCGCCCTCGAGGCAGGCTTCGCGGGAGGAGCGCCCGACAGTTGCGGGAAAGTTGCGGGAAAGTTGCTCGGAGCAGTCGGCGAGGTAGCGTGGGCGAATGCAGCTGGTGCTATGCAGATGCAGAGAAATCTGCGCTTGTGGGCGCGTCGGGGGTGTTCTCGGAGCAGAGATAAGTCTGGTGGGAAGATGTCACCCGAGGCAGAGAACGTCACTGATGAATGGATCATGTTCGCTGCTCGAGAACAAAGTTGAAGATCTAGGTCGTCGAGCGAAGCACCGCACGATGAAGTTGATCCCCGCGAAGATCAAATCGCAGAGGACTCTGCGGCGGGGGGCTGGACCACGTCGAGCGGATATTACATACAGGATCTGGAGCGCGGGATGAAAACAAGCACGTCCATTCATGCGCGGAATCTGGGGGGCCAGGTGTCGCAGCATCCGACGGGGTCGCCCATGGCCATCGGTGGCCATTGACGGGCAATATACGCTGCGATGCTGCTTGTTGGGGGCACGGGCACGATGGAGATGCGAGGTGAAACTGGGAGGCGAGGCGAGGCGCAGCCATAGCGACGGCGGGCAGGGGCGAGCGCCTGGCGTCAGGCTCGCCTCGTGAAACCCGATCGGGATCTGTGACGGTGCGCGGGTCACGCACCTCGCGTCGGCTCATTTGCCCAATTTACAATAATAGTACAAATTTACATCCACATAAATCCAACGCTTGTCCCCCGCCTTGTTCTCTGCAACCCCCGTCCGTCGACGTAGACCCAGACCTCCTCCCCGCCGCCTAGCAATGGCTCACTACTCCGTCTTGTTCACTCTCGGGCTCGGTCTCCTCGCAGAGCGCGGCTCCCCCACACCTGCCCGCCCGTCCCCCACCGCCAGCTCGCCATCCTCCAGCTTCTTCTCCAAGCTGCGCAAGGGCTCGCTCCCCGCAGCGTCCCTCTCACCCGCTACAAATTCCTACACCTTCGCCATCGAGGTCGCCGAGAGCTCACCGCCCGCCATCGAGTTCTCCGACCCCTTCGCCAGCAGCGCGTCCGATGAATTGTCTCCACGTCAACGCTCCGCGCCCGAATTCCGCTCCTTCCTGTCGCTGGACCTCGCAGAGTCGCAGTCTGTGCGCTCAGCGAAGCACGCACGGGCAGCGATGAGTCCCCTGGATACGAATGCCATGCCACCAGTGCCCCCGCGCTCCGCGTCCCCGTATGTCATGCCCGGCACCACTTTGCACGTGTACTGACCCCGCACCCCTACAGACACCGCCGCGGCCCGGCCCCACCGTCGCCGCTCCTGCACTCCCCACTCCCCTCGCCTCTGCCCTCAGGGTCGTCACGCCGCCCCTCGCGCGACTCCCTGCGCAACCTCCCGTCCCCCAAGCCCGCGCCGTCAGCGACCCTCCCAGAGATCCCCTTCAGCCTCCCGCCCGTCGCACCCTCGCCGCCCACATCCCCTTCCTCCTCGCACGCACCCAGCGCGCGCTCGTCGCTCTCAGCGCACCGCCCGTCGCTCTCCGCGCCGTCCACGATGTCGCGCCCTTCCTCCGCGCTCGCCTTCCCGCTGCCCCCAGTGGCCTCGACGTCCGCGCGCCGCCCGACGCCCGCGAGCCTCGCGCGCAGCCAGTCATACCTGTCCTTCTCGTCCGCGACGACCTCCGTGCGCACGACCCGCAAGCGCACCGCGCACCGCAACGATGCGCTCGCGGCGCTCGAGGGCCGCGGCGAGGCCGCCCCCCGTCGGCGCACGCCCACCCGCAACTTCATGAGCATGAGCGACGACGACGACGAGGACGACGTGCCGCCCCCACCCCGCCGCCGCGTCTCATCCACCCCGCGCCGCCGCGTGTCCTCTGCTCACCGCGCTCCGCCACCGACGCCCGCTACATTCACGCGCTTCCCCGGCGTCGACGAAGAGGAGAGCGTGCTCCCCTCGCCCGCCGTCGCGCCGCCCCTCGCCGCGAGCTGGTCCCTCCCCGCCCCACGCGCATCCGTGTCCTCCCCGCCCCCGAAAACACGCCGGCGGCGCAGCACGATGGAGTCGTGGTTCCCGCTCGCGAACTTCATCGACTTCAAGGACGACGACCTCGCGGGCTGGCGCGGGCTCGTTGAGATCGCGAGCGCCGTATAGCACGGGCGTTGGCCCTGGTTGATGTTCTATCATTTTTTTCTGTCTTGTCCTCGCCTTGCTCACACGAACCCTCCTCGCTCATTGTACATCTGTTTGTATCGCCCCTGCATCATCCCACCATTTGACCGTTAATCCGCCTATCGTTTTAATGTGTGCCACCATCGTAATGCCACCTGTGCCATCATCACACCCCTCCCTCATTCGCATTTTCCGTGTGCTTATTTTTATCGTATGCTATTAGCTGCCGTGTCACCATATCTCCACGCTCGCTTCGTTGTTGTCTACTATTCGTTGTACTTAGTAGTGAATGATATTGCGTTCACCATCTGTTGCTTAATTGAGTTGCATACGCTCCATGTTTTGCTCTTTGTAGAGCTGTTGTCGACAAACCACGCAATCTTGTGCAGTATACTCTCACTGTCTCATTCAATGTCAGTGTCACGTCCTACAGCTTCTGCAAGTGAACGTTTTTATCGGAAGCCTCAAGCCTGGGAGGGCTTGTGTGACGGCCCTCGCTTGCACCAATGGAAGACTCCCCGCACTCCCTCGTCCATGCGAGAACAACGTGTTTTTCATTGAACGCACTGCCGACGTCGCGTCCATTCTATCAGTATGGAAGCAAGCCCGAGGCTCCCTTAGCGAGCCTTAGCGCCGGACTTAGCAGTATGTGGCACGCTGCCGACGCGTGCCCACCTACTCACCCCCCCTTCGTCATACGATCGTACGACCTTGAGCTTACGACGGTGACGGCCATCGCGGCCCTCCGATCGAGCGCTCCTGCAAGCCAATATATCATGCGGATAACCGCCGCCCTCTTCACCTCACTACATACCTTCCTGGTCAATCTACCATCTATTGGTTTGAACAGCAATGGCTCACTGACTGACCGCGAGGCACCCCGAGCATCTAATCAGAACGTACATGCTCTTCGACAGACGGTGGCGGTGCCCATCGATAATGCAGGCGCGCGAGGTCGAGCTTGTGTGACAAGGGGGCCACTGGCAGGGCCGAGTGACAGCGCTTGGGTATACGCGTGCTCCCGGCCGGAGCGTGTGCGGATAGGTGAACACTGTAAGCAATCGGCGCGGAGGATGAGATCAAGGCGCTCGTGGAGAAGGTGCAGGGCCGACTTGCTTTGTGCGACCGACGGAGCACCGGGCACTGCGCCACGCTCTGATTTTGCTACTCGAGTGGATATCATCTGCATGGACAACTGCATCGTAAGGGTCGCTCACCTTGACATGAATACGGTGCATATGCAGCTAGCTTGTACGCTTCTGATGGTGGCCCTGTCTGCGGTGCCCCACCCGTAAAGCTTGAAGCCGAGCAGATTCCTGTCAATGCCAATCGACAGGCCAGGGATGTCAAGCAGCACGCCCATGATCAACAGACAGTGTTTGGCCTCCCTGATCCACGACCCGAGGAAACAAAACCGCTGATGCATGATGCAGCGCAGACACTGGCGAGCGCTGCACGGATCTCCCCGCGCACAGCGACAAAGACAATGGGCACCGGCCCTGCGAGCGGTCACCCGCGGCACGTCAGACACGCCTGATTTCATCCCTGAGGCCTGATCGTGCGCGTAGGTGATTCGCTCGCGGCACAGCCGTCGCGGGTGGATCACGGAATCACGGCATGGGTGCTCACACGCGCGGGCGTGCTTTGTGCTCTCGGTCGGGGCTTGCGGGAGCTTGCGGGGAAGGGCACCGGTGGGCGTGAATTGGGCGCATGATGGACAGGATGCGAGGTGGCGGGAATGGAAGACCGGAAGGAGACTGGAGAGGAAACGCGCTGGGGGCAGGTGATCGCGTTGGGCTATCACATGACCAGCCTCGGGCTGCCTTGAGATTCGACCTCGACGGCCTCGCGGCGTCAGAAAGCGGAATATACACTGGGATAGAATGCATGGTATAGAATACATTAGAATGTCAAGGTAACGGTCCACGTAAAACGTTAGAACACAGCTCAGGTTTCGTACCGTGATATCAGTGCGCATCAGCGACGACGGCCGCGGGCTACCGTCGCCACCGATCCCAGATACCACCGGACGACGGCGACGGGCGAGGCGCCGACGGTGGCGCCACATAGAGCATGGGGTTGTTGAGTTGTGCAGGCGACGGTGCGGGTGCCGGCCGGCCCTGCGGAGTGCGTGCACGCGGCGGAAGCGGAGGCGTCTGCAGGTGCGGGTTGGGGCGCGCAGAGGTGGAGAATGACGCAGAGAGCGGGCGGCGCGGCGGGGTGGGCGGCTTCAGAGTGTTGCTCTTCTCGCGCGAGGAGCCTGCGCAAACAAGTGAGCAAGGACTACCAGGAGAAGAACGAAAGGCAGACCTGTGGGACGACCGTGGTTGGAATCCCAGCTTCCCCCATGGCCAGGCCCGGGGCCAGACGGACGCGCTGCGGTCGTACGTGAGGTCGACGGTACCCGCGGCCGCGGGCTGCGCGGCGCGAGTTCAGGCATGTCGATCTTGCTGAGGTGCACAGTAAGACTCTGTGGTGGCCTGTACTCGCGCGCGGCCCGCGCCGGGTCGTCAAGCACGATGCGGCGTGGCTGGTTCGGAGCCGGGGTGTCGTAGATCACATACTGGCGTAGCTCCGCGCCGCTGTCCAGACCTACGAAGATCCCGCGTGAGCACGGCGGGCCGCAGCAAAAGAGAGGATTAGGCGTTTACCGCGTTTGTGGCGCAGGCGCTTGACGTCCTCGACGACCTGGAGGACTTTGGGCACCTCCGTGGGAGCCGCAGCTTGGATGGAGATGAAGAGCATCGCCTCGTCCTGAATTAGATATAAGCGTGTTTGATGGGTGTCAAGTGAGAAGAGCGCTCACGTCGAGTAGCTGCGCAGCGTACTGCGCGTAGTCGTGCACGGCGCCTTCCTCGATGACGGTGACCTCATTCAGCTCGCCGCGCAGCGCATGCAACTCGGCAATGCGGTCAACACCCGTCTTTGGCGCGGGCTTGGGTGGCGGCGACGGTGGGAGCTGTGTCGATTGGGGCGATGTAGGCGCCGCGTATTGAGGCGGGGGGTCAGTGGGCGTGTGGAAGACGTCGTTCATGTCGTGGAATGTGAGTAGCGCGGTGAGGAGGACAATCTCAAAACCCTTGCGGTCGTCTATGTCAAATCTGCCGAGGCCGGCGATGTGAAACGGTCAGGTGCGGCGGGAAGATGGTAGCGTACCTGTTCAAATTGTAGTCGAGAATCTGTACGGCGGCCGTGCGTAGTCGCCCCGGTGGCTCCTTCGTCACTGCCACAAGGACGGCAGGATCTGGTTTGCGAATCATGTAGCATTCTTCGCGCTTCCATTCGAACTCATGCCTGAAAGTCTTTCAGCACGCGCGCTCGACGGTGAGAGCTTCTAGTACGACGCACTCTTCCCATTTGAAACTCCACTTGAACGACAAGGTTCCGATAGATTTGAGCTCTACTACCTGTGAGGGATTGTGTAGTTCGACGATCTTGCTCTTACTAGCCGCACTGGGAGCCGTGGCACTCGCTAGGAGAGCCTGGGTTGTGGGATCTAATATACGCGGTTGTGAGAGGTTGAGCCGCACTGTGTGGCTACAAAGAATGACGCACCGAAGACATTAATCTTGTAGACGCTTCCTGGCTCCTTCTGCTTGCTATAGTGGATCGTTCCCTGGGGGTCAATGAGGTCTATTATGGCCGGATCCTTCTCGTTCGGAGTAACATTGAGGGTGAAGAGGTTTTGGTCAAGGCTCATGCTGATGAGTTGGTAGGCGGAGACCGGACTAAGACAATATAGCCTCAGTGCGAAGACAACCCTACGTTGGTCCGCTGAGCAGATGACGGTCAAAAGCACGTCGTATTCAAGCACAGCAAGATCATGAACTTGACACCGCTTCAAACGATCTGGACTTCAATAGCGAGAGACTGACGTTAGGGTTAGGGTCAGCGAGCTTCAAATTTGTCTAGAATCATATAATTTTAGACCACTCTGCGAGTGCGGTCCTTTCTCCTGAACAATATCTCGCTGGTTTTTCGTTATCTAGGCTCTAGATCCTTCTCCTCCTCTAATCGACAGGTAGGATGGCTACCGATCTTAGCTTTAGGTCTGACACGGGGACCGCCCGTGAGAATGAAACTTGGGTTAGGGCTGGATCAATTCCATGGCACCAACACTGAGCACTCTGCTTCGTAGACTACTACGAGGTAAGTTCTCTGGACTTTGCCTATGCGACCCATATAAACTCTCCACAGGTCCAATCAATAAAGCCTTGATGCTTGCCGTCATGCTTCTGTCCTCAGAAAGTGCATTCGTCGGCGGAGTCCGACTTTTTGAAACGAAGCCGTACAACCCTGCTCCGTCACCCGATGAAGTCGGCATGAGAGTTTTGAAGAAGATTGCTCTTTGACTGAAGACTTTGGTAAGGGTAAGGGACCAACAGAAGGTAACTGATCAGTTGGACAGGAAAGAACCCACGATGCCTCTTCCACTGCTCAAGCGCTCACAGCCCAGCCCTCTCCGAACACAATTTGAACGCCTGACTATTCCGTTCACGATCATCGTGATGTTGACTTATTTTGCAGTTTATGCAACTATTGGGCAGCCCGGAAGCGCTGCCGTTACCATTTTTACCATTTTTCTCAGGCAAGTAATGATGGCCCAAACACTATCTTATAGTCTCCGTAGTTGACCTCGACGGATGATAAATGGACGCACGGTGCAGCACGGGCGTCCGATAAGTATATTACTTGCTCTCGACTGGAACGTCTCTGCACAACTGTCTCGCTTCGCCATGACGAAGACAAACATCCTGATAGTACGTTCCTCTATCTATTGTAGGGATTCACAGTAGCTCACATGCGGCTGAAGGTTGGCGCAGGGCCGACTGGACTTGTCTGCGCATTGACGCTTGCGCTGAATGGTATACCAGTCCGGGTGATTGATAAACTCGATAACCTGCTCGTCGGTCAACGCGGTGCTGCCATCATGGTGCGCCGGCTCTGTTTGAATTGACCCCTCTGTCTGAAAGTCATGCAGCCAAGGACATTGGAGTTGTATCACTTTCTAGGCATACTCGAGGATGTCACGCATCTCGGGAACGTTGCTCCGCAGATTCAGCAATTTGATGGTTCCGGCGGCTCGAAAGTATTTCCCATGTTCCCGATCGCAGCTCCTACTCCTGCTATTCCGGAGGTGTGTCTGGACTGTTATGCGTCCTTCTCACACAACGCTCATCGTTCGTGCTATAGCCGCTGGTATACTTCTTAGGACAGGATGCCACTTGCCGCATATTACGCGACGCACTGAAGAAACTCGGCGTCAAGGTCGAGATGTCTGCTACACCAAGCTCTCTCGACCAATATGACTCTGGCGTGCGTGCGACCATAGTGCGGAAGCACGAAGGCCGCTCCATAGAAGAGATCATCGAGGCCGATTATGTTGTAGGTGCAGACGGTGCCAAAGGTCTCACACAAATTACTTCGTCCTTGAGATCTGATTTGACCTGATGACACGTTCAGGAGTGGTTAGAAAGCTCGTCGGTTTATCATTCATGGGAGAGTCTCGCGAGTCGACGGGATTTCTTTCCGGCGATCTGGAAGTTCATGGGCTCGACAACACTGTGAGCGACGCTTTTGCATGCGAATTATCATTATAGTCTCAATACCAAGTTGCCTTTCACCTAGTACTGGCACTCATGGGGCGTGCCTCCGAATGACCAGTGAGGCTGTTTCCCTTACCTATCGCTCAGACTGAAGCCATCACTACTAGAGTCATGTTGCGGCCAACCGACCGCGTGAAGGAAAACGTATGGTTCCTCATAGCCAGCGGGCCGAATCTCGACAGAGACCGAGGCGTCTCCGATTTCGAATACGCCAAACAGTTCATCCGTCAGGTTTCCAAGCAGCCCCACATGGACATTCGCTCACCATATGTCGGCTTATCCAACTGGAAGTACGTGGTCATAACTCTGCAGGGGAGCTTCCGCTCATTGCGTTGTCGAGACAGGCCGAATATTCGGATGGTAGAGACATTCCAGAAGGAGAGGATATTTATAGCCGGCGGTCTGATTCTACTTCCCAGTATGACAGTCGTGGTTATGCTCATATATGTTCACAGATGCCGCTCACGTCCACTCGCCGACCGGGGGCCAAGGTCTGAATTCCAGCATCATGGATGCGGTCTGTATTCTTTCCAGTTATGTGCCTGTCTCGTCCGTCGCTGACGCCCGCAAAGGTCAATCTCGGCTGGAAGCTCTCCCTCGCATGCAAGCACCTTGCACATCCTCTCTTACTCGAAACATACACCGAGGAGCGGCGCCCTGTCATACAAGACATGCTGTTTTATACCACCGCAATTCTGAACAACACATTCGACAAGCAGAGGAAGACGGTCGAGTCGCCGTGGACACGGCCTGCATCGCTTTCAATGCTCGGTGTGCATTACCGCTGGAGCTCCATCGTGGAAGGTTCTCAAGAGGGTTGGGCCGGCGAAGACGCCGAATATCAGCAGCAGCCGCACAGCAACGGAGCCGTCGACCACCTCCATGCCGGTGACCGCGCGCCTGATGCACCGAACGTCATCGACGCGCGCACCGGCGATAGTCGCAGGCTCTTCGATTTGTACAAGGTCAGCCGCCACACGGTGCTGATATTCTCCGACCAGAGAGATCAGGTGGCTTCTCTGGTCGAGCGCATACGTCTCTATCCAGACGCCACCGTGACCTCAGTCGTCATCTATGCCTACGAGGCTAGTATCGAGGTCCCTGATACAACCGGAGCGGACATCGTCCTTCACGACAAAAGCGGACACGCTTATCGTGGGTATGGCGTAATAGCGGGAGAGCCCGTGCACCTTGCTATCGTGCGGCCAGATGGCATTATTGGCGGCCTCGCCAGAGATCTAGAAGGACTCTCTCTTTACTTCTCGAGGATATTCAAGGCTTGATTGGAGCAGTTTGTGTACGTTTTTGTTATCGTCGTGCATTGGATCCAGATGTGTACCGGGTACTGATTGCCTTGATTCTTCTACATCACCAGGTGATCAAAGCAATATCTGAATAGAAGGCAGGAATAGAGCCGCTGTGAAATTAGTGGCGTTGATATTGTCATGCGTATGCAGACGCCTACTAAGCCATCTGTCGCCTGCCAATCTCCTGGGTTTCCGACTGGCCTCTTTTTCGAACGTTCTGATAAGAACTCGGCGCGAATCTAGCAAAATTCAAGGATGCGCGGACCCATGGTGAGATGGGCGTCTTCACAACCGTTATAGGTTTCAAGGTGTCGGTCAGAGGCCGAAGAGTCGCTTAGCATGCCTCGTAATTCTGCCACCGTCCTCATAGTGCGTATCTCGTCTTTACCATCTCGTCTTTTAATCATCAGCTGCGTCGTACTTAAGGTCGGTTCTGGACCTACCGGTCTAGTCTGCGCACTGACGCTGGCACAAAATGGAGTCTCCGTGCGGGTGATTGAGAAGCTACCCCATTTTCCGAACGGCCAGCGCGGGTCCGCGATCATGGTTCGTCGTTCGCATTTTCCGGCCTCTCATACCCTGAATGTTTAACGGTTCGTAGCCACGGACCCTCGATCTGTACCAGTTTCTTGGGGTGCTTGACGACGTCAACCGTGTAGCCTTCATGGCGCCGCCAATGAAGCAGTACGACAGCGATGGTGGCGCCACCGTGTTTCCGATGTTCACGCCTGCGCTCCCCTCGCCCGCAGTCCCAGAGGTGTGCTTGAAAGCTTCGTTCATAGCTCCTGGCTCACATAACCCTTCTTTGGAGCCGGGAATGGTGTTCTTAGGCCAGGCAGCGGCCTGTGGCATCCTGCGCGAGAGATTGAAGAAATTCAATGTAGATGTCGAACTGGGAGTCAGATTGACATCGCTCGAGCAGGATGCAGCTGGTGTAACGGTCAAGGTGACCAGAGGGCAGGGTGACTTGGCGGTAGAGGAAACTCTGCAAGCTCAATATGTCGTCGGTGCCGATGGTGCTCGAGGTGTGTTGTCTATCGGTCATTGCACCGATGCTTCTGACAGACACTGCTCACAGGTGTCGTGAGAAAGCTGCTGGGATTTTCGATGTTAGGAGAGACATTGCAATCTAAGGGTCTTCTGATCGGAGACATGGAAGTCAAAGGGCTAGACAATGCAGTAAGCGGCCGCTTCCCCTCCAGCTTCGCGTGGTGACTAGCAATAATCTGGGACTCTGACTATGATTAGTATTGGCACACATGGGGCATGCCTCCGAACGATAAGTTTGTCCAACATTCTCTACGATTATTTGCTTTCACGAACTAACATTGTCGTTGACAGTGTCACACTTCGGCCGACAGAGCGCAAGAGCGAGAATATCTTCTCCCTTATTGCTACCGGAGCAACGCTAGACCGAACCAAGGCGGCCCAGGACTTTCAATACTACCGCCATTTCGTGCGAGAAGTGACGAAGGACCCCAATCTTGAGATCGGCGAGATCGAGTTTCTCGCAGACTGGAAGTAAGTATGGCGCCACAGCCTCTGCTATGGCGAAAACTTACATGTGGGATTCATAGGCCGAATATCAGGATGGCGGAGGCTTTGCAAAAGGAGCGCGTTTTCATAGCAGGGGGTCAGACCGCCGTTATTGTTGCAATAGTCTTTTGTGCTAAGGCTTCCTCCTCCAGATGCCGCGCACGTCCACAGTCCTACCGGTGGCCAGGGAATGAACTCGAGCATCATGGATGCCGTACGTGTTGATATGAGCTATGTAACGACGGCTCTGACAGATATTCTGGATTCGCAGGTCAATCTGGGATGGAAGCTTGCCCTCGTATCCAAGAATCTGGCGAAATCGTCCTTACTTGGGACCTACGCCGAAGAGCGGCTGCCTGTCATCAAAGACATGCTATTCCATTCCACTGCGCTGCTGAAAAACACATTGGACGCCGACCGCAAAAGCACGGCCAACCCGTGGCTGCGTCCTGATGCCCTGCTCATGCTCGGCGTGCACTATCGTTGGAGCTCCCTCGTACTCGACCAGCGGCAGACAGGGGAGGTCGAGGAGGCCATCAATACATACGGGAGTAGCGTCGTGTCCTCCATACGTGCTGGGGAACGTGCCCCTGATGCCCCGGGCCTCGTCAACATTCGCACTGGGGACAGCTGCAGGCTCTTCGACGTATACAAGGTGACATATCACACTGTGCTGATATTCATCGACCAAGCGGAAGACGCCGGGCCTGCGCTGAACATCATCGCTCGTTATCCGGTCGGAAGAATATACTCCGTCGTCATATACCCCTCATCAACTGCCGGTATGGTGGACGTGCCGGGTGCAGACCTTGCCGTACATGATCATGACCATCATGCTTGTGTTGGGTATGGGGTACCGTCAGGAGCGGGGACGAAGGACTCCCTGGTGATTGTACGTCCTGACGGCTTCGTGGGTGCTCTTTTTATTGGCGACATCGGTCTAGAGAGTTACTTTCACGAAATTTACGATATCTGAGCTTCCAAGGTTTACTTCACTCTGTGTGCTCGCTGTTGAACTCTGTGACCGCGATAAGTCCCGCTTGAAGTCAACTTGAAGTCCCACCGTAAGTATCGTGCGAATGCGTGCATGACATCAGACTTCCAACGAGATCGACGGACCAAGTATCTAATCAGATTACGAGGTGGCAGTCCACTGACCACCACAGTGACACTGACACTCCCTCCGTCTCTGGTCCCGCATCCACTTGCCTTCGTCTTCCGGAAAGCTCTGTTACCGTGACGCTCGAGCTGGCTCTGCCGCGATGGCGGTGACAATTGGCAGGCTCCTCCGCTTCATACGGTCCATATTCGTCCCAACATTGACAGTCTTTTCCTTCTCTTGTCTCCTCACCTTCTTCTTCGTTCTCTACCAACCAACGCACGGGCCTGGAGACGTTCAGCGCCTCGGATGGCAGTCCTGGGACATTATTTCTCCCATACGACCTGCTCAAACCCCAGGCAACACCGAGACGGCTGCTCCGGACAACGGGAGCCCGGCACACGATACTCCTGCGCACGACGGGGTGGATTGGTGGAACGTGACGAAGCCAACAAGTCCCGTAGTTGACAGCGCGAGCCTTCCGCTCGACGTGTGGTCGCCTCTTCTACCCCATGACACGGGATGTGCGTAAATCAATCCCTATTGGCGTGGTATCCCATTGAGCTGCGCAGTGTCCGAGATCGCTGTGGTCCGATGCATGTTCGACATGCGCCTCGCCGACGTCTGCTCGCCCGTATCGTCAAAGCAAGAAGACGCGATCAGGGGCAAGTGGGTGCTCGTTGCGCCCGATCTAAATGTGCAGGCCGGCATGTGGCATCTGGTGCGTTGCGTCCTCTCTCTACCGTGCGCAGCTGATCCCGCACCCCAGCACCTGTACTACCGACGCACCCGCCGTCTCGACGTCCCGCTCATCACCGACCTCATGCTCCTCCCCGCGAAAGAGCAGCCGCCGCCCGCCGTGGGCACTTGGACCAAAGCCCCGCTTTCCGTGCGCGATGGCGTGATGCGCACCAACCCGCTCTTCCTCTGGTACCGCACTAGCAAGACGTCGGCGGAAATGACGGCAGAAGAGCGCCAGAATATCATCACAGAGGTCGATGTTCTGTATGGCGATGGCGAGCCGTGGTTTGGCTTCGAGAAGATCCCACGCGCGACGCAGGAGGCCATTCCCCCGCGACGCGAGAATACATGGATAACATATCGCCGAGGTGTGAAGAGTGCGTGACTTGCCCTTTCTAAAGAAGGGTTGCTCACACCCTATCACAGCGCCACCTCCAGCACCGCCCTTGCACTTCTCGCATGATGGCAAATTCAAAATTATGCAGGTCGCCGACCTGCACTTCTCCGTTTCCAGCGGCCCTTGCCGCGACACGGACGCCCCGTGCCCCAACCCTGCCGACGGCGGTGCATATCACATCACTGACACGCTCATCGGCCGGGCGCTCGACGCAGAGCGCCCTGACCTCGTCGTGTTTTCTGGCGACCAGCTCAACGGGCAGGGCTCGTCGTGGGATGCAAAGTCCGTGCTCGCCAAGTTCGCGCACGCGGTCATCGCGCGCGGGATTCCATGGGCGGCCGTGTTCGGCAATCACGACGACGAGGACGAGCGTTCCGGCGGGATGCGACGCGACCAGGTGCGCATGATGCGCGCGCTGCCGTACAGTCTCGTGCAGGAGGGCCCAGAGGACGTACATGGCGTCGGCAATTACTTGCTGAAAGTGTGGAGCGCGGACGCGTCAAAGACCCAACTCCTCACGCTGTACTTCCTCGACTCTGGCTCGTATTCGAAGGGATATATTGACTGGTTCGGCTTCTTCACACCTTCCGAGTACGACTGGATTCATCAGGTGCGCAGGTGTCAGATGCATTGGAGCCCTTGCTCATCGTGCTCTGCTTTCTTAGGACCAAATCGACTGGTTCTTGCAAGAGTCTGGTACGCCGTGCGCATTCTCTTCCGTATTCTCTCCCAATCTTGTTCTTTCCAGCCTCCATCAACCCCATCGAGCGTCCCTTCACACCAGACGGGTCAAAGGACTTCGGCGGTATCTGGGCGCGCCAAAGCCAAGTTACGCCTGCCCAGCACAAGCTCGCCAAGCCCAATGCGCTCATGTTCTTCCACATCCCGCTGTGCGTACCCCTCTTCACGCCAGTGCACTCCGCTCATCCTGCTTTGTCCAACGCCAGCCCAGAAACATATGGCAAGGCTGATAGCGACAGGGACACTGGGCGGCCGCTCGATGTCGGCATCCACGATCTCGAAGGGGCTGGTAATGCGAAGCACAACGATGGATTCTTCGAGAAAGCGCTACTATCTGCCAAGGAGAGTGATCATCGTGGATCGGGCGGAGTGCCCGAGGTGAAGGTCGTAGGAAACGGACACTGTCATGGTTTGTGGGCCGTCTTCCATCACTCACAGACACATACTCATGGTTTTGTCCGTAGTCACTGAGAACTGCAGGCGCGTGAAGGGCGTCTGGTTATGTTTCGGCGGTGGAGGGTAAGCACGCTCGCGTCCATTGTTCACTTGGGGACCTTACTCACCATTTACTGTCGCTCTGCAGGTCGTATGCGGGCTATAGCCGCGTTGGGTTAGTCTCGCTTCTTCGCTGGCCAGGCGCGTGATGCACTGAACCCTGTCGTCTTGTTTAGCTTCGACAAGCGCTTCCGCGTATACGACATCTCTGACTACGGCGAGACGATCCGGACGTATAAGCGCACGGAGTCGAACGAGATCGTCGACGAGATGGTGCTGGCGGGCAAGGGCGCACCGCTGCCCTTTATGGGCTGACATGCTATACATATTTAAGTATACCTGAGGTCGCGTGTAGCTACTTACTTCATAGACACAGGACAATATGTAAGTTGATGGATGGATGGACACGAAGACCTCAGAGCCGTGCGCGAGCGAGTCCGGATGCCAGCGGTGTGGTGATGGGTTGTCAGGGAACAGAAGAGCCAATTAGCATCGGACTGGCAGTTGACACAACAGAGTGGATGATGATCATTACAAGGTGCGTAAGAAGCTACGAGGGCGATGTGCCGTCGTTCGGGACAATAGCCTGTACAGCGCTCGCTAGTACTAATGGAGACTAAACTTTATTGCTCGTAAATTTCGGGGCCTTGAGCATCTGTATACCACCGCGATTCTTTGCCCACAGCCTTCGTCAGTGCCAATGATTGACTTGGCCTTGGATGGGGCGCAAGTGATGCTCCTCATCTGAGCATTACAACTTGCTGGGAGTGGGCCGACGCGTAGCGCGGCAGTACGATTCCGCTCTGAGGGGGTTTCTGGTTACATAATCAAATATATACATAAATAATAGTCTTGAGACACTATGTACTAGACACCAAAACGCGACTGGGAGTGGCCCTGGTACCAAATTTAAGTCATGGTGGGCAATACTGTTCACTGGAGGGCATTAAAATTTACATAAGTTGGGTGTGCAGCTGCACCTCAGGATGTCAGTGCATTGGAAACTCCGGCGAAAGTTCCGGCGCGCATTCTTCCGGCGGAGTTCCGGCGTTGATTCGGCTTCTCGGCCGCCCGATCCTGCCCTCGATACAGACCTCCTGCCTCCCATCCCGTCCCCCATCCCCGTCCCTCATCACCTGCACGCCGCCCGCCGCTCACGCTCCCGCCGCCCGCCGCCCATAAGTTAGTTCACGAGTGCTACACGTGGAACGCAGCGCAACGCGCGTTCAGCCTCTCTCAATACGCAAGAATGACCAGCGGGTGCCGTGCGGCTGACATTGACCGCGGACCTCCCGCGTGATACCGTCAGACAGCTCGGGGTATGATTTGGAAGGGGTTGGGGAGATATGATTATAGAGCGTCCACAGGTGCGCCATAACACAGTGCGGCTAAGTGTGCTAGGCCCCGAAAGACAGTAGACAACGTCGTAGCTACGCGATATGGAGGTACATAAAATCAAATAAAATGTACAGTAAATCAGGAGCACGGCCCCACGCCATTCAATATGAATCAGAATTTTGCGTGCCAGTGTGGACACAGGACAGTGGATCCCGATGTGTCGGGGTCAGGTGAGTCGCGAATGCGCGACACTGGCTTCATCCATATCACCCATCTCTGCCACACGCGCTAAGTTGTGCAGTCAAAGGCGGTCACCCTATTGATTTGCATAGCACCATATTTCATAGTGCTCGTATGTTTCCTTGTAAAACTCCGTCTACCTGAATTCACGCGTGCATCAGGGGCCAGCTGTGGCCCTATTGTCTCGTTTCTTTTCATCTTGGCAGAGAGTCAAGCAGGATCGGTGGGTGAACGGCGGGTGCATGAGCCACGGAAGGTACGCGCAACTTCGTTTGCGGTGGGACAGGCGACGACGTTCAACATGGGCATATTTAACAGGCGTACTATTAGCTTGGGCGTAGCGACTACTATAAGACAGACCTGACCGACAGCCTGGCCTGTGTAGGCCCGTCTAGACCGACCGATCGCCGGAATCAACGCCGGAACTCCGCCGGAATATTGCGCCGGAACTTTTCGCCGGAGTTTCCATATCCTGGATGCTCTCCTGCACCTGAGGTGGTTGTTGTGAAATCAAGAGTGATGACATCATTTCGGGCTCTAATTGTAATTTAAAACCCCGGAGTGACATCATCGTATTTCTGCCTGTGTTGTCTGGTGCATCTCAGTTGTCGCAACATCACTGTTCTGCAACTTCTGTATATGTTGCATGGCCTAGTAATCCGTGTATTTAGGCAATCACTTGCTGGTAGTGGGCCGGTGCTAAGCACGGCAGGTACGATTCCATTTCTAATGGTTTGTGAATATCATTATGTAGTTAATGTTAGTATCCATTTGCTGCGGCTACAACCTCTACTTGATGTGAGTTTGAAATGCAGTAGAGAGTCTGCATGTACTGAGAATAGTGAATGGTGTTGAAGGTAGTGATATGCAAGTGAAAGATTGACCTGTCTCAGTCATATCTAAAGTTCAATCTGTGGCATCATGGGTAGCCCTGATACTCCTCGCTCTGCGCTACGAGACAATCGTTCGCCAATTTTCGCACTTTTGACAAGTCAACATTCACACAATTTCAGAGTCGCAGCATCGCACAGCAGTGTTCCGACCATCCGATTAGTCTCTCCAAATGCTCGCAAGCTTGGACCAGAGTTCCAACCACTTGTCACAGATGTCGTGAGATTGGATGGAACGTAGAGCCGTCCAAGTGAGCAACTGGGGGCGTTGGGGTCACCTATTCAGTGACGCGACATGTCGTCTGTTGAGGATCGGCTCCACGCACAAGGACGATGAGGGACAACAAAGGATATTCGAATTAGCGCCGGGTAGCGTATACGAAGCTGGGCGTAATCCGTAAGGGATATCGTAGCAAAAGAGCTAGCTACATGTCCACGGAATAAGGTTCGTATGTACTGTACAGTACCCGGAAGATGCCGGTGCGGCGTTGAGCTCAACATGCACGTGATATTCCAACACACTCCCTCGAGCGAAAACGCCAACAGGAAACAGGGACAGAAAATGGGAAGGGGGATTCAAAGGGGGATGGGAAAAGCATAACAGCAGAAGGAAGAGATAGAAGATGATGACATGCCTAGTAACCCCAGACAGTAGGAGATCCTAGCGCCTGACCCAACTCCTGGACTGATCCTGCCACTCCCTGGCTCTGGACGCACTTCCAGCCTGTCCAACCTGACCAACTTCCAAGCCCATGTCTTCATCTCCCTGCCAGCCAACCAACCACTCGGTGATGCGATTGCGCACCTAAAGCCCCGAAGCCGGACTCTCTCTGTGTGGCTGGATGCCACCTATCTCGAGAGCAGACGATGCTCTGTGAGGCGTGAGCCTCATGTCCCGTAGCGCGGACAACGGATGACGACGACAGCGAGGACGGCGGAACATCGAGTGAGGGGGGGAATCGGAAAGGAGCGTCGAAGAAGGGGGAAGGGATTTAAGGCCCAATGACGAGACAAGTGTTATGCCCACCTGGGATACGACGCGAGGTTCGGTTACGCAAAGGCGCTGCGGCACGAGGTCCAGTTACGTGCCCACGACGCACGGCTGAGACAGGACAGCCGGCGTCCACTGTCAAGGCAAGAGGCCGGTCGATATTCCCAACGACCAAGGTAGACGGATTATGTTGAGGATCGGCTCCACGCACAAGGACGATGAGGGACAACGAAGGATATTCGAATTAGCGCTGGGTAGCGTATACGAAGCTGGGCGTAATCCGTAAGGGATATCGTAGCAAAAGAGCTAGCTACATGTCCACGGAATAAGGTTCGTATGTACTGTACAGTACCCGGAAGATGCCGGTGCGGCGTTGAGCTCGACATGCACGTGATATTCCAACATCGTCCGGGCAAGGCAACATGTAGCTGTCCGGGAGTCGTCCTTTCAGAACGACGGGATGTGTGAGTGGTACAAGAGACAGGCGTTGTCTCTCGAGGAAGCTGGGTCCTATGCCTAATCCCTCATGTGTACTTTCGGAGTGTCTCGATGAAGTACGCTGGGTGAGGGTGTAAGGCAAGAAGGATGATATTAAGTAAGCAACCGCGATGCGTAAATACAAATACAGACTAAGGAACCAGTAACACTGTGGGGTTGCAATCAAAGGTATTCAAAGGTATCACAAGAGTAGGAAGAGAACAATATAAGTAGGATATCCAACATGTCAGTGACACAACTGTCACAGTTGTCTCACAGTCAGCTTATTATTCTCCTGGGTCTCATCTTGTCCCATCGTCATCCCATTAGCCGTTGTGCGAGCTCTACGTTGCTCTGACTGTCTTGCGACACCGGCTATTACAGTTGCATTGCTCTCGTCCCGCAGTGATTGCACCCTCGCTCGTGTCGCACTACTCATCCTAGTCTTCCAACCATTGCCCTTGCTCTTCTGACTAGTCACATGAGTGCAATGGTTCAGTGTTGTTGTCTGCACTCCTCTCTGTTGTTCTGACCATATTTCGATGATTGTGCACACAGTGCAGTGTGCAGTCGTTCCCAGTTGCTTGCAACACACATCCTCTCCTCCAACCCCTCGTTGATGATTCTCCGACTGATCACGCATTCCAACCATCACCTCTGATTGCACACCTCCCTACTCTCATCGGAGACGCGCTCTGATCATCTTCGGGAGCCTGGCACTCGCTCGCACACATTGCAGTACCCTCTTCAGCGCTCAAGGGATCTGGTACTATCTGACACATTACCACTATACTACATGTGGGTGCCCATCATCGCTGTGCATGAACTTGCTCAGCAACATTGTGCATTGCTCCGTGAAACATGGACTCAACCATGCCCCAATTAATACCTGGCCGGCCTCGCTCGCATGCTTGCACAGGCCGCCAGGTATTGATCAGGGGCATGGTCTGCAGTTCAATTTCTGATAGAAACACTTATATGTACTTCACTCCGCGTAGTACTTTGGCTAGAGCTCAGACATGACATGATTTCTGGATGCACGAATGGGGAGGTGACAGACTTAGATGCTTTGAAAAGCCTAGAGGAATAGTCTATAACATATGTATTGATGTATATATTGTCAATGGCTCTGTAGTCTAGTGGTATCTGCACTGTATAGTCTTCTAAACTTGAAGGTTTGCAGTTCAATTCCTGTTATAAACAGTTTTGAAAAGATTGGTAATCGAGTCCGGGTAGCAAGTAGCCGGAGTAGAGAGGAATGACGTAGTTTCCGAGTGCACTTGTGCTGTGCATCCGAGACTGACGTCATGGGATCAAGCGTGGGAATTATTTACCGGAAATGGCAATTATGGAGCATTTTCTTCTGACTTCAGAGCCACTGAAATTATGTGCATATCTATTCTAGTTAGCTTAAAAAATGCGAAATACTGTCTGAAACGGGAGTCTTTTGAAGTGCGAAGAGGGGGAATTGTGTTTGCTAGGGAAATTGGACCGTGTGAACAAATAGCTATATATGGGGGGAAGATGAAAGTTGCATGGGGGTCCAAAAACGGTGACTGGTGCTTACATAAGAAACGATTCAAGGGAATCGTAATTTGTGTATATTGTGTGGAGCAAATGAGGAGGGGTAAAGTCGTGAGTTGACATAGCGTGGGAGCGAATTTCCAAAAAAGGCGACACAGATGATCGTTGCATGGGGTCGAAAAAACACTGTATATGGATGACATAAGCAACGATTCGTAGGAATCGTAATTCCCTTGAATCATTTATTATGTAAGCACCGGTTGCAGTTTTTTTACCCTCCCTATAACCTTGTCCTCCAAAATGGACATTTGTTCACACAGTCCATTTTCACTAGTAAACACATTTCTTCATCTTCGCTCTTCAAAAGACTTCCGTTTCTGACAGTATTTCACACTTCATAAGCTAAGTAGCATCAATATGCATATAATTTCAGTTGCTCTGAAGTCAGAAGAAAATGCTCTATAATTGGGGAGCTTGCTCCCCACTGTTGGCTGATATGCGCTCCCAAAATCCTTAGTGCTTAGTCAGACACTGAGTTGGCACTCCGTGGAACAGTTGGCACCCCGTTGTTGCGCATCAACATGGTTTGAGGGATTTCCCTTTGTAATCAAGCAAGATCCAAACAAGATCGCATTCGACAATAGCCGACTGAACTTTACAACTTTGCCATGAAGTTGGACGCCCATGCCGTCCATCCCCGTTCCCCACACTCCTTTGTTTTGACCAATTCCTTGCACTTTCTCTTCCCTCTCTGCCCCACCCTCATTATGCCCTTTTCTCTGTTATCCAGTGTTTGGGGAGTGGTTGATCACCTTTGTGCCGCTACAGCACATCTCGGCCGATCTGTGACCGGTGCCAGTATGTGCAATCACACGCAAGAACCCTAACAACGCTAATCAGGAGGCCCACAATGTTTCGCAGCATATACAGCACTGCCCAACGAGGAGTCGCAGTGTTTCTGTGAAGAACTCAAGAAGGAAGAACCAGAGACACAACAATGGCCGGCAGAGTTCTTCTCACTAGAGCCGCGCCCGTCAATTACACGGCATCTCGCATCGTCACTTTGGAGCGATGCCCTTGCAGGACGGCTCAGCCCCTTTCCCAACTCCAAATGTACCGGCCTGTTCACGTTTGTGTCAGAACCCTTTGATGTCCCGTTTCTCAGCTCACTGCTGTTCCTTCGCCCGGAACTCAACATTGCTTCCCCATTGTCGCTTGTGGTGCGGAGAGGTCGGCGGATCAGCAAAATTGGATGGAGAGCACCTTCACGTGCGGTTTGTCTGCGGTGGAATCGCGCAGTTCGTGCGTGTGATGCATTACTTCGGCCAGGACGATCAGTACACCGTATTTGCGGCAACTCTGGCGCGCGCTGATACGCCCCCAGCGCGGGTGGCTTCTGTTTTCGCATTTTCGGCACGTTCTATTGCCTCAACATCGACTATTGCAACACATTGCGCTCTCAGTTCCAGCCAAGACACTAGCACACTTGTAGCAACACAGGCCCATACTCCTTGACGTCTCCATCAATTCTCTACCATCCTGGCCTTGCAAAACGATTGCACAAGTCCCCAAGTCATATGTATGCGCTCCCCAAGTCACCAAGACGTTCTGTTCCAGCCATTAGCATTCTGTGCACACATCGCGATGTCTCGCACACACATCCCCTTGTTGCCCTCAGCTCCACACATGTTGCACTCGCCTCCCACCTCGTTCCCAGAGCATCCCATTGTTGCGCAGCACCTTGACGCGTCACCCACAGGTCCCAGGGTCCGGTCAATATTCAGTGTCTCAGAGCAATGTTCTGGTTTGATGGTTTCCGATATGTCGCAATCCGCATATCCCGGAGTTTCGCATGGAGATAGCACAGCCTTGCTGTTCCGATACGTCATGATGCTTGTTTCTGATTTGATACGCCTTCTAGAATATCCCACTATCCCCATACTTACCCAGATGACTCACAGTAGCCACAGAGACGTGTTTCCCATGTATATCTGTTGGTAGCTAGGTCACAGAATATCAGACAACTTCTCCCCTCCAGAGTCAACGTCTCAAGCCTTTGCAACATTGTCTTATCGCGTTCAACATTGACCTCGCCCTTCAACTTCACAGCACCCAAGATTACAGCCTTCACCTTCGCAGAGCCCGCATTGACAAGCCTTCAACTTCACAGAGCATATCGTTTTCACCTCGTCTAGCGTTATTGCACTACGTCGCGACCCTCATATCACCTTGTCCCCTTGTCCTATCATCCTCGCCTTTGTTCCCCCATCGTCTCAGCCCTCCAGCAAGGTTTCCTCAAGCTCGCTACGCATCACAATGTCTTGTTCCGCACCAGCAGTGTCGACTTCCATCCCAGATCACCTTTTCCATCATCCTATTGTCCTCCAAGTTGCCTAGCAACTTCCCCCCATTGTTCACGCCACTCCCCGAGTCATCTGTAGGTCCTGGGACGCGCCCCCAACCTGTTACTAGCACCGCTCGAGCCAGCAGGAGTTGGTTTTGTGGTTTGTTTTGCCATCTGACCGCCTGTGCGCCGAGATAGGTCATCACCACATGCTATAGTCCTCTCCCCCAGTCTCTCGTTGATACGCCTGCCCAGCCGTCTAGCGGAGAAACACCCGAATTTTGGCATTTTCGGCATCTTCCGAAATCACGCATCAGGTTTCACTACCACCCCGCAGCGTCTATCGAAAGCGCCCCAAACGCACTCGAAATAGCCTACACGCCCCACCAAGCGCCCCGAGTCACACGCCACAATCCTACGGCCCCGCACAAACAGTCACCCAGCGGCTATCTGACTCGGAGCCACACACCACAATCCTTCCCCGCCGTGATGCGCCGCTGTCAATCATACCTCCCTTCTGCGTCCCCCGATTCCTCGATATTCCCCACATCTCGATCCACAATATGGTTCCGTCTACGTTAATCCACAGCCGTCCAAGATAGGCAGGAGCGCTACACAACGAGCCAAGACCGCCCGTCGTACGTCCCTCCCTTCAATTTACACTCGGAATACATCGGATACCCCGCTCGACTTTACGATACACCACCAGCGCCTTACGATATAAGCGCTAGCGCGCTAAACGCACTTCGCCCCCTAGCGGCAATCATAAGTCGGAACTAAACCTAAACCGTCCGTAATTCAACGATCCTCTCTTGCCACATCCCTCGTATACTCACTCCCCCGCGTCCACGTCGTACACCCCGTGATATCTGACCCACGTCTCCCGCGTTTTGGATCGTATTTGTCTTCACTATGTCACGTCCGTACGATACGGATTTCTGACTTGCTTGTTGTACAAATAGTTCTGAGTCGCTAGACAGACGGAATAACAAGTTACTATTCCCCCTCGTACTCAGGATCTCGAAAGAGCTTCTGAAGTGGTCTGACTTCACCACAACCCGTCGCTCTAGCTCTTAGACGCACGAAACTTCGACACCAATACCACGCCGCAATATCAATACGAATACGAATACCACGACCCTCGACAAATCCCCTCTTGCCCTTCGAAATCTCCCTACGCCTCGCTACTCTCCCCCTTGACACCCCGCACCTTCAACGCAGAGATCAGGCCTATATACGCCCCTCTGTTCCTTCGTCACCGCCTCATACTTCGTCCCGCTCGCCCTCGATATATTCCCTCGACCATTGCCACCGCTGCGTAATTCCCCTTCGACTCTCGAAATAGTCCTCGCGTCCCCTCCGACATTCCTAGCTTCCGTGACATATTCTTGGGAGCTTGCCCGTCGCGTCTCCAGCACTGTATCATTTCGGTGATCCGTGCTGTGTCTAGCTCTCGCACTATCGTCCTCTCCCCCAGCCTCTCGCGCCCACCGATCCAAGTCCTAGTCACTGTGTCCCACTCGTACTCCGAGCAGGATTTGCCGTGCGTAGTCTCGGGACCCTGACTGCACTCCCTCAACTCGATACGTTCACTACTGCGCTCTGAGGATTGGACATCAATATATATCCGCCTCACTACCAGTTGGACGCCCATCAACTTTGGAGCCCACCGCGAGGGTCAAGTCAGAATTCCTCCGCGACTTCCATCCGCACCTGCTCCCTTTCGAACCTATCATCTCCGGTCGCAGGCAGACGACGTACGACACACCCATATCATCTACCCAGCCCCCCTCTCCGACGACACAGCCGAAGAAGAGGATAGTCCGGAAGCCGCAGACGTTCCCCTCCCCGAAAGTCCGGAGCCGATCGTCTCTGTAGCCGAAGAAGAATTCTCTACCCGGTATCACGTACCAGGCGGATTTCGCACACCTTCCCTGCAGCTTCCACCTCTTCCCCCACTTTCCGATCTCACCCCGCTACACCCGAGTAATCCTCCAACTCCACGCACACCTCCCTCGCCCTCGCCTGTTATTTCGAAACCCCTCACGATCACCCATCTAATTCCGATCCCTCGAAATATCCCCGTACCCCCACGCAATATCCCAGCCCCGCCAGCACCTCTCCCAATCATGGCCGCAATCATTCCCATGCCCGCTCGCAAATCGCGTACTGCACCCGTCTTTGACCCAGCGAAGCCGCGTGAAATTCGCCGCTACTGGGAAGATCTCGAGCCCGCACTCGCGCAAGCTGGTATCATCGGAAATCGGGAGAAGAAGGACTGGTCGAAATTCTACGTCCCCTCGGGCAAGGCAGACATGTTTGACTCGATGCCAGAGTTTACGGGCAACAACACGTATGAGGAATTCAAGACCGCAGTTGGCAAACTGTATCCAGGAGCCGAAGAAGACCGAGCGTACACATCAGCGGACCTGGAGTCACTGGTCCTGAAGACGCGCACCAAGACGGACCTGACGTTGGACGACTTTGCCGTATACCACTGCGAGTACCTGACCATTTCCGGGTTTCTTGTACGCAAGGGACGGCTCTCGACAATGCAGCAAAATCGAGAATTCTCCCGCGGCATTCCCGACTTTGTCTGGCTCACTCTAAATCCGCGTCTGCAGATTAAGAAGCCAGATGTCGAGCCTAGCGAAGCGTATGAGATTGCCGATGTTCACCAAGCCGGGAAATTCGTCCTCGCCTCGGCCACCGACACCTTTCAAAATGTCGGTCACGTAGCTGCAGTCAACATACCCATCCCCGCCGTCCGAATCACCTCTCCCACGCCCGAGCCGAGCATCAAAACCGAAGATATCCTTGCGCAACTAGTCCGCACCCTCATGCAGGGTGGCAATTTACCAAGCGTCACTTCCACTTCCACCAGCGCGGCACCTGTTGCAAAAGCCTCAGCAACTCCCGCAGCCACGACAGCAGCCGATGATGCCAAGTCCGCCGCTATGACCCGCCTAGCCGGCCGGTGTCTTTATTGCGGATCGTCGGACCATCGCATCAGCGCGTGCACCATTGTAGAAGAAGACATACGCACCGGAGTTGTTGTCCGCAATGAAGAAGGAAGGGTCACGCTCGCCAATGGTTCCTACGTCCCCCGCACAATTTCGGGCGACTTCCTGCGCGATTGCGTGCAGGAATGGTACAGGCGCAATCCTAGCGTCAAACCAGTTGCCCAGTTGATGATCGAAACGAGCACCACCCGAAACCCCAACATCCTCGAATTATCCAAGGTCGATCGGATTCAATTCCTAGAGGAGGAACTGGCCGCTTTGCGCGGAAGAGAGAGTTACGCGCAAGAGACCTACGCGCAGATCTTCGACGGGGTCCAAATCACCCGCGCAGCCCGAGCAAAGCCGCGCGACGTGGTACCCGCACCCTTAGTCCCTCCTCCAGCTCCCACCGCAGCAGCAGAAGTCGAAGCGCCAGCGCCGTCGCCTCAGCACCCATATCGAAATGCCAAGGATGCTACAGGCGCACCGGTCAAAGCCAAGACCACGCCTGCCGATCCACCCAAAGCTAAGACACCAGAGCCCGCATTTTGACACGCTGCCCCCATCCATCGACCAGAGATTGCCAACACCATCTACGCCCGCGCTATGAAGACAGCCCAAATCACGCTCACGCCGGAGGAACTACTGTCACTTGCGCCAGAAGTACGCGCCAAGTTCCGGGACGCGGTCACGCCGCGTCGCGCTGCTACCACTCAAGCTGCAGTACCACCGCGCAAGGCCTCAGTTGAAGAAGTGCCGGACGAGGACTTTGTTTCGGCCGCCGCAGTAACTGAAGCGGCTGAGAACAAAGCATTCCTCCACTATCTGCCCGACCCACGCACTGCTACCAAGGAGGACCTCTGGACAGAGAAGGAAGGCGACTTCTACATGGCCGACCCTATCAAAATGTACCTCAACGGAGTAGGAGATGCGAACGACAGCGACGATGATTGCCTCATCGTTGCTAGAGAGTCTCACGCATTACGCTCTATCGACGGACTCATTGCCAACCAAGTGGCAATAGAGTGTCTCCTCGATCCCGGGTCTCAAGTCATCGCCATGTCAGAAGAAGTCTGTCATTTCCTAGAGCTCCATTATACCCCGGACATCAAGATTCGGCTTCAAAGCGCAAATCGTCAATATTCCGAATCCCTAGGACTTGCGCGCAATGTCCCAGTGCGCTTTGGGAACATGACGATTTACCTCCAGATTCATATCGTTCGAAATGTCGCCTACGACATCCTATTGGGCAGACCCTTCGACGTCTTGACCGAGTCGGTCGTCCGCAACTACGCCAATGCGGACCAGACAGTCACAATGGTCAACCCCAATGGAGGCGCCACGCTCACGCTCCCGACATTCCCTCGAGGCCACCATCGGTTTCGCGACGAGCAAGTTAGACAACAACGCGCTTGAAGACTTGGAGGAAGGAGAATCCATTGCCCTGATACTCGAAGGCGATGGAGACGACGTCCGCGTCCTCGCATATACCCCCATAGATTCCTCAGACGAGTCAGCGGTCAAACACGCATACATCACCGCTTCTGAAGCTCGATCCCATCTTCCCGAATATGTCGCCCCCGCTTTCTTGCAGAACATATGCCCTGCACCCCCTCGTAATCCTCCAGCAACTCCCGACTCTTATCTTGGACCTCAACAGAATATTCCGAAGACCTCAAGACCCGCGGTTCCCATTTCGACTCAACATCTTGACACGCCCACTTCAAAATTCAGTGGGCACGCTACGGACTCGCCGCATAATTCCTGGGAACCACATACGACAAATTCCCCTCACTCAGAACCCCAGTCTCGTGCTACGTTTATCGGCAAGAAGAAGTACAAGCCAGTCGCACTCAAAGTGCGCCCAGTTCTCGGAACGCTCCCTGACGGATTCAGGATCGAGCGCAATATTCTTGGAGACCCGCTAGAATCAATGCCCCCTCTTGCCACCCACCCTCCCGCATTCACGCCGACGAGTCGATACACACAGGAACGCCACGACGCCATGGATAACTTGCCAAATTTCGAATTCCTCACTCCCACAGAGCGCGACCTCCTTCACGACATCATTTCGGAACAGAATGAAGCGTTTGCTTGGGACGACACCGAGCGCGGCAGCTTCAAAGAAGAATACTTCCCTCCCATCAAGATTCCAGTCGTCTCCCACGTCCCGTGGGTAGAGCGAAATATCCCTATCCCCCCTGGAATCCACAATGAGGTCTGCGGAATTATTAGGAAGAAGATTGCCGCCGGTGTCTATGAACCCTCCAACTCCTCGTACCGTTCGAAATGGTTTTGCGTTGCGAAGAAGGACGGGAAGCTCAGGATCGTCCACTCCCTCGAACCGCTCAACGCCGTCACGGTCGCACACTCAGGAGTCCCGCCCATTCAAGAACACCTCGCTGAACAATTTGGCGGACGTGCTTGCGGCGGTATTCTGGACCTTTACGTCGGTTATGACGAGCGCGTTATTGACGAGCGATCCCGCGACTTCACCACCTTCCAAACCCCATACGGCGCGCACCAACTCGTCACCCTACCAATGGGTTGCACGAATTCCGTTCCTATCTTTCACGACGACGTCACATTCATTCTTCAAGACGAGATCCCGGACTACACCATCCCCTTCATCAACGACGTGCCTATAAAAGGCCCAGCTTCCGACTATAGAAATCCCGACGGCACCTACGAAATGATCCCAGAGAATTCCGACATACGGCGCTTCGTCTGGGAACATTTCCAGAACGTCAACCGTATCCTGCAGCGCATGCGTTATTCTGGCGGTACATTCTCCGGCACCAAGTCCATCCTCATCTCGCGCGAATTCACCGTCCTCCGCCACCTTTGCACACCTGAAGGTTGCAAAGCAGATCCTACCACCATCTCAGCAATCACCAACTGGGGTCCGTGTAAAGATCTGTCGGACATCCGCGCATTTCTAGGGACTGTCGGAGTCTGCCGCATATTCATCAAGGATTTCGCCAAGCACGCATGGCCTCTCACAAAGCTCACCCGCAAAGGCGTCGAATTCGAGTATGGCCCAGACCAGCTTGAGGCTCAAGAATACCTCAAAGACGCTCTAGTGCATTCCGGAGCACTGAAGGCCATCGACTACCAATCCCCCGCTCCAGTTATCCTCGCCGTCGACACTTCCTATATTGCTGTTGGGTATATCCTCGCCCAACAGGATCTTGAAAACGCCAAACGCCGCCACTATTCACGTTTCGGATCCATTTCGCTCAACGACAGGGAACGCCGCTTCTCCCAACCCAAGCTAGAAATCTACGGCTTATTCCGAGCCCTCCGTGCGCTCAGAGTATACCTTATCGGCCTTCGAAATCTCATTGTCGAGGTCGACGCATCTTCCATCAGTGGTATGCTGAAGAATCCGGACCTAGTGCCCACAGCAAGCATCAATCGCTGGATTATAGCGATTCTAGCCTTCAAATTCCTGCTGCGCCACGTCCCCGGAATTTTTCACGGCCCCGATGGACTTTCAAGACGTGTCCGACAACCCGGCGATCCTGAAGAACCACTTGACGGCGATTTCGACGACTGGCTCGACAACTTATACAGATTTCTAGTTGCCACTGTCACCCCGAATGATCCAGAACCAGTCCCGCACTATCCCATTTCCTCCCCCACAAGCCTCGCAGTTTTCGCCTTGACCGAGGACGGTCAAGATTTCAATAAGGAGGAGGAGCCAGGGCTCGAGTACAGCGAAGTACCACGCACGGAAGGAGCGCGAAAAGCAGATCGCCGCCTCCTTGAAGTACAGGAGTGGTTAGACAACCCCACTCGCCCCAGCAATATTTCCGACACCGCCTTTGGCACCTTCGTCCGCTACGCCACACGCTTCTTTCTCGACGGAAATCGACTCTGGAGAAGATCTGGAGACGGTGCACACAAACTCATTCCCCATCCCAATCGCCGCATTGCTATCCTCACCGACTGTCATGACAAAGTCGGCCACCGTGGAGTATTCGCTACCCGCTCTCTCATCGGGGAACGCTTCTGGTGGCCCTCCTATGAAGCCGATGCAATGTGGTATGTCCGGACATGCATCGTCTGCCAACATCGCCAAAAGCTACAGATCTTGATGCCGCCCACCGTCGCAATGCCCGCCTCATTATTCGCCAAAGTCTACGTCGACACTATGTTTATGCCCGCGTCAAATGGCTACCGCTACATCGTCCAAGGCCGTTGCTCTCTTACGGCCTGGCCCGAATTTCGACTACTCAAGAAGGAGAACTCTGCACAAATCGCCGATTTTGTGTATGAGAATATCCTCAGCCGATGGAACTCACTATGCGAAATAGTCACGGACAACGGAGGACCTTTCGTCAAAGCGCTGGTCCAGCTAGAGAAGAAATATCACATCCGTCACATTCGAATCAGCGGCTACAACTCACGCGCCAGCGGCATCGTGGAACGCTCGCATTACGACGTACGGCAAGCACTCGTCAAAGCAGCGGACGGAGACCAGACTCAATGGGCACGCCATGCTTATTCCGTATTCTGGTCCGACCGCATCACTACGCGCAAGCGTATGGGATGCTCGCCTTACTTTGCAGTCACCGGATGCCACCCGCTCATTCCACTCGATATTTCGGAAGCCACGTATCTCCAGCCGCCGCCCACCTCCATTCTCTCCACGACGGACTTAATTGTCCGACGCGCCGTCGCACTCCAGAAAAGATTCGAGCAGAGCCGTGGTGGTAACTTAAGTAACTAAAAGACTGCTGTAGTAGCAAAGCTGTAGTGGTTTGTGCAGTTGGTATATAGTAAGTACTAGTATTACTACTCTGCTAGCAACTTCTACTACAGTACTACTAGGGCAAATAGCAGCGCAAAAAGCATAGTTTTTACTACATTGCCTGCAAATTTTACTACGGTTTTACTAGTGCAAATAGCAGCCTGGTTTTTACTACATTGCCTGCACATTTTACTACGGTTTTAGTATTGCAAATAGCAGCACAAAAAGCCTAGTTTTTACTATTGCCTGCAACTTCTACTACAGTATTATTCACCCAAATAGCTCTATATCAAGTGTACTTTTTAGCATATTGCCTGCAATTTCTACTCTGGCCCAAATAGCTCTATAAAAAGCGTAGATTGCACCCTAATAGCCATTTGTCAGCACTTGAATATTTCCTATATATAGCCCCACATGACTGGCTGGTACCCTCTTGTGTTGCAATAGCAGTCACCAGGGCACGTTTGCAGTGTATATTCCGTTGTTAGAAGGCGGGCTTTCTGCCCTTGCCATATGTCACGTGACCCCGGGCACCGGCGCGGGCCCTGGTGACCGGCGGGGGTCACCTCACGACTTGGCATTTTTACTGCGCAGCGAGTCGAGTAATTACTACGAGAGACCCTGGTGTCTGATTATTTACTACGAGACCTAGCAGAGTATTTGCAGACTACTTGAGTATTTACTACATCCGAACCTTTTTTTTTCACAAGTCGAGAGTCAAGATTCACTCAAGTCACCGACTCGCGTCATCTGCCTTGTTGACTTCATGCACAATGTTGAATATGCAGAATGTATGTAGTACATGTTGAATGAACTACTTTGAGCGCGAAAACTAACACTACTATGCACTACCGGGACACAACTTGCGCAACACTACTTCTCCGACGACATGGCAACCGGGACACGCCTCACGCAACACTACTTCCTCCTCTTCGAGCTGTCGGAAACATATCAGCATGGGCCAATTTCAAGACATTGCTCGTACTCGCCTTCTGCCCTGAGAATTCCCTGCTGGCTCGCGCGAGGCCTGTCGCTTAGAACCGACGTCGGCGCTGCTGCGGAGATGCCCGACCATCTGGTCAAGCACCCACTGGACATCCTCGATGGCGGACTCGCACTCGCACTGCGCTGCCAGGTCACCGTCTGCTTGTTGATACCACCACGTCAGACTGATGAGCAGCAGCTCGAAGCCGTTGCGTCCACCCTTGGCCGTTTCCACCCAGGCTTCAGATGCCGTACCTCCGCAGCGATCCAGCGGCCAGGCATCCCCGCGCCAATCGGGCTGAAGACCAACCCACCAGTCCCTCCACTGTTGACCAAAGACACGCAGGCTGAGGATGTCCGGCGGCTTCGCAAACTCACGTTTGCGGGAGGTCCAAAACGGCACTTCCTTTGGCCGTGAGGCGTTCGCAAGCGTGAACTTCTTGCCCTGTGATCACGCAACGTCAGCCTCTGTGAGGATAGCACAAGACATGACTACTTACCTTCCCATTCTTGTAGCCCAAAAGCTCCTCAAAGACACGCCAGGTCGGGAGGAGCGCTGCCCAGTCTTCGTTGATCACAACCCCAGAGAGGTACTTGTAGTCGTGGACGAACCAGTCCGGGCAGTTGGAGGGGAGCGAGTCTATCTGGGGTGCCATGGCAACTGATGTCGCCGACATAGCCGTAGGCACGGCCGGGCCCAGGCCGAGTGCCGCCGGAGGTCCTTCAGGGGAGGCAGAGACGGCCAAATGGGACAGATGAGCAGGGGTGACTGGCGTTGAGGGTACAAGCGAGACGCGCGGCGCTGCTGCGACAGGTGCAGACGGCACGGGGACCTCGGCGATGGGCGCGACGGGCGCAATGGGCGCGACGGGCGGCGCTGCTACTACGGCTGACGTCACAGGGACCTCCTTGGTGATGGGCAAGACGGGCGGGGCTGCCGCGACGGGGACAGACGGCACAAGGACCGTGGCGATGGGCTGGGATGGTGTCGATGGGGCAAAGGCTTCGACGGTGATCGGCGCGGTGAACGTGGCGATGGGCTCGGGCCGTGTTGACGAAAGGAAGGCTTCAACGGTGAAGGGCACGTTGGACGGGGTAGGCACTGTGGTGATAGATGCAGTGGGAGAGCCGGGCAGTGCAGCGATGGGTGCGGTGGGTGTAGATGGGGTGGAAACTTCGGGTACCGCTGCAGGCAGGGACTTGGGAGAGCTCGCAACGGCGACAGCCACGGCATGCGCGTTGGTGGTGGTCTCCGATGCCCCAGAGGTGCTTGACACTGAGTGAAAGGGATGTCAGCTTGGGTGAATTCCGCGAACGTGTTGACAACACACCTCGCGCCAACGACTGAGCATCCTTGATGGCAATTGCCGAAGCGACAGACGCGCAGTCCTGCATCTTGCTGGCTGTGTTCGCCAACGTATGCTCCAGCGGTAAGACGGACGGCTCGGCGGCGGACGAGGAGGCAGCCAACGCCGACGGAAGTGAAGAGGACAGAGACGCGTGACGCACGTCGTCACTGCTTGCTTCAGTTGCGCCCGCACAGTTGACGCCACCGCGGTCTTCCTGTGTCGAGCCTTCACCGTCCTCGGCCTCCTCGTCTTGGTCCTCTTCCTCGTCTTCTTCCTCCTCCTCATCCACTCCCTCCTCCTCATCCATTTCCTCCATCTGTATGTCGCCCTGCGCGATGCTTGTGTCGCTGCACAGCAGATGAGTTCCTTGTCTCCTCTCATATAGTACACAAGACTCACTTGTCAACAGCCTCCGCAAGTCGCGATGAACGCCTCGTCCGTGGACCTGCAGGCTTCTTGGGGCCACGCTTGCGCCGGTTCTTCTTCGCCTCAATAGCAGCCTTCTCCTGCTCCGTGAAGAAGGGCACGATGCCCAGCTCCTTTCTCAATTCCGCAAGTTCCTTGATACGCTCCAGCCTCGCAAGCTCGTACGGAGTGCGGTATGGAGAAGACGGAGGAGCCCGGGCCGCACGCGCAGGTTTAGCAGCTGAAGCGGCTGATGCGCCCGTGGAGATGGGTCGAGGCGTTGTAGCAGTTGAACCAGGTGAGTCCACTTCATCGGCCATGGACGGATCCGCACTGACGGATGCGTTCTGCGTCTGCGTTTCGACCGGCGCTGTGCCAGCGGGAGCGTCCTGTGGATCTGCAACATGGCCCTCGGGAGACAGCGCAACTTGCGCACGGACCTTGGGGGCTATTCAAGGTAAGAAACTGCGTGACTGTGATACTGCGATACAGTCACTCACGGAACACGCGTTTCAGATATTCACGGAACGGCTGCTCGACGTCTTCCTTGAACGTCGGGTGGGCCGTGCCGAAGGACTGCCCATCCTCTAACGCGTAATGGACGCTAGGTAGGCATCAGTACGTGCAAAGTCAATGGAACATGATCACGACTCACGCATATGATCGCAGCGTCCCGCCTGCTTCAGGCATTGGCCCGCCGAAGATGATAGTCGCGGCCCAGCCGGTCTTCTTGTAGATTGAATCAACAATCTTCGTGGCTGTAGCAGGAAGACGTTCGATCGCGCTGTAACAATGCGGGGACCTAAGCACGGTGTCAAGCTGGTAACTAAAGCATACTCACTTTTGATAGCGGCGCGCCTTTGCAGTACGCGCATCAACCTCGCCATCGTCGTCGTCGGCGTCGTATTTTCCACTATTGCGCTCCTTCTCGACACGCGCCTTAATTGCGTCCGTCTCGCCCTTCAGCATCTCGCGGGCCTTGTCATTTTGAAACACAAGTTTCGTCTTCGCGGTCGCGCCGGGTGGCAGTGCTTTCATGTAGGCCTCGTACGCTGCCGCCATCGGCGCCTGAAGCTCCCGCTTGAAGATTTTCTGGTATACCTGGTAGTCGGGAAGCCTGCGCGGAGCCTTGAAGTCCAGGACGTCGTCATGTTGGCTGGTCTTGCTGGCGCCCGCGTCGGTGCCACGTGTGTGATTGTTGAACCACTCGCGCAGGCGCTGACAATGCTCGTGAGCGTCCCAATAAATATGCGAGTCGATATACAACTCACCTTTCTCGTCTTCGCCGCCCCTTCGTCGTCGGTGTCGGGCCAAATAGCGAGCCATCTTCCGAACAATGCGGGCCAGTACTCGGCAAGTCGGCGGGCTCCACGTGCATTTTGAAAAGCGGGGACCTCAGCTTGGAGGAATTTGTGCTGAGCTTCGGTTGTCCACATTGCGGGGGTGCTGTGGTGACGTGTGACGAGGTAAGAGGGATTTTACTAACGGTGAGTATTTACTATTTCAGTTTTATTTGATGATATTTGCTCTCATTGTTTCTACTACCGGTGCAGGGCAAAGTAAACCGTCCCTTAAACCTACCAGATAAGGCATTGACCGCGCGGACCATATAAGACCGGTTCCTTCCCCTCCCTCATTTCCCTCCATCGCAGTGGTGATACGTGTATTGAACGCATCTCCACCGCAATGAATCCCCATCCCGCTATTCCTTTTGCTCTGTTTCCTGGTACGTGTGGCTACTCTGCCCAATGTTATCGGACAATCAACGGCGTTATCTGACCGTGATCGACAGCAATGGCCCCGCTGCCCCCGCTACCGCCCCCGACCGTCGTCCTTCCGAGTCACACTGCGGGTCCCGTCCGTGGCGTTCGAACGTACTACGCCGTCGAAGGCACTCCGTTCGACGGTGTCCACACAGACTGGTAAGCCTTATCGTCTTTCCTCCAGATTTTGAAGCACGGCTGATGTTCAGAAGGGTTACCATTGGCCCGCTCCTACGCACAATCCGCGGTGCAACGTGGGCGGGGTACCCAACGTATGAGGCCGCTCATGCCTCGCTCGTCAATTCTGCAATTGCGCAGCAACTCGTCGCCACTGCCATGCAGCAATTCGTCGCTGCTGCCCCCGCGGCTCCTGCCCCTGCGTCTGCTGACCCGGATCCGGCCGCTGTCCCCACCGCCGCCCCCACTCCCCATCCGGAACCCGATCATCACGGCAACGATGGCATGTTCGACACGCAGGCGCTGTCGTTTGCCCTTGCTGAGCCTGGGCCCGGTGCCAACACCAGTCCGCCGCCATCTCCTACTCTTTCGAGTGTCACGTCCTCGTCTTCAGGCCCAACTGCCCTTTCGTCGGAAGGCAGTTTCTTCGATCTCGGGGACGGTACGTGATTGCATCTTGATCTTATCACTTATCACTCATATTTATCTCAGACCCCATCACTGCTGCCCGCGGCTCTCGCCCTCGTGGCGGATGGCCGTTCATTGCAGTCGCACGAGGCACTCGCACCGGTGTCTTCCCAGCGTCGTACGTCTTTCACTTCTGGTCTTTCCATGTACTACTCATACAGTTATTCGCTCCAGAGCGCGGGCACACGAGAATTACGCGTCCGGTGTACCTGGATCCGTCTCTCGAGGCTTCCGCTCGCGCGCCGAGGGCACGACGTGGCTTTACTGGTACAATGAACGCTACCCTATCGTAACGTTCGCGCTTCTGGATAACGTGTTCAACGGCGCTGGTGAGGGCAATGCGGGGACGGAGGCGGAGAATTGATGGATGTGGTCGTAGTCTGTAGTTGACACTTGTGGTTCGCTCGACGCAAAATGCGTCTAATGGCATCAATCTGGTGCCAATCCTTTCGTGAATGCGTGGTTCCTTGCATGATATGAGGTCAACAGGCTTGTTAAGAATGTCCTCGCTGTGTGATTGACTTGCAGAAAGATGGGGACAGGCAGATGCAGGCTACTGTACACACCTCAAACACCTCGCTCAGTGTCTTTTGTCTTTATCATGCCCGTCAGAATTTGAGAGAAAGCGCCAATTCCATGCGCAGGAATGCCCCCTTGCGCCTGTCAACTTATATGAGCAAGTGTTTTACAAGATGCGGAACAATAAAATTCGTTTGGGGGACGGCGGGCTTTCAGAGCGGTTCTTGATTCCTCGACGCGGCATTTCCTTTGCGGCTCTAAGGCTTCCTCTAACCTCTGCACACACCCGCTCAACCACCATCGAGTTTGTTCCTTCTGCATCATCCAGCATGAAGTGGATCTACTGAGCCTATCATAACAGATCTCTGGCAGTAGCGCGTCCCGTCGTTTGGGCTGCTCGCTCTCTGGGACGATGGCAGGCACGGCTTCCGACTATCTAAAGTGCGTTGTTCTTACTAACTATGCGTGTAGAGCTAACGCGCTCTATACGAAAGGCATAGAGAAAAAAAAAACGTCTGCGCTACCAAAAAGCGTACAACGAGATCAAGCGAGTTGGCAGGCGCAAAGTGAGCAAGTCGGAGTGCGAGCGCGAGGAGGACAAACGACGGGCCATGCTCAGCGGCCAGCAACGGTACGTTCTTGTCCATGTATCCAGAACATCTAACACATCCATTCTTTTTACGCAGGGCCTACACGAATGAGATTGCGTGCAAGTCGGCGGGTGCGGACCCAAAGCGAACTGCATCAATGCACGCTCGTGAACACGAGGTGCTCGAACGCTGGAGCCTCCTTCGACTCTCACTCATGGAGCAATACCCCATCAACTGGCCCTCCCGATATGCGCACCGCGTGCGCACCGCCATCCAGCGTATTGTCCGCACAGCTGACGACGTCCTAGCTGCTTCGCAGTCATCTCACCCTCCGGTCACTCTCGACATTCGTATCCATCGCTACAGACGTCTGATCGCTGGCCTGCACCAGGAGGTTGAATTCAGTACACAGGGTAACAACGTCCACGACTGGGCGTTGGAGGACCGCGCACACATATTCACTGGCCGACGGTGAGGTCCGTTTTCATTTGTTCTTTAGCTGAGTCTCACTCAATCATCACAGAGTTCACAGTCTCGTATTCAGACGCTTATATGGCTTTTGAATCCCGGTATACTTAGTGACCACGCTTGTATTTGCGCTGTCGTATATTAGAGATATAACTTGGCACTGTTCTGCTGCCGATTACCTAATCCAGTTGGGCGACGCGCACCGGTCGCGCACCGAGCGGCCACTGTCGACCTCTGCCCACCACTGCACCTCAGTCATGCCAGGCAAGCGCAAAGCAAAAGGCGCTGTGGTTTGCAAGATGGATGACAACGACGATCCCGGCCCTACTCAGTTCTCTCAGCACGTCAACCTCTCTGTTGTCACCCGCAAGCGGCGTAGGCGCGTGCGCCAATCGACATCTCACTATGAAGAGACGCAGGAGCCTGCCACCCCTGCACCCGAAGAAACCGCCAATCTCGAGGACTATACTCCAGAAGATACGGTTCCTGTCGAGGTTCCACAGTTGAAGCGGCGGCGGCGACGCTATCGACAGGTCAGTCGCACATTGCCCGCCTTTTTTTTTTTTTTTTTTTTTTTTGCACTCGCTAACTCTGGGGCAGACCAAAGCCAAACCGCTTGAAGACTGGTTGCCTTTCCGCGAGGTTTACGTTCAAGAGCTCCTTCGCTTGGAGGGTATAGGCGACGACGGCGCCCTGTTGCCTTGCGCGTGTCAGAGCGAAGACCTCGGTGACGTTAGGTGCATCGACTGCACTGGCGGGCTGCGCATGTGTCGTGCGTGCACCGTGAAGGCGCATGTCACTAGTCCGCTTCACAGAGTCGAGGTGCGCATTGTGAATTAGGTGTAATTACCTTTGTCTGACCACCTCGAGGACAGCGATGGAACAGATTGTTTTTTGAGAGGTACTCGCTGAGAGAGGCGGGCCTTCGTGTTCAACTTGGTCACGACGGACACCCATGCCCCCTCCCCTTCCATAAAGACGCGTCGCTGACCGTCATCGACATCACCGGCGTTCACGAGATTCAAGTTGACTATTGCGACTGCGCGCGGATCGGTTCTGCGCGACACATCGTCCAGCTTCTGCGCGCTTCTCTCTGGCCTGCCACCGTTGAGCGCCCGCAGACGGCTGTCACTCTCCGTACTCTCAAGATTTTCCACGCTCTCACAATCCAAGGCAAAATCAACGCATACGACTTTTGGACAGGCTTAGAGCGAATTACCGACGGCCTTGGGACGAGGAAAACCAAGGTATGCAGCCTTTGAGCATTGTGCAAGCGTTTGCTGACATCCACGAAGTATCGGTACAAGGAATTCTTGCGCTCAATGCGATGCTTTAGGAACGTGCGAATGCTCAAGCGCGCCGGCCGCGGCCATGACGCGGCTGGCATCGACGCAACTGGGCTTGGAGAACTCGTTGTCGAGTGCCCGCTCTGCCCACACCCTGGAAGGAACATGCCCGAAGGGTGGGAGTCGGCACCGGAGGACGAAAGGTAAAGTGCTCGGACTAGTTGGATGTCTATGCAAGGCTGAGTGACTCTCTGATAGATGGAAGCACGCCGCTTATCTCGCTATAGATGCAAACTTCAAGCTGAAGATGAAGAACCGCGGCGTCAAGGACATCGAACTGTCGCCTGGTTGGGGCTATTTCGTGAAGCAATCGGACTACAACGTACACGTGGCGAAGTATGCGGATGAGAAGGAGGTACGTCTGCGTGTATTTCTTTGTACGGCTGGCTGGGCACCGCTGACTGTCATTTGCATTATAGATGAAGTATTGTGATTCAAATCATTCCGCTGTTGATCACGCAAACACGCCGGCACTCAAGCGTTTCAGCATCAACGGTGTCGGCGCCGTCATATGCTCCCGGCACTGCTATTATCTTTGGCACGCTATCGGCGATCTGACGAAAGGGGAACGGTACATAGTTTAATTCTTACCGGCGTTGCTTTCCCCTCACGACACCTCGCAGGTACTCTTGCATGGACTACATGTTACTCGGCGCACTGAAACTGAGCCTCCCCGATGTCAAGAAGCTCTTCATATCCTACGACATTGCTTGTTCTTTCTCGCGCAACCTCGGCACCCGGATGGCGCGGTACCCCGAGGCACGCGGAGCGGCGCTCAGCTCACTCAACATCAATTGGGCTGTCCCGAAGTTTCACCTCATCGCCCACGGCACGGACTGTCAACAAAAGTTCTCGTACAATGAGATGTATGGCGTCGGGCGCACGCATGGCGAGACCGTCGAGGCTGGGTGGGCTGACCTCAACCCCGTCGCCTTGAGTACGCGTGAAATGGGAGGTCCGCAGCGCCACGAGGTTCTCAACGACATCCTCGGATCCTTCAATTGGCGCAAGACGATCAAAATCGGTACGTCGCGCCGGGGAATTGACGATAACCGAATTGACGTAGCATCTCAGGTGCCGCCCTGAAGAAGTCCCTGCGGGCTGCCGAGACAGCGCTGGCAAAACACTCCCCGAAGTTCGAGGAGATGTCCCAGCAAATTCCTCTGTCCTTGCGAGAGGAGTGGGTCAAGATGATGCGGGTCTACGACCGTGACAAGAAGGCGCCCAACCCATACAGAGAGCCGGATGCCGGTGAGTGCTTGTGCCATTCCGCATCACCAGGTACTTACTTGTGATTGATGACAGTTACCACGTTGGCCGATGTGCGCCTAGAGCTCGCCAATGAGGAAGCCGTGGAGGCCGCACGCGGGCAGCTCTCCCCGCATGAGACCAGCGCCAGTGTCTTCCTCAATGTCGGTCTTGACCTCGAGGAGCAACAGTGAGTAAGTTCCCTTTGAAAGATGATCGTGTTAATGACTTGCGCGTACTAGGCGCGTTCTTCGGGCTAGAGAGAAGAAATTGCCGCGGCCAGCTGAAGACGTGGACGAAGACAAGGACGACGCCGGTCGCACGCGCAAGCGCAAGAAGCCGATCCTTACGAACGAGGTCATCGCCTTCAAAGAGAAGCAGAACGCACTCCGCCGTCGCATCACCGCCTGGCGCCAAGTTCAAATTCTGTACATCCCGGTCATCGCCCAACTACTCCCATCCTCAGCGCCCGATCCCTCCGGCAACGACGCCATCTTCAAGGTCGGCGCTCCAGAGGCAGAGACTTTGTTTCTGCCTTCTCAGATGCCGCCAGAGCTTCGTGACGCCGGCTGCGTCCCGGGACTCGTCAACAAGGAGGTGCGGCTGCGTGTGGGTCAAGCGCAGGATGCGCTTCATCAGGTGCATCTTGTACGACTCTTCAACGGTGCTAAGTGCTTACATGCATCGTCCCGCTTACAGCTGCGCAGGGCCATCCGTGTCAAGTACGGCATGGTGCACTACAAACGAGTCCACGTCAACGGCCCTGGGCAAAATGCCAATACGCGCGCGCGCGCGCAGCTGGAGCGACTCGAGGACAAACTGCGGCTGCACGTCCTTCGCTATCAAGATGCGTACGATGCCCTGGAGAAACTCGACCCCGATGGCAGCTGGAACGTGCAGCTGCTGAAGCTCAAGGACGAGCACGTCCGCCCGTCACGACTGAAGCGCAACGAGCTCGGCAAAGGCGACTTTGAAGTGTCGTGGATCTGGCAGACCTTGCGTGCTGACGCGCGAGACATCCCGGGCGAGGAGGCAACGGAGGAAGAGGTCAACGACAGTGAGTGGTGCTCGCTTGTCATTGCGCTGACAAATGATGGCCGATCCACAGGTGTGCGTGTTGACTGGGTCACCTCCAAGGCACGCATCGATCGCTGGGTTGAGGAAGTTGCGCTCATCAAGGAGGAGATGCCACGCGCTGTCCGCTTTATGCGCAGTCGCGCGGAATGGTGGCGAAGCAAGGTTGGTAGTCGGAGCGAGCTCTCGCCCGACACGCTCGGCGGTCTCAACGCGTATGCCCTTCGTCAAGCGGCGCACCATGACGAGCTGGCTGATGCTTACATCACCTTATGGCGGCCGTTGTTGCTCGGACTGGGACATGCTGACTTGTGGCCTGCGACAGCCGATGACGTGTCACCCTTGACAGCCGCCGCTTCATCCTTGCCGTCCCTCGACATCTCACCCCACAGTGCTCTCAACATTGAACATGACGTGTCAGACGTGTCGTCGTCGGAGTCAGATTCGTCGGAGTCATCGGCATCGTCTAGGGAAGATGAGACGTAGTACTTGTACTTTTATGCGTAGCAATGATATATTGTGCCTGATCTTGTGAGAAAAAAGATTTCTTGTGCGAGAAGTCGCAAGTTGGCAGTGGGAATACTACACCGACTTCTTGTTGTACTTGAGTCGAGTAGTAAATACTACACCTGCTGACACGGACTCACTAAGTCAATTCGGACACAGATTCTCGGGCAGCAAAAGAACACTGATAACACACTAAACAAAGCACTAGTACTGACCATACACTGCACTCGGGCGGAGGTGGAGAATGGGAATAGAGAGAGATCTAGCGTACTGTTTGAGTACAATCTGGAAGCAGTCACCAGTAGATAAGGGTTGATCTAGAAGTAGTGAGCTATAGATAAGGTTCGTTATCTACAGAGTGTGATCTGGAAGCCCTGGAAAGTAGATAAGGTCCGTTTGCTCCTAAAAAGCATAGCTGACTGGAGCATAACATGATCTAGTGAAGCCTGATACATACGATCTGAAAGCGCTAATCAATAGATCAACTGTTATCTGCTGGGTAAGATCTGGGAGCACTAACCAATAGATAAGATCTGTTATCTACTAGATATGATCTGGGAGCGCTGATCAATAGAATCCATTTGGAACTAGTGTGGTAGATCACAGCCTGATAGGAGAATTGAAGGCCTGCCTGAAGGATTTAGTTTCCTATCTACTAGAAATGATCTGAAAGCGCTGATCAATAGATCAACTGTTATCTGCTGGGTGAGATCTGGAAGCACGGACCAATAGATAATGTCTGTTATCTATTGAAGAAGATCTGAAAGCGCTGATGAATACAATCTATTTGGAACTGATTTCCTATCTGCTGTGTGGGATCTGGCCAATAGATAAAGGCTGTTATCTACTGAAGTATAGTAGTATCAAGTAGATTGCAGTAGTATTTTAGTAGAACTGCTGTAGTAATAGTGCCAAGTAGAATTGCAGTAGCAGCAGTGAAGTAAAATTGAAGTAATTTGCAGTATGGAAGTAAAATGTAGCAATTGTAGCGTAGTAATTACTACAGGAGCAATAGGGCATTCCCTGGGCCTAATAACCCTACTACAAAGTACTTACTACTAGTACTACATTGCAGTTGCATAAACCACTTTGCATATACTACTCTACCAGCTTTTAGTACTACTTAAGCAATCACCACTGTTGTTGAGCAGCTCTCCCGCCTATGATCCAACATCTACGCCACTCGCCTCGCCAACGCTCAACGCTTCGAAATAGAACACGCGCATACAATCAAGAATTACGACTTCAAACGCGGAATCCTAGTGCTCATGCGGCATACCGCGATAGAGAAATCCCTCAACCGCAAGATGCGTCCCCGCTACCTCGGACCACTTGTAGTGATTTCCCGCAACCGCGGTGGAGCCTACATCCTCGCAGAACTTGACGGTTCCGTGCTAGACCGACCCATCGCCGCATTCCGAGTCATTCCGTATTTCACACGCCGTGAACCTATTCCCATCGACTTATCCCAAGTCGACATTGACACACACCGCCTCCGCAAGCTAGAAACCTCGGAGACCGCTGGAAATGACGATGAAGAAGAGCCTACCGCTTTAGACACCCAAGACGACGACGACCAAGTAGATGACGATTAGTTACGAATTACGGACACCATCCAGAACTAGTACCACTTCCTATCCTCCCCAGCTGATACTGAATATCCCCCTTACGATAGCAAGTCGCTCGCGTACATTGCTGAAGCGCAGGACTACTCAAGATAAAAGTCCTAAGTCAATGAAGGAATACTGAGACTTAAACAAAAGAATTCGAATTTCGACTTAGGAGTTTAGACCTCAAATTCCTCAACCGTTGTTCCGAAATAACAACACATAACGCGCAACTTAGCTCAAGCGGTTATACGACCTCCACGTGTATTTCGAGGCATTCAAGAAATTGCTATTGTACAAAACGTCAACGTTGCCACCCAATCACTTCCCCTACTCCCCCTGCCCGTTGTACCGATTCCCATCCTCATCGAAACCCTCTGGCATTATCGACCACCAATCTCCCGCCTGATAGTACCACTCCGGATAGTTCAAGAGGCTCAGCTGCGACAGCCAAGCCGCCTCTATCGTCAGCGAGCTCACGTACGCCCGTGCCATTGCGGTGTGGATCTCCGAGCGCTGTTCACGGACGGATTGCAGGAGAGCGGGATGAATGCCCACGTCCTCCGGAACTCTGTTGATCGTCGCGTGTTGCTCGTGGAGCATTTGCGGCGCGCCGTTAATACACCAAGCATCTGGAGGCGGACCAGGAGGCATCCTGCCCGGCGGAACACCGTTCTTGACGAACCACCGCATCACCTTGGCGTGCGCATGGATCTTACGCGCATGATCTACCATCAAAAGAGGAGTCCAGATTAATACCATCGACAAAAGAGGAAGAAGAGCACATACCGTCCGGCACCACCTGGTTATCGTTGGCGTCCGGCACCTGCGGCGCAACATTGGCCACAGGCGCGGCTGCAACTGCCACTGGCTCCCGCGGAATCAAGTCCTCGCTCTTCAAGCTAGCGAGAGCCGGAGAGACCTCGCGCCCCAGAGTAGAGGGCCCCGCGACGTCCGCCACGATTTCGATATCGTCCGAACTGGCGGCGCGGTGTTCTAGAACCAAGACCGGAGGAGTTGAGCGCGGCTCGGACAAGAAGAGCGGCGTATGCCCACCCTGGATCGTCGCCTGCGTCTGCGAGAGCGGCCCCGAGTCATCCACAATTTCGACCATTTGAATATCAGGTTCCACGGTCAAAGCTACCTCGGGAACAGGAGCCTGGCGCGACGGCGCACTTGCCAAACGCTCCGGCTCAGCGCAACCTATGAAGAAATCAACGTCAATACCGAAATACACATTCCCTCACGACCACGCCACGTACCTTTCCTTTTGCCCGCCCCAGGAGGCTTCGAACGGATCACCACGGACATCATCGCCTTCACCTTTTTAGCAGGTGGCGGAGCAATGACCTCCTCCTCCGCGGCCCGACGCGCTTCGATCTCAGGCAGGAACTCCGCGATGACGGTCAATTTCTTGTCGAAATCGGCACTACGACCCTTATTATCTATTCCAACCGACGCATTCAATATCGCAACCCACGCAGATCAAGAAGAAGGACTTACTCGTCGTGTTCCGGCCCTGCCACTTGCACGGCTGCTTGTCCTTCCTGCACCGCGGACAATCCACCGAAATACGCGGCTTGTCGAGGGTCCGCGACGGCGAACAAAGTTCCGCCCGCGCGTCCGAGACGCGACACGCGTCGCAAACCTATACCCAGCTCGAAATCAGCGATCAAGGCTTCCCCTCCCCATCGAAATAACGACTCACCGCCGGATACCATGTCCCCTTCGTATTGAACCAAGTCGAGAGCCCGTTGTTCAAAGCCTCAAGGAGCTCGTCCGCCTGCTTGCCTTGGATGTACCGCCACTCCGCGTCGGTCAGCTTCCGCAGCTTCTCGACGAGAGTCGGAGGCTTGGCAGCCGCCTTCGCCTTGCCCTTGCCTTTCGAAATAGCGAGGGGCGGCGGAGACGACTCGCAACTCTCAGGACGGAGCCTCGCCTTACCCTTGCCCTTCGAAATCGGACGAGGCGGCGGCGACGACTCGACGGCCTCCGAGAGCTCGTCCTCACCCTTGTTACCCTCGTCTCCGACCTCCAACACGATCTCCGGCAGAGTCTCGACCGGCGGCAGCAAGAAAGCGTCCTCCCTAGGCGCGACCACGCTAGCTCCCGCCACAGGAGACGCAGCCGCGTCGACAGGATCCCCCGCAGCAGCAAAGAACGCGTCTACCGAGGCATCGAAATTGTCCTACAACAGCGTTAGGAACGCCAGTCAAGCAGCACGACAACGAAGACATACCTGGTCCATGCCGGGCACGACAGTAATATATCCAAAGGACAGTGTCTTCTCCGTGTTGCCAGGCGATCTCCTTGAACTCCTGGACGAGCCCTTGAGTTCGTGTAGCGCCGTCCGGGAACTTATGCGTCTGGGCCTGTCGATCAAGAAGCATCAATCATCAAAGAAGACAAACGATCAAAAGAAGCACTTACCAACGCTTGGGCAACCCGCAGGCACCAGTTCAACTTGTCGGCTGAGCTGGCCGCTGGGTCGAACTTGTTGAGACGCTTGCGGATGACGGCCAAGCAGGGTGCAATAGGAACAGGAAGGTTGGACATGTGCAGTGAGCGCCAGGGAACAAGGACAACAAGAGGGAATGCGGACCAGAATATCGCATTCCGCCTCCTTTTATGCCTTTCCGCTCGACCGCACGTCCCTTTCTATTTCGACTACTCCCGCGCACACACCACAGGCCACGACTTCGTCGCAATTCGTTTCAACTCGAAATCCCACGCAACATCCCCGCTTTCCACGCAGCTTCCCCGCCCTCTTCGACTTCAGGAAAACATCGTCGCCTTTTCGATCCTATTTCCAACGGCCCCAGACCACCGCCTCATGTCAAACTCAATCATGACGTCATCATTTCGTTTCAAGCATGTCGAGTCCCCCGCGCAACACTTTCACTCCCACGACATTTGCTGACCTAGGCTTACCACATTCCGACACATCTTCCTTCGCCTCCGGCCAACCCTCGCTATTGGCTCCCACACTTTCGAAAAGTCTTTGAGACTTGCGACAAAAATATCCGACGCTTCAACAATTCCTCCGCCGCAGCACATCCTTCGAAAAGAGAGAAGAAGCCCTCAACGCAAGTATCTTATGGACCTGACACGCGACAACATCGCACATCTCGCATCGACGCCCAGAACACAAGGTCAACACGCGCCAATCCCTTTTTGTAATACGCCACGCACATCTTCCTTCGTTGCCGAAGCTCGGCATGGTCGGAGGCGGTCCAGTATGCCATCATGTACAACCTGGCGCCGACGACTTTTGTATTCCCTCCCGCCCGCGTATTCCTTTCGAGGTGTCACTCCCTCTACATGCTGACCAAGGACGGTCAGTATTTCAATAAGAAGGAGGTGATACGTCTGCCCAGCCGTCTAGCGGAGAAACACCCGAATTTTGGCATTTTCGGCATCTTCCGAAATCACGTGACCTCGGCCTGCCGGCCTCGGTCCGCACCATCAGGTTTCACTACCACCCCGCAGCGTCTATCGAAAGCGCCCCAAACGCACTCGAAATAGCCTACACGCCCCACCAAGCGCCCCGAGTCACACGCCACAATCCTACGGCCCCGCACAAACAGTCACACCCAGCGGCTATCTGACTCGGAGCCACACGCCACAATCCTTCCCCGCCGTGATGCGCCGCTGTCAATCATACCTCCCTTCTGCGTCCCCCGATTCCTCGATATTCCCCACATCTCGATCCACAATATGGTTCCGTCTACGTTAATCCACAGCCGTCCAAGATAGGCAGGAGCGCTACACAACGAGCCAAGACCGCCCGTCGTACGTCCCTCCCTTCAATTTACACTCGGAATACATCGGATACCCCGCTCGACTTTACGATACACCACCAGTGCCTTACGATATAAGCGCTAGCGCGCTAAACGCACTTCGCCCCTTAGCGGCGATCGTAAGTCGGAACTAAACCTAAACCGTCCGTAATTCAACGATCCTCTCTTGCCACATCCCTCGTATACTCACTCCCCCGCGTCCACGTCGTACACCCCGTGATATCTGACCCACGTCTCCCGCGTTTTGGATCGTATTTGTCTTCACTATGTCACGTCCGTTGTAAGACCAGGATTAGGTAACACCTAGAAAAGCGGCACAGGCCGGAATCGAACCGGCGACCCTATTCGTATGCGCCCGTAGTGCTCTAACCACTGAGCTACTGTGCTGTAGTCAACCTTGGCTATAACCCGTATGGGTTCTAATTCACCAATGATCAAGGGTATCACCCATCGTAGGTGCGAATACCCTATCACCGTACGATACAGATTTCTGACTCGCTTGTCGTACAAATAGTTCTGAGTCGCTAGACAGACGGAATAACAAGTTACTATTCCCCCTCGTACTCAGGATCTCGAAAGAGCTTCTGAAGCGGTCTGACTTCACCACAACCCGTCGCTCTAGCTCTTAGACGCACGAAACTTCGACACCAATACCACGCCGCAATATCAATACGAATACGAATACCACAACCCTCGACAAATCTCCTCTTGCCCTTCGAAATCTCCCTACGCCTTGCTACTCTCCCCCTTGACACCCCGCACCTTCAACGCAGAGATCAGGCCTATATACGCCCCTCTGTTCCTTCGTCACCGCCTCATACTTCGTCCCGCTCGCCCTCAATATATTCCCTCGACCATTGCCACCGCTGCGTAATTCCCCTTCGACTCTTGAAATAGTCCTCGCGTCCCCTCCGACATTCCTAGCTTCCGTGACACATTCTTGGGAGCTTGCCCGTCGCGTCTCCAGCACTGTATCATTTCGGTGATCCGTGCCGTGTCTAGCTCTCGCACTATCGTCCTCTCCCCCAGCCTCTCGCGCCCACCGATCCAAGTCCTAGTCACTGTGTCCCACTCGTACTCCGAGCAGGATTTGCCGTGCGTAGTCTCGGGACCCTGACTGCACTCCCTCAACTCGATACGTTCACTACTGCGCTCTGAGGATTGGACATCAATATATATCCGCCTCACTACCAGTTGGACGCCCATCATTGTGTCCTCTGATTCAGGTCCAGGTCACCGTTTCCCACTCATACACCAAGCAGGATTCACCGTGCGTAGTCTCAGGACCCTGACTGACTCCCTCAATTCAATACATCCTTCACTGCGCTCTGAGGAGTGGATCTCAACATATATCCACCTCACTACCGGTTGGACGCCCATCACCGTCAGGCACCTGTGTGGGGTAGGGACAAAGCGCGTCTTGGTACGTGCGAAGCACGTGCATGCATGCTCCCCGTCTTCGTATGTGGAGAATCCAACTACAGACTATCATATTTGCTATTTGCAGTTCCCACGCTTGGCCCAGAGGCATTATGCCAGTCTTGGATGCACTGTGTAGTGCATCTGAAACTGACATCATACCCCTCCACTCCACGTAATATATCACCCAGACTCGAAAACCACACCCTTCTGTTGGGCTGTGAGAGTGGAGTTTGTTATTTTCTGCTGGAAAACAGTAGACTTCGAGAGAGTTTTGAAAGCTTCCGGTTATTTGAGCTATGAATGGACAAACTATGATTGCTGTTTACAATGATAAAAGTAACCCCTACCAAATACAAATATGAGACAGGTCAAAATATTCACGGAATGAGAGGACTCACGTATAGTAAATGCCAGCTGTCACCATATATGTCCTGCTGAACATTTCATCCAGTCTCTCCCATGAACAAAATTCAAAAGATCCAGCACTGTCTCTTGCTGTGGGGTGCTCATCCAGATATTACTTGGGCGATGAAGACTGTGTCTATGTAGGGGGGGAACCCACATAAGAAACTGGGAGTCTCCACAATGAATCCAACCATGTTCATTAATAACAGATTGGTCTGTAAAACCAGAACACACTTCAATCTGTTCTTCTGGTAGGTCTAGTTTTGTGTTCCATACTTCCACAGTTCCATCATCTGGTCCTGAGGCAATGCTCTGGCCATCTGGTGAGAATGCCACAGAATTGACTCCACTTGTGTGCCCCTCAAATGGCCCTGCAACTGTGGCACCTGTGGCTGCATTCCACACCCGCACAGTGTGATCATATGACCCTGAGGCGATGCTCTGGCCATCTGGTGAGAATGCCACAGACCAGACTGTGTCTGTGTGCCCCTTAAATGGCCCTGCAACTGTGGCACCTGTGGCCGCATTCCAGACCCGCACAGTGCGATCTCCTGACCCTGAGGCAATGCTCTGGCCATCTGGTGAGAATGCCACAGACCAGACTGTGTCTGTGTGCCCCTTAAATGGCCCTGCAACTGTGGCACCTGTGGCTGCATTCCACACCCGCACAGTGCGATCATATGACCCTGAGGCAATGCTCTGGCCATCTGGTGAGAACGCAACAGATAGGACCCTGCTTGTGTGTCTTATAAATGGCCCTGCAACTGTGGCACCTGTGGCCGCATTCCACACCCGCACAGTGCAATCATGTGACCCTGAGGCAATGCTCTGGCCATCTGGTGAGAATGCCACAGAATTGACTCCAATTGTGTGCCCCTCAAATGGCCCTGCAACTGTGGCACCTGTGGCTGCATTCCACACCCGCACAGTGCAATCATATGACCCTGAGGCAATGCTCTGGCCATCTGGTGAGAATGCCACAGACTTGACTCCACTTGTGTGCCCCTCAAATGGCCCTGCAACTGTGGCACCTGTGGCTGCATTCCACACCCGCACAGTGTGATCATATGACCCTGAGGCAATGCTCTGGCCATCTGGTGAGAACGCAACAGATAGGACCCTGCTTGTGTGTCCCATAAATGGCCCTGCAACTGTGGCACCTGTGGCCGCATTCCACACCCGCACAGTGTGATCACCTGACCCTGAGGCAATGCTCTGGCCATCTGGTGAGAATGCCACAGATTTGACTCCACTTTTATGACCCTCAAATGGCCCTGCAACTGTGGCACCTGTGGCCGCATTCCTGACCTGCACAGTGCAATCTCCTGACCCTGAGGCAGTGCTCTGGCCATCTGGTGAGAATGCCACAGACCAGACTGGGTCGGTGTGCCCCTCAAATGGCCCTGCAACTGTGGCACCTGTGGCCGCATTCCAGACCCGCACAGTGCGATCTCCTGACCCTGAGGCAATGCTCTGGCCATCTGGTGAGAATGCCACAGAATTGACTCCACTTGTGTGCCCCTCAAATGGCCCTGCAACTGTGGCACCTGTGGCTGCATTCCACACCCGCACAGTGTGATCATATGACCCTGAGGCAATGCTCTGGCTATCTGGTGAGAATGCCACGGACCAGACTGTGTCTGTATGCCCCTCAAATGGCCCTGCAACTGTGGCACCTGTGGCCACATTCCACACCCGTACAGTGTGATCACCTGACCCTGAGGCAATGCTCTGGCCATCTGGTGAGAATGCCACGGACCAGACTCCACGTGTGTGCCCCTCAAATGGCCCTGCAACTGTGGCACCCGTGGCCGCATTCCACACCCACACAGTGCAATCATGTGACCCTGAGGCAATGCTCTGGCCATCTGGTGAGAATGCCACAGACTTGACTCCACTTGTGTGCCCCTCAAATGGCCCTGCAACTGTGGCACCTGTGGCTGCATTCCACACCCGCACAGTGCAATCATATGACCCTGAGGCAATGCTCTGGCCATCTGGTGAGAATGCCACAGACTTGACTCCACTTGTGTGCCCCTCAAATGGCCCTGCAACTGTGGCACCTGTGGCTGCATTCCACACCCGCACAGTGTGATCATATGACCCTGAGGCAATGCTCTGGCCATCTGGTGAGAATGCCACAGAATTGACTGTGTCTGTGTGCCCCTCAAATGGCCCTGCAACTGTGGCACCTGTGGCCGCATTCCAGACCCGCACAGTGTGATCATATGACCCTGAGGCAATGCTCTGGCCATCTGGTGAGAAACACAATGCTGATATCATACTTTGACACTGAATAAGCATTCGTAGTGCAGGCCATTCTATGAGCCGCCCTTTTTTGAGAGACAGTGTCCAGGGAAATTTTGGTATATACTGCTTGAGCATCCAAGACTCTTCTGCTGCAAATGGAAGAGCAGAAATATAGATATGTGGTGCACTTTGTGAGATTGGAACACCAAAATACTGCACAAATGTGATCACATCATCCACAAGTGTTATGAGTTTGATAGTCATGGTTCTAGTTGAGGTTTTGGTTATGCTTGAATTGGACTGGAACCTTAACTATATTAGTATGCCAGCATTCAAGATACAGCCCACTCACCCCTCGGATCAGCCACCATTTTAGAGATTGTAACATTTGTGAAGCAAAATGTACTTTGCCTAGAAGGCTGAGTACTTCCAGCCAATAGAGAGCCTTCGTCTCTAAGAATGCCTTGATATCCATACATAGTGTCTCTTCAAAGCGACAGTGTTGCAAATGTGTACCCCAAAAGCAACAAGCATATGACAGATGTGATGGAATATTTGCTTCAATGCGAGCTTGAAGACCGGATACATCTTTGTTTGCCAAATGTGATGTAGTAAGGCCACAAATGTTGAATGTAAGGCCATTCTGGTCATGCATGACCTTCAAAGAGGACTTTGCCATGCTGAAGTGTCCTTGAGCTATATCAATATGAAACAGTGTAGTTCTCCCCTCCTCCAGGAGAAAGTCACGGAAAGATGTGTGAAGTGGTACAACAGGGAGATCTGATGTAGATGACACATTACTCAAAAGTGAGCCCAGATGAGATAATATAGTTGTGACTAGCTCTGTGTCCACTTCCTCAAGTGGAGGTTCCTCATCTAAGTTGCAAAATTGTTGCAGGGCTGTAAGGGCAGATACAGAAAGTGGTTCAAAAGCAGAAAGAAGCTGGCCAACCACAGAAGTAAACTGACTCTGAGAGTCTTTGAATTTTGCTTCAAGAACCAATTCATACAAGGTATCAAGAGGTTTGAATTTATCTGTGGCCAATAGGCGTGTGATGCATTTTAGTGTTGTCAAGCCAGTAGGTGGTTTCTGAATGTATTCACATGCCACTGCAGCCCACTGAAATAGACCTTCAGCTTTTGCTGTCAATTGTTCGACAGTCTTCTCCAATTTCTCCTCTGAAATGACTTTAGGTGCAATATCTGATAATTCTTGAGATATATATTTCTGAATATCATCATTGGAGGTAGCTGCCAGTATTGGGTCATCCATGTACTTGATTTGTACTGAATGAGCACATTTGAAGGCATCCACAATGTCTTCTTCAGTCCTAGAAGTGATCAAGACTCGAATATTTGAAGGAAGCCTTGAAATGTTTTGTGCTAGGAAAACATGCAATCCATGTTTATCTACAGTGTCACCACTCTCATCCAAGGCATCAATCACAATTACAATAGGTGGTGCCTTTTCAGTTTGTAACTTGTCAAATGGTTGTTGTAAGAGACAGTTAAAATGGTTCTTATATTGCCAAGTACCCAGCCATTCTGACTCTTTCATACTCTTGCCCAGTTCAGATTTGAATGAGGGATACAACTTGGCAAGATTATAAGCCAGTGTTGGCAAAAAATTGCGTAATGCGTTCTGTGACTCTGACCTCACAAAGACAAAGGATGTAATAGACTGCTTGTCTTTTGGAAAATGATTCAAAATCTCATGTGCAATAGATGATTTTCCTGTGCCTGCTTTGCCAAACAATACAAGGGCATGATCTGACTCTGGATTTTTTATCCATGCATAGATATGGTTCAAGAATTTTGTCCTTGTACCAGCAAGACACCCAGTGTTCACTTTAGGATGCTTAGAGGAGCCTGGTTCATAATAAACAAGTAATTTATCAATTTCTCTGTTCAGGCCTGTATAATAAAGTGTTAGTTGAATATTACATGTGGCATGGGATTACTGACCTTCATCCTTCATCAGCTGTAGTACTTCTTTCAGCTGAATGGACAGTCCATTGATAAGTTCTACTGCAATTGTTGTATTGGCTTGAGTCTGCACTGTAGCATGGTCTGAAAAGCTCTGTTGTAAACCAACAAGAGCTTGAGTGTATTCTTTGATCACTGCATCTGCTGATCCATGGAGGTTTGACCAAAATCGCTTTACTAGTAAAGGATTAGCCTAATTGTATCCATTATTGATATCCTTCACAACTTACAAAATGATGGTTCTGCTGCATATTCTTGAACAAATTCACCAGCAGAGCGTATCAACTTTACCATAGTAATAAGTATTTTTGCCTGTTTTGTCTCAGGCTTCTTCATGATTTGTCCAGCCTCTTGGAGAAGTTCAAATGTATCCCTTATAGTGGAGAAGAGGTCATGTATATCCTGATCAAGTTGAACCTGCTTCAAGAAAGCCTAAACAATGCAATTTAAGTCAAGGGCTCACAGTTTCTGACAGCAGCTACAATACCCACCTTTGGTAGCACTGATAGCAGCATCCATGCTGCCTTCACATATGGGTGGATCTAAATCAAATCTTTTTAGATCATGTCACAAAATAAGAAAGGTAGACCTGCCTCTGCAATATCATCAACCACATTCACAAACCATTGAAATTTGTCCATTGCACTTCCCCAAGTGTCATATACATTTATCACTTTTTCCACAGCTTCTGGAGCTTTGCTGATAGCCTCTACACTTTTTCCCAGTTGTTCTGATGGGGTATGCATATGTTCCAGTATTTGGGGAGCAATAGTCAAGACGGCCTCGGTTGCTGGCATGAGATCTGACATAGATAGTGCAGATGGTGTCTCGCTAGGCGCCGCTGCTTGAGGACCAACATCAAGGATCAGATCCAGAGATGTCATAGACACCGATTTAGCATTCACAGCAGGAGCGGACTCGAGAGTAGGAAACCTAGAAAGGACCGAGATTGACAGCCTGAGTGTTGTGTTTAGTGCAGTTCCAGGCACACCAGGGTTGAAGTCCGTATCTATCAGAGATATTCGTAAGCGGATAGAAGCCAATCAGGTCAGTGATGCGCACTTTGTTGTGCAGATGCGAGGATCGACTTGAGAGGACATTTGACTGTCGCCACAAGTTTGTTCTTACGCAGCAGCCTTTTGGCAAAAACGCGAATCGTGATGTCTGGGTCCGATTCAAGATTACTGCGCACAGTCAGCTTGTTTCAAGACACTGGAAAGAGTGACGGTGCTCACAATCCACTCAGCATGAAGGTCCATGCGACATACTGTTCCTTCCTCCTGGCGGCCTGCGTTCTCTTCGTCTTCACCCCGTCGGTGATGCCGAGGAAGAACGGCCGCTCCCTGCCGAGCAGATTCTTGAGGCGGGGCAAGCCCTGTGCGCGAATAACTGAACGCGACAACGAGTGAGTGACGGTGCAGAGAACGGTTGGAAACTAGCTACGCACCGATGTCCGTGGATTCAGTCAAGCGGTCGATGCGGCGCTGGACCGTCCCTCCTTGCACATCGCCGATCACAGGTCTATCGCGGATGGACTTCAATTACAGGCAGCGAAGGAATAAGAATTGGCGTACTCTGCTCCCGATCGCTGCGAATCGGGGGGATCTGGCCTGTAGATGCGCCAACATGTCAGGCTCGTCGGCGACAGTACTTAGTATTGCGCGCACACGCACGTTCTGTTGGCCGTTTGGTCGGACTCTGTATCCTGTGGGGGGCTCATACTTGTAGAGTAGCTGGTTTGGAAGACAATGTCACGGTGGAAAGCTGAGAGTGCGCTGCGCTCGAGGTCGACGTAGGTCGAGAGGTGCAACACGTGGGCTGGATGTCGCACGCGGCAAAATTGATCCTTGTCAACTTTTCTTGATGTATTCGCGCAGCATTCTTCCATGGCTTTCGCCACCCACTCAACACATTCGAATTGAGTCCCTGGACTTTTGCTTTTACATGCTAGACACGCACATGGCCAACTGGAACCCTCAATGCGACGTGTGCGATGTTGAGCCACCTCAAGCCGCAAAAAAAAAAACTCTACTGGAGATGCTGATGAGGTGCGTCTCGACTCCACGCGGTGATCTAGATCAACTTGACTGATTCTTGCAGACTCTGGCATTTCGTGCGCCGCAGGCGTATGTACGGGAGAGCTTGCTGCTCGTCCCCCACGGTCGCCTTTCCCATCTCGACGCCTCATCGTCCCGTCCGCAACTCCGTCCCGCGCTCAACACCTCTCAGCTAAAGCTCTCTCGCAAGTCGGCGGTGGCCTCTATCCACTTTCCACGCGGCAAGCTGCGACTTTTGACAGAACCCCAGCAGCCGGCGTGTCCATCGAGCGTCCAACGACATCCGCCTCAACGACTCCCCCTCCTGCCCCGAACAGCTGCTGGACACCTTCGAAACTGACCGCCGTTCTGCTCGACATCCTGCCCAGCGCCCATGCGCTGCGCTGCCCGCATATGAAGACACGCCGCAACATGGACGCACACGCTGCAGCACGCCAGTACCCGCCGCGGCAACTCGCGGGGTTCGACGAACTCACCCAATGACTGCTGCGGGGTCCTGCTGCGGGGTCTGAATGGGGCGTAATCATCAAGAGGAGGCGACGGGGCTATCATCTGTTGAGGAGCAGGAGCAGTGCAGGCGTCAGGTACGTGGCATGTATGACCCCGGGATGTATGCGCATATACTTACGTCTCCGCATCCGAGTTCTTCAGCTGGTCACGAAAACAGCGCAGAGATCACACGCAGCTCTACGTGGTGAGCACTATCTGCTATAGAGACTTTTGGACCGGGGTACGGGCTAATCACTGCGCAGATATCACAGGACGAGGGTGCGCTCTCCGTCCGTTACCCGTGCGGCCTAGCCCACGCACAAGGATAGAAACCCATGGACCCTCCCGCATCCCCTGCCGCACAGCCGAGTGCTGTGCTTCCATCGCCGCATGATGATCAAGGCCCGTCATCTGAACCTGGAGACGATTTACCGCTTCCATCCACGACGGCTCCCTGCGCTGGCGTCATTCGCACTATACTAAAGCTGGCCGCGCTTTCGAGTCGTCAATATCAAATAAAATACGACTGCACCGGGTGGTTTGTACCGCAGTTCTATTTGGTGTGTTTTTTCCTCGTTGCTGCCTCGTTGTGTAATGCAAGTAGACATGGATTTACGATGCAAACCTGGGAGTGTGCAGACAAGCATACGGTTTACACGGCGAGCAAGTAGGTTGCAGCATTTGAGCGACGACAAGAGATCAATCGCCGGTAGTCGCGGTTATGGAAACCACTGCGCATGACTTGGATACACTGGCAATAGCATAGGGTCAAATGAAAGGACTCTGCGGGAGTGATCCAAGCACGCTGGCCGTCAACTGGCCGTGGATGTCCAATGCTGAGGCTGAGTATGATCCTCCGGGACGTCCGCGGCGCGCCAGCCTCAGCATAGTCCATGAATCCTGGAAACAGGGACGTGACGTGCAGGACAGCAGCGCAAATGCAGACCAGGCGGAAGCACAGCCGGCGGCGCAGGCTGTGGAACTGAGATCAGGTCGGTCGTTCGGGACCATATCGCCGATATGTCCGGTTTGTTACTCGCTCTCACTTGATCCTCAGTGCTCACGCTCACGGACCAGCTGGCCCGCTCGAAAACCCCTGCGTAGTGCGGCACGCCACACGCGCAAGGCGACGCTCAGGCCACAAGGCACGCATTGCCGTGAAGAAACCCGTCTCTCAAGGAGATGCGGTGCGTCTCTGTTTGCGACAGAGACTGCGGATGTTTACTGACGCTCTTACAGAGCTTGTGCATAGCGAGCAGGCGGGCGTGCAAGCTTGTCGCTCGCACCTTGGCTGCCGCCTGCCCGTCTCCGATTCATCGCCTCTGCATACGCAGCCCCGCCGCGCAATACTTCCGCATTCCATCGACTAGGCGCACACACGTTATCTGGGCCTGCGGATGAGGCACACCATCGTGCGGTGGTGCTGCTCACATCCTGCCGCAGATAGAGCGCGGGGCTGTGGCAGATCGGGTCGTGTGGGCGCGGTGCGGGTACTGAGCAGGCCCGGGAGCGCGAGAGGACACGGACAAGACATGGTACGTGTTACTCGTTCTCGGCCGCATCTGCCATCTGCAGCCCCACTGACTACCATCAGTGGTCACCCCGGCTCCGTTCAGCTTCTTTTGCCCCTGCTCCCGCGTTGAGCGCCTCGTTCTTCGCTGGCCGACGTTGTCTCGATCCGCAACATGTGCCCTCCGCCATGGCGAAGCCGCGAATCTCGACTGACAGCCGGTCCAATCGCATTCGGGGGCATATTCAGAAGGACGTAAAGGAAGGGCGGCGCAAAGTTCTGTGAGCAGGGCGAGGAGAGATGGACGATGTTCTGCAGACTGCCCAGTTGTCGGCAGTTACATACTTAGCGCCTCAAGCGCACTCGCTCATTCAAGGGCTATTTCATTCGCAGCAATAGGGATATATACATGGCGCCCAGAAACGCGGGATCCCGCTATCGTTTGACGTGCAGAGCGTCATGGCTTGAGAGCTTTACAGTACTTGCGGCGTGCAGATCTACAGTGACTTCGTGAATCATCATGTCCCCGCGAGGCGGCGTTGCTGATCGCGAGACGTCGACGTGTGTCCGCGCGGAGTATCGCAAGATCTATCGTCGCAGCGCGTTTGGAGAAGTTGAAGAGGGTGCCCGGCAGGCCATTTCGCAGCGCCCGCGCGAGCCATCTCGAGGTGCGGATCAGGCAAAGGAAAGTACGCACCGTAGTAGTCTCTGAAGAATATGCCCTAGGCAGATGCCCGAGCTGCGTGTACAGCCTGAGGACCAACGCGATGAGAAACGAGCCTGTAGAGCAAAGCTAGTACGCACCTTGAATACATGAGCGTTGCATTTCGGTGCTCGTGGCGAGCTGAACGCGCCGATGACAACTCGCGCTGCGCCGATCTATTGCGGGAGCAGGTCAGAAATCGCACACATATCCGAAAATATGAGTATTCACCTAGCATCTGTGCTCATCCTGCTCCTCCACAACACCATCGGCGTGATCGAGGCAACCTCGGTGCGCTTTGTCCTTCCAGCATCCATCTAGACACCCCGGAGGCCGCGAGTCCCGGATACGCGTCGTGCTGCAGCGTCTTTCGCGCCGCTATGTCTGCTAGTGGTGGTGAGTTGCGTGCCGGGGGACGCTGGCTTCGTAGAGGATGGGGCGGAGTTGAAGGATGTCGTACCGGTACGAAGAAGTGGGGCACGTCGATTTGCATCCAAATTGACGAAGACAAGACGTCAGTATATGCGATACAACCACGGTTGAGCCAAACTCACCTGCTTGATTGACGGGCCCGGAAGACAGAGTTCTGTGCGAGGACCAGGCTCTTCATGCCGCACCGGGTCCGGCGATGGAAGCGCGACAGCGGTGGCTGCCGTGCGCAGCGAGCGGGCGTGACTCGAAAAGGTCTGGTCTGCGGGGCACCACAAGAGGCGAGCAGGCTGCGCAGCGAGGCGAGGATAGTAATCAGTGGTGCTGAGATGCGACCGAGAACGGATAATACGCACTAGTTGATCTGGGGATCGGCCATCTCTCGCACTCACTGTTCACTCGAGAGCCCAATCTCAACTCGAGACCTCGTTGACCTCGTTCCACCCCGCGCGCTCTCCAAAGACCATGAGCAGCGCCACACGTACGAGTGCTGCGCTCACAGGAAAGAACACCTGGATGTCGAAGGCGTTCTAGAGAGGTGGGGGCGGGCTGGTCACTGGTGGTTCGCAGAAGAACGCTGCGTGCCAGCGGGGCTGCGGAGCAAAATACGGGCCGGCCCGCCGGCCTTCCGCGGCGCCTGCCGCGGCCCTGCCAGACCGCAACCTTGCCCTCCTCCTTGCGCACCTTCGATGCGCAGACACTCTTCCACTCCGCCACCTCGACCACCGCCTGCGGAACAACACGTCTGATGTCTACCAGTTTAACACCCGCCCGCGCCCTAGTCAGCGGCGCGCCGAACTCTCTACTAGGGTGCCGACTTGGTGCCGACGACAATAATGCGCCCCCGCCGCTCCACTCGTCGCCGTCATATAGGCACGGAACGGGCGCACGCGGCAGTTTCGTGCGGGCTCAACATCAATGTCCGCCGACGATGGACGTGCCGCTGCCTACCGGCGTGTTCACTCTGCTCAGAGACTGCTACTGCCCGACGTGCTCACGGGATCTCTCGATGGACAGGCGCACTTGTGTCTGAAGTCACGACTCGCGCTCAATAAGCAGGAGAGCCAGGAGAGCTGGGCGAGCCATTGTAACCTCCGCGAGCAGCACTGTGACCTCGTCAAGGTGCTCAGGCTTACATACGCCGCGCAGCAGATAGATGTTCTCGTCGAATCTCGACGGCTGGTGCGTGCTTCATCCTTTCATCGCCTGTGTTGTGCTGATCTGTGGCATTGCAGAGGGCCAAGTCATCACGTTCCGCGCTAGACCATATATTGGATGCGGCTGAAGCGCGCCGGCCGCCAAGCGCATCGCGTCGCACACGTCGTTCTTGCAGTTCTTCAAGACCGGTACGGTGTGCATAGGCTGGATATTCGTCTGTCTCGTCAAGACCAGCCCGTCGAGTAGAACCAAAACACTGGAGCCGATCCCAAAACACTGGAGCCGATCATCCATAACGTCCGGGGCGAAGCAAGCCGAGATTCAGGAAGCTGTTGCATGCAAGCGACGACTAGACCTACGGATACTTATACGAGGTGCGCCACTTTTCGCGTCTCTATGCTTGTCGCAGTGTGTTGACATATGCGATCAGGACTATTCGTCCATGAAGACGAAGCGATGCGTGGCAGGTTCGCATTCATCGATCCTGATACCCTCTCAGGGCCTGCAGGACCCGAGCGACGAGTCGTCCGAGTTCGTGCGGGACAACGTCAAGCTCAAAACCATGGCAATTCATCGGATAGATAATGAGTTTCTGCTGTGCTACGATGGTGAGCGCCGTGGCTTGCTGCTGTTCATGCGACTCTGTTGACCTATCATTGCTCCGCCAGATCTCGCCTATCACATCAATCGAATTGGCACTGTTTTTGGAGATTTCATGGTCTACTGGCAAGGCACGACAAGCTTTGGTGCGTCGCTCTGAGCTCTGTATGAACCATGCGCGCTGAGCCCGACTACATCCAGCATTCCAATAGCCCTAGCATTTGAGCCCAACGTCGTGCAAATCCGCAACGCTCAGACGGGCCCAAGTTCGCAGACCATCAAGGGCCATAATTTCCGATGTCTCTTCACCGACATCCCGCCGTCTGCCTCGCAGCCACAACGCGTATGGCATGGCTCATTGTCGTCGACATAGAGCGTCAACCAGGATGCGCATTCGCACCAACATCAACCGTACTCGACCTCGTGTTGGGCGCCAGTTGCAGCCCTCATAGAGCTGTACTCTGGCGCGGCACTGCTGTTTGGTAGGACAGCTGGGGCCGACGAGTTGTCGGATGACCGCGCTGTGGATGAATCCGGCAGGCCAGTCTTGACCTCTTCCGACGTGTACCCGTACGTTTTGCTACATTACTATCGCAGATAGCTTCTCCGCACTTCCGTTCGGTAGCTTTCGTTCAATTCAATTTCCCTTTTCTCTGTTGTGTTGCATAGCATGTGCTCGATTCATGCTCATTTGCCACGCACATCACTCGCATCTTCTATATCCTAGCTATCTTTATGTCTACGAAGCATCCATGTGTGACGAGAGTACTGCGTGCTGGTAACCCCACGCCGTCACAGGAGAACTTACTGTATCCGCCAGCGGCTGCATTCGGTTAGCTTATCCGGTGCGCAACTTTCGAGTCTCGAGACCGAGCCCACTCGCGAGCGCGCTCGTTGCGGCGGTCGGGCGGCGGCGCCTCGTCCTGCACCAACTAGCACGTCGGCGGGGAGGGCAACGGATCTGATCAGTGCATGCGCATACAAGCGCTACCGCCACGCACCTCAGTCCTGTGCTCATTTTCTCCGTAGAGCACGCTGCCTTCAGTGGGCACGCGGGCACGCAGGAATCATCCGCCGCCTTCTTCTGCCAGCCGTTCACCTCCTCGCCGATGCGTACGGACTTGAGCCGTCCTTTCTCGGCATCCTACGACCTCGTCGTCTGGAGAACGTGCCGCGCGAGCTTGTTGTGCGGTAGAGCGCTCGTCCAGGTCTGCGCTGTGACTCAGGCGCGAGATGCTTGCTTGGGCGGCTGGTCGAGAATGCCTGCTTGCGAAGGACATCGTCCCGAGATGGTGCAGGCGGGGGGCGACTCGCGAGGTTCGTTGGGGCCAAGCGTGCTGCGTGGCTAAATTGTGCGCGGGGACAGGAGAGCAGCTTGAGCGATGCGAGATACGGTAGTATCATGTCGCAAGGGGACCATGGAAGCCAAGTCAGCGTCCGCTCGTAGACGCACAGAGACGCACCTCATCGAATCGAAACGCGAGCGTGAACTTTGCGCTCGGGGCCTTGAGCTGGGTGGGTTGCGGGATAGACATGCACAAGACATGCGCTCCATGTCTAAAGGGATTGATACAATGCTTGACACTGTTGGAGAATGGAGTGAGAGGTGTTGGGGAATGCCGCAGCGCTGGCGACAGGCTCGCCCGCGCATCCGAGCTTGCCACGTGTTCCTCTTGAAGTCGACCTACCTCCTCGAGCGCAACGCACTCTCAGCATATTTACCAGGACAACTCTCCAAGCTACCTACTCAGTAAGTATGGCATCTATTCAAGATACCAGCCATGGTCAACCTGCCGATACATCGTACGTGCCCGCCAGTCCATATCTTCGTGACGCTTGATTGCTAACCAGACTGCCCATCTACAGGCCTGATCCCCCCGATCTACAGACATCGGGAGCAGGGTACGTGGGGCCTCCCCTATCTCGACGCCTCGAGATCAATCCTGCCTGCGATAGAGCCCAGATCGGTGACGCGCAGGGAGGGACGGTCCAGCGCCGTATCGACAATTTGAGCGTGAAGGGTGCGTATTCGTGTACTCGCTATCGGCTGTCCTCGCTCAGCTCTTGCCTCCAATAGTTATCCGAGCGTACGGGCTTCCGCGTATCAAGACCACGTTCAGCCGTAAGGACAGGAAGATCTTTGTGACCATAAGCAATGGGGTGGAGAAGAAGACGAAGATTGCTCGAACGGATGGGGAGTATATGACGTGGAATGAAACATTAGACGGATTGTGAGTGAGATTCAGCAGGTCTACTTGTGACTTAGAAAGCCTTTGAAGTGCGGTCGATTCCTCATCAAGCCTTACGTTGCGCGTACTTGCCCGTAACAGAGTGCTCAAGGACACTCCGATGGCAACACTTACACTTTCGCTGGGCATGATCTTGTCATCTATTGGACATGGTGCGTATATTCATGCAGCTTTCACGCATTCTGCTCCTTATACGGATTACAACAGCCACTGACTTTGATTTTGACGAGCATGGCATGGCCAAGCTCTCGCTCTTGATGAGCCTTCCTCTTACTCCCAATACTGTGACTGCAGGGAGTGCCTTGAAAATTGCCAAGCAAAATCTAAATGTCATGCGAGGCCCATCTGAGCATGCTGTGATGGTGACAGAGACTATAAACAATGCCCCAGATGATGTGGGTAAAGTGGCGGATCTATATGATACTTGGAAGGCCACTCTGAATAAGATCCAATGGGCTATGAAGCTTGTGGACAACATTACAGAGGTATGCCTTAGAGTTGTGCACACTATTATATTTTCTAATAGTTTTCTCAGATTCACCCATATGTAAAGTCAGTATGGACTCTCTTGGCAGTCATCCCAAAGGTGGGTTTTGTGATTCCTGTCTATATCAAGACTTATATCATACTGGGCAGACCTTCTTGGATCAGGTGAAACGTGACCAGAATATCCAGACCCTACTTTGCACTATGCAGAGCACACTGGATATTCTTGAGCAGGCAGAAAAGATAATGCTCAATCCTGAGTCAGAGCAGGCCAAGAAACTAGTTGCTGTATTTCGGCTAATTGAGTCTTGTGGAAAATTCATTCAAGAGTATGCAGCCAGTCAAGGAATCTGTAAGTTTATCATCAAATATCGTGTTTTATATGTATCCAACTATTACCTCTAGGGAAGCGTACTTTGGAAAATCTTTCAAGCTCTACAGACATGGAAATTGCAAAGTATAACGAGACTCTGGGCTACTTGACAAAGAATTTTTGGGATCTTACTACTCTTGAGATCCAAAACAATGCTCAACAAGCAGCAGCTCTGATAGAAAAGATGTTCGATCAGTTGAAGTCAATGATAGAGAAGCAAGGTGAGTGATTCTATATATGGTGAAGTACTAGCTAACATTGTGATGCAGACTTGGATAGAAATATCAAGGAACTCTTGCGCCAGTATAAGACAGGCTCATCTTCTCCGCCTGGAAATAATGGCTGTCTTGCTGGGACACGTACAAGTTTCTTGAATGCCATCAGTACTTGGATCAATGATCCTAAATCATCTCGTGCATTTCTCTTGCTTGGTCAAGCAGGCACAGGAAAATCATCTATTGCCTATGAAATTATAAAGCAATTTGAGAAAAGGGGACAGCTCAGTTCATCCTTTGTCTTTGTGCGAGATGAATCACAAGGGTCATCACAAGCCTTATTCTCAACACTGGCATTTAACCTTGCTGAGAAATATCCTTCATTTAAATCTGAGCTGGGCAAGAGTATTGAAAATCAAACATCCAAGTGGCTGGGTGCAAGAGACTACATCACTCATTTCAGATACCTATTGCAGCAACCCTTTGATAGTCTTCAGCTCTTTGATGCACCAATAGTAGTTGTCATTGATGCATTGGATGAAAGTGATAATGCAAGGGGCAAAGATGGGTTGCATACCTTTTTGGCGCAGAATATAAGCAAGTTGCCATCAAATATTCGAATTCTCATTACCTCTAGGCCTGAAAAAGATATTGAAAATGCTTTCATTAAATCACCCTCTGTGGACATCCACTATATGAGTGATTCTGAACTGGCTGCCGATACTAGCAATGATATTCATCAATACATATCTCAGCAACTTTCAGAGTTATCTGAAGTTATCAGTGAACTGGAAACAAGGGTGGATCAGCTGACACAAAGGGCTGAAGGGCTGTTTCAGTGGGCAGCAGTTGCCTGTCAGTATATTTGTGAGCCAGGAGCAGGGAGAACTATTGAAGATTACATGAACATCCTTCTAAGCCCGTCTTCCAACCAGGGTGTCAACCCTCTTGATGATATATATGCCAAAGTTTTGAATGGATATTTCAATGATCCTGGCAGTCATCCTCGGTTTCGGATTGTAATGGGTCAGCTATTTTCTGCACTTACACCATTGTCCATGCCATCTCTTGGTGCCTTTCACCAGTTTCTTGAACCAAAAGTTCAGAATGCTCAAGAAGCTGTAAAATCAGTTGTGAGCCCACTTGGGTCACTCCTGAGTAATGTGAGATCTGAGCTGTTGCCAATTACACCACTGCACACATCATTTCGAGACTTTCTTCTCAACAAGAGAAGTAAGGTGTATTATATAGATATAACAGATGCTCACTCTAACATGGCATATTGCTGTTTAAAAGTCATGCAAGCCAAGCTTAAATTCAATATATGTCACCTTGCAACATCTCATGTTGCCAATAAAGATGTACCTGATCTTCAGGCACGGATAGAAGAAAATATTCCTTTGTATCTGTCCTATGCATGTTGTTATTGGAGTACACATCTGAAATATAGTGCATTTAAGGAACCACTATGCAAAGATATTAAATTGTTCATTAAGACTAAATTCCTCTTCTGGCTAGAAGTCCTCAGCCTGATTGGAAAAGTACATATTGGGGGTCAATTATTGGCTTCTGTAAAGTTGTGGCTTGCTCCTGAAGTATGTTTTTCATAATATATATATACTGGTATAGTACTGACAGGTGTCCCATCCAGTTGCAAAATAGATTGGTGATAGTGAATGAATTAAATACATTGGTGAATGACATGACAGCATTTGTGCAATACTTTGGGGGAGCAATCTCACACAGTGCACCTCATATATATCTGTCTGCGCTTCCATTTGCACCAAAATATTCACCGATATTCAAATGGCACAAGACTCAGTTTCCAAAGACAATTGATTTTCGGAAAGGTCAGCTTGAAAGCTGGCCAGCATTACAGATAAGTATTCAGGTTGGGAGCGATGTTAGCTCAATCACAATCTCACCGGACGGCCAGAGCATTGCCTCAGGGTCAGGTGACAGGACTGTGCGGGTCTGGAACGTAACCACAGGGGCCATGGTTGCAGGGCCATTTGAGGGGCACACAAATCATATCACCTCTGTTGCATTCTCACCAGATGGCCAGAGCATTGCCTCAGGGTCATTTGACAGGACTGTGCGGGTCTGGAATGCAGCCACAGGGGCCATGGTTGCAGGGCCATTTGAGGGGCATACAGACTGGGTCACCTCTGTTGCATTCTCTCCAGATGGCCAGAGCATTGCTTCAGGGTCAGATGATAGGACTGTGCGGGTCTGGAATGTAACTACAGGGGCCATGGTTGCAGGGCCATTTGAGGGGCACACAAAATATGTCACCTCTGTTGCATTCTCACCAGATGGCCAGAGCCTTGCCTCAGGGTCACGTGACAGGACTGTGCGGGTCTGGGATGCAAGCACAGGGGCCATGGTTGCAGGGCCATTTGAGGGGCTCACAAATGATATCACCTCTGTTGCATTCTCACCAGATGGCCAGAGCATTGCCTCAGGGTCACGTGACAGGACTGTGCGGGTCTGGAATGCAGCCACAGGGGCCATGGGTGCAGGGCCATTTGAGGGGCATACAGACCGGGTCACCTCTGTTGCATTCTCACCAGATGGCCAGAGCCTTGCCTCAGGGTCAGGTGACAGGTCTGTGCGGGTCTGGAATGCAACTACAGGGGCCACGGTTGCAGGGCCATTTGAGGGGCATGCAGACTGGGTCACCTCTGTTGCATTCTCTCCAGATGGCCAGAGCCTTGCCTCAGGGTCACGTGACAGGACTGTGCGGGTCTGGGATGCAAGCACAGGGGCCATGGTTGCAGGGCCATTTGAGGGGCTCCCAAATGATATCACCTCTGTTGCATTCTCACCAGATGGCCAGAGCATTGCCTCAGGGTCACGTGACAGGACTGTGCGGGTCTGGAATGCAGCCACAGGGGCCATGGTTGCAGGGCCATTTGAGGGGCATACAGACCGGGTCACCTCTGTTGCATTCTCACCAGATGGCCAGAGCCTTGCCTCAGGGTCAAGTGACAGGACTGTCCGGGTCTGGAATGCAACCACAGGGGCCATGGTTGCAGGGCCATTTGAGGGGCACACAAACCGGGTCACCTCTGTTGCATTCTCACCAGATGGCCAGAGCCTTGCCTCAGGGTCAAGTGACAGGACTGTGCGGGTCTGGAATGCAACCACAGGGGCCATGGTTGCAGGGCCATTTGAGGGGCACACAGACCAGGTCCCCTCTGTTGCATTCTCACCAGATGGCCAGAGCCTTGCCTCAGGGTCATGGGACAAGACTGTGCAGGTCTGGGATGTAACCACAGGGGCCACGGTTGCAGGGCCATTTGAGGGGCACACAGACTGGGTCACCTCTGTTGCATTCTCACCAGATGGCCAGAGCCTTGCCTCAGGGTCAGGTGACAGGACTGTGCAGGTCTGGAACGTAACCACAGGGGCCACGGTTGCAGGGCCATTTGAGGGGCACACGCACCAGGTCACCTCTGTTGCATTTTCACCAGACAGCCAGGTCATTGCCTCAGGATCAGAGGACAGGACTGTGCGGGTATGGTATGCAACCACAGGGGCCATGGTTGTAGGACCACTTGAGGGGCATACAGCCGTAGTCACCTCTGTTGCATTCTCACCAGATGGCCAAAGCATTGCCTCAGGGTCAGCGGACAATACTGTGCGGGTCTGGAATGCAAGCACCGGGACCATAGTTGCAGACCCAATAAAGGGGTGGGCAGATAATGTCAGCTCTGCTGTATGCTCTCTGGATAAGCAGGGCATTGTCTCAGCATCAGATGACATCACTGTGTCTGTCAAGGAAATGAAAAGAGAGGTCCTTCTCAATCCTGTACCTCAGGGACAGAGGGAGAATTGCACTGGTTTTACAGATCAATCTATAATTGATGAACATGGCTGGATGAGCTGCGGACCATCTAGCCTGCTCTTGGGGATTCCTCCTATACACAGAAGTGGTCTCCATAGGCCAAGCAATGTGTGGATCAGGGGGTCAGCACAGGAGACTATCTTGGACCTACAGAATTCTGTTCATGGAAGAGATTGGATTCAATGCTTTGAGGAGCAGGCGTGATAGCCATTTCATGATTGAAGTCTGGCCATGTAGACATGTTTTGGAGATTATCATGGTTACTTGGTGTTTGATTATTATTTAGAATTTGTATAGTCTCTTGTATTAGAAACTTGTGGGTGAATGTACCATCATATTGATATTCTTGGTATAGTAAGTACTACCTAGAAGTTCTCGCAGCGACCATTGAATCCTTCTTGTGTGGGCCAAAAGTTGATGTTCATTGACAGCCTGAGCTGTCTGCAAAGGGATATACAATAAAGCTATTATAGCATAGCAATAGCCTAACAGTACCCATCCCATTGTAGACTATCAGCCACATAGCTTGCATCAATCATCCAGGCAACACCTGCTGACTACAATTGCTCACTCCTCATCATCATCATTGTGTAATAGGATGAACCGTATGTCTAGCCCAGGCGTCATCTGCAACGAATACATGGGCATCGCACACTTGCTGCTTGATTGGAATAACGGCACCTGCACAGGCTGAGCCTTCCATCCCGGAGGGGGCACATACACGATTGCCCAGAAGTCCTGCCCTGCAGTCCAGAGCGGCAGTCAGATTTGGTACGCAGAACCTAGGAATGTGGCTGCTTACCACTGTGGGACGTGTCACCAAGAATGTCGCAGTCGGGCGGAATCACAGTGTAGTATGCGCGGTCATGGCCCAAACCTTCGGCTTGTGGACATCGTCGGTAGGAGTGTTGGACATCAGCAGTTCAGGGGACGGCGTGTGGACAGCCGTTGGCACATGGTGTTCAGCTTCACTCAGATGCGGCGAGGATGTCAGTTCCGCATAGTGTACCAGTGTGCAGATGCTCACCACCCTCTGCAAGCTGCCGACGGCTCATTTGAAGGGCTCAATGATCATTTGACAGGGTTGTTTCATTTTGGAGATCCAGATGTATGGAACTTATGTGCCTGGTGCATTTTCTCAACTACAGCAGCGCGCAGCGGCACGAGGTTGATGTGCAGAGGCAAGGCCTGGAGGAGCAAAAGCAGCGGGGCGAGGGGCGCGACAGCCTGAGTGTGCGCATGCTAGTCCTGCGCGAGTGACTGTTGGTCCTGCAGCATCCGTAAGGCACGATTCTGGTCCTGCACGAGTTGGGGATAGCACATGGCGCGAGGTCAGGTTGAGCGTTACGAGAGCAATGTAGGACGCACCGTGCGGAGTGCATCAAGCTTAGAGTCAAGTGCGGTCTTTTGTAGGACACACTGTTGAGCTCGGTACAGATAATGGCGACCTTGCGGGTTTTGACAAGTTCACCGACTGCCTTCTGGAGCATTGTCTGGCAGCGGTTTGTAGGAAATATGTAAGTGTGCATATCATTGGCCCCTCCGACTGGGTTCTAGCGCACTCAAAATGGGGCGGCGCATAGGGAAGGGGGGCATGGATGATGGGGCCAGATAGAGGAAACACACCAGTCTGCACGATGAAGTCCGCCGCCTTCTCCCGCGCGCTCTCAGCATCTTCGCCGACGCGCACGATCTCGCGCCGCGCTGATACGCTATCACCCGGGACGGACCCTAGCGGGGCGTGCGGCGAGTGCCTCTCAGGACAACAACCACCAACACTGCCTCCTACACGTCGCGATCCAAACCGGGTGACTAGACTTGCAGAGTGGGAAGGTGTTCGTGTTGCTGTCGCGCTTCGCGCCCTCCCGCGGTCGTGCGGGGCCACCTCCTACCGCCTAAACACTCACCTGCCTTCGGATGCCCTCTACTGCATCCGCCTCCGAGTGCTTCGCAACCGTGTGCGAAGCGTCCGCCTATGGGCCGTCGCGCCCCCTCTTGCCTGTCCGCCTGCCTACCTGTGCCCACATCGGTGGGATCCTGCCTTCCTAAGTCTGGTAGCGCCTCAGGCTACAGTTTCTGTGAGGTAAAGGGTGTGGGTAGCTTGCGCTGCCCACAGGTTGATTGGGTTGCTCCATCTCGTGCAGCTCCCTAAGTAGTGTCTCTACCTATGTCGCTAAGCCCTCCCGATCTAGCCCGTTCCGGTGATCTGTTCCATCGCCAGTCCCGGTTGCTGCTGGGTCGCCGGACCGCGTTCCCATCACCCACGCTCCCGCGACCCTGCGCATCGCATGCTGCTTCCCCGTCTCGCAACGTCTCGCTACACGCTTGCCCGCGGCCTGAACCTATCATTTCTCCCCCCAACTGAAACTGCAACTGTCCCCAGTTGCCAGGAACCGCGCGGAAACAGCATATAAGAGCTCACAACCTTTTGCGATAACATCGCTGTAGCATCCCTTTGCCGATTTCTGTCCCGCGATGTCCCTCCCCGCCGCCTCTGCCACCGCCGACAACCTCGACCTCCTCAGCCTGTTGACGCAGGCCCCCTTTGCTGGTTTTGACCTTGGGGATGCCGACCGGGAGGTTACGCTGCGTCTAGAGTGGGCCGACAAAGTCAACCAACTTGTGGTGCGTTCTGGTCCCCGACCGCGTCTTTCCCGGCTTGACTGATGATGGACTCAACAGGCGTCCCTGTAGGTCAATTAATATTAGTACCGATAGTGATCGGTCAGTCCATTTTTATTACAGACCGATAACAAACTTTGTATTACGTTGACAAGCCCCGTCCCGCGCTGGGAGGGGATCTCGACTGTCTTTTCGCATTTTCGACCAAGTCCTCGGTCACGTGACCTCGGCCTTCCTGCGCCACGATCGGAACGCCCCGCCAACTCCCACGCTGCTCGCACCACGCGCCCCCAGTCGCCACACGCTCGCCAGCACAGCATTTCCCACGCCCGTCACGACGCATCAGATTTCCATCAGACTCGTACAGCCTGGTCACACGACAGCCACGCTCGGCGCTACGCAGCTCCGGAGCTCTCACGCCATCCGAGTACCGCCTCAGTCGCCCATTGTCCGCTCGCCCATTGTCCGCCCCACGATTCCGACTACCCCGACGTCCTCCGACTCAGCGCTACCGACTCGCCCGCTTCCCCCCGATGCGCCCTAGCGCCTTACGACCCGCGCTACGCCCCCGCAGTCACGACGTGACTTGCGATCGACACGTGACCCAGTCGCGACGTGCGTCGGGAGTGTGGCACTCCGAACATTTGCAATCGAAAGACGCAGCCTCGTGCCCGCATCATTGGACCACCGTTATCGTGCTCGATATGGCGCTCCTTGTCTATTCCCGCGCTCCCCGACGCTGTTTCCCACAGTTGACGACAGAGCGGATCGTTTCCCGCACCGTTTCCTTTCTCCTTTGACAGCACTGATCGTTCGCTCGACATCGTCCCCCGCCTCGTTCCTCGTCATCTGACTGTCGCATGACTCTCGCACATTGTCCGCACGATACGACGCCGCTATCTTTTCTTTTGTCTTTCCGATGTTTCCGTACTTACTTGATCGGACACGCACTGTCCTCGTCGCAACGTATAAATAGTCGTCGGATACTCTGCTAAATGCAAGTTACGTTCCCCCCCCATCGCTCCGAGCACAAGTCGTGCACTCTCGCCCTCGTCGTATCGTATAGCGGTCAACATCGGTTGACTGCTCTCGCGCCTTAGCCTCAGTCATCGCCTCAGCCTTTGTTCTCGCCTCCCGTCTTATCGCCCTCATCTTGTTCCATCGTTGTTGCCCCTTTGCCCGAGTCCTCGATTGCAGTCGCGTCGCAGCCTTCCGATGTCGTACGTCGAAGTCTTGCTTTCCGATCGGTCGGAGAGTCGATCGATCGCCTTGTCGCTGCTGCGCTCTCGATCGGATCGCAGTACGATTGATCGGAGACGGTCGTCGCTTACTCCGGGACTCCTGACGCTCGCTCGCACACACACCAACATCTCTGCAGCGCTCTAGGGATTGGTGCTACGTTACGCATTCCGCCCTACTACCTGGTTGTGTCCATCACTTTTGGAGCCCACCGCGAGGGTTTCAGTCAGGATTCCTCCGAAGCAAGCGCCAGCGCCTTCCCCCTTCTCCAATCGACGCCACACCCGTTCCTCCGCTCTCGCCGACGAAGTCCAACAAAGCTTCGTCGTACCCCCACCTGCTATCCCCGGATCCCCCACGCTCGTCGGAGATCTCTTCGACGAAGTCCCCAGCCCGGACGCGACTCACAATCACCTTCCGAGTACCTCCGGAAGTGAGTCGTTCGAGCTGCTCGATCACCCACACATCCCAGGCGGGTCCGGAACACCGTCGCCTGCTCTCACACCTTTGAGCCCATCGACTCCTTCACGTCCATCGCACCCTCCGACTCCGATCACTCCACCCTCTCCGACTCCCAACGTCGGACCAGTCACAGCTCCGATCGCTTATATCCCCCCTCCCGCAACAACCATAGCTGCCGTACCACCCGTCGCACCGCTTCCGATGGCTACTCCTATGCCCCCCGCGGTTCGAAGACCGCCCCCGTTTTTGATGAAGAAAATCCGCGATCCATCAGGCGATTCTTTTCCGACCTCGAGACGCTTGCGGCGCAGTCTGGTCTCACCGACCAGCAGAAGAAAGATTGGGTACAACGCTATGTTCCGATCGAGGTCGCCGATTGTTTCGAGGCTCTGCCAGGCTTCACGGGCACGTACGACGTGTTCAAGGCCGAGATCAAGGCACTCTACCCCACCGCCGATGAGGATCGCACCTACTCCACTTCCGACCTCGAATCGCTCATCTCCGACACGCGTCGCACGTACATGGTCACGCTCGACGACTTTGCTGCCTACTACCGATCATTCATCACGATCTCCGGATTCCTCATCCGGCATCATCGGTACTCCGACATGCAGCAGAAGAGCGACTTTCCGCGTGGGATCCCCGACTACCTTTGGCCGCGCATCGAGGCGCGACTGCAAGTCAAGAAGCCCGATGTGGTCCCAGGCGACAGCTATGAGGTCGCCGACGTCAATAGCGCTGCTCGCTTCGCGCTTCAGTCGGTCTCGAGGGACATCCGAGGAGCCACCACTGCTACCTCTACGACCGCTCCGACCATCGTCGCAAACCCGCCAGCCCCAACTCCACAGTCACAGACCCCTCCACCCGCTGTTAAGGCCGAGGACATCATCACATCGTTCGTTCGAACACTGATGCAGGGAGGCGCACTCCCAGGCGTGACTCAACAGGCTGCGGCGGCACCAGTCGCAGTCGCAGTTCCGGCAGTCGCAGTCGCCCCAGCGGCTGTCCCCAATGCGAACATGCAGCGCCTGGCAGGTCGATGCCTGTACAATGGAGCTTCCGATCATCGCATCTCAGCGTGCCCCGCAGTCGAAGAAGATATTCGGGCAGGCATAGTCGCTCGGAACGCGGACGGAAAGGTTACCTTGCCCAACGGTACCTTTGTGCCCAGTCGCATCACAGGCGACTTCCTTCGCGATCGGGTTAGAGAGTGGCATCGTCGCAAGGCAGCGGAGCAGCCAGGAGCTGCGGCACAGCTGTTCGTCGGCGTAATCCCGGAGGAGCCCCTCCAAGTCTTCACCCTCTCGACTTCCGATCGCATCGCCACGCTTGAAGCGGAGCTTGCACAGCTACGCGGCGAGAGGACTGCCTCGACCAACGCTCAAGTCTTCGACGGTGTAGAGATCACGCGTCGTGCTAAGCCCAAACAGGCTGCAGCCGCTCCTACGGCTTCCGATCAACCAGCCAAGTCCTCCGATCAGTCGGCGCCCGCACCGGCGCATCCCTTTCGAGGTGCACGCGATGCGACCGACGCGCCGGTGAAGCCCAAGACAGTGCCAGCCGACCCACCCAAAGCGACTCGCGAGCCCAACTATCGCAACCTGCCTCCGGTCCATCGATCGGAGATCGCTGAGCAAGTCTTCACTCGTGCGATGAAGGACTCGCAGATCGTCATCACGCCTGAGGAGCTTTTGTCGCTCGCTCCCGAGGTGCGCGCCAAGTACCGCGACGCAGTCACCCCACGTCGCGCAGTCAACGAGGCAGCAGCAGCACCCGTCGCCACCACGAACTATCAGCGAGTCACCATGGAGGAAGTCCCGGACGAAGAACTTGTGTTGCCGGCGGCAGCAATCCACCAGTCAGAAGCGCGGATTTTTGCGAACTACACGCCCGATCCCCGAAAGGCCTCCAAGGAGCAGCTCTGGTCGAACGAATCGAAGGAGTGCGTCCTGTACATGTCCGACCCCATCGAGATCAACACTGGGGAGCACCATAGTTGTACTAAGTACTACAATAGTAGTGCAGGTATAGTGAAGAAACCAGGAGATGTAGTAAAAGGGGTGCCCAGGCAGTGCCAATGCTACTATAGTAGTAAACCAACAATACTACAGTACTGGGTGCGAAAACTATAGTGAAGGCATCTTTTCCCTATATTCACTATAGTGTACAAAAGTCATTCTGGCCTGCGGGGCCCCTTTCCCTGTATGTACTGTAGTATTCATTTTGCACTACTTTACTATAGTACATACATACATTTTGGCCAGCGGGGCCCTTTTCCCTGTATGTACTGTAGTATTCATTCTGCACTACTTTACTATAGTACATACATACATCTTGGCCAGCGGGGCCCTTTCCCCCGTATGTACTGTAGTATTCATTCTGCACTACTTTACTATAGTACATACATACATCTTGGCCAGCGGGGCCCTTTTCAACCCTGTATGTACTGTAGTATTCATTCTGCACTACTTAACTATAGTACATACATACATCTTGGCCAGCGCGGCCCTTTTCCCTGTATACTATAGTCATCAATTCGTGTCAGTGTACTCGTGCTAAGTCATCTGTTCCAATTGAAGTCATGGCCCGCAGTTTTTGTTCTCGCGTGCCTTTAGAGCATCACATATGCACCCACACACATGCACATACAATAGGTCTGGCTATCAGTTGTCGACGAAGGTGTAAATGCGGAGGTCAGTGCACCCCGCTTGACGTCAAGTCCAGGACCGCCTGTGACATGTATATAGGAGCCGGGGACTCAATGCTTGCACTCGCTGACCAACACTTCAAGATGTACTATAGTAGATACAGTAAGCACAAAAACACGTCAAGTCGCGCCCCACAAGGAAGTAGCAAGGAGGTACACGTGGTTTCACGATAGCATGTTATTACGCCCAGCCGTCGTCAAACCCAAAGTCCGACTCATCGGAGTCCGAGTCACCGCCCGATTGCTCTGAGTCACCGTCGCTCTCGTTCTCCAGCTCGACATCAGCACTCGTCAGACTTGGACCGCTACCGGTAATTGCAGGCGCCTGACTCGGATCAACAGCAAGCGGAGTATGCCAGCGAGCTGTCAATCCGTGAGAAGCGAGGGCGGCGGTCCAACCTGACTGGTAGGCGGACGCGATATCGTCGTACATGGCGGCATGGCGACCAGCGTAAGCCTGCAACCCATCACAAACGTCTGCGGGAGCCTCTGGTCGCTGTTGGGCCCGCCCGCGCCACCATTCCGCCTTCTGTTGGAGAAAGCGCACCGCGCGCGGCATCTCCTCTTGCAGATGCTTTACCTCTTCATCCCAGCGGCGGACTCGAGCCCGCTCCTTCAGCCAGTCAACGCGCAGGCCTACAACCGTTTAGCATGGTCGTGATGCAGGGAAGTGAAGACCCTCACCTTCGTGAACTTCGTCCTCCGTCATGTCTTCCCGGCTACCAGGGAGGTCTCGTGCTTCGTGCGGCACGGCTTTCCAGATCCACGTCTGCACTCGATGACCTTCTCCGACCCGGCGTTCGTCGTCTTTGGGCGCCCGCACATGCTCGGGCTTGAGCTCTTGAAGACGATGTTTCCAAGGCCCATCTGGCCAAACGACGAGCAGAGCCGCATACGCAGCACCGTACTGCGCCACGTGTTTGTCTATCTTTCCCTTAAACCGGAGAATTTGGCTGCGTGCGCGAGTGTTTGACTTTTGCCCAGGGCCATCAACAAATACGTGTTTGTAGTGAATCAGGCCCGCACGAATGCGGAGCTGGCGACGAAGATTATGGAGCGCATCTTCAGCTTGCGCTAAGCGTAGGCGGCGGTATTTGTCGATGAGGCCGATGGAAAAACCCTGGGCCCAGAACACCTGGGAAATGGCCGATGGCAGGAGCAGCGGCTCGTCTTCAACCTTGCTGCCCGCATCCGCTGCCGCTGCGGCGGCGGCGGCGGCGGCACCTCCGCGACGACGTCGGCGCCCTGGACGCACAGTGGGCAATTCTTCGCTGGCTGTCGGGAGCAAGGGAATGTGGGATGCGTGCGGACTTGCAGTAGGCCCGCCTACCGCCGACAAGCCGCCATTGCCGGCAACGGCTGAAGGGCCAGCAGCTGGATCCACGGGGGTCGAAGGTACACGGTCCGCGTCCTCGGTGAGCAGCGTTGTCGTCGAAGCCGCCAGCAGAGCCGCTACTGCAGGCATGTATATCTGCTGTATGGCCCGCCAAGACCGCAGGCGGCTCTGGAGGGCCATTCGCTTCTCGTGCAAGGCCAGCTTGCCCGCCGGCGTCTTGCTGTCGCCGTCTTTCGCTTTGACACGAAGTCCACGCCTGGGTGGAAACTGTGAGCAGCGGGCTGCGACGTCATGACGCACATACGTACTGTAGATCCTCTAACTCAATCCCCATGCTCAAGAACACACTTGCGGACATCTCGTGCAACGACACGACGCCTCGTGACACCTCCGCGGCTTCCTCTTCTGCTAGCTCGAGTCGAACATCCAGTAGCGTTGTCACTGGATAGGACATAAGTAAAAACCGCAAATCGTCTTGGCGGGAGACGTACAGTTGCCAGGCTCACGGTACGGATTTGGCAGAGAGTGGTCCGCATCCCACGCGAGTACTGCTTCCTCCCAGCGAGCCCGAATCACGGCGGGTATCGTCTCGTTGCTCTCGTCAAGTGCTCTCTTCTGACCTGCCAGCGCAGCCACAGCTTGTTTCAGCGTGCGCGTGAGGAGCTTCCCTGGAACGTGTCGACCGTGCGTCAGTGACATCCACGCCAGATGCGTTGAATAACTGACCAAGGGTAATACTTTTCCGCCAATTGATAGCCCCAAAAAAGTCGTCGAGGCTCTCACGGCACGAAGAGGGAGACATCTCACGAGTGCTCAACGCGGCACCGTTTGTGTCGGCCCAACCCGACTCAATACCCTCCCCACACGTCCGTCCCAAACCCTCCGTCTTATTGATATCGAGATTGTTCTGGCACTTGTCGCCGTGGCCCAGAATGTGGAACTTCGGTATCACGAACACAATGGTGACGTCGTTGAACTTGATACGTAAGCCTTCGGGATACTGCTCCATTCGACTCAGGAAGTTGATGGAGAATTGGCACGCGATGTCGTATGACAATACCAACATCTTGACGTCGCCGGCCGTGTGCGCTATAGTCGAAAGAAGGACATAGTCCATGTTACAGTATCTGACCATAGCAAATATAAGCAATTGTGGAGCAACGGCTTCGGTTGTGTGCACGTACCTTTCACCCCGTTGCAGGTCGCCGACACTGCTCTTCCGGTAGAAACAATGCCGCGCGCAAATTACAGCGCCGACTCCGTTAACGGCGAACCGCTTCGCGGCAGGCATGTTCGCGTGGTCCACTGCAGCGAACGAAGATTCACAGTGCTTCATGTAATTACGTGTCAGCGCTTGTCGCACGAGTCAGATAATGCGGCATACCTCGTCTTGATCGATGTACGTGCGGATATGCTCCTGATACGCCCCATTCTCCACAAAATACGACCAGCCCGGTGCCATGTTGATGTCTTTCAAGCCACGATTTTTCGACTTGAGCTTGAAATTGGCGTCTATGGCAAGCATCACCGCGTACTTCCATCTACGTTGTGTAAGCGACCGACTAAGACTGCGAGAAGTATGACTTACGCTTCGCTTTTTGGCGCATCGCGCCAGCCCTCGGGCAAGTTGACGCCAGGATGAGGACATGCAGGACATTCCACTACAAGCTCGCCCACTTCAGTGGCGGCGATACCTCCGGGATGGTGTGCACGGCCGCCTCGCTTGGCAATACGGATATTGCGGAAACAGCGCATAATGCGAATGAAATCCTTGTAATGGTCCTGTTGTAGAAGAGCTCCATCACATGTCACAAATGAGGCCAGAGAGACGTGCGTACCTTGGGTGTACGTAGCCCCGTGTTGTCCGTGATTCTCACAAGTCCGTGCCAGAAGTCGTACACATTCATTTTGCCTTGAAGCGTCAATGCGTGGAACAGTTTGCACGTCCTCAACGTAACCACGGTTCCGGGCCGCTTCACTGTGGCCGGCCACCAGCGTGCACGCAGGAGTTGTACGTATGTTGGGGTGCTTCCGCAGTCGCAGTACTTGATGATGACCTTGTGGATGCCGCTAGTGTCGATGACCGTAAGTGTTGTAGTCGTCGGCCGGGGATTGGGACACTCCAAACCGTCGTGGCCAAGCTGAACGGTCTGACCGGCCTCGAGGAGTGAATACTGTGTGAAATGGCTGCTGGTCCACCGCTAAGAAGGCAAATGAGCGCAATGTCTAGTCCAAATGAAAGAAGACGCACCTGCACGCGATGGAGAGGACTGCGTGTGTGGTGGGCACAGAGGCAAGCGTTGCACAACAACGTTGAGCCAAAGCACTCAAGACAGCGCGACGTCCACCGCTCGTTGCATTTGGCGGTGCAGCACTTCTCCAAGTCGCGCAAGCTGCCGCGACCGTCGAGTCGAACCATCTCATCGAGAAACGAGTCACACAAGGGGAGCCATTCCCTGAGTAGCTCGACCTGCCGACCATACATTAGGGACATAGCGCTCATCTCAGACGGAGAGATGGACATACGCGGTTCTTCTTGTGCCCGCCACGTCGACGGCGCTTATTTGGAATTTCGTCGAGCATGTCCGCAATATAAACTTCAGCGTGGAGAAACTCGGGCGCGGGATCGTCGGACAAGGGTAGCGCTCCGGTCTCGAGCTGAGGAGAGGGAGGATGAGAGGCCTGGGCTTCATGGTGATGAATGGACTGGTTCGGTCTTCCTCTGGCATGGACAACAACATTTGCGTGACGTGTCACTGTCGGACCGGGGGTAGGCGTACTAGGGCCAGAGAGCATGGGAGAGATGACAACGTCATTGGCTTTGCCGCCTTTGCGCTTTTGATTTCGTCGCATTCTAAGGCAGGGCAAGGTGTAACTGGTGATAGCGCGAGACGGCCGAGACGGGACCAAACAGACCACGTGCGCTCGCAAATTCCTCGGGGCTTTACAAAGGCTACCATACAAAGTGGGACCGTCGAGCGTACAGTAAGTACAATACCTCGGAGTATAATTACGCAGTTACAGATGTCTACTGAGCTCGGATGCACACCTATAACAGGGGCAAGAGAAGGGCGAGGTGCTCAGAAACCATAAATCTTGCGAAACTCGGCCTTTTTGACCCTATACAAATGTTAAACAGAGAGTGATTGGTTGACGAGAGAGCTTACCGGCATCCATTGAAGATGAACTGGAGCTTGTGGCCTCAATGTATTCAAGCCCTTGGCTGTACAGCTCCGCCTCCTGATGGAGGGCGGCTATGATACGACGGTGCGTGTGGATGGCGATGTCTTGAGCCTTCAGAACGTCCAATGGTTGAGCGATTCTGGCCCTCGCATCAGCCAGGTGGTGATTCAGGTGAGCCTTGACGTATTCGACGTATAAGGGTGCCCAGTTGTCGTCCTCGCTGTTTTTCTGAGCCTCCTCCTGGAGTCGCAAGCAGTACTCCCAGACGTCGTACTCGTCCATGCGCATGAAGAGCGTCCGCTCCGGATCAGGATCGCTATTTGCATACGCCAGCGTGAACACACCGGTCCTGTGCCCCGGGATCCCGTCAGCTAGGCAGAGGACATCACAGGAAGTGTACGCACGGCAGGGCTTGTTCTCTTTCTACGACCTTCTTCTTTTGCATGCCGGCCTTCTTTGACATCTTGCGTCGACCAGCTGCACGCTTGACTGCGGCGTACTTGTGCTGCCAGTCACGCTTCTGGTCCGCGGACAGCTGGTCGCTGTGTCTGTGAGCCAATTCAGTCGGCCGCTCAGCATAGATGAGCGAGCACACATACTTCTTGTAGTACGGAAAGAGGCCATCGATACCCTGAACAGGCACAGAGGGTGTAGCTGTAGATGGAGGAACTGTGTTGGACATGTTTCGGAGGGGAGTAAACGGTGCGAGATGTGAAATGACAGTGGTGAGTGCTGAAGACGCGAAGCTGAACTGGGCTCGCACACCGCCGATGCAAACCCGATTGGCACTCACCTCACTTGCTGCACCGTCAGGATGACACATTTCCAGCAAAATATGCCAAAAGTTTAGGGCACACATTTTACACAGCTCTGTATATTTGTAGAATACTCTATGTGGACTGTCCATAGTAAAGTCACCGACAAGAAGTTTGCGGGTTATTCCCACGCTGCTCTTGCCTGCGATTCCGCTATCAGCTCTGATTCATCTGCACCATCCACCATAGTTGATCCTTGTAATCTTGTAATGAAATGCTTTCGAGGCTTCAAAGGCATTCACGCGTTCGTTTGAGTTAAGGCCAACACGCCCGCATGGGCTTATGCATTTTTCGACTACGCAAAATCAACTACAACGATGCCGACAACAGACACAGATACTCGAGCACAACGTCCAACACAACCGTGCACTGTCCGACACTAAAGCGTAATGAGACAAAGACTAAAGAAAGGACCGACACAAAATTTACAGTATATGCAGTCCGAACGAGATGAGTCAAGAATTGCGCGCACAGTATGTAACAAGACGGCTTGGGGCAGAACGGATCATCAACACAGCACAGATAAATAAACACGCCTAGGCGTCAAGAAAATGATGGTGGGACGGGGTGCGAGACAAAGCGCTCAGGCCTGGCTCTCAATGAACCACTGAACGGCGGCGTCGCGAGTGGAGAACTCGGCAAAGAAGGGTCCAGGGAAGTCGACAATGAAGGGAATGATGTTCGTGCTGTGGGAACGAGATCAAAAAATGATGCCTTGGCAGATTCACACAGCGGACTTACAGAGGCCCGCGAAATACTCCTTGCACATGCCCGCGCACTACTGCAAACCACCCGTCGTCGCTCGCAGCACTGGGACGCGCAGAGGAGCTGCCGGAGGCTGTGGCTCGGACGGAAGACGATGTGCTGGCATGGGGAGTGCGCCCACCACTGGGAGGGAAGGCTCGTGCCCCGTTGACTCTTGCTCTACGATACATTTTGCTCTTCTCATCACTTTCTTTTCCTTTCCCCAATACAATATATACATATTATATATCTGTAGAATGGTAAAATTAATGTAAACACAATGGCCAGGATCCCAGAGTCTGGATCATTTGCAAAGTACGAGACATTTCTATATTGCTCACCTGTGTTCAGATCATTTGATTATGTGAGCAATATGCAAAGTGGTATGTTGATACACCTTGCTAGAAGACATGTTAGGAGTCGCACCAGAAGACATGTTAGGAGGGGCACGCGGCGGCGTGGAGGTTATGAACTGTACTGGGGGTGTCAACGTTGCGAACGGCGCGCTTGGGGACGCGCTTGGGGACATTGTAAGGGTAGGTGGAGATGGAAGGGCAGTTGGGGGCGTGGACGTTGTGAATGGTGCGGCTGGGGAAGTGGATGTTGCGAATGGCGCGGGGACTATGCTGTTGTCGTTGGGAGCACGATGATACGGTCCGAATGAAGGAGTGAGTCGGAGGAGGGGGGTCCCGCGGTAGTAAGCTGGCTCCCCGTCGCCGCGGTCGCCACTAAATACATTTTCACCTGTGTCGTAATCGGCAGGCTGAGGTCCGTACGCCTGCCAGTGCTGCACGGCGTCGTCCCATGTATTGAAGCCTTGCTGGACAGATCCCGCAAAGCCGCTAGTAGCGAGGCTGGCCTCAATCCTAGGCGTCATGAGTCAGTTGTAATATAATGCCGCACGAACACACGTACCAGCTGTCGGTTATGCCTATAGCATGACCGTGCCCCACCACAAAGAAAGACCGTCCGCGGCGCGTACGAGGAGATGCTGGGCGAGGCTTTGAGGGCGGCGAACCAAAACGCTTCATGGTGAGCAGGATGTGGTGGGCGACAGAGGCTAGGGAGAGGTGAGGGCGAAGGTGGTCAGAGGACAACGAGGCGTCCACATGTTGCGGGCGAATCTAAAGAACGCCATGTCATGCTGTGGGAACCAATCCCAGCATGTCCGCACGTGGATATGTTGACGCTTGATTAAATTTGCCCGCATGGTGGGCTGCAGTAAGAAAAGAAATCGGAGAGATTAAGGCGTACCGGCGTTAGTAGCCACATTGGGGCGGGAAGCGACGACGCCGAGCACAGTGGAAGCAACCTGGAGTTAGTGAAATTGCGTGGGCAAGACACAACGTGGCGCTCTTTTTCACTGCCAATACTCCGTCCCTCTACAATGGTGTGGACGACGAAGGAGCAAAGCACGTTCCTGGGCTCATGGATACCCAAGTACAAAGAGCACCAGGCGAGCGGGACCACCGCAAAGTTTTGGCCTCTTCTCAATGCCGAGTGGTTCAAGAGGTGGCCGGAAGGTCAGCATGGACCCGAGAAAACGACTGGAGCAGACGGCCGTCCCGTCGTCCCTATTCGACGGGTAAGTCACGGTCTAACTTGTTCACATCAAAATATGTAACTTACAGGAATTGCAGCGCCTGCAGCAGTGGTACAATAATCACAGACGAGCGACGTCGAGCAGCGACGCCTCCGGAGGCCGCCACATAGTCGACTACAGAGAAAAAGCGAGGCGCAAGCGCAAGCTGCAACCCCACCAGGCATATCAGGTCCTCTACTGGGACACGGAGCTCAAGAAGACTGTCGATCCCGAGTGGCAAAAGCTCGTCGTTGACAATGCGCCGGAAGTGCAGAAAGGTGTGCTCGCGTTCCGCAACAAGCGGTGCAAGCAGCTCTTGGAGGAGGCCACGGACGAGATCAAGGCAGAGGTTGCGCTTGCGGTGGAGATGGGGATCAATGAGGATGGTGAAATGGACCCGCTGAAACTGAAGGAAAAGTGAGTTGTGTTGTCTTTGTCGACACACCAACGTGATGCTTACCTCAATTTACACAGCTCTATCAATGCCCTTGCGCGGTCCGTTGGCTTGGTTTTGCATGGCATAACTCAGGAGACTGGTTGGGTCGGCACCATCCTCTTGGGGGGACCGCGTCCCTCAAGCAACGGTGCGATCGAGTCTATTGCGTGAGTTCAATGTGACATATCCGTTGACACAAACCATGCTTACCATATTGTTCCAGTATCCATTCTACGGTAGATCGCGGCATCGACTTTGGCGGACACTACAAGGCATTTGAAACGGCGGTATCGGAGCCGTTTACCCAGTTCCTGAATGACATCTTCCGTGAGTATGACTGTGCTCTGTGATTGATACAGTTACTCACCTGTCTGTCTTTTCATCAGCGCCCGACATCCGAGCTTTGGCATCATCCGAGAACACGACGGAGAATGTCATGGGCGGGGCAGGCGAGTCGTCCGAGTCGGCAAAGGGCGGGCCGGCGGCTATCGGCCCGGTGGACCTGACGCCCATCGCCTCTGATTCAGGGAGTCCAGCCCAGGGAGCAACAGAGGGCCAGCAGAAGGGCAAGGGCACGGCATATGAGCAGCAACGCCAGAAAAACATAGCACGCAACAAGGCGCTGCTCGATAAATTCAAGCTACCTCAGCTGCGCAACGCCATGTTTTCCAGCAAGGGCGAAGTATTTCGAGCGCTTGCGGAAGCAAGTCAAGCTCAGGCTGAACAGATCAACATCAACGGGCCAGTGGAGGAGAACACGAGCAATGGTGATAGTGGCCATGATGAGGAGGATGATGAGGATGTTGAAGGCGGTGTCGATGGTGATGAGATTGACACTGCTCCCGCCAACGTGGCCGAACCTGCTTCCAGTGCTCCTGTGCCGTCCATCGCCGCCGCTCCCGTGCCTGCTGCCAACACGGCTGAACCTGCTACCAGCGCTCCTACGCCATCCGCCTCCAGTGCTCCTGTGCCGTCCCTTGCCGCCGCTCCCGCGCCTGCTGCCAACGCGGCTGAACCTGCTACCAGCGCTCCTACGCCATCCGGCTCCAGTGCTCCTGTGCCGTCCCTCGCCGCCGCTCCAGCACCTGCTGCCAATGCGGCCGCGCCGGCTACCAGCACTCCTGCGCCATCCGCCACTGCCGCTCCCGCGCCTGCTGCCAACGTGGCTGCACTGGCTACCAGCGCTCTTGCACCGTCCGCCGCCGCCCCTCCACTGCCCTCCCTCATGCTCGATGCTAGCCCACTCATGCTCAAAGACATGTTGTCGGAGAGTCTTAATGGCACTTGGTGGGAAATGGCCAGTGCAAGCATGGCAGTACAATTACTCTTAATCATTTAAGGGGCAGGGGGGAGAGGGGCTTGGCCATTAAATATACCCAAGCAAAATTGCTGACAGTCTAGGCTTGGGGATTGTCTCTATCAATGGGTGGTAGTTCAACATCCTGCATGCTCCGATGCACTAGGTGGTCGGAGGTGAGTGTTGCAATGTTGTGACGTTGTGATCATTCTTCCGGTAAGAATGCTCCGGAATGGTGGTCAGAATCCTGAGGCAATAATCGGGACGCTGATGAAAATACAAAACAATCGGGATCAGAACGATGCAGTGTGAGTACAAGACCTGAGGTGAACAATGGTCACAGGACAATGGTGCGACTGCAGAGGAATACAGATGTCACAGTGACTGGAGTGGCATCGTGCACACATTCTAATGACAATCTCAACAGTAAACATGTCGGATGGAATTCCGACGCGTTGTGACAGCTGTGGGAGGTGCTGTGCTCGAGGTCGCATGGTGGCAGTCGGAACAACGAGCAAGTGGTCAGATGACTGCATGTGCTGCGTGCGACAGCATCGCTGGCGCGAGTGTGGTGTTCAAGGTATGATTCCGATTGCGTGACTGCTCTGCAAGACTCCAATCTTGCGAGCGGTTGGAAGAACTGATCAGGTGGTCGGAGCACTGCTGTGTGATGCTGCGATCTTCAGAATTGTGTGTCTGTCAACTTGATGAAAGTGCGAAAATTCTGTAATGATCGCCTCGCAGCATGGAGCGAGGCGTATCAGCGCCGTCACCGTTGTGCTGACGCGCCACACGACATCGACAATGTGTATCTTGGCTTCCACTACGCCTATGGAGGCGGTTCCGGGCTCAATCAAGGGTTTGGATGTCATGTATTTCTATGATGCCCAAGCGTTTTATCTGATGCTGTATTTCACGGCAAAAGAGTTGTATTTCATTTTCACGTGTATGTCATTTCTATCCACAGTAGCACCATAGAATTGCATGTATATATGAATCAGTCATGATAGTATACATCACTATCTCGATTGAGCCCAGAACCACCTCCACAGGCGCAGTAGAAGCTGAGATACGTGTTGTCGATGTCTCATGGCACGTCAGCACGTCAGCGACAATGCGTCACATGTTGTGGGAAGCAGCGGCGATGTGTAAGCGTTGGAGTCAAGAGCGAAGCCACAGCACCTGGTGGCGCCGCCCCACGGGTCGAAGACCTCTGAACTCTTTTTTTCAGTGATTCTCATCTATTTTGCAAATCACAATAATTGTAGCTTTATATATATATATCTTTTCCCAAAGTACCAAAAAAGGGGAAAGAAACTGATGCAAAGAGCAAACTGTCTTGTAGGGCAGGAGAAGATAGAAGGTCAACAACTACTGTACATATCCTATAAAGCTAACTGGCCTTGTAGTGTAGTGGTCCATCAGCAAAAGTGCCGAAGTCGCGCGAAGGCGCGTATGCCTTCCCGATCGGGACACGCCTCGGATGGCCTCGCGTGGGGCTCACATGGGACACCCCGGTCTGGGATTGGACCCAGGTTTTTATTAGAAGCACAGGAGCCGTAGCACGTAGAAAGTGTGTAGTACAGTACAGTGCTGCGATAAATACACCGAAAACTAGAGAAGATGGGGCTGCATTGCTGTCACTACTACGCTCATCATCGCGCTCGTTCTCGCCATCATCCGGCCCCAAATTACCATCCTCTGTACGACGGCAACGCGAGCTTCGGCGTCGTGGGCTCACGCGCACGCTGAGCCTCGAGCGCAGCAAGCCACGCAGAAGGCGCATCTCGTCCGTGTCGACGCTCGCCTCGGGGTCCGCAGACCGCGAGAATCACGGCGGGCTGGGGCGCGCGAGCTCTACCGCCGTCTGTCCCGCATCATGGCGGAGCAACCGCGACGCGCTGCCCGACCATCATGCGGAGGCCTGTGTGACACTGCGCCGCGCATATACCCGTTGCTCCTCGAGCCCGCACTCGAGTCATCCACCCCATGAACTGCCGCCGTGTCGCCCGGATGCCTGATGTCCATGCTCGCCACGTCGTCCCTCCCTTCCTGCTCGCCGACGTCCACGAAGCGTCCTTGCCCCGCGCCCGCACGCGCTGTGCGAGTCGACCATCGTGAGCCGTAGGCACAGCCGCCGTCGCCTCTAGTGCGTTCACAGTCCCCGTTTGTGCCACCACCCTTGTGTCTGGTGGCACAGCCCATTCGCCGTGGGCGAGCCGCAGCGCGCGACACGCCGCCGTCGAGCTCACCTCGTGTAAGATGTGCGGTCGTTCGGGCCGTCGTAGGCCCAGCAGCGCGAGTTGCTGCTTGCCATCGAGTGAGTGCCAGGAGAGGAAGTTGCAGGGCGGGAGGGAGAGGGAGGGACTTTGTGGGAGTGAGTGAAGTGAGTCAAGTAGCGGCGGTAGCGTCTTTAGCGGGAAAGAGGCGCGAGCTGGGACTTGCGATGGACCGCAGTTGGGCAAAGTCGCGGTAGCACAGCTTGCAGGCTGTATGCGGGGGCGTGACGATGACTCGACTCCGTGTCGCGTCGCGTTTTGAAACTCCGCTCCTTGCTCATATATATAGAGCGGTGGAGCGAGTTCGCTGTCTCGTTGCCCTTTCCCTCCCTCCCTCATCCTGCCAAGGCCCATCTGCCCGTCGCTCCGCTTCTTCCCTGGCTGGCAGCCCGGCGTCCCTTTGAGCGCTGAGTTGTGCAGGTGAAGCTCCCTTCCTCTCACAGGCTCCAGTGTCGACTGACAAGAATCCCAGGTTGAGCCTCTCGTTCACTGCGTCGGTCAACAGGTACGCATATATTTGCCACACGCGCTGCCATTCTTCAGCATAGCTCACGCCCGCTTTGAGTAGTACAATGACTCATTGATGTTGCTAGCCCCGGACTAGCTTCCTAGGTACGTGATGTCTACCTCCCGGTTTTCCGAATCTCACCACACGTCCGCAGGACTATCTCGATTACCATGACAACATCCACGAGCATACAAGGTACGCTCACCCGCCGTGACTTTTTCTCTTAGGTTGCCTAACATCCGTTCTAGCGCATCGGGCGCGCATATACTCGTCATATACTACGTCCCACCCTTCCTCGACATTGCTTTCTGTGTGCTACTTGTGCGTGAGAAGCTCCGAGGGCGCTGCTGCCCCGCGATGCAAGGTGAACGGTTTGCCCGACGTCGTGCAGGCCGTCGGTGTCTCTCTAGTGTACTGTATACTGTAATGTCAATATAATATTTATTTTGCTCATGAACTGCTATGACCATAAGATGAACTACCACACTGCCCTCCGATTGTATCACAATATCTGGTGAACCGAGTCTCGCAGCCATGGCTAGGTTTCTAGTCTTGTGTCGGCTCGTATGGCCTCGGATAGCCATGTGTGGCTATCCCAGTCTCGCAGCCATGGCAAGGTCCCGAGACTCGGGAACTCAACCATTCGACATGAGGCTATCCGAGGTCGACCCCAGACCGGCGACCGCGCCAGGGTCTGCCCAGGCTGGAGACCCGTCCAAGGTCCACCTGAGATCACGTGAGTCTTTCTGAGACCACGGCCCTTTTGCTGATGTCAATACTATTGATTGATATAAAGAACCAAGAGGTTCTAGGTTCAATTCCCCCTCTGTGCGACTTTTTAATAATATAATTATTCAGCCCGGGTATTGTAGTAGCCGGGTTTGTGCACCATGACGCGTTTAAACCTGCACACAGTCGAAAGTGCCGGTTGATGCGTCATGGTGCGTGTTTGGCCTACCCGTGGGAAAGTTTTACCCAAAATGGAAATCGTGCAGTATTTTTTGCTGACTCGAGAACAATTGAAAACATGTTCATATTGTTGCTGGTTAGCTTGCAAAACACAAAATACTTGCAGATATGAGTGTCTTTGGAAGTGAGAAGGTGTTGAAAAGCATTGGGCAGGAGCTACTTAGCTAAAAATTGCTCAATTACCGGGTAACCGGGTACTTTATCCCCGGGATTAGTAAGCAATGACTCATTGACCGGCAAAAATCCCAGTCTGCCTGATTCAACTGCGTCATTTTCCCACGCTTGTTGAGGAATTATATCATTGGCTATTCACATGATCAACATCCTTTCAACACTTCTGGTATATATAATGCATGGTAGTTAGCAACTAGAGCCCTCCCAATTGCCAACCTCACCATTGTCACCCCGTGGGAACATGTTACCAAAAAGGGAAGTTAGAAGGCCTTCTCTTCTGACTTGAGAACAATTGGTATCATGTGTATATCGATGCTAATTAGCTTGGAAAATGCAAAATACTCGCAGAAACGAGTGTCTTTTGCAGTGCAAAGGTGTGTAAATCACAGGGCAGGCAGGAGCTACTTAGCTAAGAATTACAGAATTAGGCAGATGGGACAACACGACTTGACTTTAGTCCAAGCTTTGGGACATATCTCCTAGAGCATTCTTTCTAATGCATGTATTTTGCCTGACTGATGGAGGAAATAAACGATTAGGAGGAATCATAATTAAGAGTACTCGTAATGAGAACCATGCTAGTGCTATAGTTGAAGTGTGAGGATCCTGCAAGGTGCGGCAGGACCTGCTTAGCTAAGAGTTACTGAAAAAGGCAGTTGGGACGACGCGACTTGACCGTGGGATCTATTTCCTAAAGCGACTTATAATGTGTTCACATTTTGGCCTGACTTGGTTGAAGAAAGAAACGATTAAGAGTAATCGTAACGGCGTTGGAGGTGGCGCGGGAGCAGACACCCGAAAAGCCTGCAAGTGTGCGCAGTGCTGACCAGCCTACGTGGGTTGCAGAGGCGATAGAATACCTGTCGGATGTGATGCACAATGAAGAATGGCAGGTCTGCGTTGAGATGTGGGGTGAGCTCGAGGCTCAACTCGGCTACCCTGACAGACGTGTACGTTCTGTTCCTAATATCTTCGTTAGTCATGGAACTGATGATCACACAGGATAGAACTCACTGGATCAAAAGCTCCGAGAGACCTGACGTGTTCACCGAATGGCTGCGGCTGCGCCGAGTGTACACGTATGTCCCCGACATCCCGGATGTGGCCGCGTACGGGGACGCCTGGAGAGTGTGGTGGCTTTCACTCCAGCCGTCCTGGAGGTGCGAGGATCCGGCGGTATGGCCCCCGCTTCGAGTGGAGGGTAAAGAGACCGAGTGGCGCCAGGTGCGCAAGGGAGGAATGAATGGCCTCGTGACCGTGCTGATTGGATTGGGGTGGTGGGCGACTGCGGAGGGGGAAGGTGATGATGAAAGCGAGCGCACGAAGATGCGAGAAGTTGCATCAGCGGTTGAGGACGTTGCCTGGGTCCTGACGCAGCTATTGGGTTTTGAAGGGGTCCTGAAGGAGACGTTGGGGACTGAAGACACATCCGCAATCCCTGTGAAGCGAGCGGCTGAGAATGACAGCGGACCCGCCGTGAAAAAAAGGTACGCGCACCTTGGGGTATCAAGGGTGCTGAGCTCACTATGTATGCACAGGGTAACTCGGAGTGATGCAAAACGTGTCCTTGAAACGGCCCCTGCAAAGCAAGCGGCCAAGGCTGGACGAGCAGTCAAGCCAAAACCCGCCAAGACAGGAAGGTATGCGCACCTTTGAATCCACACGGCACCGGGCTCACGGCACAAACTCACAGGGCAACTCGGAGTGGGAAGACTTGAGGAAGCTGTCTTGTGGAGGACCTAACATGCCGCTGATACCGCTACCGCTGCCTGCTGCCCGCTGCCCACTGCCCACTGCCCATTGCATGTCGTCTGTTGCAGCTCGCGCATAACCGCCTGCCGTGTGTTGGAACCTTGATATGTATTGTAAAATAGTGACTTCTTGAGCATTGAAGAACCGATTGAAAGGTGCCAGCAGGGGGAGGACAGGGAAAAAGGTGTGGGTGATGGGAGAGGCGCGCAAGAGAGGCGTGGTGATACGCCATTACCCCAAAGAAGAAAGCGCGCGTGCATGCCGCACATGTCCCGTGCTGGCGCTGTGGGATAGGATGTACCGGTGCGGGGGCAAGCAAGCCTCTGTAGGCTCGTGTTCACCCTAGCCTCCAACCATAGCAATGCCGCAGGAGCGGAACATTAAGCACCCTTGCCAGCGGCACATCACGGCACCGGGCGCTTTTTATTCCGCAGAGCGGAATGATAAGCGCCCTCTGCGGAATGGTAAGCGCCCTGTGGCACGACGCTGCTACAAGTACTTTAGTAGTTCGGTGAAATAGTGAATAGAGGCCTACATATGTAAAGTAGTATCTTTCCTAGACATAGTGGACTGAAATGGCTGTAGTATTATTGCAGAGGTTGAAGTATTTAGTAACCTAGTAAAAGTGCAGGATATTCCTGTCGTAATCTAGGATGTAGTGAATTTGTGACGGGAGAAAGAGGCCCGGAGGTAACGCGGGCAGAAGGTCATCAGTCTCGACGCAGGACGCTATTAGATTACTGTACAATAGATTAGATTAGTCGGAGTTTGAAGATGTCTGTAAGTATATAAGTCGTGTACTGACAGCATCGTGCATCAACAATACAACGTGTTTCTTTTTCTTTCTCTTTTTCTCGTCTCGTCCTCTTCCTCGATTCTCTTCAAGTCTCCCTCAAGTATAGTAGTTGCTAGTCGACTACGAGAATCGACGACGCGACGACGCGACGAGTCACGAGCGCGTGAGGCTTCTCGAGCGCCAACAGCGTGCCCACAGAACCACACACGCGCGACGCACTTGGGCCGTCGGCGCCTCGCCCTTCTCTCTCTCGAGCCAGTCACCAGGAGGAAGCCTCCTAACGACTGAGCTCCCGCTCGGGCCTTGTGCCTACGGGCGTGATCACTTCTCCTCGCCCTCCACTTCTTCCGTGCTACGGAGGAGGTCTGTCAACACGGGGAAGCCCCGTACCGACAGGACAACACACCTTTGGTTCCTCCCTGGGCTCGTCTCTCGCCCGTCCTACGCCCGAATCTCGAGACTCACCTATCAGAGGCGTCTCAAAGGTGGACATATCCGGAACGTAGGACACGAAGACCGGTCCTGAGGAACTTTCTTCGCAAGTCGGGAACAGTATGCCGCCGCCTAGCCCAAGTCATTTACAGACTCCCTCCAGAGCGGCTACATTGGATTATTCTTTCTCTCCCAGGCGCGCTGGAGAAGTGAAAGCCCAGTCGCGACATTTGCCAGCAGCCCCTCAGTCAGAGGAAGACATTACTTTGGACAATGCGTCTCGTGCGGAAATTGCGGACAGCATTTACGCGAAATTTCGCACTTCTCCCGACGACTACGAACCATCTCTAGAAGCACGAGTGGAGGCTTTGATCAGTGCTCCGCTGTCACAACGATATATTCTACGAGATGGACCTCTATTACCCGTAGGATCGGAGCAATATTCGTTGAAATCTCATGTGTTGTGGCCTGCTATTGGAGTAGCCGCAGAGCTTCAGGATTTAATTTCACAACTCTATGCGCTCCTGGATCCCCCAAGGTCGAGCTTTGTCATTGACTATAACAATCATCTAATTGTTGCGCTGCGAGGATCCCGTACATTGAACGAGCTCGACTTAGCCTGGGAAATCCTCGTACACCGGCTTTCCTTAGCTGTCAAACACTTGGAGAAAGCTAGAGAGGAAATAGTAGGGTCGGTCAGAATCGCTTCGCCAGCCACAACCACGCAATCCGAGACAGTGCGACTCCACGGACTAAGTACTCTTAACGTTCTCAAAGAGTATTTACAGCGGCCTGCTCTGAGAGAGCGTATGGATCAATTCATCATGGATTTACTACGGACAAACGCACAAGCTCTACCTCACGAAGTCTGGCCTCTCCCAGACAATTTCCTCGATGAAGTCATAGCGGCCGAATCGCAGCCGCCTCCAAGAACTCTAGCGCCCTCTCCTCGACAGAATACTCTTATAACCCCACCTCATATACGAGATGAGCCCGAGGAAGCCTCGGGACAGGGAAATAAGGGTAAAGGAAGAGAGGACGAGACTATCATCGGAGAGCAACATACTCGGTACGAAAGCTTTGCGACAGGAGCCTCAAGTCGGCCTCGTTCTTCTCTACCTGCGCAGTTAACTCTTCAAAATGTGGAGCATCCGCCTTTTCGAAAAGCTGGAGATTTCTTTGAACGGTTCAATAAACCATCGGCTACGTACGTGTCACAGGTGTTACCGTATACGCCTGTACGCACGGCCACTCAGGTTTCTATGGCCAGAGGCGACGTCACCCAAGGATTGGGGCTTCCCGGGGATATACCGGGAGCAGACCCGCTCCCTTCAGAACCGGAAAATGTCGCCGAGCAGATTCAAGTGCAGAGAACACCCGAGGCAGATACTTCCTCCAAAGAAGTAGCGACGTACCTCGCTCCATCGATGTACAACGCGGAAACAGGAAGCGTCTCGGCTATGCCATACAAACGCAATCTCTACGCTCAACCTCCGCTTCAGCCGGCCTTCTCCTTAGATGCCATGGGCGTAAAGACGCAGCCTATCACCCAAGGCTTACCGGACCGTCAAACGCCTCCACACCTTCGAAGCGCGAATTTAAATAATTTCGCGACTCAACCTACACGCGTTGAGCGCACGGTGAACTTCGAGGAACGTGTACCTTGGGACAAGCGTATGGCTAGAGACAATGGTGACGAATTCCCGACCGGGCCTTCCAGTTCTTTACCTCTCCTCAAAGGAGAATGGCCCCGGAGCTCACCGTCGAAACCCGATCAGCAGAATCTTACTCCACCATGGGGCAGTAATTTCCCATTCGCGCCTCGCCGGAACACCCTCGTAACCGGTTTTCCCTCTAAACCTGATCCTCTTCCTGAAGATCCATCAGCCGGGTACTCGAACCACGGAGACTCGGCTGAACCAGCTGGCGGAGGAGTTCCTGGAGGAGGACCCCCGGGATGGCCTCCTTCACTAGGAGGAGCAGGAGGATCGGGAGGTGGACCCCCTGGAGGTCCCCCAGGATTTCCGGGCGGAGGGCCGCCCGGCGGATATCCTGGAATGCCTGGAGGTGGCGGAGGACCACCTGGAGGAGGGTTGCCTGGAACTTTTCCAGGATATCCCGGAGGAATGCCTCCGGGTGGACCCTATGGACCGCCTGGAGGTGGAGGACCACCTGGAGGGCCACCCGGTGGAGGCGGAGGGCCGCCTCCGGGGTGGGGTTACCCTTGGCAGTGGCACGGTTATCCCAACAATCCTCAAGGTAACCTGAACCTCGGGCCGAGGTTAAAGGAAGAGCTAAGGCCCGATCATTTGCCCAGCTGGGATGGGAACAAACATACCGCTATTGCATACTTCGCCGATGTTCAGGAATTAGCGGTAATGAATGAGTCGCTTCCCGCGGCCATGGGACGTTGGCTATGGACGCAGCTCAAGGACAACTCGCGAGTGAAGCGGTGGTGGATCCAGGTGTCGAGGCGCATGAAAACCTACATGATGGCCAACCACTTGAATTGGCTGAACGGTCTCAAATCCGTATTCCTGGGACGTCAATGGCAGTTGGAACGGAACATGGAATTCACGGAGATGTTCTTCCGTCAAAAGGGACATGAACGTGAAATGCCCGAGGATTACCTACAGAGGCGCATTATGTATGCTCGCGCTCTCCTGAACACGGATAACGGAGGACCCGAAGAAGCCCAGATCGTCCTTCGCAACGTACCCTCTAGCTGGATGACGACTCTGAATGTGCCGTTACCATTAAGCACGGACGATCTCACTCGAAGGGCTCAGGATAACGCCTTAGCTCTAATTGCTGCTTCGCGTAATTCCAGCGATTTGGTATCTAAAGAAGAGATACCACAGTTAGTCCGGCAAGCGATACGTGAAGAGAATGCCCGGCCCTTCCGGCCTAGAGCATTCCGCGGCCGTAATGATAGAGGCCAAGCGTCCGTCCATCTAGCTTCCGGGAACGGGGATGAAGCTGAAGAAGCTGATTTCCCTATCGTTAATGAAGATGACGAGGAGAATCTAAGTGCCCCGGACCAAGTCGACCCCGCCGTATCAGCACAAGTATTCGCTACGTTGGTTAAACGGCAGAGGGCTCCTCCGAAAGGAGGTTATCCTTTTCCTAAAGCTGATGGCACGAAGTCCCTTGTCAAACCACCTCCTTCACCTTGCAAGCTTTGTGGGAGTAAACATCATTGGGACCGAGAATGCCCTCACTGGCCGACTTACGTCAAGAAGAAGGAAGTAAATCTTTTGAGCGCGGGATTAGAGTCGGATAGGTCTCCGGAGGATGAACTCATGTATAATACTTTGTTTGAAGCGTACCTAATGGAAGCTATTTCTTCAGCTTATATCGTATCGCGCCAGAGCGAATGGTCGGAAGCCGACCATGAGACGATAGAAATGAGATCCATTGAGAAGCAGGTAGATATTGGGCAGGAAATCCCGTCCGTACGAGAAGTGCTGACAGCACGTACTCGAGGAAACCTCGAGAAAATCGTACGGACCCCCTCTCCTACAGTAGAGGAAGTGGAAGACGAGTATTACACTCAATTAAGGCTCCACGGTCGATCAAGTCCTAGCGACGGCAGTCTCATAGAACGAATTGAGGCATTGCAAGCCGAAACGCCTGAGATGGAGATCATCAAATTAAAGAGGAAGCGCACTTCTATCCCCGGAATGTCAGCCGTAGGCATGTCAGTAGTGTCCATGAGAGGACGAATCATGATTCCCTCTGGACCTTTGCGCGATTTACGACTAGATTCATGCGCAGATATCTCTCTCCTCTCCAAATCGACTTATGATCAGCTAGTTAATCCGCCGGCCCTGAGGCAGGGGTTGAAGTTGAAGCTCGTGCAATTGACAGCTAAGGAGGCTTCCTTACATGGATATGTGATGTTACCCATTTTCGTGCACACGGTCGACGGAAGAGAACTCCAACTAGAAGTCGAGGCGTACGTGGTATCGAACATGTCGGTGCCCATTCTATTAGGAGAGGACTTCCACCAAGCTTATGAGTTGGCTGTTGAACGAAACTTGGAATCAGGAACTCGAGTATACTTCGAAGGACGGAAATACGAGGTTCTAGCTGAAAGAGTTCAAGAGTCAAATGGGAAGGAAGCTCGGATAGCGAAAAGGGTACTGGGGGCTCCACTGGCACGCTTTATTCTCGCCAAAGCTCATCGTCGGAACAAGGCGAAGCGCAGAGTCTTGAGAAAGGATGCGGAAGGTCCACGAAGCGTGCGGGTATCTAGTGACTTCTGAACCAATCGTCTCCGTACATCCCGGTAGCGAATACGTCAGCGCACCCTAAGATGCTGCGGAAAGGAGAAGTCGTAGGACATCTGGTCGACCCTGCTAAATTCCTGGATGCCCCCGGGAGTGTCGAGAATTCGGAAGCTTTAGCAAATCACGCAAGCGTCCTCAAGCAGTTAGTACACGCGAACTTAAACTTGCAATCTGAAGTAAGAGATGCGGAAGTCAGGGTTGCTCCCGAAAGGCCGACGGAAGCCGTCGAGCCAGAACCTCAGGAAGAGGAGATTTGGGGGCCCAAAACTGCTGAAGTGCCCGATCCAACCATATGGCCATCTCAAGACATGGAAGAGCTCCTCGATGTAGGGCAACTTCCGGAGGAGCTGAGAGAACGAGCTTGGGAAATGCTGCGACGCAGACAACGAGCATTTGTATTTGATGGAAGATTGGGAAAGCACCAATCGAGGGTACACATTCGTACCGAGGACGGACAAGTGCCTATAGCCGTGCCCATGTACGGGAGCTCTCCGGCCAAACGAATGGTTATTGAAGAGCAACTTAATGTGTGGTTTGAGCAAGGGGTCATTGAACCATCCGTTAGCCCTTGGAGCGCTCCGGTCGTCATCGTCTACCGAAATAACAAGCCAAGATTTTGTGTAGACTACCGGAAGCTCAACGCAGTCACTGTCCCAGACGAATTTCCTATTCCACGCCAGTCTGAGATTCTTTCTTCACTCTCAGGATCTCAAGTCTTGTCATCTCTGGACGCTCTAGCCAGATTCACTCAGTTAGAGATGGCCCCGGAGGATGTAGAGAAAACTGCCTTTCGCACGCACAAAGGGCTCTTCCAGTTTTTGAGGATGCCCTTCGGACTACGTAACGGCCCTTCGATCTTCCAACGCGTCATGCAAGAGATCTTGTCCCCGTACCTCTGGTTGTTTTGTCTGGTCTACATAGACGACATAGTGGTTTATTCGAGGAGCTATGAAGAACACATTGAACATTTGGACAAAGTACTCGGAGCCATTGAGAAATCAGGAATTACATTATCTCCGAAGAAATGTCATCTTTTCTATAGTTCCATCATTCTACTCGGACACAAAGTCTCTCGGTTAGGTTTGTCGACGCACAAACAAAAGGTGGAAGCCATCTTGAAGATGCCGAGGCCTACTAAGGTGGCCGAATTACGCACGTTCCTGGGGATGGCGGTGTATTTTTCAGCGTTCATACCACACTACGCTACACTTGCAACTCCTCTATTCTCGCTGACCCGGAAGGGAGCTGCATGGAATTGGCGTGCCGAACACGAAAGAGCCTTCGAAGAGATCAAGAAAGCTCTATCTCGTGCTCCGGTACTGGCGCATCCGGAGATGGGGAAGCCCTATCGGTTGTATACGGATGCTTCCGGAGACGGTCTAGGAGTTACTTTGCAACAAGTGCAAATAATGGCCTTGAAAGATCTGAAAGGAACGAGGACTTATGAGCGTGTCCGTCGGGCATACGAGTCGGGGAAGCCGGTTCCCAAGCTCACGACCACTTTATCGAGCAAGATTATTGACTGTGATTACGAGAGCTCCTGGGGAAGCTCTTTCGAGGATACGACCGTACAAGTCGAAAGGGTAGTAGGATATTGGAGTCGAACTTTCAAACCAGCGGAAAGGAATTATTCTGCAACGGAGAGGGAGGCTCTAGCCGCTAAAGAAGGGCTCGTAAAATTCCAGCCGTTCATCGAAGGCGAACGTATCTTACTCGTCACTGATCACGCGGCTCTTCAATGGGCAAAGACGTATGAAAACAATAATCGACGACTGGGAGCTTGGGGAACTGTCTTCTCGGCTTACGCTCCGGGCCTGGAGATCATTCATCGTCCGGGTAGGGTACACTCCAATGTAGATCCCATCTCTCGCTTGCTCGAAGGCGTGCCCAGTTATGTAACTCCTAACGACGAAGACTCACCCGCTCTAACGCTTGCCAAGTTGTCCGAGTCTCCTCTGAGGGGCAACTCCGTAGGAGAATTAGAGAAGTCCGTACAATTGGTATTAACGGACTGGAACGACGGCTTGTTTAATCCGCCACATCATTGTTTCCAAGTTACGACCCGTTCCTACAAGACGGCTAGTAAGAACCTAGATTCGGAACGCGCGACGAAGGACTACATCTCGGGGGAGCCATCGTTGGAAGCCGACACAGGAGAGATCAGGGCGTCTGACCTGTCAGAGCATATCGATCTGTACGACAAGCAGCGAGCCTGGGAAGCCGCAAATCCCCCTCCTACTATTCATGTCCACATGGATAAGAGTTATCTGCAATCCTTTCTGCAAGGATATAAAGCGGATGCCGCTTTCAAGCAGAGATGGGAAAGTACTAGTACTTCTCCGGATTCTTGGGATGCGGGACAGCGATATTTCAAGGACGAGAAAGGACTGCTATACTTTAGAGATGCGGATTTCCAACCCCGGCTTTGTGTTCCCAAATCCCTGCGAGCCAGTCTGCTCCTTCAAGCTCATGAATCTCCATTCGAATCGGCTCATGCCGGCGCAGAGAAGCTATGGCAGCTCATGAGCGGAAAATTCTTTTGGCCTTCAATGAAGAAAGACGTACAACGGTTCTGTGACACCTGCGATGTATGCCAGAAAATCAAGCACAGGAACTTTACTAAGTTCGGCCGTTTGATTCCGAATCCAGTTCCGCGACGCCCCTACGAATCTGCAGGCGTCCCTGTACCCCGTTTACAAAGGTACATACATGTATGTACCCGCCTGTTTACAAAGGTACCCACCTAGAAAAGTGCTCTTTATTAATAGGGACCTGTATACGAAAGTGGTTGGAATGAATGGGGGAGAATGTAGGGTCCCCCTAGGGCTCCCCTAGGGTGCTCTAGCGGTGCTAGCAGCGGGTTTGTAGGGGGTACTTTGTAAAGAGCACCTCTTTATAAAGAGCACCTGCCGAAACACAAACGATTCCCCAGGTCCAAATAAATCTGGATAAATCTGTAAAATGCGCAAAATATTCGTAGCCTGCTCTGATTGTACGATTTTCGGGTTCCCAGCAGGGGGTACTTTGTAAAGAGCACCTCTTTATAAAGAGCACCTGCCGAAACACAAACGATTCCCCAGGTCCAAATAATTCTGGATAAATCTGTAAAATGCGCAGAATATTCGTAGCCTGCTCTGATTGTACAATTTTCGGGTTCCCAGCAGGGGGTACTTTGTAAAGAGCACCTCTTTATAAAGAGCACCTGCCGAAACACAAACGATTCCCCAGGTCCAAATAATTCTGGATAAATCTGTAAAATGCGCAGAATATTCGTAGCCTGCTCTGATTGTACAATTTTCGGGTTCCCAGCAGGGGGTACTTTGTAAAGAGCACCTCTTTATAAAGAGCACCTGCCGAAACACAAACGATTCCCCAGGTCCAAATAATTCTGGATAAATCTGTAAAATGCGCAGAATATTCGTAGCCTGCTCTGATTGTACAATTTTCGGGTTCCCAGCAGGGGGTACTTTGTAAAGAGCACCTCTTTATAAAGAGCACCTGCCGAAACACAAACGATTCCCCAGGTCCAAATAATTCTGGATAAATCTGTAAAATGCGCAGAATATTCGTAGCCTGCTCTGATTGTACAATTTTAAGGTTCCCAGCAGGGGGTACTTTATGAAGAGCACCTGTTATGTTATGCTGTTGGTGGGTGGGAACAAATCAGATGAAATCTTACAAATAGTCAGAATATTCATATCTCTTGATGATTCTTCATTTCCAGGTAGGGGCTACTTTATAATGTGGACCTGCTATACAATATTTGTTGCCAGGCATTCAGATCGTACATGCCTCCATCATTTTCCCAGCTATAGATGACATAGCAGAGGGTACTTCATAATGTGCTCCTACTATATCTTTGTATATTTCTTCTACTCACTGCCCATTGGATCATTATGTATTATCTCATTCTACATCTATTTCAATAGGTGTAGATAACACAACTAGAGGTCTACCATCCTCCTGACGTGTCTGTAGGAATGTTTCAGCAGCCTTTCGAACAATAGCCCAGGAGGCTGAAAATTGCACTGAAAAGTCAGAAAACATGACAGCCTGTTTACCTGCATATCCAACCAGCCCCTCCTGTAGCTCACGAGACACATCAGGCCTTTGACCAGATTCGCCGCGAGAGGTCCACAGGTCCGACTTCCACATGCATGTTGCCACAACACGACGCATTTCCTCATAAAGAAGAAGTACCTCCTCAACCCAACGCTTCGATCTGGCACGCGCCTTGAACCACTCGATCTTCAAATCTGCGAGAATATCAGCCTATCAAGTTGTATGATACACCAGGCTGTGAACTTACCATCACCGATCTCCATCTCCCCGTTCTCGCCCTCCCCATATGAGTACCAAACCCACGGCACAGTATGACTGCTTTCTCCGCTAGCCGCACCTCCCGGGTGGCGGCCACGAACGTACTCACGGAGCCGTTGCTCATCAGCGTGGTCAATCACATGGATCATTCGTTCCCCCAGCCCAACCAGGTGCTCATCCTTGAGCTCCTGGAATCGACGCTGCCAGTCCCCATCTCCCGAGAGCCCTTGATACGCCGCGCGGTGCTTTCGATAAGCTTCTGCCGCGCGTTTCACGGAGTCCTCGATACGAGCCTGCATGTCCCGCGCACGAGTGTTTGGCCGTTGACCGCGAACGTTCTTGATTTTCCATGTGTTGACATACGTGCGGAAGCGGAGCTGGTGGCGGACATCCTCAAGGGCGTCGCACATGCCAGCATATCGAAGCTTTGACTCCGTAGAGACGATCGTCGGGCTGCAAAGCTCGTCACGCTGTGCTGCTGTGAAGTCGGAGGGAAGGTACAATTTGATGCGCTCGGGCTGCTCGCTGGAAAGGCTAGATGCAGACTCAGCTGCATCGATTTGCGGCGTGACAAATGGCATGTGTAGTTCTTGATCCAAACGAAAGCGGCGAATTTGCCGTAAGATAGCTGTTCTCGCGTCCAGTAGTAGCGTCGCTTGGTTCGCCGTGGTATCGCTCTGACGGTCAAGCCGTAGCTTCAGCCTGCAAGAGAATGTTGAGCGCAAGGTGGGGGAAACGCGTCAGGGTAGCTTACTGTGCGGCTTCAATACGCAGACCCTGCAATAAGAAGGTGCCCACGGCGGGCTCTGAAGTCGTGTTGCTGTCCAAACGAACCGCCGCATGTTCGTCCCGCGAGAGTTCCAATCGGACATCGTCCACTGTGAGGTCTAAAGGCTTGTCAGTGGATTGGATGCCAGCGCATCAGCTATGTGCACGCACCTGACATTGGCTTTCGATAAGGGTTGCTCTTGCCGCTGGGATCTGCCTCCCAGGACTCGATGGTACCTTGCCATTCACCCAGGACGTCCGGGTGCTGAGCTTGCAGACTGTCCGTGAATTCCGCATATATATCGCCATGCTCCTCCGAGCGTTGGATTGCCACCTGTAACTGTCGTCGTAGGAGCTGTACTGTAGGTCCATGAGCGCGAAACAGACAATGTGAGCGGTGATAAAAACGTACGAAGCCCGGTAAAGCGACGCCAGTTTGACTGGCCGCACTGGTCGTCGAGTGTGTCGTGCCGTCCGCCGGGGCCCATTTCCTTCGTGCTCGGGGCAGCCCCGTTGACAACCGACCAGCCGCGCTCGACACTCTCTCCATCGGTTTGACCGGCGCCCTGTTCCTTGTGTGACGAAAAGTCGTCTTGACATTCCTCCTTGTGGGCAAATATGTGGAACTTCGGCACCATGAAGTGGATGAATTCGGGGAGGGTGAACCTAGTATCGGCGACACGCGTCCTCAGGTTCTTCGACCATTGGCACGCGATGTCGTAGGAAACGAGGAGTGCGCGGTTCGCGGCGCTCGAAATGCTGCTGAGAAATACAAAGTCCATGTTGCAATACCTACAACCAGGAAGTTGGGTCAGCAAGCATGATCAACGCCGAGTCAACGTAGCACGCACCGTTCTCCTTTCTGCAAGTCTGCGAGCCCCAAAGGCCGCCAGAATCCGTGCCTCGCGCAGCACACCCCTCCAACGCCCGTCGCCCTCAACCCCTTGCTACTCTTGAGGTTTGCGGCCGCTACCGCCGAGAATCGCGAGCACCCCGACATCTGTCATGGTACAAATAATCAGCGTATGTACAGGTCCCGGCAGCAGACCCTGCTCACCACATCTTGGTCCCAAAATTTCGCCAGGTGGGTCTCATATTCTTCATCCGAAACGAAATATGCCTTGCCTGTTCCCAGGCCGGGGTCTCTGGTGCTGGATGATCGCAGTCGATTCTTGAGCCGGAAATTTGCATCGACTGCGACCATGAGCCTGTAAAGCCAGCTATTGGAAACATCAGCTAGCGTCGGGCGGGATGCTGCTGCTACGCACCTTCGATTTGGCGGTGCGGCCTCCCATCCTTCTGGTAGGTTGACGTCCGGCATGGGGCATGCAGGACACGTCACTGCCAATTCACCAGGGCCTGTCCCCACAACGCCCGCTGGATCGTGACCCCTTCCCGCCCGTTTCATCATTTTGATATGCCGCCACTCACGCGCCATCGTCATGAAAGCCGTCAAACGGTCCTGGGCGCGTCGTGAGCATACTGAGAGGCAAGCTAACCAAGCAGAGCTCACCGGTGGCACGCTCAAACCAGACCCGTCCGTCAGAATCTCCAGCGACTTGTAGAAGTCGTAGCCGGACAGTTTGCCCTGCAGTGACAGCTGCTGAAAGGTGTCCAGGCACGCAAAGGTCGCGGCCGTCTGGGGATCCACGACGGTGGCAGGCCAGAGCCCGGAGCGCATGAACTGTTGCCTTCGCTCGAGGCCGGTGGACAAGCCGCATCCGCAGTAATCGACTTTGACTTTATGTACACCGTTCGTATGCAGGACAACAAAGTCGTCGCGGGCGGGGCTGAGGCTGCCGCATTTCATACCGGGGGTGTGGCACAGTTGCAGGCGCAGGCCGAGGGAGGAGAGTGGCGACCGTTCGAAGAATGTACCGTTCCATCTCTGCCAGTGGCTGTGAGTCGTGTGCTGTAAGAAACAAAGTGCCGTGACGCACCTCCGTCCAATGAAAAGGGCAGCGCACATGGAACGCGACCGTGCACTCAGCGCAGAATAACTCGAATCCCGCACAATCTCGACAGCGGATGGTGGCAGGCCTCTCCCTGCATGATCGGCATGTCGAGTCTTGCGCATATTGCCCGCGACCCTCCAACAACAGCAGGCCATCCAGATATTCGTCGCGGTGCATTATCCAGGAGAGAAGGGGCAGATCCTAGAACGTGCCGTGTAAGTAGCAAAAGAGAACAGGATGGTATGAACTCACCGAAGACAGCCATCGGCGAGTGCGTCCCAAGGCTACGTCAACCGGCGTAATGGGAATGACCTCGCCATCTTCATCCAACGCCAGAAGCCCGTCTGGTTCGACTGTCAAATCGGTGCGCCCGTTGCCATCCCAGAGGTCGTTGCGCGGCGGGGATGGGGCTGGAGTGACGGGTTGCAGAAGTGGGCGAGTCGGTGCAACCGGCGTCCGCCTCTCGACAAGTCGCCGTCCGTCTTCAGATGCAGTGAGAACAAGAGAGCGATTGACAGCAGTAGGGGTTTTCTCGAAGAAGGTGGATTGCCGTGGGTTGGCCTTGGGGCGTGTCATGGATGCGCACCGTGCAGCCCTGGTGCAGCCACAGCCGCGTTGTTGACAAGTCAGAGGCGGTCACGTGAGCGCATGCGCTTTGTTCAACATGTGTTGTATTGTACTATACTAGCCTATCTGCTGATGCCCGCCCTTCTCTGCGTCTGACGGCCCTAGCCCAAAGACCTCCCGCACATCGGCCTCGAGCGCCGAAAGATGGGAGAAGAGGCCCATGGCATCCGTCGCGCGCTGAGACCTCTGGGAGTACACCTCTGCGAAACCCTTGGCGTCCTCCTTCTCGAAGGCCTTCTGGCTGCGAAAACCATACTCAACGTAACGAAACAGCGCGCCGGATGTGTACTGTGTGATGCACGCCCTAGTCTCGCCGTCCTGGATATCGGTATTGCCGTGCGGTACGCTGCCCGAGGGGATCGCGGCTGTGGATCCTGAGGGGAATTCAATGATGACACCCATCTGCCAGAGAACAAGGTGGCCGCCCCGCTTGTGGTCGAATTCCCCCAGGGGGGTGATCGTGCACCAGCCGTGGGCAAGATTGGCACTATCGACGTGGGCCTTCGTAGTCGCGTGGGGTCCGAAGTTGAACGTTGTGGTGGCGAAGATGCTGTTATCGTGAGGGAGGGATAGGCCTTCATGGTGCTCCAGAAGGCGGTCGACCATGTGTTCGTATTTGCGATATAGTTTTGGGGAATTCAATGCGACGACGCCTACAAAGCCTGTCAGAAAATATCTTGGTTCCACAAGGGGCCACGCACTGCTTCCGAATCCTATGATGCGGCGGACATGGCAGTTCCTCTTCAAGCAATACACGACCTCCTTGTTTTTGCCCAAATTGAGCTCCTTGGGCTCCTGCGCATCGTGTCAGAAAGGCGGTGGGGCGTAAGGCTGATGCTACGCACGGTGTGGCCGCGACCGTATGAGATGCCCGTATGAATGGATGGGAATTTCCCTCGACGGCGGTCCTTGCCATCCCCCTGGAATTCCAGTTGGCCGCGTGCAGCGTCGAGTGCGGCGTACGCGCCTCGTCTCGTTTTGTCCCAGCCATCGTCATCGCCGTGGGGATGACCAGCGAGAACGGCGAGGATGCGGCCTTCGGAATCCACGAACGCAATGTGCCTCCTGCATACCCAGGTCAGAGCTCCCCACATGCGAGGAAGTCCGATGCTCACCTTCCATCCCATTTGATCAAGCGCATCCCGCGCTTTTGCAGCTCTTCCGATGTTTGCATGCCCTGCGAGAGTCCGTGCGAGGCCCCCGGTAGGCCAACCCACGCCCCTTGAGCATACTTGAGTGCGTCCGCGGCCATGGCGACGTATTCGGGGGCAGGGTGCGTGTGCTTCTTCGCGACGCCTCCGCGGACTTTGTACCTGGGCATGCGCCCCTCCTGCAACACCTTTTCACGCTTGCGCGACCTACGCAGCTTGTTGTGGAGGCGAGTGATCTCCTTGTGCCCCAGGGCCATTGGTTCGTGTTGCTCCGACGCGTGCACCTGAGGAGGTGGCGCGCTGTCCGGCGCGGAGTCTGCCATGCTTGGCCCCAGGACAATGACTTCCTCGACCCATGAAGGAAGAAGAGAGGCGAGGTGCTCGGGGTATGGATCATGCGCGGGCGCGTCGAGGCCTTCCTCCGCGAGATCTGCGTGCTCCAAGGCAGCCTGCACAAGCCGTGGCATCTCGCAGTCTGCGGCAATGGGAACGGCCTCGGACACGCCATCCAAGTGCCATCGGGTGAGCTCGGAGGGGCTGTAAAAGGGGTTGTAAACACGTTTGGAACGCGTCTGCAAAAACCGCGTCAGCGTCTGTTCCCGTGGAGACGTGTCAACTGGCTCACCGTTTTCATCGCCGTGCAGTGAGTTGACGCGACCTGTCGACGCGGCCTGAAGCCAAGGCATGCATAAGCAAGGGGTGGTTCTGACAGAAAGAGAATGGAGGGCGTGTTATTCGCCCCAGCACTTGGGTGGTGCCGTGTCCGGCTCGCTGCACCAAGTGCTGAGGCGTGCAAGCACCTCCAGGCGCGTACTTTTGGGTCCGTAGAGGGCGCGCGGGGTGAAGGGAATCCAGATATAACAAAGGAATGATGGGATTGAATATCGCAGGTACAAAAGATGGTGACAAAAGAGGGTGGGTGTGGCCGTGTGGTTGTGGGCGCGATGGCTCGGAGATGCGGCGAATTGAACTCGTTGAGCGCTCAAGCTCGGAGCCGCTGGTCTCGATCTTGCCAAATATCCTCTGGCAATCCTCTGATTGGGATGGATGCACATCGTCTTCTGGGTCACTGCGGCGTGTCTCTGTCCTTGCATGCTTTACTCAGTCATCTGGCAGGATTTCTGCGCAAAGCTCAATCAAATGTCAAAGGTGCACCGTTGTTGAGATGCCGAGAACTTTCGACTTGGTTTTGCATGTAAGTACAAGTTTTACGCACTCGGTCAAATTCCAAAAACAAAACAGAGCAACTGATCATCGCAAATGCGATGATGCACGCAGGTGGTCGTGAATTCATGGGATGTATGTATACAGCGCAGGTGTGCCCCATCCTCAGAGTCCTCTACTCCAACGATCAGGCTGACTCGGATGCTCGAATACTGCTTCCTCCGCTGCCCCCGCTTACACATCCCCATTTTACTCCTTCGACTTTCGAGACGGACTTCATCCTATCCTTGAGCTTGGGGTCATGATGCCCGGGGACATCATCCAACGTGTAGATCTGGTACCGCGTGCTCTGGACTCTGGAGTCAGCAAGCAGATTGAATGAATGAAACGGTGAGCGCGCAATGTGCGCATCTTCTCCGCAGCTTCCTTGGGGTCGATCTGCTTCACCTCATGCCGCGGGCTGCTAGGCGGCGGAGTTGGCGGCCGTGGCTCGCTCAGCCTCGAGGGTTGCTCGAGGGGAAGGTGTGTGTATGTTATCGCCGCACTTTGTCGCAAGGCCTCCCTTCTCCTGCCGTATACTTATGTCCACGCCCCATACAGGACGAAGTGGGGGCTTGCTAGCGCATGGGAGATGCTACGTTGGGCCATGAAGAGCAAGAACGGCCTGTTCGAAGACCGGGAGCTATAGCACGAGGTGGGCAGATGCCCACCGGGACAGAGCCCAGGCGTGGCCTCCTCACACTTCTTATGATCAGATCGATGAGCAGGGTCATGGGGAACCCTCGAGTTGTTCCATATCCCGCAGGCATCGCACCAACGGTGCTCGCTGCACCGGATAGAAATTAATCACGTGCAGGTGTGCTCCCCTAAGTCACACGCTTGGACGCCCAAGGCCGACACACAACGCTGTGATTCTGCATCCTCGACACGTCCTGTTACGCCGCCAACACAACGCTGATTCTTATAAGACTGGCCCTCTAGGTAGGCATCCGCACCATGGCTCCCTTCGACTTTGTCAATCAACTCATCCAGCCAGCCGTTGGTAGCTTGCCCATCAAAGTCCGCGTCAATTGCCAACCTGCTTTCTTCGATATCTGGGTGCCGCCCGACGCAGATATGACGACAACTCACCGGTATACCCAGTATGCCGTACGCCAGTGGGTGGCCACAACTCTGGGCCTCCCCCAGATGCCGGAAGTCAAAGCCAGTGCCATGACTATCCGAGACAAAGACCGTTCGTACATAGTGCATATAATTGCTCATCCATCTAATCCTATCGCGTCTCAGATAACATCAAAGGCAATGCTCCGCCTGGCCGCAAAATGGTCCGCAACGTGGTTCCGAAGGACGGTGCGCTGTGGGCGGCTATGGATGCGCAGTTCGCACTTAGCGAACTAGCTTGGCCCAATGGTCCACCTGACGCCCAGGGTGGCGATGAGGATGAGGTAGAGAGCAGCGATGGCGAGGAGGAGGAAGACGAGGAGGACGAAGGGATGGATCACTGTGAGTCCGCTTCGCCCTGCGATATTGGATCGATAGCTTACCCTACCCTTCACTCAGTGACAATCGTAGGAACTGTCGCATCCTTCCAGCAACAGTATGTGGAAACCAACAACGCCCGGGTCGACCGGCTGGAAGAGACTGTCGTCTCCAGGATGGACCGGCTGGAAAAGGCCGTTGTCGCTCTCCAAGAGCTTAACGCCGGTCTAGAAGGGCGTAACATCGAACAGAGGGACACAGTGAGCGCCCTTCCCACTCAACCCGATCGGCGTCTGACCGTACAAAATAGTACCAAGCAATCAATGCCGACCTAGGATCGCATGCCTCCGCGCTGACCGACACAGTCCAGCGCAAAGACCTTCGCATTGAGAGCCTTGAGGCCGACATCGGCGCCCTTCAGCGGGCAATTGACTTTCTCTCCATTCGTCACCTCGTAAACATCAGCGAGGACGCCTACTGGAAGTTTCGTGGGCTGACCAAGCCAGAGAAGAGGACGCCCGTCCCCACCCTCGTCTCCGACGTGGAGACCATTACCCGGAGCGACCCATTCACCTCTTTCAATGCAAAGGAGCTCGCCGGGGCCCTTCGTCTTGCCGTCGAACCAAGCCTGTCCCGGAAAGGCGGCAATACCGCCGCCCATAGCGCCTCTCTGGGTGACATCCAGAAGGCGCTCGAGCGGAACAACTTCGATGTCGAGAACCGTGACCATTATCTGTTGCTTCTTCGATTCGTTCAGCGCGCGTATCCTAAGAAAGTTTAGTGATACCCGGCATCGTCCAACACAGATCGTTCGCATCCTCATCCTCATCGCATCGTCTCCTCATATGATATCCCCTTTGTACGATACGTCGGTGGCGCGCTCGCATATATACACGTACAGTTCTATCGGTAACGGATTCCCGGCTATATATTCCATGCTGAATGACTCGCGTGAGAACGAGTTGAGTATGGCCGATCATTTCGGCTGCTATGGATTGACACGGGAGGAAGTATCTCGAGTGGCAAGAATGAACCCCATATCATAATTGGGAAGTCGAGTATGCACAACTGTAAATAGATGGTTGGCCCTCGAGACAGCCGGCGGTCGGGGCCCAACCAAGCGCCTTGACCGCGGACAAACCCTCTACCAGAGCCAGCGAAAAAGAAATACGCTGCCTCTCCCCACCACTTTCACAACCCTATCGACCCCGCCATGCCCCGAGCGAGCACAGGAAAACCGCGCGGTCGTACGTCCTGGGCGCAGGGAACAAAACTCGCCTTCCTCGTTCGCCACATGGACGGCTATAGGAAGGTTGAAGGCGATAAGCTGAAGGTCGCAAAATTTTATAATTCGCTCACCAGGCTGTGGATCCTGAGGTATAAGTATGAAAAGGCCATCGACGGCGACCTCGAGGAAGACAGCCCTGACCCCGACATCTCCCTCCTCGACGAGATCTCCGACCACGAAGGCGAGACGGAGGAGGAGTCTCAGCAGCGCCTGTCTGTGCGCAAGGTAGTTCATAAGGTGTGTGGGACTTCACCACAAGCGTAACACGGCGTTGACCATTTCACAGCGCATCTCGGGATGGTATCAGTATAACTCGAAGAAATTAGGAAACCTACCGGCGCCGTCGGTCGCGTCGCACGAGGAAACGTTCCTTGAGCTCGTGCAGGGCGTTATCAAGCAGCCGCGCCATGAGAACATCCTGCATGTCTTCGCAGAAATGTATGCGGAGTTGATCGAGCCCGAGTACGCAAAGGAGTGGGCGACGGCTGTCGCCTTGGCCGGGCAGGGCGCTAAGGGGCTTCCCAAGGCGGTTGAAGTCCGAAATCGACTGGTGAAGCGCATCTTCGACCGGCAGAATGAGACTGTGCAGGCGACCGTCAAGCAAGTCGTCGACACCCGCTACGAGAAGGCGATGGCCGACTACCAGAGGGCTTACATTGACGCGCCGAGGACCCGCGAGCAGAAAGAATGGTAAGCTATAGCACACCCGTACAGCGCAATCAACACTCACCTCGCTGCAGGGCCCTCAATTCTGCGTTTTCCATCCTGCAGCCAATGGTCGATATGGTTTCGTCCCGGTTCGGTGTCGCTGCGACATTGATGATGGCCGGCCCTATGCCATCGAAGGGCGGCGAAGTCGACGTGTTGAGGTGAGAGGCTGTGTACGCACCTTAACCGTGACTGCGACATTGAAATTTGACTGTCTTGCAGCGTTCACTCGGGGGAGTTGCGTGGCCTGGTCAACATGATCTGGCCGGAATACGACCGCGCTGGGTACGATACAGCAGCCAACTCGCTGATAGGATTTGCGCAGGCCGTGTTTCGTAAGTTTGAAGCCTTCATGCGCTCGTTGGTCGTGTGCTGACGAATCTGGACCAAGGCGATCTCCCGGACCGGCCCGCAGGTGCCAGCACAGCAGCAACTGGCAAACGCGCCTCTGAGTCTGACAGCGCCTCCAACAGCAGCAACGAAGAGTCAGACCACCCCCTCGAGGACGACTTTGGCGCCCATCCCTCTGCTGCCCTCTCCATTGCAACTTCCTCCACTGCACCATCCTCCGCTGCGCCCTCATGCACCGCACCCGACTCCAGCACGCAAGCGTCCAACACGCCTGGGGCAGGTGCGCTCGCCTCCAGCGCGCCCAACTCCAGCGCGCCCGCATCCAACACGCCTGCGGCAGGTGCACTCGCCTCCACCGCGCCCGACTCCACCGCGCCCGCATCCAACACGCCTGCGGCAGGTGCGCTCGCCTCCAGCGCACCCGACTCCAGCGCGCGCGTGTCCAACACGCCTGTGGGAGGTGCGCTCGCCTCCACCGCGCCCGACTCGAGCGCGCCCGACTCCACCGCGGCCGCATCCAACACGCCTGGGGCAGGTGCGCTCGCCTCCAGCGCACCCGACTCCAGCGCGCGCGCATCCAACACGCCTGTGGCCGGTGCTCGCGCCTCCACCGCGCCCGGTTCCACCGCGCCTGCGTCCAGCACACCTGCGGCAGATGCGCTCGCCTCCAGCGCACCCAACTCCAGCACGCCTGCGGCTGGCGCCTGCACCGCGCCCGACTCCACCGCGCCTGCGTCCGGCACGCCTGCGGCAGAAGCGCTCGCCTCCAGCGCACTTGACTCCAGCGCACTTGACTCCAGCGTGCCCGACTCCAACACACCTGTGGCCGGCGCGCGCGCCTCCACCGCGCCTGACTCCATCACGCATGTTTCCTCCACGCTGAACTCTAGCAGGCCTGCGTCCACCACCCTCTCCTCTACCGCACCCGCGTCCTCCGCTCCTGTGCCATCGTCCACTGCACCGTCAACTACGGCCGCCGCGTCCGCTGCGGTCACACCGTCGTCCGCACCAGCAGCCGGCTCCAGCACGGCGGCGGCCGTATCTACCACTGCGCTGGCCCAGGGCCCTCCCTCGGCGTTTTCGGTCTTCACCGCCGTGCTCGCCGACGTGGAGAAGGCAGCCAGCACTGCGAGCGGGAACAGTGTATTGACCAAAACCATCACGGCGACAGCTGAAACCCCCACGGCCGCAGCTAACCCCGCCACAACGCTCGCCTCGACGCCGAAGTCGACTGGAGCGTTTGACACGTCTTCGTGGCCGAAAACCTTTCGCGAGGCGTACCAGAGTATGGCATCACATAACTTTGGGGAGGAGTGGCATACGCTGGTAGGCACTTACTTCTCGTTTGAGATCTCTCGTCGCTTCGAAGTGAGTGGTCGCACTTTGTCATTTTGTAATGATGTCTCATCTCTCTGATTTCAGGGAAGGCGTTTGGGGGGAACTGATCGCCCAGATGCAGTGGGGAATTGGATCAGGGACGCGCGGAAGTGGCACAGGGCGTCCGTTGACCCGACGGAGGTTTCGTCCTTCGAAACCTCGTGGTGGCGGTGGTGGGTTTCCTTGCAACCTGCGGAGCGTGTCATCGACGCCGAAGCATTCGTCCTGGATGTACCAAAGGACGACATGTCCTGGGAGCAGGTCAACATCGCCGGCGTCAATGGACTTCTTAGCGTCGTCGCGGCGCTGACATGGTGGGGCGTTGCTGTGCATCAAGTTCAGGATGGTATACCCCGCTGGATGGATGCCGTTGTTGATGTCACACACGCCCTCCTTGCCATGCCTACCCCTCTCTTACAGGCCTTGATGACTGCCTCGTCATCAGGTACCTCTGTGCCATCGTCGAAGACGGCACGTCGTCAGCGATCAGACACGACGGGCACCAAGGGGCGGCCTGGCAAGCGTCGCAAGTAATTGTAGGCTGTATGTTTCATATCAATCATATGTCCCATCTTGATATTGCCTTCCTCTACCTTGTTTGGCTACACTTTGGCATCTACTCCTTAGTTACTATGTTGTAGCTAGTCTCACTGGAGTATTGTGTGCTGGCCATTTGCTACTGCAGTGACTTAAGAGCTCAAAACTGAGGTAAATCCAGGAATAAATATTACTTGTCATGAGTTTGTTAGGACTTGCTGGCTGGGAGCAGTCACTGTATGGCAGGTACCAATCAGAGATTAGAATAATACATACCCAGAAATACAGAATTGGCAGGGGGTATAAATATTCTGACCATTTTTGAGATTTTTCCCAATTTATTCCGACCTGAGAACAATGTGATGTAGCAGGTGCTCTTCATAAAGTACCCCCTGCTGGGAACCCGAAAATTGTACAATCAGAGCAGGCTACGAATATTCTGCGCATTTTACAGATTTATCCAGAATTATTTGGACCTGGGGAATCGTTTGTGTTTCAGCAGGTGCTCTTTATAAAGAGGTGCTCTTTACAAAGTACCCCCTGCTGGGAACCCGAAAATTGTACAATCAGAGCAGGCTACGAATATTCTGCGCATTTTACAGATTTATCCAGAATTATTTGGACCTGGGGAATCGTTTTTGTTTCAGCAGGTGCTCTTTATAAAGAGGTGCTCTTTACAAAGTACCCCCTGCTGGGAACCCGAAAATTGTACAATCAGAGCAGGCTACGAATAGTTTGCGCATTTTACAGATTTATCCAGATTTATTTGGACCTGGGGAATCGTTTGTGTTTCGGCAGGTGCTCTTTATAAAGAGGTGCTCTTTACAAAGTACCCCCTACAAACCCGCTGCTAGCACCGCTAGAGCACCCTAGGGGAGCCCTAGGGGGACCCTACATTCTCCCCCATTCATTCCAACCACTTTCGTATACAGGTCCCTATTAATAAAGAGCACTTTTCTAGGTGGGTACCTTTGTAAACAGGCGGGTACATACATGTGTGTACCTTTGTAAATATACTACAGGGACTGGTGGAATCTGTATCGCTGGATTTGGTGACTGGCCTACCTTGGTCGCTAGAGTTCAATGCTGTCCTGGTTACAGTCGATCGAATGTCAAAACATGCGCAGTTTATCCCTACTACGACTGGCCTAACAGCCGAAGGATTCGCGAAACTTTTTGTCAATCATGTCATCTGCAGGTTCGGTGTGCCCGATAACATAGTTTCCGATCGTGATCCTAGGTGGACTTCTGACTTCTGGAAAGGGGTGTCGAAAGCGCTCAAAACTAGAATGTCTCTATCATCCTCGCATCATCCTCAGCACGATGGACAGACGGAAATCGTAAATCAGAAGCTGGAGATCATGCTACGCGCCTATGTCGCTACGGACAAGACGAGTTGGGCCGAATGGTTGCCGCTGCTTGAACACGCTTATAATAATCTTCCCCATTCGTCCACGGGGATGAGTCCTCATTTCGTACTCTATGGGTTCCAACCCAAATCCAGCTTAGATTTTGCGCAGGCAGAAGGAGCGGAAGCCGCTCCGCAGGACGCGTTATTGAATGACCGATCCGATGATTTCGTGCGACTCATGCAATACCATAGGGAAAGCGCGAGGATGGCTCTCGCGCGAGCTCAGTTGAAACAGAGCGAATCCTACAACAAGGGTAGACGAGAGTTAGAATTCAAGGTCGGAGACCAAGTCCTGGTGAATCCTCATTCTTTGGAATGGTTGGAAAGTAAAGGGGAAGGGAGCAAGCTAGTACAGCGTGCAGTTGGTCCATTCGAAGTTCAGGAGCGTATTAACCCCAAAGTCTACCGTCTCCGACTTCCCGACAATTACCCTGGCTCCAATGTCCTTAATCTCGAACATTTGCGTCTGTACAGACCATCAGATCCCGAATTCGGGCATCGCACTGTGTTACCAGACACCCGTTCAGACAAGCCAGCTTCTGAAGAATATCATGTCGATAAGATTGTCGGTCATCGTTACGATAAGCGCAGGAAGCAGATGCTCTACCTCATTCGTTGGGAGGGGTATTCGCCGCTATACGACTCATGGGCAACCGCCACGGATTTACGGAACGCACCCCAACGATTATTCTCTTACCGACGGGACGCGGGCTTGGCAGGTCCTGCTAAACGATGAAGCAGGATCGCCTCCATGTATATAATTTCTTCTGATTTTATTTCTTGATATACTATTCATCGCTAAGAGCACCGCCTTTTAATTCTATCTTACTTATTCTACGCGACACGACTGCAGCACATGACCCCGCCGGGCGCCACCGCCTCGAGGCGCGCTTAGACGGAGAACGGACGACTCGGGTCCCTCTTCTTTGTCTCGAACCATCACCTCGCCTCTACCCCGTCAAACGCAAATGTCGTCGTGGGCACAACCATCGTATGGTTGGGGAGCGGAAGCCGCTCCCACGCCCCCGCCGGCAGGGAAACTGCGAGACATTGCGCGTCGACGGCGCGCCGGAGACCCCAAGGCAGTTTACGATGAATCGGTCAAGCCATACAGCATAGTGACGTCCGGAGGATATCTCGCCGAAGTATACACGTCTTCAGTTCCAGGAGTTCAATGGGTGGGATTCGGAATGGATCCAACGCCGTGCGGACGCTCGCCGGTGCCCTTACCTTCACGAACTGCTTTACACGCGACTCCCCCATTTCGTTATCGATCGGACAGTCCAGACATTCCCATCGAATGGTGGGATTACAAACGACCTTGGCTGGCTTATCGCCCGCTGCCCAACGATAGCACCAACGACGAGTGGGTGTATAACGATGAAGCGGACGGGAACGGCTTCGTACGTGTCGGCAACGACCGGTATCAATGCGCTCCGAAGGCCTTATTGTGGTTAACGGAGTACACAGGCCATATGATGCAGATCGGAGAGGCCATGCATAGGTACTTGGGTTACGATGCGGCTCCACTACGTATCCCTGCCATGACCCAAGAGCCAGCGGTTAAAGGCGACCTCAAGAAACAACTCTCGATCATTCGTCGTTCTATGCACGAGTGGATGGCTTTCGTGGTATTTCTCGCAACTCATGCGGGTCATGGCTGGGAAGCAATCCCTCTCCCCGTAGCTGGTTGGACCAATACGATCATCATTTGGCTTTCAGGAGAGCGCGTGGGCACCCTCATAGACTTTCATCTCCCTCGAATCACCTGGCCGAATGTTCAAGAACTCTACCTTCATGGCGCGAACCCTCGGTATCTGTGGCACTTCGGGTTGGAGAAACCTGAGTTGGAAGTGCTCAACCCTCGCAATCTGGGTGCGCGAGAAATCGGAGCGGTAACACGTGAACGAGACAAACGCTTGCGCAAGTGGGAGAAAAACGCCGAGAACTTGAAGCATAGGACAAACGAACTGCTCCGCAAAGACCGTATTCGAAAAGTCAGTGAAGTCCGTCGCTGGCACGAACAGATGGATTCGGACGACCCCTCCACGAGGCGGTACATCGCAGCCAAGCACGTGAAGGATGGCGAGTACATGGGATGTGCGGTTCGGTTGAATCATCCTGAACCTGGGGACGGTACCGTGTTCGTCGACATAACCGACTTCCGTGCGACCAAGGAGCTGCCGGGCGAATGGGAGATGCTCCCGCTTCCCGCCTATGACCAGGACGAAGAAGACGATTTCATCGAGTCTATATACGGGAAGAACATCGGTCCCATGAGGCCGCCGGCCGATCCTCCAACCCCTTCAACTGCCGAGCCGCGCGCCTCATCGCCATCCGGGAAAGGGAAGCAGAGAGCACACGTCGACCCATCATCCCCACTCCGCGAAAGCGACGCGGATGTTGAACATCAGCTGCATCAAGAAGAGGCCGACGTTCAAACCGCCATTCGTGTCTCTCTCCAAACTCTCCATCACGGGCCTGGAGAAAGTTCGTCACAACGTGCCTCATCGGACGTGGTTATGGAGGACAGAACTGGACAGTCCGGTTCTGCGAAGAAGGATAGCTCTTCTTCATCCTCCCGCGGACCAACCACGCCCATCGAGACACGCGGACGTAAAAGACCTCGAGAGGACAGCTCTCTTGAGGGTGGATCGAGCGCTCGATCTCTTCTTGATCGTCTGACGGGTCCCACATCAATGATTGAGAGTATATCGAGAGAATTTGACACTCCAAAAGTTCCAACGTTGCTGGCTCGCATGTCCCACGGAATTTCTGTTAAGCCCGCATCTTTGTTGTCGCGGTTGGATACAGTGCCCACGACTTCACTGATGGACAGAATATCCGAGACGCGCGGCGATCGGTCGACGGCCATGGACACCGAACCTGTTTCCCCCGCTCCGGCCAACGTCAGCTTAGAGGAGCAGCCCGTCACTGTTAATACGGAAGTGTACGGGCCATCTTCACCGCTGCATGGGGTCGCTACGTTCTCAGCGGCTATCTTACGTCCTTCGGAGACTCCGTTGTCCATCCCGCCCACCACTCCCATCCTTACGGGGCATATTCACTTGCTGTCGCGCTCGAAACTGCGAGTAGCGATGTGGAGAGATGCCTGCACTGCACCGTGGCCAGACGTGATTGCCTTCATGCTCAGCAAAGGCATTTCCTTCCGATGGAGCTATCCAAAGAGTCGTTTACCGCGGCCACTCCCAATCCTGCCGGACAGCTGGGCGGCGTACGCGCACGTCAACCTCACCCAAGTTCGTTGGTGGGAGGCACGCGCCAACATCTGGGACGCGTACCTCGCGACTGTGCGCGACCTCATGACACAGCCTAACGCACGCATGTTCCTCCAAGCGGGTGGCATTTCTTGGAGACTCGCCCTTCAATTTGGGCCTCCTAGCCTGTTGGAGGATGCGGGTACGGGGCCTTCGCGGCTAGTAACGGAATATGGCATTGGCGACGCGACCACCACTCCAGTTCCTAGCTGCTTCGACCGCACGACCCCATCGGAGGTAGATCGGCTGTATGGAGGAAAGAGCGGACGAAGCCTTTGGCCGAGACAGAAGGACTTCTTGGACAGTCGCGCATGGAACGGTGAATGGTCATGGTCCAACGAAGTCTGGTTCACCACACGTCTGAACAATCTCTCCGCGGCGAAGCAAGACCTCACCCTCACGCCGACACAGTGGACTAAGGAACTGCGTAATGCCTTGCGCCCAGCTGAACGACGTGCACTGGACGGTGTAGGCTCGGAAGCACATGCAGAAGGCCAGATCAACGCGGACCCCGACATCGCAGCCCTGGGAATCCTCGACTTGGGCGCGCTGCAGGCCTCTTGGGACAATTCGAGCGAAGCTTCCAACGCCGAGACTGGGGGGGCTTTGTGACGGGAGAAAGAGGCCCGGAGGTAACGCGGGCAGAAGGTCATCAGTCTCGACGCAGGACGCTATTAGATTACTGTACAATAGATTAGATTAGTCGGAGTTTGAAGATGTCTGTAAGTATATAAGTCGTGTACTGACAGCATCGTGCATCATCAATACAACGTGTTTCTTTTTCTTTCTCTTTTTCTCGTCTCTTCGCCCTCCTCAATTCTCTTCAAGTCTCCCTCAGGCAAAGTAGTTGCTAGTCGACTACGAGAATCGACGACGCGACGACGCGACGAGTCACGAGCGCGTGAGGCTTCTCGAGCGCCAACAGCGCGCCCACAGAACCACACACGCGCGACGCACTTGGGCCGTCGGCGCCTCGCCCTTCTCTCTCTCGAGCCAGTCACCAGGAGGAAGCCTCCTAACGACTGAGCTCCCGCTCGGGCCTTGTGCCTACGGGCGTGATCACTTCTCCTCGCCCTCCACTTCTTCCGTGCTACGGAGGAGGTCTGTCAACACGGGGAAGCCCCGTACCGACAGGACAACACACCTTTGGTTCCTCCCTGGGCTCGTCTCTCGCCCGTCCTACGCCCAAATCTCGAGACTCACCTATCAGAGGCGTCTCAGAATTAGAGGCCTGCATATGTGAAGTAGTACTAGTATCTTTCCAAGGTGTAGTGAAAAGTGTCTTGAAAACCTTGATTGTGTCACAAGTCATGTGACTGTGACGGTTCGTGTGTAACTGGGCAGTTAAACGCGCTTGTGGCTGAAACTTTGTCAGCTTTCCCACCAACTACTACAAGTATTATTGCAGGGTCAAAGTGTTTTGTAGCCTAGTGAAAGCGCAGGATATTCCTGTAGTAAAATAGGATGTAGTGAATAGCGGCCTACATATGTAAAGTAGTATCTTTCCTAGACATAGCTGCAATGGCTGTAGTATTATTGCAGAGGTCCAAGTATTTTGTAGCCTAGTGAAAGCACAGGATATTCCTGTAGTAATATAGGATGTAGTGAATAGAGGCCTGCATATGTAAAGTAGTATCTTTCCAATGTGTAGTGAAAAGTTGACTACAATAGCTGTAGTATTATTGCAGAGGTCCAAGTATTTTGTAGCCTAGTGAAAGCACAGGATATTCCTGAAGTAATATAGGATGTAGTGAATATAGGCCTGCATATGTAAAGTAGTATCTTTCCAAGGTGTAGTGAAAAGTTGACTACAATAGCTGTAGTATTATTGCAGAGGTCCAAGTATTTGTAGCCTAGTGAAAGCGCAAGTTATACCTGTAGTAAAGTAGTCTAGCAACTGTATAAAGCACTATCCTTTCCCTACTATTACAGGACTTTAGTAATTAAAGTAGGGCCCACGGCTCGACACGTGTCGCCAAAAAGCTGCTCCTCGCAGGCAGGCATAGGGAGACGTGAGACAAAATGAGTGGAAGACGCACAGTACGCCGCCGTTCTACTGCGCCTTTACGTTCTGCTGAGCATGCTGCCTCCAGACGCGGTCAAAAAAAGGCTACGACGCCAATTACTCGTCCCTCGACTTCGACCTCGCGCGTGCCATCGAGGCGTCAGTTGCGCTCAGCCGCGCGAACGCGCGCTCAAGTTCGCCGGGCGGAGGTGATGCCGCATGCGAGAGAGAGGAGGCTAGGGGGTCGGGCGTGTCAAGTGAGCAGGCGGAAGCCGCCCGGAGCGCGGCGCGTGCTCGCGCCCGCGAGCGGCGGGAGTATGAAGACACGCAAGACGAGGAGAGGGCGATGCGGGTCGTGGAAGGCGAGGACCCCCAGAAGACGCGCAAGAAACGGCACCGGCGCGGCCGTCGCAAGGCAGCGAAGCCAAGGACCCAGTCAGGCCTGCCTCTGCCCACTCAGCACATGGCGGACACCCACGCCTCCCATTCAATCACGCACTCGGAGGCCGTCCTGGCTGACACCATGGCCGACTTCAAGGTTTCCAGCGCAGGGTGGCGGGGAACGACGGCTTTAGACGAGGTCGCGGCGACATACCTCGACAGGCTCGTACCGCCGGAGGAGCTGGTGGAGAAGCATGCGTTTCGGGTCCAGCACTGGGATGGAACGTGAGCGACGCCGGCACGTATTTGATTGGCCATGTTGGGGGCTGATTCTTTGCCTCAATGCACTCCCCAGTGGCAGCAAGTCGGTGGCCGACCGCGAGGACCGGATACTGGTACAATTGGCTGGTCGGCCGCCTACGGACAAAACCTGGCCCGACCAAGCAAAGAGCATGAGCGAAGTGCTAGATGAAGTCGCCCCGCTTGTTGATTTTGAGCCCGGCCCTCATCAGCGCGGGCGATACCCTTTTCTGCACGCAGGGTTTACTCATGGCGGAGGGTCGGAAGTGCGTGTTTGCCAGTGCTTGTCGCTGAAAATTGAGCACTCACTTTTGATCCTCAGGAGCCTCATAATACGAAGGCCGGGAGCAGTGACCACCAGCTGGCAAGATCACGCATCCTGGCACACGAAGGCATTCAGCGCGCGGCAGGGTTCCAGAGCAGTGAGTGTCTCCCTCTGCAGCTCCCACTCGACGACTCTCAACGCGACACACACGCATTGCGGCATGTTAGGCGCAACGTCTCTCAACGCACCTCGTCTCTTTGGCCGCCTGGATGAAGTCGTGGAGGACGTGCGCGCGCGCAGGCCATTCCTCGAGAAGCCCTTCGCGCGGAGCGTGTTCCCCATGGCCACGTTCAACTTTGGACCACGGGCGTTGACCGTGCCCCACCGGGACTCAAAGAATGTGCCGTTCGGGTGGTGCGCAATAACTGCGCTCGGAAACTACGACTACAAAAAGGGAGGGCATCTGATTCTATGGGAGCTGAAGCTGATCGTAGAGTTCCCCCCCGGCTCCACTATACTCATTCCGTCGGCACTTCTCACCCATAGCAACACCCCAATCCAGGACGGCGAAACGCGGCAGTCCTTCACACAGTGGTGCTCAGGCGATCTGGTTCGCTGGCAAGCGTACGGCCAGCGCACGGAGAAAGCACTTGAGCGCGAAGACCCGGAGCTCAAAAAACACCTAGACGAAGAGATCGATCTCCGGTGGAAGCGGTCGGTGGAGTTATTTTCAAAGAGGAGGGAGGTCCAGGACGACGTGAGGACGATGCGCGAGCGTTTGAGGGTGATGCACGGGCAGGGCGTTTCAAACCCTGCCATGGTTGATTGACTTAGCTGCCATGGTACCATAATTTATGTGCATACTGTAGATATTATGTTCTATGGTCCTCTGGACAAGTGCTACCCAATACTGTCAATACTGGCTTGGTTTGTGCCAGAGGGATGTGTTTTGTAGTACAGGTGACATGGATGTCACATGTGACCAGCACAGTGACAATTCACTCAGGAAATCAGTACCAAATCGCAACACATATTGCTGGTCAGTGGGCAACCCAATCGACTTCATTTTTGGTGTGTGTGGTGCCCCCACTGAGGTGTACCTGCATGCCAAGTTTCACGCTGAAACTCCAACATTTTCATTTTGGGGTGGGGTTAGACATCTGTAAGGCATTAATTAGTATAGAGTAGGTTTCCAGATGAGATAGAGACCTGTTCGTAGTAGATCAGTATTGGCAGATGCACCGGCAGGTGTCATGATTTGCAGTGCGGGGCACGCACCTTGGCTCGGACTTGACTTGCCTATCTTGCGGTTGAGTACCGTCTCCGTGAGGCTCAAACTTCGTGAGGCTTCCGGTGATCTCAAGAAACTGGACAGAGGACGGGCTGTGAACACGGACTCGCGGTCGGAGCTTATCGGGCGGCTCACCAGAGGACTAGGCTGCCCGGTCAGAGGGTCGATTTCGGGGAAGTACTGCAGCTCGAGCTTTCCAGGCCTCACCATAGAGACATGGAGAGTGTTAGAGGGCATCGCTTCGAAGCTGGGGCAGTCGATGCAGGTGGCGCGAGCAAGGTATCGCAAAGAACCAGGATGGTCGCGATTGCCGCTGATGCGCTGATGCTTGAGTCAGCGCCATCCCCCGCACAGCCACCGGTTGGAAGCTACTTTGCCTTCAAGTTAGGCCCTTCGCAACGCGACGTGGCTCTTTGTCATGTGAAGCCTATGTGTCGATCCTCAAACAAAGATAGATATCACATTTACCAAGAACACTGAGCCTGTGGCCCTTCAAGTTCGCGACGTGGCTCGTTTTCGCACCGATTTTGTACCTAGGCTCCGCACTCTGCTACGCGCATCGCGCCGGCTACTAATCCACCCTCTGACGCCTGTGTGCTTGGTCGTCTGATTCTCCCTCTACGTCGTTTTGTGTGCGCTTGACTCGGGGGGGGGGAAATGCCTCAGCATCAAGTGCTCCACGTCTTGGAGGCTGCGAGCCAGCGTGGGCGGACCGCTGCTTGGGCGATCTGAATGCCCGCGCCGAGGCGACTGCGTAATAAGCTGTGCAGCCCTGCCGACGCACCGAAAAGAAAACGTACCGTAGCTCGGTGTGTGGGGACCGTGCACTGACGTCAGCTGCAGCCCTCCCACTCTCCTGGGCGTCCACGCTCCCTGCGTCCCCTTCAAGATCGTCGGCACTTTGTGGAGCTGTCGGTGTCGTCGGACTGGTGGTTGGGGACGGTGGGGGTGGGTCACGGGTAGTGCGCGAGTGCGCCGGTTGGGACGCGGTGTCGCCGGAGCCCGTTTCTTGGGTGGCGGCTTCAAATGTAATGTACTAGGTCCGAAGCATCAGCAATGAGTTGTGAGAAACAAATCGGCAACCTACCAGGCTGGACGGGCGCATCAAGGACAGCGGAGTGTACAGGACTTGCACACGGGCGGGAGTACTAAGGCAGACATCGAGCCTGTCTCGAGGCAGCTGCCGCCGTCAAATCCTGTGAGATTAGCACAAGCCAGTCAGAAAATGTCAAGAGCGTACGTCAGGGTCACCGATATTGTGAGAGCGTGCTCGCTGTCTGGACATTGGCGAAGCAGAGAAGAGCAGAGAGTGACAACGCTCGCGTTTGGTGCTGAACTCGGCAAATGCCGTGCCAGCCAACTCGAGCCTCTTATCAGCTTGTCCGTCCCTTGTCAACGTACCTTTGCCAACTGCCCATGGAGTCCCACGTTGCTTTCCAAATCACTGCCCCTCCGCGCGGTAAGATCGTGAATATCGATTCATCTCAAGGCGGTCACACATGTGCTGACGAGCGCGAAGGTGGTCGAGCTTGTGCTGTCGACCACCGAGCTCGTATCATTCGCCTCGTGGCAGCCCGATCTCACTGCGGGGCCAGCAAACTCAGCGTGGCGCTCTGCGACACATCCAATTGCCGCCCCTCTAGCGTCCGCTGAGGCGTCTTCAAATGAATGCAAGTCGGCCGGTGCGCTAGTCATCGACCCCAAGGGACCCGGTGCCCTTGTCGCCAACCATCGCGCAGTCACTGTGAAGTTGCATGTGCCGCACGACGCGAGCCCGGGGGCGAGCGTTACCATGGAGGAGGTCGTCGGCCGGCTGGTGAGCAAGTAGGGCATGCGGTGCGTTCCATTCAAATGGTCCGTCTACTCAGCGTGCTCATATCGTATGCAGCGTGGCGTAGCGACTTTGCGTGACGTTTCCGGAGAGTAGCACGTCTGGTGGTTAGTTTGTGTCGCATCGAGCACGTTGCACCCACTGTTCCCTCGTCCACCGTCGACCCTGCGTAGCTGCTGTAGTCATACCTTCCTTGCAATCGAAACTCCTTTGCGCCTGACACTCATTCCCTCGTCGCAAGATCGCTTCAAGATAAGATTTCCGAGGCGCTAATAAACGGTAATGTACGTGTGTCTGTCTACAAAGGAAGACACATAGAATATGTGACACTTGTCGAGCACGTTCGCCGACGTCCAATGACGAGGAGCGTGCGGGCCAAAACGTGGTATAAGATGAATGCTACGGTGTATGGTACTGACCGGGACGACAGCGGCATGCCTATGATGGCCTGCTCGATACTTACGGCCCACGCGATACATGAGGTGATTCGGCTCCGCGGCCTGCGTGAATGGCGTGAACCATTCAACATAGGCTAGGTGGGTGGGTCCCCGATATCCCGGCGGGAATGCGGCCGTGCGCGCCTTCACCGGGAGGCTGAAAATGACCCGGACCTGAGCAACTTGATAGCCTGGGCAACTGGTCAGTCGCGACATGGTTTCGCAGCGAAAACAACACACCTGCAACGGTCGAACTGCCACCGTACCCCACGTTGATGAGCGCCGTGTCAAAACGCCCTGGAACAGCGCGGTGCCTCGTGTCGAGGTACGACGGCCGAGCATGGACCACATCATGAACGTCGGGGGCGTCTTCTTGACCCTGGGGATCGTCCAGCGAGAACTTGACTGAATTGTATACTGCAACAGAGTTGAATTTCAGTTGCATGCCCGTCGCCAGGTTTTGAATTTGCGCTGAGGATAGGTTGGGGAATTGCTCCTTCAGAATGTGGCCTGCGAGCGCCTCCTCAAAGTCGACGGCCCCGTAGCGAAGACCGAGCTGTGCGAATGTCACAGATTTGAAGTTCGGGATGCGGGCGACGTGAAAGCGGGGGCGACGAGGTGCCGGCACTGGCGCCGCCTCGATGTTGGCCTGCTGAAGTCGCCAACGGACGAAATTTGCATGTCGCATGATTTGCTCCCGCCTGACCAGCCATTTCGTCATCTGGGTATAGACGTCCTTGTGGTTCGTAGCCCGGTATGCATCCTTGGCATAATCTATATGTAGCCGCTCGGTCGCCTCGGTGTTGTAATTATCCGTGGTGCCGAAGGAGCGAATGGACGCAACATAGTGACGAAGCGCGTGTAGCTTTGGGATGTTGACCCAGCCCGAATGCCGAGCTCCTCGAAGATGAACTTGTTGGCGTGGAAGCCCTTCAGCGCCTTCTCCAGGTACTTGAGGGTAGCCTCGCTGTGGGAGGGGTACTGCGCCAAGTAGAGGAAGTCGAGGAGAGCCCGCACCGCACGGACGACGTGCGTCGCGGGTACACCGGCGATAGGGTTGAGGTCAACGATCAGGCCCAGGAGGATTCGACATATGTCCTTATGTTCTTGACCCGAGACACGGGACAAGATGGACAATCCATTCTTGAATAGACGGATGTTGTGGTTGGGTGGCAGGTGAGCGCATCGAGCATCGATCTCACTGGCACCAAATGCGGTGGTCAGCCATGCCAGGAGATGCTTTAGCACGCCTTGATAAAGCTGGTGGAGAATATCGGGTGTCACCGCAATGAATACGTCGGAGTGGGGGAGTTCCTCCCAGAAGGGATGGTAGACGGGCTTGATGCCCGCCGCTTGGCACGCTCCGATGTACGTCTCGAGCCCGTCGTCAAGAGTGCGCAGCGCCTCGCACGCAGCTCTGATACTCCGCATGGTTGCCGAGGTCATCCGAGCCAACTTGACACTTGGGACATTCGCCCGTCTTCACGCAAGCAACAAGGACCTGTTCAGGGTAGTCCCCAATGAAGACCGCGAATATTGGGTGACAGCGGCGGACCACGCCGTCGCCACTGGCCATGGGTGTGCCAGCCAATGCGTGAGGTCGAGTAGGGGATGTGATTTTTCGTACGCATGCGTGGAAGAGATTCGCGGTTGCGCGTCGTCTGGTCTCGGGGTCCGTGATGTGAGACACTCGAGCAGTTGGGAGGTATCCGATGAGGATTTGCGCCCGTTTTGTTGGCCGTCGGCGCACGTCCTTGGAGATATTGCCTATCGTAAGATAAAGTGGGTAGGCGGACTTGTTACGGAACTGGGTGACGAGGGTCTTGTCGGAGGAGAGAATGAGGGGGACAACGGTTGCACCAGGCGTGTTCTTCTCGAGGCGTGTCTGCCACAGTGTTAGGAAAGTGAGACAGCCGAGCACAAGTAGCACGCACCTGCATTGAGTACCACCACCTTCCGGTATTCATCTCACTATAGACAGGCACTGTGTGCTCGTCGTCGGCGTAGTGGCTCTCCGGGGCAAACTTCATCGAGGACAGGAACTCTGGGTCGCCATATAGCTCCTTGATACATTGCATGATGTCGCGCGAGTACACCTCGTAGGTTTCACCATCAACAACGATTTCTTCGCAGTTAAATTGAGGAGTGGGGGGTAGTCGAGTGTCGATGATCTTGTTCAGCTCGGTCGTGTTCTTGAATGAAAGATTGAGGCGGTCGCGCACCTGGCGCGCCACGCAACTTGTCAGTCGCCAGCCATGGAAGAGAAGTGGCTTGGACTTACTTCGGCAATCTGCAATAGCTCCGTGAACGCTGTTGATGTGGGCCCCCTCATCTTCGCCCAGCGTGCGACTTCCCAGTCCAGCTTGCTGCTGAACGGCGCCCACGGGTTTGCAGGGTCATTGCCATTTAGATTTTCACGATACGAGGTGTAGGCGTGTGCCGCGTCGTCGGCGAGAGGGACGCCGGCCTGCCCGCCAAAATGAACGACATTCGGGTCCTGGTTGAGCTGTTCCTCTGCAGCCGCGCGCTGCTGTTGTGCCAGGAGCTCTGCCTCGTCATCCTCAAGCAGCGGGAAGTCGGGGTCATCGAGATGTGGTTCGTTAGCGACATTGTCCGGCAAGTGTACTGCGTGGATGTCGTCAACGGCAGGGACGTTCAGTGCAGCCTCCATCTCGGCGTCGTCTTCTTGGTCGTACTCCTCGTCCTCCTGCCCCACAGCCGCAGCCGCAGCTTCATCCTCATCGTCCCAGGCATCATCGTGGCCATCGAAGCCTTGCGCCCACATGGCCGCCATATCTGCCATGGCCACATCATCTGTGCATCTGTTCAGAATCGGGCGCAAAATCACGGAGAGAAGGTCGTCTTTCCCTCCCATCACCTACCGACACCCTGCGCTTGTGCTGGACAGCTGACGGATGGCCAACGGTTGCAAGCACAACCGCGTCGAGTCGCCAACGGGCAGCGAAGAAGAGGGCGAGCGATCACCCTCCCCTGAACTTACGCCGGCGCAAAAGCGCACACGCACGCTCGCCAACAAGAGGGCACAGGCTGCGCAGGCGGCTGGTAAGGATACGGTCCTGAAGAGGAGTGAGTCGAGTGCTTGCCGCGTTGTCCGAGCTAACGGCGTAGGGCCCAACTTGCCTGTTACAGGTTCGCGTCAAGCGGCTGCGACGAGAAAAAGTCAAGGTGAACTCACCAGTGAGTCCGTCAACCGCTATGCAACAGGCCAACCTCCTGACACATCTGCTCTTGCAAAAGCGTCGGGCATGCCCCGCAACAGATCCAAGCGCAAGGCGGCGGATTCGTCGGTTGCCGGCGTGGTGCCGCCGTGCAAGAAGTCTGCTGGCAAGGCACAGCATGAGAATCGCGACGGTGAGCACACAACCTGCAGCTCACCTACGTATCCACTCATCGGCGCCTAACTAGACCATCCTGGCGGCGACACCGGAGATACCAGTCAACAGCCGGCCAAGGTGACATTGTCCGCGGCCTCGAAGAAGGGTGGTACGACGCAGGGCCACGAAGACCTGTTGAACAAAATGCCCGCCGGTAAGCATGCGCTCTGGTGGCCGTCGAAGTCGTGTCTGCTGTACTTACCTCTTGATCCACCCCAAGGTGCCTTCGACGGAGACCGGGAGTCCTCCCCAGTCATTGCGCCGGTGTCCCAGGCCGCCTTTGGCAACACTGACCGTGATGAGTACGACTTGGCGTCATCAGCGGACGAAGACCTCGTCGAGGTACTCCCAGAGAGAAACGAGACCTGGGATCTCTCAAGCGGCGAGGACTCGGGCAGCGACGGCGGGCAGAAGAAAGGGTCCAAACTGCACAAGCAGTTCAAAGCTGGAGTGAGTCACTTGCGTTCATCTATCAGAGTCTATACTTACACACTGTGATTCACACTGTCGTGTGACTTAGGTTCCACAATGGGAGGCAGATGACGCTTCACGAGCGCCACTCAGTGCCCGCAAGCGCGAACTGCAAGCGCTGGCAGACGCCGACCTCTCCGACTTCGACCCCAACGTCGTTCCGAGGCCCACCGAGCGTACGACCGCTGCGCACCCTTCCCAGCAAGCGGCAGCCCAGCAGAAGCAGCAGGTAGTACCTGCACGCAAGGTATGTGGCGCTTCCTGTTGTGATTCTTCGGACGCTGACCAGCGTTGTCGGTCAGAAGACGAAGACGACGACAAAGACAACGAGTGACGTGGCAACCCACCAGGTGCGTGCCCCTTCCATCCGACGACTTGCTTTGCTGACAGACTGTTGGTCAAGACGAGGCCCAACCTCACCGACAACGGGAGCAACCTTGAGGGCGACATCGCGGGTGACCCTGGGTCGCGCTCTGCCACCGCTCCGGCGTCGTCAAGGAGCAATCGGGGCGGAGCTGGGGGGTCGAGCGCAGTGGCGCGTGCCCCGCACGTTGAGGCAAGTCATCCGCCATTTCTTAGCCACAGACATAGCTGACTGGTGTTCCGTGGTTGGGCCATCAAGTTGAGACCGGCATCGTCTGCCGACATGCGGCGCCAGGGCGACTCGGACATCGAGACAGCCCAGAGGACACGCTCTGCAGCAGCGTCGGTCGAGGCAGCAGCCCTGGAAAACAACTGGCCCTCGTCAACGGATGTCGTGCGAATCAGGGGACGCCGTATGACGTTGGGCGACCAGTCTAGGGAAGTTCGGGAGGTAATCTCGAAGGCCGCCGCCGATGAGGTTCCCTATGGCATCTGCTTCGACACTGCTTACCCCAGTGCCGACCGTCGCGTGGAGCAGCTACAACGCGCGCTCATCCGAGCTGCCACCTCGCTCAACAGGCATGCTATTGCGAAGTGGCTCAAGGAAGACGAGTCGTACGTCATGCAGATGATCAAAATTGTACGTTGTTTATCTTCTTCACTGCCAGATGCTCGCTGACGGCCGTGCGCATCCCGCAGCCCGAGGCTCGTGTGTCCAATTATCGCAAGAAATTCAAAGACGTCGCGTCCCACATCGTCAAGCCCATGTACAATCTCTCGGGCATCCCAGAGAACAAGTACATCCGCAGGTTGAAGAAGATGCGTGCGCCGGACGCTCGCCTCTACATATTCCCAGGAGATTTTGCGGTGAGTCGCGCTTGAACCTGCGCGGGGACATTCACTAACACGCACTCCGTCGCTCACGTCAGACGTTGGCGTTAGAGACAGGCGAGCCATTCTTCCACCCGGCGGTCATCGCCGTCATCCGTGAAGTCAGCTTTGGCCCCACTGCATCGCCAAGATTCCCCCGCAAGATGTATGCCAAGATTGGGCGGAACAAAGAGAGTCCCGAGCTCCCTCGGTCGATGGTAGCTATGGCAGCCACCGCGGTACGTGCTTAATTGAAGCCCGCTGTGTTCCGTTCTCACAGGATCACCAGCTTGATGCAGCGCTGTCTGCGTACGATCTCAGCCCTGAGGCCCCCACAGTTGTCGACTTCACTGCGGACCAGTTCGGCAAGGTTTACAAAGAGCATTGGACCCGCTTGCGGCGCTTGAAGAAGACCTCTGCAGTTGGGTACTCCAGGCTCATGTCTAGGCTCTATCATGCGGTGTACGTCCCCAATCTTAGCGGGACAAAGCCTGCTACGACCTGCTGATGATGTCTCCACAGCTCACAGAACAGCAACTCCGACGTTGACACTGAGGACGATGTGCAGCCCATCGCTGAGGACAATGTCGTCGACGAAGAGGCGTTCTTGAGGGCCTTTGGTGAAGAGTAGACAGCGCCTGGACAGGGTGGTGACTGGGCTGGTGCTTTGGGCAATGTGTTCTCTCCCACAGCGGCGTTTCCTATTCATCATTCATTCCATTTTGTGTGCAGCTATACCCTGTAGAGTGCATATCATGTTCTTATAGATGTCTTAGTATGATCTAGGCTTTGTCTTAATATGATCTTGTCATGAACTCAATGTGTCCTTGGTGTTATCTCAATGTGTTCTTGGTGTGACATGCATCACTTACTGATAGTTAGTGCAAGTGGGGTGGACCTACAGTGGTATTGGCCTTACACTGGTATAAAAATGACGACAATAAGATCAATTTAAGTATGAGCTAACCTTAACTTACCCTTAGCTTGGTATGACCATATAAGACCTTATTGGTGCAGCATGTTGTCTTATAAGGAGGGGAGGGGTTTCCAGATGCACCGCGAAGACCAAAGGCCCAAAGGCCTCATCGAAGGCGGCCAAGACGCGGCGGCGGCGTGAAGACCGTCGGGAGGCGGCAGCGCAGCAGGACCCGCTAACTGCAATCCACGAGCCGTCCTTCGCCAGGCGGCATGCGGAGCCGAAGCTGTACAAAGTCAACGCGGATGCGTACGAGTATGCCGTCACAAACGGGGCGTACACCGTCCGCCGCCTGGGAAGCTTCCAAGACGAGCCGTGGACTGCGGGGGAGCTCGACGAGATGGGGTTCGCGGACTTCCCGTGGAATGGAATGTGCGTGCTCGTCCGTCGCTCGCGCTCGCACAACTCAATCATAACACCCCCAGTGACACATACGTGATCCTCGACCTCGAGAAGCGCATCATCGCGGTCTTGTTGGGGCGGCCGGAGCATGATGAGGACCGTCCTCTGAACGACTCGTGGGATGCCGCCATGGGTCGCAACGCAACTTTGTTCGAGTCCGTCCGCAAATCTGGGGAGGAGCGTCGCGCGTTTCCGAACAAGCTGGTCCACCACCGTCGCGGCAATTTCACCGCTTTCTCCTTTGGCATATCTTACGGGGGCGGCCAGTTGGTAAGTTGGTTCCTCCCTGTTGAATGCTTGCCTTGCTCATCGGTTCCTCAGGCCCCCGGGGTGCTTCGGCAAAGCAAATCGCGGCAGCGGGTGGTCGACCAACTGCGCGGCTCAGGCGACGTCGCCCGCATGGCTGGCCACCAAAGCAGTGCGTCCCTCAGACCTACCCCTCACGCCCTCACTCACCATGCAGCAGAGGGCCTCGTGTCCTTCTTTCCTCAGCCTTATCAACACATGCGCAAGGGCATACATGATTTGTGCGCCGCGGACCCGACGCTGGAGCTCCCGTTCAAGACGAGCGCGTACCCAACCGCGACGGCGAACCTGGGGCCCGACACCGTATGCCTCGACCATAATGATTGCACTAACTTCCCGAGCCTGGCATGCGCCATCACCGCCCTGGGCTCCTTCGACGCGGACAAGGGCGGCCAGTTATACTTCTGGGACTTGGGGCTCCGGGTCCGCTTCCCCGCCGGCTCCACCATTCTACTCTCCTCTGCAGGTCTTCGTCACGGGAACTTGCCCATCCAACCGGGTGAGAAGCGGTATTCCTTCACGCAATACTGCCCGGGGGCGCTCCTGCGATGGGTGAGGCATGGCATGAGGCCGGCAGGCAGCCTCTCGCCGGAGGAACGCGAGAGGTTGGACGGCAGTGAGGGTGAGGGTTGGGAGAGGCAGTTGGAGAGACTGTCGAGGTACAACACGCTCCAGGAGGACCGGGAAGCCCTCCTTCGTCGCGAGAGGGAGCTGTGGGGTGGTGGGAAGTAGACGTCCGCCGTACGCCCATGATTTCGTGTTCATGTACTTTTTATTGCAAATATAGTGATAGGTTCTAAGTCAACCATAATTTGAAAGCCCTTCAATTGCAAGTGCATACGGAAAACCCCGGCGGGACGTCAATATATAAGCCTGCAAACGTGTCGATAAACAAGTCTACTTTTCAGGCCCCGACTTCATTCCATTCCTTCGTCGCCCTGCCCCACGTCACAATCAACCATCAACCACTCCCTCGTCCACCTGCTCGCAGTCAAGATGGCTCGACGCGGATCTGCCAGGCTGATGGAAGCCGCGAAGAAACGGAGACAGGACAGACAAGTCCGGTTGACTCAGGCCGTTCGCGAAGCGCAAAAAGAATATGTCACCAAGGCCACATTGATTGCGGTGGAGCACGGTCGGTGAGTACTGTCTTCTAGAGGTCAGATCCAATTTAAACAAACCTTTCAGGTCCCTTGAGTGGGTCGTCGGGCAGCTGCACCTCGGCGGCCGTCGGCTTACCAAAAAGCGCGCCGCCAGTCCCTGGAGCACGTTCATCGGCCGCCAACTCAGGAAATTGAACCAGGGTACGTGCCATCTATCCCGCCGTCAACTGCGGCTGACCGGTGACGCTCCTACAGGGAAGTCGAAGGGCGACAAGTTGTCGATCAGCAAGTTCCTTGAAGAGGACAAGGAGGAGCTGCAAGAAGCCTACGAGAAACTCACCATGGCGGAGAAGGCCACTCTCAAGGAGGAAGGGGAGCGCAGTCGCAAAGAGAGGGCGGTCCTCCCCATGAGGAAGAGCGAGAAGTCCGTGCAAAAGGACTTCCACGAGACCTTCAAGGCGCTCACGAACGAGGTGAGCCAGTCGTCCCTCAACCCCGTCGCCCTAGCTCACAGACACCTAGGTACATGGAGGCCTTCAGCGTACGCAGGGCGAGGCGATCATGTTCGGGGTCCGTGGCGAAGTCACCCAATATGGTGCGCCCAAAATCTACTTGGTGGGAAATGGCCAGTGCAAGCATGGCAGTACAATTACTCTTAATCGGGGGTAGCGCAACTGCTCCACACAGCGTGATTTGAATCTGCGGCTAAAATCCGGACTACTTCAGTTCCCCTGGGGACCCTTCGGGCCCACTCAGTGCACTCCGCGGGGACCCTGCGGGTCCCGCACACACCCCGCAGGCTCAGGCGCACCCAGCCATTGCTGGAGCAGCTGAAGCTTGCGTGCCGTGCAGTGGGCGCCGCTAGGATCTCGCAGGAGCCGCCAGGACCCCACGCTGCAAGGGTTGAGCGGCATCTGCCGCTGCCGCGCACACACCGCCAGGTCCGAGTGGGGGGCGCCATGTCTATGCACTCCACCTCGCGCCATATCCACGCCAGCCGCACCGGCCGTGTTGGTATCCTCTGGCCTGTCTTTGGTGGCTGTCGCTCCGCGTGCCGCGCATGGACGAGGTGGATGAGGCGTAGTAGGGAAGTGGAGGATGGGATATAGTGAGCAAGTGCGTGTGCCGGACGCGCGCGGGGGTGGCGGGCAGTAGGGCAGGCAGCACAGATGTGGCCTTGGGGGATGCGCGTGGTAATGATTGTTGATGTCAGCATTAGCACGTCTGTAAACTATATACATGCACCATTATCCGTCTAAAATGCCCAGCACGCGTTGGGTACCCCGCTATTATTGCCGCTGCCGTCGGTGTGCCCATGCGAGTTGCGTCCTCTTTGCTATGCGTCATCCTCGCCGTCCTTTCTGTGTGTCATCCTTGTTGTCTTCACTGCGCTATTGCTTGTCGCCCTCGCAGTGCGCTACTGCTCCCCACCCTGACTGCTTGCCCATCCGCATCGTCCTCGCAGTGCAGGGAGGCACCTGGTGTGGCACCATGCAAGGCTGCGCAAGCGGGTCTTGTGGTTGTCAGGGAGCTGTGGAGGCTAGATAGCCCCACGGGCAAGCGTGGAAGAGATGAAGGAACAAGTGGGCAAGTGGCAGAGGGGGGCTGGGCCGGGTTCAATTCCCACTACCTGCAGTCAACAAAAGCAAGTGTGATTGCGTGGCCTTCAGGTTCAACACGCTTCACGGCTTCCGCCCTGTTACCACCTCACCAACCGCGATACCTCCCCTGCATCCTCCCACCATCACTGTCATCTCACCAACACCCTAGTCAGCTGTGCAATGACCAGACAGCATGGGCACAACGAAGACTACCACCAAGGGGCGATGCACATGGGCACGCATCAAGGACGACGGGCATGGGCACGCAGTGACGGTGGACAACGGGCATGGGTGCGCGGTGAGGGCGGGTGACGTGCATGGTCACGGTGCGAGGGCACTGGCATGCAGCAAGGGTGAGCGAGAGCGTGATGGTAGTCAAAGGCGGCGCACATAGGCGTGAGGCGAGGGCGGCGAGTAGCGGTGTGTGATGAGGGCGACGAGCAGCGGTGCGCATTGAGCCGCCACAGGGCGCAACAAGGACTGTGACGAGTGCACAATGAGGACCACAACAAGCGGCGCATAACGAGGACAACAAGCACTGCATGACAGCGGCAACACACGTGGGCTCACAGCAAGGGCACATGGCAGCGACAAACAGGGTGCAGCGAGGGCACGCGGCGATAGCGACAAGAAGGGCACGCCCCGCACAGACCAAGCGCACCAATGTTTGAATCCTGTGGCACGGGGTCCTGTCGGTCGCGCAGGGCCCCTGTGTGTATAGGCGGCGGCGGCAGCAACGGTGCGGCTGAGCCCTCGCCGCGCGCGGTCCTGGCGGCTCCCGCAAGGACCTTGCGGCATTCCGTGCGCTGCGCACGAGCTCCAGCCGCTCCAGCAATGGCTGGGCACACCTGAGCCTGCAAGGTGCCTGCAGGACCCGTGTTACACTCTAGCCCGCACGCGAGATACGGGGAGAGGGTATCGGGGTCACGCACTAACAACGCCGCAAGGAGTTGTAGTGGTATCAATGCAAGTCTAGATCGACCTGTCTGAGGGCGAGGGTACAAGATGAGAGGAGGTAGCCCTGCGCCGTTCTAGCACACGCTTCAGAGTATCAGAGGGGATCAGATACAAATGAATAGGCTGAAGAGTCGTCGTATGTACATGGGGTTTATATAGTAAAGGGAGTCTTCCGTATCAGCCAATCAGTACGTGCGGGATACAAGTCCAATAGCTGTTGGGATGCATGCAGGAGGCCTGCAGGCATATCAGTCATGGATCAGTCATCCATCAGTCACATGATAAAGTAAGGTGTTAGGGGATAAGAAAAAGAAAGTCATATGTCCGTGCCGTTACCAAGCGAGGCAGCGCGGCGTGTAACATCACCCTCTGCTAGAATTGTTGTCGACCGCGACAACACCTCAGCATTCGCCGTTCAGGTTGTCGAACTCGCAAAGCATGTTGTCGCCGGCGATACGGTCTTCTTCGTCATCGTCGTAGTAATGGCGGCGGGGAATGGAGTAGGGGTTGCGAGGACAGTCGCGTTGGATGTGATCCGGGGAGTGGCAGATCCAACAGCGTCGGACCTGCTTGCCTTTCTTGCGTCGGCGTCTCCTTTCTCCTGTCTTGTCTGTTCCTCCGCGGATTCTCTGCGCTACGACACGTGCGCGCGCCATCTTGTAGCTCCGTCGGTCGAGTCTATGGTCAATGTTCGCATCTGAAAGTCGCTGACCGGCTTCTCGTCGCATTTCCGTGAACCGCTCCAGCTGCAGCTCCGTTGCATACATCTGTCGCTGAAGACCTAGTACTTGAGTCTTCAAACCGTCCAGTTGTTCATCGGCCTCGCAATAGAGGCGGTGGGCGTCCTGGTAGCGGCGTATGTCCGCTCGTAGACCCTCGTCTCCCTCCCGAGCGATTACTTCCTGAGTGTGGACGTTGTCGTCGATGAGGATCTGATGGGTTTCGTCGGGGAGTCGTCCTGTTTCCTCGTCCAGGGGTTCATAGACTCCTCCCCACGGTCTAGCGAGCAGCGGTCGGCCTTCGTACTGTGTTCCGTATTCCCCGAAGGTTCGGGGGTGTTCTTGAAGTCGCCATGGGTCCTGTTCTTCAGGCGACGGTGATCGTGGTTCTGGGGATGGGGATGTGTCTCGTGTCCAGCTGGGCGACGGCGAGCATAAGTCAATGGGACGCCCACTGCTTCCAAGCTCGGGGGATTGTGTTCGTGCTGGTTGATATGGTGGTGATGTCGGCTCCTCCCATGTACTGACGTCGATAGGGAGTTCATCACCGGATGGAATGGGTAATGGTTCTGATAGAGGGTACTCGAACGACGATTCTGCGTCGTCGTACTCAGATGGAGGGGATTGCTCTCCTGGTGCAGGCGACGGTGCACCATTCGATAGGATAGGGGGTGCGCTCGGTTCTTCATCGCTGGTTGTCGGCGTGCGGGTATTCGGGATGCCTTGGGTGATCTCGACGACCGGATCGGGTACTGTCAGGGTGTCGAGGACGTGGTCGATGTACTCATTGACGTATGCCATATGAGCTTGCACTACTTGATAGTGTTCGGGGCTGGTCCGATAATGGTTGATGAACGCGATGCGTTCCATGATCGGTTCGTTGTCGTGAACCGTGGCGTCGAACTCTTGGAATACTGCTGGGGTAACTCTTCTGATGGTGACGTTGGAGCCGAGTAGTCTGATGTGAACGCGGGGTCCGTTGGGGACCGCGTAGTAGTAGCTGTTGACGGAGCGAGTTGACATAATGGCTGAGGAAGTGGGGCGTGTTTGAGTAGACGGGGGAGTCTGAGGAAATCTACCCTCTGCTAGCGTCGTCTTTATGCTCTTGACGTCTGCTTATCTTGTCCAATAGGGTGTCGTCCATACTCCGCTCCGCTATCTCTTCTCCTCATTGGTCGGCCCTTTGTTTCCCCAGCTTCTTCAGCATCGTGTCCGTCATGTGGATTGCTGCGGGGTTCTTCTCGTGGAATTCTTCTACCAATTCCAGTGCGCTTCCCATGTCTGCTGCTGCGACCCACGAGTTCTCTGACTCGGGGTAGCCCTTCCATTGGACGAAGAACTGTACGTTGTTCCGGTACTTTCGCGATTGGAGGATTGTCTCGATCTCCCATTGTTCTTGTCCTTCGTCATCGAGGTCAGGCGGTGGTCGTTCAAAGTTCTTCCCGTACTCCGCAGTCTCTCTGTACGGCGTTAGGAGATTGACGTGGAAAACCGGGTGGAGGCCTCGGTCCTTCCATTGTTTCGGAATGTCTAGTTCGTACGTCACTGGCCCTAGTACCCGCTTGACCTTGAGGGGTCCGTAGCGTCTTGGTGCCAATTTCGCCGTTGGATGTGTCGTTTTCAGATTGGTGGCTTCAAGTAATACCTCATCTCCTTCCTTCAGAGGCCGAAGGTTGTTTCGGATTCGGTTGGCCACCAATTGGTCTTTGACTTTTCGCGCCTCTCTCGCTTGCTGCCGTGCTTTGAGGAGGTCTCCCAGCCTTGCGGCTGCTGTCGGGACGTTGGACGTGATCGTTCTCGGCATGATTGCTCGTGGTTGATATCCCATGAGTAACTCGAACGGGGACTTCTTTGTCGTGGAGTGTGGTCGGATGTTATGCGCGAATTCGGCCATAGGCAGTTGCTTTGCCCAATTGTCTTGCGCGTGGTTGCAGTATGCTCGAAGATACTGCTCCAGTTCTTGATTAACCCGCTCCGTTTGTCCGTCCGTCTGGGGGTGGTATGCCGTGCTGATGTTCTGTTCTATGCCCAGGTTTGCACATAACGCTCGCATTACCTTGGACGCAAATTGGGGACCCCTATCGGATATGAATCGTTTCGGAAGTCCGAATCTTCGCCACATGTGGATGTATAGGAGCTCTGCCGTCTGTTCTGCCGTGATGGTTTCATTGCAAGGAATGAAATTTACCCCCTTCGTAAGATCGTGGTCCACCACGACCAAGATAGAGTCGAAACCATCACTAACGGGTAGTTTGACGATGAAATCGGCAGAGATCGTGTCGTAGGGGTGGGCGTCCGCTGCAGGCCGAATCGGTACAAGCGGTGCTTTCTTGCGATTGGGCAGGTTTTTCACCGTCTGGCAATTGCCACAGCCATTGACGTATGCTGTGACGTAGTCCTTCATTCCTGGCCAGTTGAATTCTTCTCGTATAAGGAGAAGAGTTTTGTCGATGCCAGGGTGTCCGAATGCCGGGTGATCGTGGAATCGCCGTAGTGCGTCTCGTCGACATGCTTCTGGGACAAAAGCTTTGCCTTGGTATAACAAAACTGCCACTTGCCGTTCTGCATCGTAGTCCGTTGACCAGCCGTTCTTCTTCTTGATACCCATCAGGTATTCCTCGTGGTGGTTGTCGATTGCCTTCTCGATGTCCTCGCGTAATTGGTCCAGTCCTATGCTGGCCACTCCGCTTGTTTCTGCCGTTCGCACCTGTTGTCGTTGTTCCGGGTCTGTGAATAGTTCTTCGGGAAGAAGGATGCGATCTTCGTTGTCCTTCTTTCCATCGTCTAGTTCCCAGTTGCGCGACATGTAGTCGGCAACACCATTGGTTTTGCCCGGGATATGAACGAGGTGTAGATCGTACTGCATCAGTTCTTCGGCCCATCGGGCTTGTCTTCTGTTCAGCTTGTGTGCCTTCTTGAAATACGTCAGATTCTTGTGATCTGTGCGTATCGTCACCGTGTGTTGTGCGTCTCGGAGGTGATGTCTCCATGTCTCGAGAGCTCGCATTACCGCCAGGAGTTCACGATCATAGATGTCGTAGTTCCGTTCTTCTGGCGAGAAAGAGTGCGAGTCGAATGCGCATGGATGAAGTCGTCCCTGGTCATCCTTCTGTTGTAATACCGCTCCGGAGGCAAAGCCTGATCCGTCCGTGTCCACGATAAAGGGCTTCGTTTGATCTGCCTGTACCAGGACTGGGGCTGTGGTAAAGCGTCGTTTGAGGTTATTAAACGCTCGTTCGCAGTCCGTGGTCCAAACGAATTCGTGTCCCTTTTTGGTGAGGTCATTCAGTGGCCTTGATATGCGTCCGAAGTCCTGGATGAACCGGCGGTAGAAGTTGGCGAAACCAAGGAATCCACGGACTTGCTTCACCGTGGTTGGTCGAGCCCATTCTTCAATACCGCGGATCTTGATAGGGTCCATGCGCGTATGTCCGTTTCCGATAATCATTCCGAGGTAATCGATTTCATCTTGCTCGAAAGCGCACTTCTCCGGCTTCAGGAAGAGGTCATTATCCTGAAGTCGTTGGAGAACTTGTGTCACCAGTCGTCTATGTTCTTCGAGATCCTTTGTTGCGATAAGGATATCGTCCATGTATATGATGACCTTTCCTGTGGCAAGCAGATCTTTGAACAGCTCGTTCATCATCGTTTGGAAGGTTGCTGGCGAATTCGTGAGTCCAAAGAACATAACCAAGGGTTCGAATAGTCCCTGGTTTGTTTTGAATGCGGCCTTCCATTCATCGCCTTCCTTGATCCGAATATTGTTGTACCCCCACCGTACGTCGAACTTCGTGAAGATCTTGGCATCCTTGATGCGGTCGATAAGTTCGGGAATCAGGGGAAGGGGATAGTGATTCTTGATCGTTTTGTCGTTGAGCTGTCTGTAGTCTTGTACCGGACGGAGTTTGCCATCTTTCTTTTTTACGAAGAAGAAAGGGGATGCGTATGGTGAATTTGACGGACGAATGTACCCCTTCTTGACGTGTTCTTCGAGCATTTTGTTCAATGCTTCTTGTTCTATTGCCGTCAAGGGATACACCTTGCAGTCCATTGTCTTCGGAGCGTCGTCTTTTAGTTCTATTCCATGATCCCAAGGTCGTTCTGCGGGGAATCGTTGTGCCTCCTCCTCTGAGAACACCTTGTGGAACGGTCGATACTGCTCCGGTACCATTTCTTCGAACGTCTTGGCCGTCTTGTCCGCTGCTTGTTCCGCCATCTGTTGCGCCGGGGTTGTCCGTCTGAGGGTCTCCTCTGTGCATTCTGTTCCTCCGTACCCTGGGTTCCAGTAGATTTCGTCGTCATCTTCGACATCGATTGTGTCGAGTCCTTGTTCGTCGAAATATCCTCGCAGGAATTCTTCCGCTCCTTGTTCTGTCTGCGCCTTTGTCTCCATTCGGTGCACAAAGGCTTCCTTCATCCGCTGGATGCGCTGTCGTCGTCCAGCTTTCTTTTCGATCATCTTGATCGCAATAGACCGCCAGTTGGAGGTCTTCATCTGGCAAATCGGCGGGCATCGCTCGAATTGCATTGTTCCTTGGTTCCAGTCGATGTGTGGGTTGTTCTTCTGCAACCATGGAAGACCAAGGATAATGTTTTCTTGCCCGAGTTCCGTGACCAGGAATCGTGCTCGTCCTTGATGTTCATCCATGGAGTAGTCCATCTCGACGTACTTCGTGACTACGCCCATTTTGTTGGGCGTTCCATCCGCATTTCTGACCGTGATTGGTCGCGGAAGTTCTTGAGCAGGGATCTTATAGCGGTCTACCAGCTTCTGATGCAAAAAGTTTGCGGTAGCACCACTATCGATCAACGCTGCTATCTCGGCTCTTTGTTCGCTCTGTAGTTGAATAGAAAAACGCATGGAATTTGACTGATTTCCGCGTACAAATACAGAGCGATGGAATATGGCCCTTGTCCAAGCCGTCAGGTTTGGGCCTAAGCAAAATCCTGTTTCATGGATTCTTCGTAGAACTCTTCTTGTTCTTCGTCCTTCATGTTGTTGAACATTGCTACAAGGGTTCGGACGTCTAGCTTCGCGTCGTCGGACGATGAAGCGTATGTCGGGGGTTTCTCTTCCTTGTCCTTGTCTTTGGCTTCCTCCGTCTTGGCTTCTCTAGCTTTCTGGAATCGGCTGCGCCAATTGGTGGATGCCGAGGACGTCTTTTCCTTCTGCTTCCCTTTGTCGTTCGTTGCTTCAGGGCACTTTCCGATAAGGTGGCCCTTCTGCTTGCATTGGAAGCAACGTCCTTCGGCCATGAGCTTCTTCCTTTCGTCGGGGCTAAGGAAAACTCGTCGATTGTATGCCGAGGGAACGTTGTCGGGGGATGTGTCCATGGCGTCGGGATCGCGTTTCTTGCGATAGTCGCTCGAGCTTGAGTTGCTCTTCTTGTTCTGCCCTCCTTTGGGGTAGTGTCCTTCCTTCTTGTAGAAGGTCTCGCGGTCCATGTTTTCGGCCTCTAGGGCACAATGGAACCATCCTGTCTCCGGGATCTCCATGCCTCGCGCATCTTTGGATAGGCCTAGTGTCTCTGGCATCTTCTTCTCTCGGCTGAGCACCGATCGATAAAGCGCGTGGTTCAGACCGCGCTTGAAGAATTCCAGGGTGGACATGGAATCGGTTAGGCCTGCCATGCGTTGGAGTCCTTTGAAGGTCGTGATATAGGTGTCGACCTCCCAAGCGTTCTGCTTGAGTTCTTGGAGTTCGCGGAATGCGGTCTCCTTCGGCTTCTGCGCGCCTCTCTCTTGCTCCAATATTTCAAGGAGCTTCTCCGTCGATATCACCGCTGATGAGGTTCTGAGCACCGCTTCTTCCTGCATTGTCTCCTTCCAGTTGTCCATGTCTGCTCCGGTGAGGAGGGTGAAGAGTAAGCCGTTCCTCTTCTTGTCGTTATCGTAGATGACATCGTTGATGGATGCATAGATCATGAAGCTGTTCTTGAACGCTCTGAACTTGCTTCGAGCTCCATCGTACTTGTCCGGCTTCTGTCCGATCTCTTTGGTTGACATTGCGGCTGTTGGGTTCTGATAAAATGCGTGGGGTGCTGGGGGTGTAGGAGGTCTCGATGGTGGAAGCGGTGGTGTCGGTGGACGGAGTGGGGATGATCGTGGAGGTGGAGAGGGATATGTCGATGGTGGTTCAATGGGTCTGTCTGATTTCACCGAAGGTGATGATTCAATGGGATCGTATATTTCGCGGTATACTTGATCAAAGCTTGATTCCGGTGGTGGATACTGGGGTAGTTCCGGCGGATCGACTTCAATATCCTGATGGGATAATTCTGGTGCGACTGCTTCCCCTTTCGACGTCCCTGCTTGGGTACCGAGGGTCTGCGCGACTTGTGATGAATCGTGTCCAGGGAGTTCTGGATGTTCTGGGTAATTGTAGGGGAATGGCCTGTCCTGGTTCCCTATTCTGATCTTGAGAGTCTTTGGTGGATCTGGAGCGTCAGGGCTCTCGAATTGTTGCCACCCTTCTCCGAGGTTGTAGAACCAACCAAGTCGAGTTGGTACGATTTTGAGTGTTCGGTCTTCGTCTCTCTCGAAGTAGTGTCCTAGGCGTTCGTCGTAGTTGATCCTTTCTGGGTATGAGTACCAATCTGAGAAGAATCGCTCTTCTCCTTTGATTTTCTTGAAGGTCGCCACTGCGTCGATGTAGACTTTGGGAGAGCCTATTCAGATGTTACACTCTAGCCCGCACGCGAGATACGGGGAGAGGGTATCGGGGTCACGCACTAACAACGCCGCAAGGAGTTGTAGTGGTATCAATGCAAGTCTAGATCGACCTGTCTGAGGGCGAGGGTACAAGATGAGAGGAGGTAGCCCTGCGCCGTTCTAGCACACGCTTCAGAGTATCAGAGGGGATCAGATACAAATGAATAGGCTGAAGAGTCGTCGTATGTACATGGGGTTTATATAGTAAAGGGAGTCTTCCGTATCAGCCAATCAGTACGTGCGGGATACAAGTCCAATAGCTGTTGGGATGCATGCAGGAGGCCTGCAGGCATATCAGTCATGGATCAGTCATCCATCAGTCACATGATAAAGTAAGGTGTTAGGGGATAAGAAAAAGAAAGTCATATGTCCGTGCCGTTACCAAGCGAGGCAGCGCGGCGTGTAACAACCCGCAGGGTCCCCGCGGAGTACACCGAGTAGGCCCAAAGGGTCCCCTACGGAACTGAAGTCCCTCAAAATCCGGTGTGCGTGCCACAGACGGCAGCCAGCAGCTCGAGTCTCCGTGCTTGGCCCGATGTGCTGATGTACATGCCCTTACTCGCACAAAACAAACTTGTCGAGTAAGCCCAGACTATGTTTTCGGAATCAGCTGTAAACTGCGAACTGTAGGTGACTGTGACAGTCAAGATAATCTGAATGCAAGAGGTAATATGCATTGGCTAATACCTCAGATGTGCTACAGACTCTGGGAGCACAACTATTGTGTGCAGATTTGTTGTAGCTCTCTGGAGATATATAATATGTATATATTGCATTGGAAAATGGGGAAGGAATTAATTAAAAGAGTGAAATGTATTGTTGAGCAACAAGTGAGACATGGCCATTATATAGCAATTGCAGCTCTAACCCTTCGAATACACATAGCTTAGTGGTTAATGCTCTTACTTTCGAGGTGGATTATGTAATCTGTCGTGAGGTCGAGAGTTCAACTCTTGATGTTGGCATTTTTAATAACATGAATTATTATGTAAATTTAAACTCCGGGATGATCAATTCAGGGGTAGAGGGGTCGACGACAGGAACAGTTCCTGTCGCCGACCCCTCTACCCCTGTCCAAAAGTCCGGGTTTGATTTGTCATCATTATTTCTTTTAGCGGTTACAGTATTTACCATATATCTTGGCAACACCTGATTCGTTTCCTTTCGTTTTTGCACCACCATGAAGCTATCAATGGCATCTATAAGCACGTATTTTGACTGTCCTTATGCAAGCACTGCCTGATCTGCTGTGGTGCCTAAAAACTCACCGCAGGGAACAATACACCCATATCACTGCAACCTGACATTGAATCAACTACATCTTTTTTTAGTCTTGGAGTGCTCGGCTAGACAGTTCCAGCAGTACTGACTGTTTAAAAATGCACCCACCCGTTGCCACTGTGTATCAATACCTTCCTCCTCCTCCTAGCTACACTGACCCTGTTGTATCCTGACAACGAGACAGTCAATTCCTCTTATTATTTTACCATCATAAAGCTCTTAGTTGTATCTACAAATAAATTATTCATCTGTGCTGATGCAAGCACTGCCTGAGCTGCTATGGGTCTCAAAAGCTCACATTGGGGAACAGAAATACACCCATCTCTTCCACCTGACATCCAATCACCTCTGTCTTTTTTCAGTCTTGTAGTATTGGCCTAGTAGGCTTCGGTGGTACTAGTGGTATTGGAATATCTCCACATGTTGCCTCTGTGTGTCATCACCTTCCTCCTCCCCCTACTGCTTCACTGACTCTACTGTATCTTTACAATACGATGATTGAACTCTTGTGCTGTTTGTGCCATAGAGGAAGTTTCTGAGCAAGGCCTGCATTATTTGATCCATTTATACTGTAAAAGGTATGCCATCCACTGTAGCGAGAAGAGCACAATGTCTTTGAAACAATCGAACTACAACAGTTTGAGCAGCTCGGGTGTTTGTTTGGAGCAACTCGCATGTTTAAGTCAATGCTATATCTGCTACCTTGACTACCACCATGGTCCATGCCATTGTGCCCCACACTCCGCCCTCATGTCCACCACCCGGCACATACCTAGTCCTTGTCCTCTTGCTCTCGCCCATCCTTATGCACCCACTGCATGCCTATTGTCCTCCACCATGAGCACCCATGTTGTTACACCTTCTGCCTGCACCATGGCTAGCACACAGCCCAACCATATCACACCACCCCGCCCCCATCTGATGATGTGTATGATGGTCAGAGAGGTGGAGCAATAATCGGAGCACCGACACGACCGTGGAACAGTCGAGATTGGAGCGGTACAGCGCGAGCTCACAAACTGAGCTGGACAATGGTGCAACTGCGAAGGTACACAGACATTGCAGAGTCATCAGGCTCGCGGGGCGCAACTCACAGGGGTGTAGTTTAGTGGGTCCTCGAGCTGGTTGAGAATTGGTCCTGGATCAGCTGCGCCTCGTTGCGCGCGCAAGCGAGCTCGGCGACCAGCCCAACCTGCTTCTCCAGCGCAGCATCGCGCGCTGTAAACTCCACCTTGGGCGCGGTGACCTCCTCGTGCACCCAAACCGCAACCATCTTTGGAATCGCATCATGGCTGGGATCGGGCGTCGGCATCTTGGACACCGCGCGGCGCGCACTGGGCAACGGCGACAAGCTCCACCTTCGTCAGTGAGCGACAGTGGGTGCGGGGACGTCCGCTGCTGCTTGGCCGTGCGCCGCGTGGGGATGGCGACGTAGTGCAGCTACTGCACTGCGCGGCAATATGAGCCTGGCACACGCGCGACTGCTGCAATGCAGCGGTCCTCGCGTCCAACACCACTGTGACGCAGCGGCATTTGGAACTGCGACCGAAGTCCGGCGCGCGCCACAGGTGGCAGCCCGCGGCTCGACTCTCCGAGCTTGGCCCAACACGCTTATGTAACGGGCCCGGACAACATTTTCGGAATCAGCTGTAACAGGCAGTCAGTTGAAAGTGCCGGTTGATGTGTCATACTGTGGGAACTTTATACCAAAACTGGAAAGTGGGGCATTTTCTTTTCTGACTACAAAACAATATAAATAACATGTGTATCTGTACTGGTCAGCTTGCAAAACACAAATAACTCACAGAAACGAGTGTCTTTTGAAGGGCAAAAATGTGTATAGGTATTGGGCAGGAGCTACTTAGCTAAGAATTACTGAATTAGGCAGGTGGGACGACGCAACTTGACCGTGGGATCTATTTCCTAAAGCGACTTATAATGTGTTTGGATTTTGGCCTGACTCATTGGAGAAAGAAACGATTAAGAGTAATCGTAACGTCTCCCCGAAGGCGAAGGCGCTCCTCGCCAAGTCCTTCGGCCTTACCCCCGAGCAATTCGCGCTCAAACTAGAGGCCTTCGTCCTCGCGGACCTTGGCAACGGTAAGCAACCCTTGCGAGGCATCCTCCACCTTTGCTCATAACCTGTAGATCATGGCACGAGGGCAAAGAGAAGCATGACGGACGACCAGAGTAGTGCGAGGTCGTGCATCCAAGATGGCCACGGTACGCAAACCTTTCGATGACGACCTGTATGTTGAACTGACTGGTTGGCAAACAGATTCTTTACTCTTCAAGACCAAGGGCATCAAGCCAGGCTCCCTCAAGATGAACTACCGCAACTACAAGGGCAAGGTCGTCGAGGAGCACAAGATCGAGCTCCGGGGCTGGCCCCTCCCCGGGCCCGTGCAAAACCCAGGAACCCTCAAGCGACAGGAGCTGACGACGCTTCTCCGTGCACTCAAGAACCAGACGTGCCGATGGGAGAAGATGACCGACGTTGAGGTCGCCGCCCGCATCCAGCACAACCAGGAACACGTGGGCCGCGGGGAGGAGGTGTATATCCACCGAAAGGCCCGGAAGGCTGCGTCTGCGACGACCAACGCCGTCGCCAGCCCCTCCTCGACGCCGACCAATCCTGCCTCGACGCCGACCACCCCCGCCTCGACGCCGACGGCCCCCGGCGTGACGTAGGCCGCTTCCCCCTCGTACCTCCCTCAGTAGCGCATAACGTGGGCCCGTAAGGCTGAAATAAATTGATTTCTTGGCATCTCTGTGTGCAATAGTGTACATTGTGTGCTCTGAAAGCAGAGGGAGCAGTCGAAACACGTCCAACACGAAGCTTCAAGACGTCTCGACTTGTGAAGAAAACCGAGTTTCCGGACACGTGACCGTGTTGACATTGTTGAAACTTAGTCATTCGAGGTACGTTATATTCTATGATATTGCAGGGTAGTAAAGATCAGCTAATTTACAGGTGCTAGCTATGAGGGAGCAAATGCAAGCTCGTCGTTGACGACGGCGGCGAGCGGGACAAGTGCCGGTGGTCCGGGGACAGGCGCCGCGGCATCTCTCGGCAAAGTGCCTGGACCCGCAGTGCCGCCGGCACCGCATACTTCCGTGCACGTGGTTCTGGTTCGTTTTCGGGTGCCCGCAAGATTCAGGAATGCTCCCTTCCCCCGTCCCCCGCTTGCTTAGGTAATGATGCCATCGCGTTCCCCTTGTAAATACGAATCGAATGATATATACATGTTGCTACATAGGGGGGGGGACGGGGGCAAGGGTCGAGCTCGTCGTCGACGACGGCGACGACAACCCTTGGCGCGGCGAGCGGGACAGGCGCCGAGGACAGGCGCCTCGGCATCCCTCGGCAAAACACCTGGAACCGCTGTGCCGCCGGCGCCGCATACTTCCGTGCACGTGGTTTTGGTTCGTTTTCGGACACCGCGAGATTCGCGAATGCTCCCTTCCCCCGTCCCCTGCTTGCTTAGGTAACGACGCCATCGTGTTCCCCTTGTAAATACGAATCGAATGATATATACATGTTGCTATATAGGGGAGGGGACGGGGGGAGGGTCGAGCTCGTCGTCGACGACGGCGACGACGACCCTTAGCGCGCGGTGGGGGCCGTTGGCGCCGGTGACGAGACGCGCGGGAACGGCGGCAGCCGGGCGGGCACGTGGTTGATGGCAATGATCTGGCCCCCTGCTCCCAATCTCCCTTATCTCTTTATCTCCCCGGGGGCGAGTGCTGGTGGAAGTGCTGCCGCAGCCAGGATTGAGCTAACAATGATAGTTAGCCTGGCCAAAGCACTACGACTGACCCGGCTACTTACCTTAGGTAAGAGGTACAATCAGGTGTGCTCCCCACTGTTGGCCGGTATGCGCTCCCAAAATCCTTAGTGCTTAGTCAGACACTGAGTTGGCACTCCGTGGAACAGTTGGCACCCCGTTGTTGCGCATCAACATGGTTTGAGGGATTTCCCTTTGTAATCAAGCAAGATCCAATCAAGATCGCATTCAACAATAGCCGACTGAACTTTACAACTTTGCCATGAAGTTGGACGCCCATGCCGTCCATCCCCGTTCCCCACACTCCTTCATTTTGACCAATTCCTTGCACTTTCTCTTCCCTCTCTGCCCCACCCTCATTATGCCCTTTTCTCTGTTATCCAGTGTTTGGGGAGTGGTTGATCACCTTTGTGCCGCTACAGCACATCTCGGCCGATCTGTGACCGGTGCCAGTATGTGCAATCACACGCAAGAACCCTAACAACGCTAATCAGGAGGCCCACAATGTTTCGCAGCATATACAGCACTGCCCAACGAGGAGTCGCAGTGTTTCTGTGAAGAACTCGAGAAGGAAGAACCAGAGACACAACAATGGCTGGCAGAGTTCTTCTCACTAGAGCCGCGCCCGTCAATTACACGGCATCTCGCATCGTCACTTTGGAGCGATGCCCTTGCAGGACGGCTCAGCCCCTTTCCCAACTCCAAATGTACCGGCCTGTTCACGTTTGTGTCAGAACCCTTTGATGTCCCGTTTCTCAGCTCACTGCTGTTCCTTCGCCCGGAACTCAACATTGCTTCCCCGTTGTCGCTTGTGGTGCAGAGAGGTCGGCGGATCAGCAAAATTGGATGGAGAGCACCTTCACGTGCGGTTTGTCTGCGGTGGAATCGCGCAGTTCGTGCGTGTGATGCATTACTTCGGCCAGGACGATCAGTACACCGTATTTGCGGCAACTCTGGCGCGCGCTGATACGCCCCCAGCGCGGGTGGCTTCTGTTTTCGCATTTTCGGCACGTTCTATTGCCTCAACATCGACTATTGCAACACATTGCGCTCTCAGTTCCAGCCAAGATGCTAGCACACTTGTAGCAACACAGGCCCATACTCCTTGACGTCTCCATCAATTCTCTACCATCCTGGCCTTGCAAAACGATTGCACAAGTCCCCAAGTCATATGTATGCGCTCCCCAAGTCACCAAGACGTTCTGTTCCAGCCATTAGCATTCTGTGCACACATCGCGATGTCTCGCACACACATCCCCTTGTTGCCCTCAGCTCCACACATGTTGCACTCGCCTCCCACCTCGTTCCCAGAGCGTCCCATTGTTGCGCAGCACCTTGACGTGTCACCCACAGGTCCCAGGGTCCGGTCAATATTCAGTGTCTCAGAGCAATGTTCTGGTTTGATGGTTTCCGATATGTTGCAATCCGCATATCCCGGAGTTTCGCATGGAGATAGCACAGCCTTGCTGTTCCGATACGTCATGATGCTTGTTTCTGATTTGATACACCTTCTAGAATATCCCACTATCCCCATACTTACCCAGATGACTCACAGTAGCCACAGAGACGTGTTTCCCATGTATATCTGTTGGTAGCTAGGTCACAGAATATCAGACAACTTCTCCCCTCCATGTAACGGGGCGAGTGTTTCGAGCGAAGGGGACGCGAGAATGAACAGAGGAAGTCACTGGCGTTGACTCGACGAGGGAAAGGTACAGGAGCCGCGAGCGACGGAGTAATACGGGCACACGGACCAACGGAGGCAAATGTACATAGCTAAGTCGGGATGAGCACGTGTACCGTAATGATGCGAGTCTGTCGTACGAAACCAGAGTCCGTGAGCTAAGTATAGTGTCCGTTTGTATCTAGAATGGCCGTGCCCATCACATCATCTCCCTTTCTAGGGTCACGGACGATGGGGCTGCTCAGAGGTTCAGCCTTTCGGCCGGCTTGGACACACGACGTGAGCGCGTCGTAGTCTGCGGAGCAGGTTCGTACACAGATCTCAATCTCTGTCGTACGACCGGCGGGGACGGTGGGCGAGGAGCGGCAGCGGGTACGGCGGGACGAGCGGACGGCAACGGAGCGGCAGGTGGCGCGGAGGACGACGGCGGCGACGCGGTGATACGCCTCGCCCCGCGCTGCGAGGCGATCGTTACGGAATTTTCGCACTTTCGTCAAGTCAACAGATACACAATTCCGGAGATCGCAGCGTCGCGCAGCAGTGCTCCGACCATCCAATTGGTTCCTCCGACCGCTCGCAAGATCGGAGCCAGAGTTCCGACCGTTGGAGTCTCGCAGAGCTGTCGCGCAATCGGAATCATACCTTGGACACCACGCTCGGACCAGCAACTCCGTCGCACACATCACACGCAGTCATCCGACCACTCACTCATTGTTCCGACTGCCGCCACGCGACCTCGAGCACAGCGTCTCCCACAGTTGTCACAACGCGTCGGAATTCCATCAGACATTTCGATCATCAAGATCGTCGTTTCAGCACGTGCACCACGCCTCTCCGACGTCTCTGCGACTTCCGAGTACCCCCACAGTTGCGCCATTGTCCTCCGACCATTGTCTAGCCCAGCTCTCGAGTTTGCGCCACATTCCTTTGATCCCGATTGTTCTGCGGTCGGACCAGCGCTCCGATTATCCCTCCACCGTTCCGACCATCGCACGCGCAACACCGGAGCATTCTTCCAACTGTTCAACGAGTTGCAAGATTGCAACACTCACCTGCAACCCCCTCGCACGTCGGAGTGCATTCTACCATTCGCCACACCTCCATTGTCTCCTGTTCTGGTCGTATTGTCTTGTTCGACATTGTAGGATGTCTCTCCCACACTTCTTGACAGCGCAGATCGTTTTCCATGCGCTTGCACTGCCCTCCTGACAGCGCTGATCACTTGCTCCACATTATTCTCCACAGCATCGCAGACCTTCTGATATGTTCTATGGACTCTCCCCCATTGTCTGTACCATGTGCGACTTGCGCACCATTGTTTGCTTTTGTTCCGACTCCATTCTCGATCGGACTCGTACTGTAGCGGTCGAAACACATAAATAGCGGTCGCATCCATGCTGCAATACAGATTCGGTTCCCCCCCGCACGGTTCAGATCTCATTCGACACCCATAACGCCTCGTCTCTATCGTATAGTTAGCTCGAGGCTAGCTCTGTCGCCTTTGCCTTTGCCTTTGTCTTTGTCGTCGTCGTCCCGCACTCAGCTTATCGTTCTCCTCGCTCTCATAATGTTCCATCGTCGTCCCATTAGCCGTTGCCCTCGCACTTCGCTCCGACCGTCTTGCGACATCGGAGATCGCAGTCGCGTTCCGCTCGTCCCGCAGTGATCGCAACATCGATTGGCGTGCTCGCACCACTCATTCCTATCTTTCGACCACCGCCCCCGCTCCTCCGACCGTCCACACGCCTCTGCGTCGTTGCCTGCATGACTCATCGTCGCTCCGACCGTCTTGCGACCTCGGAGATCGCAGTCTTGACTCTGTCGTCTCGCAGCGGTCGCAGCCTCAATCGCACCACTCGCACCACTTGTCCACACATTCCGACCATCGCATCTGCGCCTCCGACCCCTCATCGACGACTCTCCGACTGATCACGCATTCCAACCAGTGCATCCGATTGCACACCTCCCCACACTCGTCGGAGACGCACTCCGATTGTCTTCGGGACCCTGACACTCACTCGCACACATCACGGTACCCTCACCAGCGCTCTAGGGATCTGGTATCTGACACATTACCACCCTACTACCTGTGGGTGCCCATCAGCGGAGGGCAGCGGGACCTGTGGAGCAGGAAAAGACGAGTCAACGGGTTCGGAATCATGTACAGTAAAGTGTTTATCGAGGACGGTGGAATGGGGACAAGGAGCGCGGGGATTTCGACGATGGAAGCGATCGATTAACTCGTTCTGGGTAGTGGGAATGTCGGAGAGGGGAATCCACGAGTTCTCTGACTCGGGAAGCGACTTCCAGTGGACGAGGTATTCGTAGCAATGACCGACTTTGCGCGAGTCGTGGATGGACTGGACTTGTAGCGCAGGATCTTCGTTGAGTTCGAAAGGAGCGGGCGAGGAATGAGGATGGAAAATGGAAGGATCTTGGTAGGGTTCAAGGAGCGAGACATGGAAGACAGGATGAAGGCGAGAGAGGTAGGATGGGAGGCGGAGGTGATAGGAAGAGGAACCGATTCTGCGGATGACGGGATACGGGCCGAGACGACGATGGTCGAGTCATCTGAAAAAAATAACCTTGCTATAGACCACTATATTACCGTGATAGCCTATATAGGGCCATAGCAAGGTACAGGTCCTCATAGCTTATATAGGACCTTATGCTTCCTATAGAGTAGCATAGGCTTGATATAGAGTGCTATGGTGTGCTATGGAGTGCTATGGATGCACATACCCTTGCTATAGATATTATGGATGCACTTACCCTTGCTATAGATGCCATGCAAGTGGCCTGGTAGCTATACACACTAGTAACACTATACGCCTGATATATCACATATATGCTCAATATTCTAGTCTAGCTGTTTATTAAAATATTCAGATGATCCCAATATCTGAACTACATGTTGAAGAGAGCCGTTGCTACGCACGGCAGGCGATTCCATCCAAGCATTGGGAATGCAAAATTCTCAGTCTTCCCTCAATTATCTGTTGAGTTGTACATGAGGAAACAAGGAGGGAGCTATGGTTAATATATACTTACAAGTGATGTCTATTCATTTGGAGTTCAACAATTTTAGAGTTTGTTATTTGCAGAAGGAGTGGTGAAGGAAAGCATTTGTAGCAAACATGTGGCTTATAAGGATGGATAATATACTGACCTAAATCTACATAAACAATGATCTGAGGTCAAATTTACTACATATGGCGTTAGTTCAGAAGCCAATAGAGAAGTCAATATTGAATTGTTAATGTATATGGCACCCAGGCCATGAACAAACACAAGCAACAATATTAAATCTTTAATCTATGCTACACTTGAAAGTAATCAAACCCTAAGCCTACTGAGGCGAGCCACTTCTTGAATTCACATAATACCACCAGGACAGATTTGTAATTCAAAGCACAGTGAAATGCACTCAGCCCCTTTTAAATTTACATCAAACCACCAGGCTGGAATTTCAGTTCAGATCACACCGGAATGCACCCAGCCCCTGTTTGAATTCACATCGCACCACCGGGCTGGATTTTTAATTCAGATCACACCAAAATGCACTCAGCCCCTGTTTTAATTCACATCATGCCACCGGGCTGAATATCTAATTCAAAGCACAACAAAATGCACTCAGCCATGTTGATATTCATATCAGACGACCAGGGTGGATTTTTAATTCAGATCATACCAAAATGCACTCAGCCCCTGCTTTAATTCACATCATGCCACCGGGCTGAATATTTAATTCAAAGCACAACAAAATGCACTAAGCCCTGTTGATATTCATATCAGATGACCAGGGTGGATTTTTAATTCAGATCACACCAAAATGCACTCAGCCCCGTTTAAATTCACATCAAACCACCGGGCTGGATTTTGAACTCAGATCACACCAAAATACGCTCATCCCCTGTTTTAACTCACATCATGCCGCTGGGCTGAATATCTAATTCAAAGCACAACAAAATGCACTCAGCCATGTTGATATTCATATCAAACGACCAGGGTGGATTATTAGTTCAGATCACACCAAAATGCACTCAGCCCCTATTTTAATTCACATCATCCCACTGGGCTGAATATTTAATTCAAAGCGCAACAAAATGCACTCAGCCCATTTAAATTCACATCAAACCACCAGGCTGGATTTTGAACTCAGATCACACCAAAATACGCTCATCCCCTGTTTTAACTCACATCATGCCGCTGGGCTGAATATCTAATTCAAAGCACAACAAAATGCACTTAGCCATGTTGATATTCATATCAGACGACCAGGGTGGATTATTAGTTCAGATCACACCAAAATGCACTCAGCCCCGTTTAAATTCACATCATGCCACCGGGCTGAATATTTAATTCGAAGCACAACAAATGCACTCAGCCCTCTTGATATTCATATCACACCAAACCAGAATGCACTCAGCCCCTGTTTTAATTAATATCACACCACCGGGCTGAATATTTCATTTAGATCACACTGAAATGCACTCAGCCCTGTTTAAATTCACATCAGATGACCAGGGTGGATTTTTAATTCAGCTCACACGGAAATGCACTGAGCCCTGTTGAAATCTGCATCACACCACTTGGATGGATTTTTAATTGAGATCACAAAAAATGCACTCAGCCTTGTATAAATTCACATCATGCCACACCAGAATGCTCTCAGCCCCTGTATTAATTCACATCATGCCACCAGGCTGGATATATAATTTGGATCACACCCAAATGCACTCAGCTCCTGTTTTAATCTATATCACACCACCAGGCTGGATGCTTAATCCATATCACCAAAATGCACCCAGCTCCTATTTTGCGTTTTATCATGCCACATTGCTGGATTTTTAATTTAGGTTATACCAAAATGCACTCAGCCTCTGTTTGGATTTATATCAATTTATATCACACCGCAAGGTCGGATATTTGTTTCAGATCACCCTTCAGCCCCTGTTTGGATTTATATCATACAACAAGGTTCAATGTTTGATTCATATGCCACTGAAATGTTCTCAGTCTCAGTGCCTTCCTAGATTTATATTGACTATATATGTTGACTGTTGAATCAAATTCAAACCGGACTACACTTGGCCCCTGTTTCAATATATATTGCACCAGAGCCTCAATTTTTAATTTATATTGTCAGCCCCGCAGAGAGCAGAGGTGACAATACTGAATTCTTAATTCAAAAGCATAGTGTCAATTTCATAAAGCAACACCTCACAGTGTGCTCATCCAAATATCATGAAAGCAAGAGATTATGTGACAAGGAATGCACAATCTTGCAACTATTGTTAATATGTTCACAATGTCATCACAATAATTTCAACGATTAAAACAGCAAGCGATCGTTTTAGTATTTAAAAAAGATGAAGATAACAGCCTGAACATCATAAACTAACTCCTCATGATCTGCTCATTCAAATCTCATGAAACAACCACCATTCGAAAGCTGTTCCTCGTAGCTTTCCAATGATACAAAGCAATCGCAAATCCAACTTGTTATCACGAAGATATAATAGTAGAACTGTTGACTGGGAAAACTCAGGTGTGTGCCCGGGTGAAACCGGGAACTGTACTTTACTTCGGACTCCGACGTCATATTTTTCTTCTCGAAAGAACTGATTCCAAATATGGAATCAGAAAGATGATCTCAAGAGCATTTCACATTCCAAAGTGATTTCATTGACTTGTATCTATAGACAGTAATACAAATATGTTATATATGTACAAGCTAAAAAGATGGACTCTGAAATATAAAGAACCGAGGGTTAGAAGGTGGATAGGATAGGAAAAAGAACACATAAGCTTACCAGTCGAGATAGTAGCACTCAATCCTAGAAGATGGATAATTGATAAATGTTCAAGCCAAGATAAGCAAAATACTTACAGAAGTTGAGAGAATTTTGTTGAAGTCAAAGGAAATTGTTGAATTCAAGGCAAAGTTGAAGTCGAGAGGAGTGGGAAGTTCGGGTGCGCATGATGCGAAAAGGCTGCTGCCTTTATAGGCCGCGTGCGCGCGCGGACCATGTTGCATCACATGACTGTTTCTTTTGCTCGAGTGGCGGGTATTGCAAGCGGCACAAACCCGCGCAACGTTCACAATGCCTGCACTCCGCCACCACTCCCGTACGATGTCCACTGCTCCTGCACGACGCCCACGACGCCCACACGATGCCCACCACATCCGCACGCCGTGCATGTCGCTGCAATTGCGCGCACGCTTTGCCACGTCACGCACGGCACCCACCAGTCCCGCACGATGTCTACGACGCCCGCAAGACGTTCACGATGCCCGCACGCCGCCCACCACTCCCGCACGATGTCCACTATTCCTGCACGACACCTACCACATCTGCATGTCGTGCACGTCGCTGCAATCGCGCGCACACTTCGCCACGTCATGCACAGCACCCACCAGTACCGCAAGACGTATACGACGCCTGCACGACGTTCACAACGCCCGCCCGCCGCCCACCGCTCCCGCATGACTCACCACATCACGCACGACACGTACGAGTCCTGCACGACGTCCACGACGCCCGCACAACGTTCACGACGCCCGCACGCCGCCCACCGCTCCCGCACGACTCTCCACGACACGCACGACACGCACGAGTCCCGCACAAAGTTCACGACGCCCGCACGCCGCCCACCGCTCCCGCACGACTTGCCACGTCACGCACGACACGCACGAGTCCCGCACGACGTCCACGAGTCCCGCACGCCGTCTACCGCTCCCGCACGACTCGCCACGTCACGCACGACACGCACCAGTCCCGCACAACACGCACCAGTCCCGCACGACGTCCACGACGCCCGCACAACGTTCACGACGCCCGCACGCCGCCTACCGCTCCCGCACGACTTGCCACATCACGCACGACACACACCAGTCCCGCACGACGTCCACGACGCCCGCACAACGTTCACGACGCCCGCACGCCGCCCACCGCTCCCTCACGATGTCCACTACTCCAGCACGACGCCCACGACGTACCAGTCCGCAGGCCAGGTGCGTGCTCTCTTTCGCATTGTATCACATTACCATGTGCCCAGCAACTGCATTCCCTTGCACGACGTCGGACCCGGTGGCTCCTGGGAATGCAGCTGCTGGGCATGTGATCATGGTATTAAAGTAATAGATGATGTATCTGTATACATGTAAATATTAATACAGCAATGATTTGTGCCTCCAGCTGGCATCTAACATAGTGTACACTGGTGCACAATAGGATTCATAGCTTGCATAGCAGGAACAGGAGCTCCATAGCATCCATAGCAAGCATGCAAAACTATGCTAGCTATGTAAGACTATAGCTAATGCAACTCAGCCTATGCTAGCTATGTAAGACTATACATAAGGCTCTTAACCTATACTGCATATGATGGCTATCAAGAGCTATACATGCAGTAGGACAGATATATAAGCTACATTCTATGGCTGGTTGCTAGATAAAAATCAGATTTTTCAGATGGTTTGAGAGAGGGACGCGTCGTCTTGATATTGCGGCGCAGGAGCCAGACGAGCTGGTCGGGCTGGAACTGCGGAGCAGCGAGCGCCTTCTGGTTGTAGTACTTCGACTGCTTGTCTTGCGCGAACTGCAGTTCGGCGCGTAATTCGTCGTGGATGACAGCGAGTCGGGTCGTGAGTTCGTCCGCAGCGGGGACGCTGGAACGCTCGGTGAGATGGGGCTCGAAGGTGGGATGGTAGGCGAAGTTGGCGAAGTAGGGAGTCTGGTGTGTCGAGCTGTTCTCGAGATTGTTGAAGGTGAATTCTCCCAGAGGGAGATAATCGACCCAATCGTCCTGTTGGTAAGAACAGTATGCACGTAAGTACGTCTCGAGCGTCTGATTCGTGCGTTCCGTCAGACCGTCAGTCTGCGGGTGATACGCCGTCGACGTGCTCGACTCAATCTTCAAAAGCGAGAGAAGTTCAGTCCAAAACCGTGAAACAAATATCGCACCACGGTCAGAAACAATGGAATCAGGAAGACCGTGGTACCGAAATATTCTGTCAAGGAACAACCAAGCCAAACCGGGCGCGTCGATCGTCTCGTTGCAAGGAATGAAATGCGCGTAGCGCGTGAGACGATCGCAAACAACCCAGATGGAATCGTAACCATGAGAAATAGGAAGCTTAACGATGAAATCCATAGTGATTGCTCGCCAGGGGCGCGACGGGATGTCGAGCGGCTGGAGAAGGCCGTAAGGCTTGTGACGTGGCGTCTTGATACGTGGGCACGTGTCGCATGCCTCGACGTAGCGCAACTCTAGTGACTACCACAATAATACAGTATACTGCAATTGCAGCGTTCTCACTGTGGTTATTGCAACTGCAGTGTATTTACAGGCTGTATTTACAGTTTCTTCCCATTACAGGGCTAGTACCCTTCTACAGAATACCGCAATTTCACAGTACATGCCTCAGTACACATTCTACAGTTTAACACAATTTCACAGTATATACAGTATGTCCGCCATTTTACAGTGTGTAGTGCAGTTTACAGTATACCGCAGGTCTACAGAATACCGCGATTCCACAGTATTTCGGGAATTGCCGCTATTTCACAGTGTACCGCAATTCTACAGGGTGTAGCCAATTCTACAGTATACCGCAGGTCTACAGAATACCGCAATTCCACGGTATTTCGGGAATTGCCGCCATTTTACAGTGTACCGCAGTTCTACAGGATGTAGCAAATTCTACAGTATACCGCAGGTCTACAGAATACCGCGATTCCACAGTATTTCGGGAATTGCCGCTATTTCACAGTGTACCGCAATTCTACAGGATGTAGCCAATTCTACAGTATACCGCGATTCCACAGTATTTCGGGAATTGCCGCTATTTCACAGTGTACCGCAATTCTACAGGGTGTAGCCAATTCTACAGTATACCGCAGGTCTACAGAATACTGTGATTCCACAGTATTTCAGGAATTGCCGCTATGTTCACATTTCTACAGGATACCATGATTCTACGGTACATCGGGCATTGCCAATATTTTACAGTAGTGTATACTTTACAGGTCACCGTGATTCTACAGTATGTAGCAGGATAGATCACTTCTGCATCATTTACAGTATCGGAGTATTCCATAGGATTGTCCCTTGTACAGCGAAGTTACCTGAGTCACGTGATGTTCGACTTGGGTACAGCAGCGCAGAGTCTGTCGATTTTCGCGCAGTCACAAACTGGCACATTACACACACACGGACACACACATCCAATGACAAAATATATTCAATTGTGGCTACGACAAATCTGATGCAAGAGTTGGGGCAGCGACGACAACCGGCGGAGACTCCTCCTCCGTGTCGACCAAATCCGAATCCGAATCCGATGAACCATCCGAACCCGATGAAGAGGACTCGCTGGGTGGATGAGTTGGTGGGAGGCCGTCAGCATCAGAGGCTGTGCTGACGGGGTAGGCCGCCTGCGGCCACAGTTCCGTGAACTTGTTTGCGCGAAGCAGGGGGCGCCACATGTCCACGAAAGAGTGCCCAAGGTCGCGAAATTGTTGTGCCTGTCGATGAGCGAAGGCTTGCAGACCAGACTGAATGTCGGCGGGGGTATCGGAGCGTGCACCGGCCTTGCTCTCCCAGAAAGCCGCCCTGAATTCGAGGCCGCGGATGCAGCGCTGCATTTCTTCGAGTAGCAACACAACCTCTTCGTCCCAGCGCTTCCAGCGTGCGCGCGCAGTTGCCCAGTCGACGCGAAAACCTAGACAGGAGTGAGCATCATGACAGCCAAGAGAAATGACTACACACTGTCAAGGATCTCTTGCTCCGACGTCGCCTCATCACCCCGCGGCATGTCGCGCACGTCCGGCTTGAGCACAGTCCATATCCAGGGCACCTCGAACCTTCCCCTCCCTGGCGCGTTGGGCTTGGGCCGTGGGCTTCGGATATCAGCATCTTGGAGTTCTCGTAGCTGGTCCTTCCAGTCACCATTCGGGTCTAGGATGAGTAGAGCGGCACGAGCCGCGCGATAGCGTTGAACAAACCGCATAAGTTTTTGATTGTGTCGCGAGATCAGATCGCGTGCGCGCGTGTTGGCCTTGTTTCCGGGGCCATCAACGTGAACGTGCTTGTAATGAACAAGCCCAAGACGGGTGCGCAGCGCGCGACGGACCTGCCAAACAATTAGTATTGTGCATGATAGATACCAGAAACGGCGCACCTGGTGTAGAGCGTCCTCTGCCTCCGCACGGCGCAGCCTCTTCTCCTTGTCCACGAGACCGGGTGCGCATCCAGTCCGGCGCAATGATTCAGGCAGCTGCGAGGGGAGATAAAGTGTGGCGTTGTAGGGAGCGTCGGGGAGCGACGAGTCGGGGGTGTCTTGAACTTGGACGTCGTCGAGTGCCAGCGCCGGAGCAACAACGTGGGCAACACCCGGCATATAGATTTGCTGGATCTGGCGCCACGCGTTGATCCGATGCCGCAGGACATTATGTTTCTCCTTCTGTGCGGCTTTATCGGCGCTAGTTGTCCCTGCAGACTTGGACCGTAGCACGCGTCTGTCTTTTTATGAGTAGGATTTGCAACAACAAACTGATAGACTCACTGTTGATCTTCGAGCTCCATACCAACAGATAAGAACACGCTGGCCGTTGTTTCGTGGAGGGAGAGTTGGCCTTGAACAGCGTCCAGGGCCTCTTCATCGGCGAGCTGTATCCGAACATCGGCTAGCGTTGTGGCTGTTATCACGGTCCCTGAGACCCTGGATGGCAGTGACACGACAATAGAACTCACTCTGCATGGGCTCCGCGTACGGATTCTTGCTCTTCTTGTTCTGCTCGTAGCGAAGAACCATTGCCTCCCAGGCGCTGCGCGTCTCTTGGGGCAAAGCGGCGTCGAGGTCGTCAAACGTGGCGCGGTGTTGAGCTCTGGAGGTAAGCGTGCGCTTGAGTGCGGCCTTCACTAGATTACCTATCTCGCGTATCAGTCAGGGCTCAAGACGCAATAAAGATTGACTCACCGGAATTGATGACCTTGCGCCAATTAATCCCACCTAGTGTGTCATCCAACACCTCATGCCGCGCACCAAACACCATCTCACGCGAGCTCAGTGCGACGGGGTTCATCTCCGCCCAGCCCGCTTCAATCCCTTCGCCGTGCGTGCGACCGACGCGATCTGTGAGGTCGAGTGAGAACGCGGTCTGGCACTTATTGCCATGTGCCAGCAGGTGGAACTTAGGAACGGCCCAGGCAATGTCCAGCGCGTCCAATGGGAGCTGCCTGTGCGGTGGGTGTTTCCGCATCCGAGAGGCGAAATTCTTGTGGTAGGAACACGCGATATCATATGATATCACGAAGCGCTTGATCTCGGCAGCCGTCATTGATATCGCTGATAACACCATATAATCCATGTTGCTATACCTATCGCCGTCCGTGAGTGAAGCTACGCAACGAGCGGTCGGAAAACTCACCGCTCCCCGAATTGTAAATCACCAATGCCATGCTTCAAGTAGAAGCAATGGCGCGAGCAAATGATTGCGCCAACTCCATTGACTGCAAAGCGTTTCTGGGCAGGTGTTTTGGCATGATCGACAGCCGCGTGATTTGAATCACAATGCTTCATCTAATAAGAACAGCCGACGCCGGTCAGATAAGCTGACAAAAGCTGACGAGCACGCACCTCCGGCTCGTCAATGTAGTCCTTCAAGTGTGCCTCATACTCGTCCGTGTTGACGAAGTAACTCCACCCAGGCGAGAGCTCGACATCGTTGAGCTTCCTGTTCTTCATCTTGAGTTTGAAATTGGCGTCTATGGTATAGAACTGTGTATATTTCCATCTAAATGGGCGCGCCGGTGAGCTAACGAGTCAAGGGACAATAGCCGCAGCAACTCACGCTTCGTCATCCGGAGCATTCTCCCACCCGTCGGTCAGGTTCCGTCCAGGGTGCGGGAATAGCAGGCACACAACCGCGAGCTCGCCAGGTGCCGTGGCATCGATTCCAGCGGGATCGTGTGCACGCCCTGCGCGCTTTGCGGCTCGGATGTTTCGAAAGCATCGCATAGAGCGAATGAACTCTTTGTAACGGTACTAATGTAGCTGATAAGTTATGCTAGCAACATGATGAAAGGGTTATGTACCTTCGTACATGTTGAAGAGAGCCGTTGCTACGCACGGCAGGCGATTCCATCCAAGCATAGTTAATAATGTTATGGTGAGTATATGATGTATTTGAAAATGTGACTATAAATACCAGCAACAAAGTAAAGATGCCTTGGGAATGCAAAATTCTCAGTCTTCCCTCAATTATTTGTTCAGTTGTACATGAGGAAACAAAGAGGGAGCTATGGTTTATATATACTTACAAGTGATGTCTATTCATTTGGAGTTCAACAATTTTAGAGTTTGTTATTTGCAGAAGGAGTGGTGAAGGAAAGCATTTGTAGCAAACATGTGGCTTATAAGGATGGATGATATACTGACCTAAATCTACATGAACAATGATCTGAGGTCAAATTTACTACATATGGCGTTAGTTCAGAAGCCAATAGAGCAGTCAATATTGAATTGTTAATGTATATGGCACCCAGGCCATGAACAAACACAAGCAACAATATTGAATCTTTAATCTATGCTACACTCGAAAGTAATCAAACCCTAAGCCTACTGAGGCGAGCCACTTCTTGAATTCACATAATACCACCAGGACAGATTTTTAATTCAAAGCACAGCGAAATGCACTCAGCCCCATTTAAATTTACATCAAACCACCAGGCTAGAATTTCAGTTCAGATCACACCGGAATGCACTCAGCCCCTGTTTAAATTCACATCGCACCACCGGGCTGGATTTTTAATTCAGATCACACCAAAATGCACTCAGCCCCTGTTTTAATTCACATCATGCCACCGGGCTGAATATTTAATTCAAAGCACAACAAAATGCACTCAGCCATGTTGATATTCATATCAGACAAGTAGGGTGGATTTTTAATTCAGATCATACCAAAATGCACTCAGCCCCTGTTTTAATTCACATCATGCCACCGGGCTGAATATTTAATTCAAAGCACAACAAAATGCACTCAGCCATGTTGATATTCATATCAGATGACCAGGGTGGATTTTTAATTCAGATCATACCAAAATGCACTCAGCCCCTGTTTTAATTCACATCATGCCACCGGGCTGAATATTTAATTCAAAGCACAACAAAATGCACTCAGCCATGTTGATATTCATATCAGACGACCAGGGTGGATTTTTGATTCAGATCACACCAAAATACACTCAGCCCCTGTCTTAATTCACATCATGCCAATGGGCTGAATATTTAATTCAAAGCACAACAAAATGCACAAAGCCCCTATTTACATTCACATCATGCCACTGGGCTGAATATTTTATTCAAAGCACATCAAAATGCACTCAGCCCCATTTTAATTTACATCAAACCACCAGGCTGGATTCGGATCACACCGGAATACACCCAGCCCCTGTTTAAATTCACATCACACCACCGGGCTGGATTTTTAATTCAGATCACACCAAAATGCACTCAGCCCCTGTTTTAATTCACATCATGTCACCAGGCTGAATATTTAATTCAGATCACACCAAAATGCACTCAGCCCCTGTTTTAATTCACATCATGCCACCAGGCTGAATATTTAATTCAAAGCATAACAAAATGCACAAAGCCCCTGTTTTCACTCACATCATGCCACTGGGCTGAATATTTCATTCAAAGCACATCAAAATGCACTCAGCCCCATTTTAATTTACATCAAACCACCAGGCTGGATTCGGATCACACCGGAATACACCCAGCCCCTGTTTAAATTCACATCACACCACCGGGCTGGATTTTTAATTCAGATCACACCAAAATGCACTCAGCCCCTGTTTTAATTCACATCATGCCACCAGGCTGAATATTTAATTCAGATCACACCAAAATGCACTCAGCCCCTGTTTTAATTCACATCATGCCACCGGGCTAGATATTTAATTCAAAGCACAACAAAATGCACTCAGCCATGTTGATATTCATATCAGACGACCAGGGTGGATTTTTGATTCAGATCACACCAAAATGCACTCAGCCCCTTTTTTAATTTACATCATGCCACCAGGCTGAATATTGAATTCAGATCACACCAAAATGCACTCAGCCCCTGTTTTAATTCACATCATGCCACCGGGCTAGATATTTAATTCAAAGCACAACAAAATGCACTCAGCCATGTTGATATTCATATCAGACGACCAGGGTGGATTTTTGATTCAGATCACACCAAAATGCACTCAGCCCCTTTTTTAATTCACATCATGCCACCAGGCTGAATATTGAATTCAGATCACACCAAAATGCACTCAGCCCCTGTTTTAATTCACATCATGCCACCGGGCTTGATATTTAATTCAAAGCACAACAAAATGCACTCAGCCATGTTGATATTCATATCAGACGACCAGGGTGGATTTTTGATTCAGATCACACCAAAATGCACTCAGCCCCTTTTTTAATTTACATCATGCCACCAGGCTGAATATTGAATTCAGATCACACCAAAATGCACTCAGCCCCTGTTTTAATTCACATCATGCCACCGGGCTAGATATTTAATTCAAAGCACAACAAATGCACTCAGCCCTCTTGATATTCATATCACACCAAACCAGAATGCACTCAGCCCCTGTTTTAATTAATATCACACCACCGGGCTGAATATTTCATTCAGATCACACTGAAATGCACTCAGCCCTGTTTAAATTCACATCAGATGACCAGGGTGGATTTTTAATTCAGCTCACATAGAAATGCACTCAGCCCTGTTGAAATCTACATCACACCACTTGGATGGATTTTTAATTGAGATCACAAAAAAATGCACTCAGCCTTGTATAAATTCACATCATGCCACACCAGAATGCTCTCAGCCCCTGTATTAATTCACATTATGCCACCAGGCTGGATATTTAATTTGGATCACACCTAAATGCACTCAGCTCCTGTTTTAATCTATATCACACCACCAGGCTGGATTCTTAATCCATATCACCAAAATGCTCCCAGCTCCTATTTTGTGTTATATCATACCACATTGCTGATTTTTAATTTAGGTTATACCAAAATGCACTCAGCCTCTGTTTGGATTTATATTAATTTATATCACACCGCAAGGTTGAATATTTGTTTTAGATCACCCTTCAGCCCCTGTTTGGATTTATATCATACAACAAGGTTCAATGTTTGATTCATATGCCACTAAAATGTTCTCAGTCTCAGCGCCTTCCTAGATTTATATTGACTATCTATGTTGACTATTCAATCAAATTCAAACCGGACTACACTTGGCCCCTGTTTCAATATATATTGCACCAGAGCCTCAATTTTTAATTTATATTGTCAGCCCCGCAGAGAGCAGAGGTGACAATACTGAATTCTTAATTCAAAAGCATAGTCTCAATTTCATAAAGCAACACCTCACAGTGTGCTCATCCAAATATCATGAAAGCAAGAGATTATGTGACAAGGAATGCACAATCTTGCAACTAATGTTGATATGTTCACAATGTCATCACAATAATTTCAATGATTAAAACAGCAAGCGATCTTTTTAGTATTTAAAAAACATGAAGATAACAGCCTGAACATCATAAACTAACTCCTCACGATCTGCTCATTCAAATTTCATGAAACAACCACCATTCGAAAGCTGTTCCTCGTACCTTCCCAACGGTACAAAGCAATCGCAAATCCAACTCGTTTCCACGAAGATATAAGAGTAAAACTGTCGACCGGAAAAACTCGGGTGTGTGCCCGGGTGAAACCGTAAACTGTACTTTACTTCGGACTCCGACGGCATATTTTTCTGCTCGAAAGAACTGATTCCAAATATGGAATCAGAATGGCGTGTGCCGAGACCGTCCGTGATGCGCGCAAGACCGCTGTAAAAATCGTACGCGCTCACTTTACCCTGCTGATTCAGCGCATGGAATAGCTTCAAGGTTGCGAATGTAGTCACGGTGCTCGGTCTGTGCACCGTCGCGGGCCACCAGGCCGCGCGAAGCAACTGGACGATGTGCTGGCCAGCTGGGGTGTGCGCGCAGTCGCAGTAGGCAATCAACACCTCGTGTATCCCAGAAACATCGATGACAATGATTGGAGAGTTCCGTTGGGAGGGAAAGGGACAAGGCTGGCCGTCGTGACCCAGCTGAATGCGAAGGCCGAGCGAGTGGAGTGGCGAAGACTCGAAGAATGTGCCCGTCCACTTCTAACCCCCAATCAACATCTGACCACAACATATAAAATGGGCAGACGTACCTGGACACGATGTAGAGGTAGTTGTGCATGTGCAGATACAGTACAGGCCGCGCAGAGGAAGTGGCCGCCTACGCAGTCGACGCATCTGAATTCTCCGAGTGTGGAAATGTTGGCCGGACACAACTGGCATGAGGGAAGCGTCGTGTTCTCTAACAGGCCCTCGTGGCGGATCATCTCATCCAGGAAGGTGTCGCGGAATGGTATCCAGTCTTGAATGGCATACCCAGTGCGCTACAAAGAACAGTTAGTGGGATATTCCTGGCGAGTCTGTTGCGACGTACTCGTCTACGCTTCCTTTTCCGCCGTACTCCCTGAACTGCCCTTGAGGACTCCTCAGGTGTGAGCCCGGGGTCGAGAGAGTCTTCGGCATCACAGAATGACTCGGACGGTCCAGCGGTCGCAGGATTGGCTGCAGACGGTGGAGGCGCGGGGAAGGTCACGACATCTTGATATCTGGTAGCCTGGTGTCTGACTTGTTGACGCCCTCTTGCATTCGTCCCGACGGCGATGTTTTGATGCCGGTTGTTGTTGGTGACCGTGTAGATGTAGGCTGGTTGGGAGGGCGCTGCGGTCGAGGACTGGGTTGAGGAGTGGAAGTGGCCTCTTCGTCGCTGCTAAGCCCCGTGACCGCCGCCCGCCGGCGCTTTCGAGCCATGTACGAGTGCAATATCAGTGGGGCTCAAGTCTCAGGATGCGAGAGGCCATAGGACGCAACAAGAGCATCTTTGATTGTAGCAGTTTATTCTACAGTATATGTATATACTGTAGATAATGCGAAGTAAAGCGGCTCTCAAAAGCCGAACGCCTGCTTGAATGCTCGCTGATTCACGCTAGCAATGAATAGATTAGAGGAGTCAGATGTATTCCTGGTAAATGCTCACCGACAACCCGAGAAGATGTAAGCATTGTTAAGGACAGCAGAGTGTTCTGCGTCGGAGCCTTGTTCCACCAGCTCGACGTCCTGCGCATAGCCCGCGATTCGGCGGCGATAGCGGTGCACTTTGACGGGATCAGTGTCTTCGTGCGTGTCTAGATACTGGCGGGCATCGTCGATAGCTTTGTCAAGAAGCTTGCGGATAGCCTCGAGGTAGAGCGTGTCCGAGTTGTCGTAGTCGGCTGCAACGAGCCTGTTGCGCAGTTGAAGACACTCGCGCTGTGCCTCCCTTTCCTCGTACGCCATACTCGGCGTGCGCAGAGCATCGCGGGCACGCAAGTCCTTCACGCCGAGGGTGTTGGTATATGGCCTGTGCCCATCTTCGTCAATGTACCGAACACGAGGACAGAGCACTGCGACATACTTTCTCGTCCCATTGACAATAGCCCTACGCGCACACTCCTCTACTCTGCGAGCAAGCTTCCCCACCTTCCGCCGCCCAATCCTCTTGACATAGTTGTATTGCTTTTGGTATTGAATGCGAGCCGCCCGCCGGGTAGTACTGCACGTTGGACACAATGAGCATCAGAGATCGCCACAAATGACTATGCACACACCGAGCTTCAGCGCAGTCCATGCAGGACGTAGTAGAATTGTGCTGGATGAATTCACAAAGTGTGGGTGGGAGATAAATAAGTGGAAGGCAAATGAGTGTTGGTGGTGCACGAGTGAAGAGCGCGTCGCGGCAGTGGCTGAAATTCGAACGTGAATCTACCTGTGGTCTTGCACAAGCATATCTAAGCACACACACCTCTGGTTCAAAACCGGGGTCGTGAAGGGGCAATATGCTCGAAGCTCTATACGGAATTTGACGTTCTGGCTGCCGTTAGTCTCTGTGCTATCGCTGTTCCACAGTGAAACTCACTCTCAGGCACAATACTAAGTGGCCCCATCCATCCAGTCTTTGAGTAGTACAGCCTTAGTTTTCACCGCACATGCAACAAGAAAGCAGCCAAATTTATACATATACAAACGCGAGCACTCATACTTGTACAATCACGAACAATGTATAGCTAAATCTACTCGCCCTGCGCCTCCATGTCCGCTTGCCACTGCCTCGCCAACCACAACTGCGCCGACCTCGTGTCACGAAATTTGACCATGAGGGCATTCGGAAATTTGTGCGTCTGCTGCAAGGCTCGGTCCCTGGAAAGACTATCAGTAACTCGAAGAAGAAGAAATAAGTGAACACCTACAACTCGTGGAAGATGCCGGTGATCCGGCCACGAGCGACGGCGTAGACAGTCATGTAGTGAACGACCATGGTGTCGTCAGGGTTCGAGTTCGAGCTTGGGACTTGCGAGACCGGAACTGGAGCCTGCAAGAGGCCAAGGGGTTGCGTACGCGGTGGCGACATGGCCGCGGGCCAAGGTGAGGGCCAAGGTCGCTCGTGGTGCGGAAAGTCGGACCATTCCCCTTCACCCTCACCCCATGGGTCTTCGGGGTTGCCCCATCCTGGCTCGTACGGGTCCTCGGGGTGGACCTGGTAGGGAGGCGCAGGGGCCTGGCGAGGAGAGGCGGCGGGCGCATGGCGAGGACGCGCAGGGGCCGGCTGACGAGGACGTGCGGCGGCCGACTGGTGCGTGGCAGGCTGGCCAGAAAAGACGGCCGGCGGATTGCGAACGGACGACTGGGGAGAGCGCGCAGCGGACGGTTGGGACGGCTGGCGAGACGGTGTTTGAGCAGCGGTGCTAGATGTGGCCGGGTTGCGAACGCTCATCGCCTCGAATTGATCGATGAGAGCCGCAGCGGTGTTCGCCTTTGCCAAAGCATCCTCCGCGGCCGAGTAAGAGAAGTGCTTCTTGAACTTGAGGTCGGGGAAGCGGCTAGTCAATGCACAGATTGTTGACCTGCCAGCAAAACGTGAGACACGGAGATAAAAGTCGTAAGTCGTGAGACGCACCAGTCGGTGTAGATGCCCGCGTACGGCGAGCTGGTGACGCCGTAGTACGCCGATTGGCCCGGAACAGGTCCGTAAACACGCCCCGGTAGCGTCGGGGCACTGGAGGGGGAAGGAGAGGCCGTTGGTGCGGTAGCTACAAATGCCATCGTGTTAGATTGTCTCTGGCACTCAGTTAGAAAACTGTGCTTACAGGTAGCGGGCACTTTCATGGTCGTCGAGGGTGGTTGTCGATGGGGCTCGGGTGATCGAGGAGATTGTTACGATTACTCTTAATCGTTTCTTTCTCCAACGAGTCAGGCCAAAATCTGAACGCGTTATAAGTCGCTTTAGGAAATAGATCCCACGGTCAAGTCACGTTGTCCCAACTGCCTTTTTCAGTAATTCTTAGCTAAGCAGGCCCTCCCCTAGGCGTTGCAGGCTCATCGCGCTCTCATCGCGCTTCAAATGACACTCGCACCGTGTGTAGTTTTGCTCTATGTCTTCAAACTTGATTCTTAACTTTGTCAACCTAGGGAAGAAGGTTCTTATGTTGTATTTCGGCAGAATTGCATGTATAGACTGTAGTATTGTTCCTCATTGTCCCCCAATGACCCTGCATGTCTTTCGGGTGCGGCGATACGAAATCACCCGGCTATCGTAGCTGCGCATGCATCACCCCCTCAATCCTAAACCACCACCTCATCCAGTATGCTGCCATCCCCTCCTGGAGATTTGTCTAAGTTGTCATCTGGGGAAGACTCGGGGGGCATAGTCTCCCCGCCAGTTGTGAAGGAAGTACCTGCCATCAGGAGGCGTCATGTGAGTAACAGGTGCCCAAAGTTTGCACCTGTATTGTACTGAATGATCTCATTTATATTCAGGTTGCGAATGGTGTTTATCGGGACAGAGTACTGAACCTGCCAGACTCGCAGGCAGAGGCCGACTTTAAGGCGGAGCACTTGAGGGCATTACGTTACATGCACCCGGATCGCATCTATATGACACGCAACAATGCCGTCTCCGGTGCAATGTGGGAGTTTTTCCTCACCCATCCCCATTTGCCCGACAGCGCAGTCTACCAATGTGTTCTGATTCCACATTGGGAATCAGTTCTTTCAAGGAGAAGAATAGCGCGTCTGAGTCCGAAGTAAAGTACACTTTACGGGTTCACCCGAGGCTCACCCGCGTTTTTCCGGAGCATTATTAAATTCTTTCTGAGCACAATACATATTAAAAGACTCAATGTTGCTGGGTCAGCTCAGAGGCTGAGTGCTATTGAGTGCGACATATATCAACATTTGAATATTGACAGCTCTATTGGCTTCTGGGCAGGTGCAATATAAAATAAATTTGAGCTCACCGAAATAAAGAAAGATTACTTTTCATTTGCGGTCCAGAAGAATTAAAGATCGCAAACTGCCATGCCTGTGCATCTTGAAGGGGGACTACAAACCTTTGAAGGGTCCATACATTTTCTTGAAGGGTGTCTACAACTTCCTGAAGGTTCGTACATTTTCGACCTAGGCACCCTACACATCTCTTGAAGCATATCCTGTTCTGATTCCACATTGGGAATCAGTTCTTTCAAGGAGAAGAATAGCGCGTCGGAGTCCGAAGTAAAGTACACTTTACGGGTTCACCCGAGGCTCACCCGCGTTTTTCCGGAGCATTATTAAATTCTTTCTGAGCACAATACATATTAAAAGACTCAATGTTGCTGGGTCAGCTCAGAGGCTGAGTGCTATTGAGTGCGACATATATCAACATTTGAATATTGACAGCTCTATTGGCTTCTGGGCAGGTGCAATATAAAATAAATTTGAGCTCACCGAAATAAAGAAAGATTACTTTTCATTTGCGGTCCAGAAGAATTAAAGATCGCAAACTGCCATGCCTGTGCATCTTGAAGGGGGACTACAAACCTTTGAAGGGTCCATACATTTTCTTGAAGGGTGTCTACAACTTCCTGAAGGTTCGTACATTTTCGACCTAGGCACCCTACACATCTCTTGAAGCATATCCTGTTCTGATTCCACATTGGGAATCAGTTCTTTCAAGGAGAAGAATAGCGCGTCGGAGTCCGAAGTAAAGTACACTTTACGGGTTCACCCGAGGCTCACCCGCGTTTTTCCGGAGCATTATTAAATTCTTTCTGAGCACAATACATATTAAAAGACTCAATGTTGCTGGGTCAGCTCAGAGGCTGAGTGCTATTGAGTGCGACATATATCAACATTTGAATATTGACAGCTCTATTGGCTTCTGGGCAGGTGCAATATAAAATAAATTTGAGCTCACCGAAATAAAGAAAGATTACTTTTCATTTGCGGTCCAGAAGAATTAAAGATCGCAAACTGCCATGCCTGTGCATCTTGAAGGGGGACTACAAACCTTTGAAGGGTCCATACATTTTCTTGAAGGGTGTCTACAACTTCCTGAAGGTTCGTACATTTTCGACCTAGGCACCCTACACATCTCTTGAAGCATATCCTGTTCTGATTCCACATTGGGAATCAGTTCTTTCAAGGAGAAGAATAGCGCGTCGGAGTCCGAAGTAAAGTACACTTTACGGGTTCACCCGAGGCTCACCCGCGTTTTTCCGGAGCATTATTAAAGATCGCAAACTGCCATGCCTGTGCATCTTGAAGGGGGACTACAAACCTTTGAAGGGTCCATACATTTTCTTGAAGGGTGTCTACAACTTCCTGAAGGTTCGTACATTTTCGACCTAGGCACCCTACACATCTCTTGAAGCATATCCTGTTCTGATTCCACATTGGGAATCAGTTCTTTCAAGGAGAAGAATAGCGCGTCGAAGTCCGAAGTAAAGTACACTTTACGGGTTCACCCGAGGCTCACCCGCGTTTTTCCGGAGCATTATTAAAGATCGCAAACTGCCATGCCTGTGCATCTTGAAGGGGGACTACAAACCTTTGAAGGGTCCATACATTTTCTTGAAGGGTGTCTACAACTTCCTGAAGGTTCGTACATTTTCGACCTAGGCACCCTACACATCTCTTGAAGCATATCCTGTTCTGATTCCACATTGGGAATCAGTTCTTTCAAGGAGAAGAATAGCGCGTCGAAGTCCGAAGTAAAGTACACTTTACGGGTTCACCCGAGGCTCACCCGCGTTTTTCCGGAGCATTATTAAATTCTTTCTGAGCACAATACATATTAAAAGACTCAATGTTGCTGGGTCAGCTCAGAGGCTGAGTGCTATTGAGTGCGACATATATCAACATTTGAATATTGACAGCTCTATTGGCTTCTGGGCAGGTGCAATATAAAATAAATTTGAGCTCACCGAAATAAAGAAAGATTACTTTTCATTTGCGGTCCAGAAGAATTAAAGATCGCAAACTGCCATGCCTGTGCATCTTGAAGGGGGACTACAAACCTTTGAAGGGTCCATACATTTTCTTGAAGGGTGTCTACAACTTCCTGAAGGTTCGTACATTTTCGACCTAGGCACCCTACACATCTCTTGAAGCATATCCTGTTCTGATTCCACATTGGGAATCAGTTCTTTCAAGGAGAAGAATAGCGCGTCGGAGTCCGAAGTAAAGTACACTTTACGGGTTCACCTGAGGCTCACCCGCGTTTTTCCGGAGCATTATTAAAGATCGCAAACTGCCATGCCTGTGCATCTTGAAGGGGGACTACAAACCTTTGAAGGGTCCATACATTTTCTTGAAGGGTGTCTACAACTTCCTGAAGGTTCGTACATTTTCGACCTAGGCACCCTACACATCTCTTGAAGCATATCCTGTTCTGATTCCACATTGGGAATCAGTTCTTTCAAGGAGAAGAATAGCGCGTCGAAGTCCGAAGTAAAGTACACTTTACGGGTTCACCCGAGGCTCACCCGCGTTTTTCCGGAGCATTATTAAAGATCGCAAACTGCCATGCCTGTGCATCTTGAAGGGGGACTACAAACCTTTGAAGGGTCCATACATTTTCTTGAAGGGTGTCTACAACTTCCTGAAGGTTCGTACATTTTCGACCTAGGCACCCTACACATCTCTTGAAGCATATCCTGTTCTGATTCCACATTGGGAATCAGTTCTTTCAAGGAGAAGAATAGCGCGTCGAAGTCCGAAGTAAAGTACACTTTACGGGTTCACCCGAGGCTCACCCGCGTTTTTCCGGAGCATTATTAAATTCTTTCTGAGCACAATACATATTAAAAGACTCAATGTTGCTGGGTCAGCTCAGAGGCTGAGTGCTATTGAGTGCGACATATATCAACATTTGAATATTGACAGCTCTATTGGCTTCTGGGCTGGTGCAATATAAAATAAATTTGAGCTCACCGAAATAAAGAAAGATTACTTTTCATTTGCGGTCCAGAAGAATTAAAGATCGCAAACTGCCATGCCTGTGCATCTTGAAGGGGGACTACAAACCTTTGAAGGGTCCATACATTTTCTTGAAGGGTGTCTACAACTTCCTGAAGGTTCGTACATTTTCGACCTAGGCACCCTACACATCTCTTGAAGCATATCCTGTTCTGATTCCACATTGGGAATCAGTTCTTTCAAGGAGAAGAATAGCGCGTCGGAGTCCGAAGTAAAGTACACTTTACGGGTTCACCCGAGGCTCACCCGCGTTTTTCCGGAGCATTATTAAAGATCGCAAACTGCCATGCCTGTGCATCTTGAAGGGGGACTACAAACCTTTGAAGGGTCCATACATTTTCTTGAAGGGTGTCTACAACTTCCTGAAGGTTCGTACATTTTCGACCTAGGCACCCTACACATCTCTTGAAGCATATCCTGTTCTGATTCCACATTGGGAATCAGTTCTTTCAAGGAGAAGAATAGCGCGTCGAAGTCCGAAGTAAAGTACACTTTACGGGTTCACCCGAGGCTCATGTCCCGGATACACAAGAAGCTGAAGAGAGAGTCGAAACGTTTATAGAATGCTGTTTGTCGTTCAGGAGTGCCACTCCAAAAATGATATGCTGGAGGAAATGCATAACGCCGGGACTCAGTCGCAACTTTAGCCTTCATTGTGTTGACATGATTCAGGGCTTGTTCGTAGAAGGGAAGAGCTGGTGGGAAGGTATTTGGAGGAGGTGAGGGAGTGCTGTAAGCCCGTCGATAGTCTTGAAGTTCATGGAATAATGGGTTGAATTCTGGTAGACGAGTTAGTGATTACGATTACTCTTAATCGTTTCTTTCTCCAACAGGTCAGGCCAAAATGCGAACACATTATAAGTCGCTTTAGGAAATACATCCCACGGTCAAGTCGCGTCGTCCCAACTGCCTTTTTCAGTAATTCTTAGCTAAGCAGGTCCTGCCCTAAGCGTTGCAGGCTCTTTGCACTTCAAATAATACTAGTACTGCATGTAGTTTTGCTATTGGCTCTAACTTCTTCAATCAGTCGAATGAAAGGAGCTTCCCGTGCTACAACTACTTTCAATCATTTCTTTCTCTAACCAGTCAGGTCAAAAAGTGCACATCAGGAAAGTCACAAAAGGAAATAGATAGTTGCGTTGTCCCACCTGTCTAACTCAATAATTCTTAGGTAAGTAGCTTCTGCCTAATGTCTTTCCACATCTTTGCGCTTCAAAAGACGCTCGTGTCTGCGAGTATTTTATATTTTCCAAGCTAACTAGCGCAGATATGCATATAATTCCAATTGTTCTATGATTAGAAAAAGAAGCTCCTGGATTTCTATTTTTGGTAAAAAGTTCCCACGGCTGGTGTAGAGAAGCATGACGTAGTTTTCGAGTGGTTGAGCCGGTTTACTACGTCATGCCTCTCTAACCCGGCTACTACAATACCCGGGCTGAATATCTATATTATTAAAAATGTGCAAAGGGGGGGAATTGAACCTACAACCCATTGCTTACACAATACGATATAAGAGCATTAACCATTAGACTACAGTGCAGTGGGTATAGTTAAGCTGTGTATAGTCTATACCAACATTATCTTGACTCTTGCTCTACAATACATTTTGCTCTTCTCATCACTTTCTTTTCCTTTCCCCAATACAATATATACATATTATATATCTGTAGAAAGGTAAAATTAATGTAAACACAATGGCCAGGATCCCAGAGTCTGGATCATTTGCAAAGTACGAGACATTTTTATATTGCTCACCTGTGTTCAGATCATTTGATTATGTGAGCAATATGCAAAGTGGTATGTTAATACACCTTGCTCCGCTGATATGCTTCGAACATAGTGATATGCCTCCTACGTGGGTGGCTACCATTTACACAATTCTGATGCACGTACTACTTCAATTCCGTGAGGGACCCTCCGGGCCCACTCGGTGTACTCCGCGGGGACCCTGCGGAGTCCCGCACGCCATGCACCCAGCCATTGCTGGAGCGGCTGGAGCTCGCGCGCAGCGCACGAGATGTCGCGAGGTCCTCGCGGGAGCTGACAGGCCAAACACCGTCCACGCTGCCGCCGCCTGCGCCCCGCGGGGACCCTGCGCACCTGCAAGGACCCTGCGTGCCATGCGTTGAGCAAACAACGAGCCGGCGGAGTCCCTCGGGAGAGCAATGGTGAGTGCCGCTCGACTCCTGCGGCGCGGGGTTCTGTCGGTTGCGCAGGACCCCTGCGTGGGCGGACGGCGGCTGCATCGACGGTGCCGCTGAGCCCCCGCCACACACGGTCCTGGCTGCTCCCGCAAGGACCTCGTGGTGTCTCATGCGCTGCGCACGAGCTCCAGCCGCTCCAGCAATGACTCGGCGGGTCTGCGCCTGCGGGGTGCATGTGGGACTCCGCAGGGTCCCCGCGGAGTATACCGAGTGGGCCCGGAGGGTGCCCCACGGAACTGAAGTCTCTTGATGCACTGCGGCGCTTATGCAGCAGCTCCTATCTTCACCAGGTATCCCCAATGCTATCACTTTCACTCACCCACTCACACGACAGCTAGCTCTGTAGCTGTTTGCACAGTAGCTCCATGCAGTTTGCCTGACGCTCGCTCACACTTGCACATTGTCAGATGACGTTTGCCACAGTCTTGCAATATTTGCCCAAGGTCGCACCAACTCGCTATATATTTAGACAAGCTGGCACACACTCGCAGTCAATACCACAGCTTTGCCCTAGCATCCCTATGCAGTTGCATCACCTGTCCGCACGCAGCCAGCCACATTACCGCATGGCTCACCCAACTCACCCAAGCATCTAGAGCAGTCCACCAAATGCAATGCATAGCCCTTGAATCTTGGCCCTCAATCACCGCATCTGACTCAAGGATGCTATGCAGAAAATTGCAACACAATCATACAGCTGTCCTTGCAAGGACTACAAAGCATGGTGCACCCTTCTCAACTAGCATGTGGCCACGGGGAGGATTTGCCCCCTTGTTGAGTCCCTAGGTGTTGCCCGCCTTTATCATCCTGAAGGCAGACTTCACCACCCTCCCACAGGAGGTGAACAACTACAGTGTGCTCAATGCCAAAACTGTCCCAGACTCTTACCCCTTTCGTGTATTGAGAATATCCTCACTGATTCCACAAAGGGGAAGAAGATCTGGGGTAAGAAGGACATAACAAACTTGTTCTTCCAGACAAGACACGTGTTAACCCAAACAACATCTACCTTATGGCTGACACAACGCCTTTGTTGATAATCTGTAATTCAGTCTATCTTCAAATCAAGAAGATACCTGCCCTCCTCCCTCCCAACGATTAAGAGTAATTGTACTGCCATGCGTGCACTGGCCATTTCACACCAAGTCTATTAAGGCACAAAGCATGCAGGACGTACTTCGATGAGACTTTGCTATGTTTTGCTTTTTCTGCAGGGCTGCAGCATACTCGCGAGTGGGATTGAACTCATCATCACGGCTGGACATCCCACGTGCAGCGCTCTCAAACCATGAGATATCAAGGACAGCTGGGGGATAACACCAAAGCTCTATGCTGTGCTCCTGTTTGGCACCCATGGACCGTGGATTATTCATCATGCAGAGGTTTGAGTGTGCGGTCAAGGCCACGCAGGGAACCAAATTGATATTGGTCAAGAGTTTGAATGGGATGATAGCATATGATGCCACTTTCATTCGCGCAAAGTATTCATAGAGATCTCGATTGGGAAATACTGAGCCACGGGTTGGCGGTCGAGAAGGGGCTTGGTAGTTTGTATCTTGTCGAAAGCCCTTGAGATCTTGCCACCATGCAGTGAATGCAATAAACTCTAGTAATGCGCGCTGAGCATTTCTAAAGTAGTCGACAAAATCATGCCACGCTCGAACCCCATCCTGTTGTAATGTGTAGAAACACACGCGCAGCCTGCGCAAAGCTTCCTCGGGAAGAACAACATTTTGTAGCAGAGTTGATGACTTTGCGTGTTGACGGAAGGCAGGAAAGTCATTTCGTGTGACCAAAGTGGCCCACTCCATTGCCGAGTGCAGGGTGTCAGCTATTTCTTTTGACAGAACATGCATTCCGCTGTTGGCAGGGTGTGGCACCCACATTTTCTTGTGGACAGAGCAAAGGTGAATAGCAAAGCCGCTGGAGGCAATAGGAATGTATGCAAGATATGGAGCAGATGGATTGAAGGGTTGCGGAAATGTGGTCCACTCGCATTCACCCCATAAGCCATCCTCTTGAATACGCGGTGGAACTTCGAAGCTTAAAGATGATGGTAGAGGCGCAGGGATGTGTTGCGCATTGCACGAGATCATGATATGGTTGTTGGACAGCCAAGCCCACATATCAATGAAAGGTGGGGGGGCCTGCATGATGCTAGACATATATGAGGTCAGTGACAAGTTCGAACACATTTTGACATGTACATACATTCAATGTTACGTCTAGGGCAAGGTCGGGCAGGCAGGCAGGTAGCAGAGAACAAGTACACACAGCAGCAGGTAATATACGAAGTGCAGAGGTGATGGGCAGCACGCCGTATCACTATGCTCTACGCAATCACAGAGTGGCAGTAGCGTCCCACACAGACCCAGCAGGATTGACTAGAGTATACAGAGCACAGTCGATGAGCAATGGCACACAAGATGGGCAGCACACCGCTCTGATGCACCACAGTCACGACAGACGACAACTACGGACTACTAGCGGCACAGACCCAGCAGGATTGACTAGAGTATACAGAGCACAGTCGATGAGCAATGGCACACAAGATGGGCAGCACGCCGCTCTGATGCACCACAGTCACGACAGACGACAACTACGGACTACTAGCGGTATGCAAAGGTTGTTCGGAAGCGCCGATGCAAGAAGACCCTGCATGACAGGTGAGAAAAACGAGCGGCACCTCCATAATTAACAACTTACAAGCAGAATTCCTTGAAACGGCAACACTGGGGAGTAGTTTAGTGCACTATGTCCCTACAGTTGTAACAAGTGGGTGGTGTCATAGGCAGGCAGGATAGTGAAGTGCAAGTATAGGGCAGTATAGTGCACTATAGTGCACTATATTGCATATATCAGTACTATGGTGTCCTTGGATGCACTATAGTAGTAGCATGACTGTAAGGACCATTGTATTTTTGCACCAATATAATGGGCTTTGAAAATGTTATAAATAATGGTGTAGATGCACAGGTGGAACTGCTATATAGATGTAATTCAGCAGAATATATCTGGTTAATGGTAGAGAGCTGTAGGGCAATCACTGTCCAATGGATCCCATGGGTTTATGTACTATAGTGAATCAATAATATATTACAGAAATGCTGGGATATATGCACCTTCTCTCCTTTCAAATGAGCTCTATAAATTCGAATAATATTACAGCATGCGGCTTAGTATAGTGCATATGTAACCTGAATTTACCAGAATATAGGGGGTCATTTCTGAGGAGTTGTGCAGTGCACACTGTATCAGATATTCATCTACTATAGTGATGTTATACTCTTTAAAGCTTTCTTAATTTGTTATGGGATGACTGGACATTCATAAATCATGACAAAAAAGGTGGGCATATCTACCGCGCATGCCACTGCTGTCTGAATTTATCATAATATCTGAAGCCATTGGTGAGCCACTCCAAGGCATATATGTTTGTGCACTATAGTGGTGATCTAATTGGTTGGCCACAAAAGCATATGATATGTCCAATAGCTCTCCAGTACTTGGTCAATATTATCCACAGATATTATAGAGCATTCACAGACCATGCCCCACCCAATGCTCAAAATATGGGAATTCTACCTAGAGTTGGCAGAAAGTGCTGTAGTTCCACTCTCATACAGCCTGTAAAGTCTGAGGTATCCTTGTCCCAGGGTGATCCAGTTTATGATCAGGCATATGGATATAAATGTCTATTTCTTTTACAGAGGATGAGCTTGTGCTCAAGTAAGCTTCATGGATCATGGCTCATTGAAAAATAAACAATCATTGCAGTTCACACATATGCTTGGATGTATCTGCAGATGGGACAGGGACATATGGATCATTTAGGCTGTATCAAAGGATCAGAAGTACGGTACTATATACCAATTGTATGCAAGAACACAAAAGTTTCAGGGATGGAAGGGGCATGGTGTAACAGTGCTCTGGAATATTTAGGGATTTGTTTCCCCAAGTATTGAGGAGCTATTCAGTGCTGAAAAAGTTTGAGAATAGAAACAAGCTAAATAACACTATAGTGTATAAGTATATATGCATTGGTGCGGCTTGCCATTAGCCTTAAATATTATGATAAATTCAGACAGCAGTGGCATGCGTGGTAGATATGCCCACCTTTTTCGTCATGATTTATGAATGTCCAGTCATCACATAACAAATTAAGAAAGCTTTAAAGAGTATAACATCACTCACTGCGTTTCACGAGTGGCTGCCGATAGGGTGGTCAGGTGTGAGAGCTGAGGTAGCCGAAGATCTCGAGACGTCGAGTCAGATGCTGCGACGCACATCATTGAGTAGATATCGTCAGGTCCACTGTCCATTGGTAGCCTAGACAGCATGTACATATTACATGCTATAGCGTGTACATCAGCCATGTACACCTCGTATCTACTGAGCTACCAGACATTCCGGTGAGCAGTTCTGTCGCCACCTGGCAAGCCACCTTGCTCCAGCTTGGCTCGTCGAAGCTATCCCAAAGGCTGGTATGCCTGCGCACTAGCGCCGCCCATCAACGAGACTTCTGAAATTTTCTTCTTGACTCACACTCACGACTCGGACGTCGCGCACCCTGCCCGTGCTGTCTCCGAAACGGATTCTGTACACACCTGGTAGACACAGCCACGGCGGCAGTTTGAGGCGTGTTCGGACCACGTTCGAAGATGCACAAGGGTAAAAAGACACCGGTGAGTCAGAGCTGTCGACTGCGACTGAACAGCTCACCTTATAGATGCGGCACAGTATCAATCTCGTAAGAGAAAGGTACCATGCCCATGCTCAAAATGCATGGGAGCCATGATTCCTGCATGGACCCGGGACGAGCACACCAAGAAAGAGACGTTGACTCGGGCACGTCCCCAGTCAACCAGCAAAGCGCGGGCGGTACGGGTAGAAGACACGGCCCGCTTCAAGGCTTTGAGCGCTCCGGCGTTCGAGCGCGCTGACAGCGTGGAATGTGGAAGCTCGCATGCGGCCGCCGGTCTTGACGCTCAACCATCAACACTCGCTGTCGCCTCCGTGGACTCGAAGGCCCAGCATGAAGCCCATCCATCGACACCTGGACCTCTTGTGAGTGTTTTGTTCAGCTCCATGGTCTACAGCGGAGACTCAAGTATGTCTGTTGTTGTGTACAGCTCGAAGAGTCGCCGTTTTCCGACGGATGCGTGCCCGCGCGAGCAGATGTGAGCCCGTACCTAAGGGGTCTCAGCCCATTGCTCTCGGATGCGGATGATGTCGTGATGGAGGATGCTGGTACGTTCTGACCACTTGTAATCAGTCATTGTGGCACTCACTTGGCCCTCAGACTACGACTCGGAGGCACCGCTACTCAACGACGAGCCGCTCTACAACGAGACTGGGTCAATACTCGACAACAATATGGCATCTCCAGAGCCCCGAGCTCTTGAACCTCCATCGATCCACACTGCGCAGGCCGGAGAGGCCACCACAGAAGTTGCGGAAGCCACTTTCCATGGCGACGGAGCAAATGGTAAGCTGCCATCAATTTATTTCAGATGCCTAGCTCACTGTAATTTAGGGACTACTTTGGCTGAAGGAGCAATTATCTTAGACCACCCGACACCGCCTCTCGCACATGATGTCCTAGTCGAAGCATCACCTCATTGGTTCTGGAGGATCATCCTCTTACTCACGTCATGGCTTCATGTCCACTACCACCTTCCCCATCTTGGCTGCATTCTCCTCCTCAAGGTCCTCAGGCGTATATTTGTGGCGCTCGGAGCTCTCCAGCGCGATGACAAGGTTCCCGAGACTCTCACAACAACATTTCGTCGCCTAGGTTTGATCGACACATTTGAAATACATCCCGTTTGCGTACAGTGCCACCGCATCTTCCCCCCTGACGTGTCGACAACTGCGCGGTGTTCCCACTGCAATGAGCCTCTGTTCAACAACATGCCGGCCGTCCCAGCGGTCCCGGCGGCGGCGGGGAGTGGGCGCGAAGGTCAGAGCAACCAAGCAAAGACTCGAAGCGGCCGCGCCACGCCAAAATTACAGTGCCCGCAGAACCCACTCTCCAGCAGTCTTGTCCGCTTCCTGTGGCAAGACGACAATGAGCAGCTGTGCGACGAGTGGCGACGCCGCGCCCGGACAGCTGGAAAGAAGTCGTGCATCCAAGATGGTGAGGTCTGGAACACGCTCCCCGGCCCCGACGGCCGACCTTTTTTTGAGAACACCGACGGACGGCCTCACTCAGACGAACTGCGCATCGGGATCACGCTGGGTTTCGACGGGTGCGTGCTCACCATTGTATATTCTCAACCGTTCCGATTGCTGATTCATTGTGGTCAGTTTTGGATATGAGCGCAGTCAGCAATCAGGCTCGCACAGTTCCGGTGCGCTCTCGAGCGCAATTGCAAACCTACCGACGCACCTGAAGTACCGACCGAGGAATCTTCAACTGTACGGGCTCACGCCAGGACCGAAAGAGTTCACATCGGACGAGCTTCAAGTTTTCATGGCTAACTATGTGACAGACCTGTTGAAGCTGTACGACGAGGGGATATTCATCAAGACCCCGCTCTACCCTGCTGGTAAGCGAATTTATTTGAACTAAGGACAACTGTCTAAATTTACGGACAGGTCGTCGCATCCGCGTCATTCTCGTTGCAGTCTGTTGCGACCACCCAGCTATGTGCCGTGTGTGTGGGTTCGGCGATCATAGAAAGGAGGAAGGATTCTGTTCACGGTGTCACATCGCACACAAGGACCTCCGCTCACGCGCAGGCATGAAGATTGATGGTAATATCTGCTGCCCGACGATGTCAATGTTCTCAGCTCACCTTGTGATGTATATACTATAGGCTTTCAACCTCGTAGCGGCCAAGATCACCGGGAAAAAGCCGCCGCTTATGCAGAACTCGACGATCCGAAGGAACGAGAGGCATTCTTCAAAGAGCACTCAGCGCGGTATTTCGAGTTGTCTCGCCTGCCGTACTTTGATCCTGTCCGGATGACGGTCTTTGATCCCATGCACAACATCCTTCTTGGTGCGCCCACTGTTCTGTCTCGCGGTCATATGTATTAATGAGCTTTTGTACAGGCATTGTGAAGACACATTGGTACAACAGCTGGGTGCAAACGAAGGCGCTTCGCGAGCGAACGGCCAAGGTTCCGCGAGAATTGGATCAAATTCATAACTACCTACGCGCTTTCGAGATGCCGAGCTGGGTCGCACGTCTTCCTCAACAGGTCGGCTATCCAGCTGGCGGCTCGCTCAGCGCTGACGAGTGGAAGGGCATGGCCACAGTCTACGGCCCGCTTGTCGTACGTGTCTAGCATATGAGTCTACGCGTGTATCTAACAGTCCTCTCCAGATTCCTTTTATATGGGATGAGTGGTACCCTGCCGCTGTTGCCGACAACGCAAGGAAGATCGCAGCGTGGAGCAAGCGTGAGGATGCACGTATACGACGCATCGCGTCGGGTAAAGCAAAACAGGAGGACATGACTGCCGAGCCGAAGCCGCGGCAACGTATGCTACATGGCGACGACGACAACTTCCTCAAGCTTGCTGCATTCTTGAAGGTCATCCTTGGGCGTACCGTATGGGACAATGACATACCCCATGCGCGCGAGCTTCTCCAGGACTACCTCTTTGGGTTCTATGAGGTACGTGCTATCGCTTACACAGTATACTTGACTGACGGCGACAACGGCAGCGTCATCCTGACGACATCAAGCCCAACCACCACTGGGTAACCCACATTTTTGACCAACTTCGCGACTACGGCCCGGTCTACGGCTTCTGGACCTTCATTTTTGAACGCCTGAACAAAGTCCTGAAGAGTTATTCAACGAACAACCACAGCGGAGGTGAAATAGAGGTCACATTCATGCGGGCTTTCGTGCGTGATGCGACCTTGCGTCAGATGGTACGTCTCATCGACTCTTGCTTTCTATCCGTTGACTTATGTGGGCTTAGCTGAGTTCTATCCGGTCAAGTACTCTGGAAAACGGCGGCGGTGACCTCAGCACACAAGATGAGTGCCTTCTCGACTCTATCAAGCTTATCTTGGCCAGCGACGGTGACAGTCGCGGAACGGTTGCGGCTCTTGCACAAGAAGTTGAAGGCACCATTATCGAGTGTACGTTCACCTTGACTACTGGGTCGTCATAAAATTGTACTGACGATGGCGCACTGCATGGAAGTGAGCACGCGTTTTTCAGCCGGACCGTATATGCAGCGGCGTCTCAACCGGCAAGAGCAACATGGCCTATTACAGCACTATTCAAGCACACACCCCGCTGCACGCGTTTGCGACCCCAGCGACGCTGACGCACCACGGCGCGCTAACTTTCTGTACTCCCAGGCAAAATACCATGACTATATCATCTTGGATGGTCGACGAGTAACACCGTCGTCATCGTTGACACACGCTCCGAACTCAATCGTGCAAGTTCACATTAACGGGGTTATCTCCGTAGGACAGGTCCTCGGAATCATCACTCACCGTCAAAGGGATGTAGAATCAGACTCAACACTTGTTCGTATGGCGTGGTTCCGACCTCTACATGATGCGCCGACAAATCACTGGGACCCTTAGTGAGCTTTTAAGTGCGCGTATTTTATAGATGCTAATATTAATGCATGACGTAGCCCAGAGCTTGAAGTCGACTTCTGGGAGCATGGTAAATTTCTCTCCAGCGAAGACGAAGGCCCTCCCGAATATGTACCCGTGTCCTTAATTGTATCCCAAGCATGCCGCGTCACTATCTACAGGTACTCTCCACGGACGCAGGACCACGACGACGACGACGACAGCGGTGAAGATGAAGTATCTGCAGGCATCCCACTCTGGGTCACGATAGGGCTCACGCGTGTACGAGCCAAGGTTTATTGCAAGACAAATTTACTAACATATAATTCTGGACAGGATGTCCCAGCAATTTGAATCCCGGTGCACTCACTGTTTACCCGCTCGTAGAGTGCTCCGCGTTGTATTCCTCCGGATCCTCCGGTTTCGCGAAGACTTCCTCACCTGGGTGCGCGGCCTTGTAAGACTTGAACCACTCAGTGTCGAGCATGAATGGGTAAACCGGCACAGCGGGGGGTTCCTGCCGGAGACGACCAAGGTTCACGCGCTTGGTGGCGATGCGTCTCGCCTTGCCGTTGACCTTGCGCTGCTCACGACGAAGGGCGTCGAGGTCATCAATGATATCATTGACCTGCCCGATTCAGTATGTCAGGAGATCTGACAAGAAAAGATGCTGACGACATCGACTTGCCTCTTGCGTTCTGTAGGCTGGCCGGCGGACTTCCCAGACGGGCACTCCTCCATCTTTGTCCTCTTTTGAGAGTCGCGCCGCAGCAGCAAGTTCATTGCGGTGAGTGCGTCGCTTGCCTTCGTCATCCGTGTCCAAGCCTGACAACTCGTCGGACATCCAGGCAGCTTCCTCGAGAACAGCGGCTACGTTGTTCTTATGCTTCTTCTGGTAGGCCGCCAGCACCTTCACGCGATCTTCGTGGAGCTAAAGATAGAAGTGCGTCAATACAGGTGATTGAGCACAATAGCAGCGACGACGTACAGCCTTCTGGCGCTGCGCGCGCCGGTTCAGCGCTCGCTTCAAAGCAGTCTTCTTCGCAAGACCTGGGTCATTGGCAGTGTTGCGCTTGCGACGCCAATCGCGGTAGATGTCCTTGCCGAATGCCACCAAGTCCTTGAGCGTGAACAGGATATTCTTGTGCGTCAATGTGCATGCTGCCGTGTCCTACACCCAATAACATAAGCGACATCGCTTGTGGATTGTAAATTCCAGATAACCGACCGTCTGCTCTCTCCAAACAATGTCCGCTGCCCGCTGTATGACCAGCTCGTTTGCCGCCGCCGTCACATCCTGGGTAAAGTCAAAGCAGAGGAGCTTTGTCGTGGCTGGATCTTCATCATCGGATGCTGGAAGGTCTACGTCCGAGTCGGCGTCACTAGCACTGTCTTCGCCATCCTTAGGCTTCGTTGTCCCATTGCGTTGGATGCTGGTAAGTAATGAGAGCTGCGCCCTCACCAATGTCTACTCATTCTTAGTAAGTCATATAGCGCCTAGGTCCTCAAGCAACGGGCGCACCTGCAACTCGGCTCGAACAGTGGCCTGCTCCGTCGTCATATTCTCCTTGGCACCGCTAAGGATCCTATCGGGCGCGCCACCCGCGGTCCGCGACTTCTTCAACCTTTTGGGCCGCGTAGCATCATTGTTATCGGCACTGTCGTGCGCCCCGCCGCCTTCGGAGTGCGATCTCTTGAGCTGCGCAACCTCGGACTCGACAACGCGGAGCCGCTGCGCAAGAGACTGCACGTCCGCGACCAGAGCAAGATCCGGCTGGATCGCTACGTCGTGAGTTGACACTGCTGTCGCGCCGGTGGCCGGAAGCAGATGAAAATGGTTCATCAAGGCCGTGATAGCTGGTGGAGGCAACGCAGCGAGTGGGTGGTTGTCTGGCAGTGGAAAAGGAGCACCTTGGGGGCCGGGGTTGGGAAAGTCGGGCATGGTAAGTCGCGGACGTTGCTTGAGAACGAGGCTCGGGATGATAACACGCTGCTCACAGGATTTGTTTGGACGGTCCCGACGGAGATCAATGCAATTCAGCATGGCGTGATGGGGGCATGAGGACGAGCTCGATCACATCCGTTGTTGCTTAGCTAGTGCCTGACTCAATCTGAGGCTATATGACCTGTACAGCGTGTGCGAGAGGTGTAGTGAGCAGTGTGCAACGTAGGTAACATGAGTGTCAGTAGCTTAGTGTAGGCAACATAATGAACATGAGAGCAGCCATGTTAGCAGGCCTGTATCGTGCATGGACATGTCTGCCTAATCAACGTTGCCAGGGTCCTGATCGGGCTCTGTGTAGGTGTATCACCCCAACTCTGACATGCCATATGACCAGGAAACATTCTGAGCCTCGGAGATGTTAGGAGATTTCCAGTACACTTAGCATAGCGAAGGCATGACTTAGCCTACATCGCACGGCGTTCGGGCATGTCTGTCAGCTATCCTATCCATAGCTCACCGACCCGCCCGCAGCCGGCCGTAAAACGCGGTGACTATAGTAGATGAATATCTGATACAGTGTGCACTGCACAACTCCTCAGAAATGACCCCCTATATTCTGGTAAATTCAGGTTACATATGCACTATACTAAGCCGCATGCTGTAATATTATTCGAATTTATAGAGCTCATTTGAAAGGAGAGAAGGTGCATATATCCCAGCATTTCTGTAATATATTATTGATTCACTATAGTACATAAACCCATGGGATCCATTGGACAGTGATTGCCCTATAGCTCTCTACCATTAACCAGATATATTCTGCTGAATTACATCTATATAGCAGTTCCACCTGTGCATCTACACCATTATTTATAACATTTTCAAAGCCCATTATATTGGTGCACAAATACAATGGTCCTTACAGTCATGCTACTACTATAGTGCATCCAAGGACACCATAGTGCTGATATATGCAATATAGTGCACTATAGTGCACTATACTGCCCTATACTTGCACTTCACTATCCTGCCTGCCTATGACACCACCCACTTGTTACAACTGTAGGGACATAGTGAATAAACTAAGCCCCACAGCCCGAAACGGGGGAGCGTGGGCAGTGTTTTGTACGTGCAGACTGTGGCGCACGGCGAGCGAGGGTAGTGGTGAGCGGCGCACGGGGCGATCGGCGAGCGAGGCAGGTCGGTGGACGACGCGCGGCCGTGCGTGGGCGGATCGCTGGACGCTGGGCGAGCAAACGAGTGGTTGTGCGGCGCGCGGCGCTCTAGGCGAGTGATGAGAGTGGGTGCGCGACACACGATCTCCTGATCCTGCAAGGGAGAATGCAGGCACGCAGCGTTAGCTAACACCGTCAAAAAAGCAAAATCTTACACCTACCTCAAGCTTCAAGTGAGTGAGGCGGTGGCTGCCCACGATGCGGGATGCGCTGGACGAGAGAGTGGCTGGGGGCGTGCGTGGCGACGCAGGACGGGGCGAGCGCAAGGGGGCTGTGCGCGACGCGGGAAACGGTGGGCGAGCGCGAGAGGGGCCGTGCGCGGCGCGCGGGTCGGTGGGCGAGTGGCTGGGGGCGTGCGAGGCGACGCGGGACGATGGGCAAGTGGCTAGCGGCGTGCGCGGCGACGCAGGATGGTGGGCAAGCGTGAGCGGGCTGTGCGCAGCGTGCGGGACGGTGGGCGAGTAACTGGGGGCGTGCGCGGCGACGGGGGACAGTGGGCGCGCGCGAGGGGGCCGTGCGCGACGCGGGCGACGTGAGCGAGCGCGAGAGGGTCGTGCGCGGCGCGCGAGACGACGGGCGAGTGGCTGACGGCGTGCGCGGCGACGCGGGACGGTGGGTGTGCGCGAGGGGGCTGTGCGCGATGCGGGAGCCGTGGGTGAGCGCGAGGGGGCCGTGCGTAGCGCGCGAGTCGGCGGGCGAGTGGCTAGAGCGTGCGCGGCGACGCGGGACGGTGGGCGAGCGCGAGCGCGAGGGGGCTTTGTGTGCCGAGGGGGCGTTGCGCGGGACGAAAAACGGTGGGCGAGCGCGAGAGGGGCCGTGCGCGCCGCGCGAGTCGGTGGGCGAGTGGCTGGGGGCGTGCAAGGCGACGCGGGACGATGGACGAGCGCGAGGGGGCCGTGCGCAACACGGGAGACGTGGGCGAGCGCGAGGGGGCCGTGCGCGACGCGGGAGACGTGGGTGAGCGCGAGAGGGCTGTGCGCGGCGCGCAAGTTGGTGGGCGAGCGCGAGGGGGCCGTGTGCGGCGTGTGGGGCGGTTGGCGAGTGGCTGGGGGTGTGCGCGGCGATGTGGGACGGTGGGCGAGCGGGTGGAGGCGTGCGAGGCGACGCGGGACGGTGGGCGAGCGGGTGGAGGCGGTGCGCGGGCGTGCGGGACGGTGGGCGAGCGGGTGGAGGCGTGCGAGGCGACGCGGGACGATGGGCAAGTGGCTAGCGGCGTGCGCGGCGACGCAGGACGGTGGGCAAGCGTGAGCGGGCCGTGCGCAGCGTGCGGGACGGTGGGCGAGTAACTGGGGGCGTGCGCGGCGACGGGGGACGGTGGGCGCGCGCGAGGGGGCCGTGCGCGACGCGGGCGACGTGAGCGAGCGCGAGAGGGTCGTGCGCGGCGCGCGAGACGACGGGCGAGTGGCTGACGGCGTGCGCGGCGACGCGGGACGGTGGGTGTGCGCGAGGGGGCTGTGCGCGACGCGGGAGCCGTGGGTGAGCGCGAGAGGGCCGTGTGCGGCGAGCGAGTCGGTGGGTGAGTGGCTGGAGCGTGCGCGGCGACGCGGGACGGTGGGCGAGCGCGAGGGGGCCGTGCGTAGCGCGCGAGTCGGCGGGCGAGTGGCTAGAGCGTGCGCGGCGACGCGGGACGGTGGGCGAGCGCGAGCGCGAGGGGGCTGTGCGTGCCGAGGGGGCGTTGCGCGGGACGAAAAACGGTGGGCGAGCGCGAGAGGGGCCGTGCGCGCCGCGCGAGTCGGTGGGCGAGTGGCTGGGGGCGTGCAAGGCGACGCGGGACGATGGACGAGCGCGAGGGGGCCGTGCGCAACACGGGAGACGTGGGCGAGCGCGAGGGGGCCGTGCGCGACGCGGGAGACGTGGGTGAGCGCGAGAGGGCCGTGCGTAGCGCGCGAGTCGGCGGGCGAGTGGCTAGAGCGTGCGCGGCGACGCGGGATGGTGGGCGAGCGCGAGCGCGAGGGGGCTGTGCGTGCCGAGGGGGCGTTGCGCGGGACGAAAAACGGTGGGCGAGCGCGAGAGGGGCCGTGCGCGCCGCGCGAGTCGGTGGGCGAGTGGCTGGGGGCGTGCAAGGCGACGCGGGACGATGGACGAGCGCGAGGGGGCCGTGCGCAACACGGGAGACGTGGGCGAGCGCGAGGGGGCCGTGCGCGACGCGGGAGACGTGGGTGAGCGCGAGAGGGCCGTGCGCGGCGCGCAAGTTGGTGGGCGAGCGCGAGGGGGCCGTGTGCGGCGTGTGGGGCGGTTGGCGAGTGGCTGGGGGTGTGCGCGGCGATGTGGGACGGTGGGCGAGCGGGTGGAGGCGTGCGAGGCGACGCGGGACGGTGGGCGAGCGGGTGGAGGCCGTGCGAGGCGAGCGGGATGGTGGGAGAGCGGGTGGAGGCCGTGCGCGGGCGTGCGGGACGGTGGGCGAGCGGGTGGAGGCCGTGTGAGGCGAGCGGGATGGTGGGAGAGCGGGTGGAGGCCGTGCGCGGGCGTGCGGGACGGTGGGCGAGCGGGTGGAGGCCGTGCGAGGCGAGCGGGATGGTGGGCGAGCGGGTGGAGGCCGTGCGAGGCGAGCGGGTGGAGGCCGTGCGAGGCGACGCGGGACGGTGGGCGAGCGGGTGGAGGCCGTGCGAGGCGAGCGGGGCACTCCAGACGGGGTCGTGCGTGGTCCCCGGTGCGTGCGAGATCGTGTGCAGCCGCTGCGATGAGGGGACGAGGTCTTGCGTGCGGGCGAGCGCGGTTGCTAGGCACGTTGCTAGGCAGTCCCGGGGTTTCTTCAGCTTGCAGCCCTGCAGTAGAATGTAAGGCAAGCTTACCATGCAACGAATCGCGTGTTCTAGTGTGCCGTCAGTGCCGCAAAGTCGCCACGAAGTGGAGGAACAAAGGGAGACGAAGAGGTGCGGCCGCGTCTGGCGCGCCAACAAACGCCCACGGCCACGGATACCGAGGGATGACCCGGAGCGAGCCGTCAAGGTTCGAGCGCAGCTGGTGAACTGTACAGTCCTCCATCTGCAATCGAACCTTGTTACTTGCCCACCACCACGCGTCCAAGCAGCGCGCTCACGATTCCTTGGTGAGTGGCAGATACTTCACCAGTGTAATAACTGCCTGTACTCACTTCTTCTACAGCCTCTTCCACACCTCCACTCGACGCGTCAACCGGCAGGGCGACTACGAAATGGAGGTATCGACGTTGAAGGCGCGCCCACGGGTTCCTGGTGCGCTAGCATGCGCTCTTTTTTTGTTTCTACTCTACTCAACGTGTCTACAGATGTGCTCGCGCCATCCACCCTCGATGACCCCGCTCTCCAGGCTCGCCCCACCGCCGCCGTCTCGATGCCACTCGCACCCTCAGCTCCTCAACCCCGACCCTGTCGCCCCCACCACTGCGCGCGCGTTGGGCTCGAACGTCTGCGCGCGCTCGCTGTCCCCACCTCTCTCGACGCCGTGCGCGTTCTCAACAATGGCCACGTCACCACGATACCACACGTGCTCGCTCGTCATCAACGCCGTCACGCGCTCGCCATCCCCGCCTCTCTCACCGCCCTGCGCGCCGTCAACACCGCGTGCCGTCGCCCTCGACATCGCACCCTCAGCTCCTCAACCCCGACCCTGTCGCCCCCGCCACTGCGCGCGCGTTGGGCTCGAACGTCCGCGCGCGCTCGCTGTCCCCACCTCTCTCGACGCCGCACGCGTTCTCAACAACGGCCACATCACCGCCGACACCGCACGTGTGCTCTCGTCACTACCATCGGCGCGCGCTCGCCACCAACGCATCCGACTTGTCTGCGTCGAGTCACGCTGCGTGCACTCATAGGATTCTGGTGAGTTTCATGAACAATATCTTGCATGCTAGTTCTGAGACATCCCCATAGAATGTTGCGCTGCCCCACGTGTTCTCCACCCCGACCACGCCGCCTCCACACAGCGCATGCGCTTGCCATCGTCGCCCCTCTCGCCACCCCGCGTGCCGTCAACATCGTGTGCTCATCGTCGTCCACGCTCGCCATCCCCGCCGCTCTCAACACCGCGCTTGTCCACCAAACCCCGCGCGCGCTCGGCATCTCTGCCGACCCTCTCGACGCCGATGCCGCATTATCCACGGCCTCTTATATAGCTTGTTGCTGTATGCTAGCTAGTAGTGTCGACACCTCAGATACTGAAAGCGGCATGCTGCCCCCTCAGTGTTTGTTGTGCCTGCGGCAATGTTATGTGTACTTGACATGGAGTCTATGGATTCTTTGGAGGTCGCGACCGTGCTCCCAATCCCTCGGGATCTTCGTGGGGCACAAGTGCAACCTCTGTGAGTGTGATGAGTGAAGCACAACGGCGTGCTGCCCACTGCTTCGCTTGTCATTACTTACTTCTATTTGTAACCTGGCTTTCTCGTAGGAGGATATTCTATGGATTCTTTGGAGGTCGCGACCGTGCTCCCAATCCCTCGGGATCTTCGTGGGGCACAAGTGCAACCTCTGTGAGTGTGATGAGTGAAGCACAACGGCGTGCTGCCCACTGCTTTGCTTGTCATTACTTACTTCTATTTGTAACCTGGCTTTCTCGTAGGAGGATATTCTATGGATTCTTTGGAGGTCGCGACCGTGCTCCCAATCCCTCAGGATCTTCGTGGGGCACAAGTGTAACCTCTGTGAGTGTGATGAGTGAAGCACAACGGTGTGCTGCCCACTGCTTTGCTTGTCATTACTTACTTCTATTTGTAACCTGGCTTTCCTGTAGGAGTGGATTCTTTGGAGGTCGCGACCGTACTCCCAATCCCTCGGGATCTTCGTGGGGCACAACTGCAACCTCTGTGAGTGTGATGAGTGAAGCACAACGGCGTGCTGCCCGCTGCTTTTCTTGTCATTACTTCTATTTGTAACTTGGCTTTCTCGAAACATGTTGCTTGCTATGTGCTCTTGTATGTTTCTTTCTGCAGCTTGCTTAGGAACTGGCTGTCATCTACCCTGCTGTAACTCTGCCTTCTGCTGCTGCTGAGGGGGGTCGGCGACAGGAACTGTTCCTGTCGCCGACCCCTCTGCCCCTGGTCGATGCGCCGCTGGGTATGAATCTGCTTCGTCAATCTGGATCAAATATGATATAACCTTTTGCCGTGCACAATCTCTCTGATGGAATTTGAGGATGCTGATCATATTTCCGGTTCCTCGATCGTAAGCACATCACTATTTAGCCATCACATTCGGTCAATAATTTCCCCTGCAGCTGTGATTCATGGGCCCCCAGTGCAAATGAAGTGGCTCTCGACTTCACCTCAATCCTGCGACCTCCCAGTGTTCGAACACTTCGGAAATCATCCGCTACGACCTGTCACACAGGAGGATACTCTGTTGGCTGGGAGGTCGTTTGTGTACATCGAAGGTACGATGAACGACACTATGCCCATCGTCAAGGATCAGGACATGCTGTTGCATGCCCTGGCGAGTGGAGATACCAAGCAAGGTGCGTGTCAACAACCTCTTTCCTGACATTCAACTGAGTTAGTTCCCTTAGGCCTGCCTCCTCTTGCACCGGGTGATGCCATATTTTCGCGCTCGAGGTATGGTGCACGTGAAGACGGCATGGACGATGTCTTGCAGGTGTTGGTCTTATCAAGGTATGCATGCCTCTGCAGCACTGTCTGTTGCTGATTGTGTCTTGATAGCGGCGACATCTTTGTCTCCGAGGCAGAACAGCAATGCAATCCACTATCAAACAAGTTCAATAATGCGCAGATCCATCTCCCCAATCATACAGACAGTGTGTCTTGCTTCTGGCTCATTCTTTTGGATTATATTGATCTATTGCTTAAATATAGAGCAGCTGTCCTTGTCTTTGGCTGGCTTTGGGCACAGCCATTGTGATGAGAAGGATGTTGTGCACCACACTACAGCACGTCAGTCGCGCCCTCGTTGGTGGGGAGGGCACAAGTGGGAGCACTTGGCGAACTCTCGGCCTGGCAGTACCTAGCTCTGTCATTGGATGTCTCTAGATCAATGTCTTGGAGAAATGTTAGATGCTGATGACAATAATCCGAGATAGCGGGTATTCTGATTGGATCAGATCTCCGGACTCCTGTGACTCCAGCTGTGTTATCATCCTGGGCATCGTCATATCAATTGCCCCTTTGAAATGTCCCATTCTCCTCTGTCCACCATGTCAAATCCTTCCCCAGATGCCGTTTATCCTCCCCTCGGAATGAAACTTGTTCCAGGAATGTCCATTCGTCCCTGGTATCTGCCAGAGCTTTGTGAGGTTGTAGGGCACCATCCGCTTCGAAGGCTTAGGCAGGCAAATGGCTTGCCCATCGGACGGACCTTTGTATATATCGAAGACACGAGCACAGCCCACATGCGCAAACTCAACAAAGTATTGAAGACATTGGAAGTTCCGGGGCTGACGGCAGAAGCTTGTGAGACAGAGAAAGGTGCGCCGTTGCAAATTGACTACACATCCTGGACTTATGTTATCAATAGGGCTACTCCGTCTTATTCCAGGCGATGCCATATTTGCTCGCTCAAAGTATGGTGCGCGCGAGAATGGCTTGGACGATGTGCTTCAGACTCTCGTCTTGGGAAGGTCCGCCTAGCTATTATTCTTGTTGTCTTCCTCAGCTAATGGTGCCCCGAACAGTGGTCACGTCGTCTCTCTTGATGGAGGTCAGGAGGAGATTGATGCATACCTCAATGCGAGAGAAGAGGTGCTTGGTCCCAGAGCATCAAGGGCTCCTGGGAAAGCCAACTTTGTCGATGGAACATGGGTCGGCGGTACCGCTTTCGAGCGTACAGGCCAAGCTCATCCAGTGCAAGACTCGCGCGCCTACGGGCTTGCTAATTCATACGAGCAACCAACCCAACTGTATGCACCCAACGCTGGAAACAAGATGTCCCATAGTTCTGGGAAAACCCGTGGTCAAATAATGCGTGGAGCTGTCATTAAGGTATGTGTTATTACTCTGCATCACTAGATGTTTTCTCATTCATTGTAGGGCTCTGTTGGCCTCGCAATGAAGGCTAGCGCATACCTACCGGATGCGCACTGTGAGAGGCTCCGCATGCAAGCTGACCTTGTCAATGCGCCTCGCCTAGGAACGCCCGACAATTCTATGTTCTTCAATGTGCAGCTGAATCTCGCAAGTGCTGTGCGCTCCACAGACGGTGCGCTACACTTATTTTCCATTCACACTCTGACAATTGATGTATCTTACAGTGACCAGAAACCTGACTTCATCTCTCGGCGTCTTCGGTGCTGCGCATCGCGACAAGTACAATGACGGCACTGGGCTCACATGCATGATCTCTCAATCAGATCTTCCCCGTGCTTATGACGACGGCGTCTTTCACTTCCTTGAGTTGGGCGCGTTTGTTCCGTTGAATGATCTCAAGATCATGTACTTCAATGGGCTGCGACGCCATGGTGGCACCGCTCCTCGGTCTTCATCCGACGATCTTTCTCCCTGGGCATGTCGATATTTCACCATTAATTATCCGCCTAGTGCCGTGCTAGAGAACAGAGCAATTCTTGCTCTAGCCTCATTGCGGCCGCCGCCTGTCACTGAAGAGGAAGAAAGCCAAAGGGTAAATGACCGAAGGCTGTTCACTATGGACTCAGCGATGCGTAACAAGTGAGTCTATTGTTGTATCTTTTGCTGATGTTCTGACATGCATGCATTTAGCCCTGAAGACCCGACACAACAACCGTGGTCGCAGCATACAACATTTGCAGCCGACGGGGAGTGCATCATGTCGTGGAAGTCCCTTGTGACGTTCATGGTTCGATCACTTTACTTGTTCTGTGTATACATCCTTGCGCAAATGCCCCAGACAGCCCAAGTAATGTTTGATTCTAAACATACAAGCTGTGAACTAATGAATGACATAGGTGCGCATCGACCGTGGGGCATTCTTTGCTGCGTTTTCCTACCAAGAGGAAGATCAACGTGTTGAAGTTGAGGACTGGATTTTCGCCCCAGCCTTAAATGGTATGTCAGAATCAATGTGGCATGTTCTTTTTGGGCTGACTTCTGTTGCAGATATTGTGTCTGGTGCCGCACGTCGCGCTGCAGCGGAGCAGTGGATCCAATACCGACGCCATGTGGAGCAATTTATCCCATATCTGCATGCAAAGGCTGAGCGTGCGTTTGACATCGCGACTGAGCCTTACGAGGTGTATCTGGCCAATCAAGCTGGCCGTCCTCCACAGCATGCTTTTAACGCAGGTCAGCATCCTTTGTTTGCTCTCTTGATTGTGGTCTCATCTCTTGCGTAGCACGTGCAGCACCAGAGGATATAGACATCGAGGAGCACGATGAGGAGGATAGTGACAACGATGGTATGTCCCACTCAACAAATAGTTGGTCTGCGCTAATGAACCTATAGCTCCTCAGGCACGTAGACCGGCTTCACCGCGCCCACAGAAACGCCCAAACACACGTGCTCAGACACAATTAGCAAGAGATTTCAAGACGTCGCAGAAGACAGCAAGCAATGTCCTAACGACCTTGCCCCCTGTTCTTGGCAAGCGCACTGCGGTTGTGCAAATGACCTCAAACAGTGCTGCTGATAACAGGAGGGCATCACTCAGACAGCGCACAAGTCTGGTCGGGCATGGTACGCAAGGACCTTAGTCTCTCATACATAGAATTGCAGCCAATATATGAAACATTTAGATACACCATCTCACGATGCAATGGACATTGACGTCAACGGCGATGCTGAACAGCATCTGCAAGATACACAGGACTCTACATCCGAACAGCAAGATACAGCGCAACCTCTCTTTGATCCTGTGTCCTGGTCGTCGCTCTTGGAAGCACTCACAGGCAGTCCACATGAAAGCGACAAGGTCTTCTCATGGAAGGCATCAGATGGAATGCTCAACACTTGGTGGAACCGGCTCACAGTGAATGTCGTGATTGCGGATGGGCAGAGCCTCCACGACAGCTATCTTACATTCCCTGGCATGCGTGTGTGTGTTGCATTTGTCCTTATTGTTGTCAATACTAATGTGGATGCCTCTCAGCAAGCATTGCCTTCTCCGTGGACGTTATGGGGGCTGAATTTGATACCATGCTGGTGTTGTTTACATCAATGCGCGCACAAATGCGGACACCTGCTCCCACAAAACCTCTTCACGACGCTCTAGTTCGTCTGGGCTCTCACACATGGCACTCCGAGTCTGCAGTTCGTGACATGTTACGATTACTCTTAATCGTTTCTTTCTCCAACAGGTCAGGCCAAAATGCGAACACATTATAAGTCGCTTTAGGAAATAGATCCCACGGTCAAGTCGCGTCGTCCCAACTGCCTTTTTCAGTAATTCTTAGCTAAGCAGGTCCTGCCCTAAGCGTTGCAGGCTCTTTGCACTTCAAATAATACTAGTACTGCATGTAGTTTTGCTGTTGGCTCTAACTTCTTCAATCAGTCGAATGAAAGGAGCTTCCCGTGTTACAACTAGTTTCAATCGTTTCTTTCTCTAACCAGTCAGGTCAAAAAGTGCACATCAGGAAAGTCACAAAAGGAAATAGATAGTTGCGTTGTCCCACCTGTCTAACTCAATAATTCTTAGGTAAGTAGCTTCTGCCTAATGTCTTTCCACATCTTTGCGCTTCAAAAGACGCTCGTGTCTGCGAGTATTTTATGTTTTCCAAGCTAACTAGCGCAGATATGCATATAATTCCAATTGTTCTATGATTAGAAAAAGAAGCTCCTGGATTTCTATTTTTGGTAAAAAGTTCCCACGGCTGGTGTAGAGAAGCATGACGTAGTTTTCGAGTGGTTGAGCCGGTTTACTACGTCATGCTTCTCTAACCCGGCTACTACAATACCCGGGCTGAATATCTATATTATTAAAAATGTGCAAAGGGGGGGAATTGAACCTACAACCCATTGCTTACACAATACAATTACGATTCCTATGAATCGTTGCTTATGTCATCTACATCCAGCTTTTTTTCGACCCATGCAACGACAGTCTGTGTCGCCTTTTTTGGAAATTCACTCCCACGCTTTGTCCACTCGCGCTTTCAGCTCCCTCACCAGCCTCACGTCTACTCGGGATGATACACTCACTGTACACATATTGTTGCCTATAAAGCATTCCACACACACAGTGATATTACTAGGATTGAGCGTATAGAACAGCAGAGCGTATAGAACAGCACGATTGCTAGCAAGAGATGATGACGTCATTCCGGCTATTAAATTGCATTTAAAACCCGAAATGATGTCATTGCTCTTGAGCTCAAACCGCAGGGCAAAGATGTCAAATAAAGTAGTCTCTGTTACATATTCTTCCAATTTGAGAAGATTATTGAACCCCGTATTGCACCTGGAATCGTACTGCCGCGCTATGCGTCGGCCCACTCCCAGAAAGTCCATATACAGCGTTTTTTCGACCCCATGCAACGATCATCTGTGTCGCCTTTTTTGGAAATTCGCTCCCACGCTATGTCAACTCACGACTTTACCCCTCCTCATTAAATTTGCTCCACACAATATACACAAATGATTGCCTAAATACACTGATTACTAGGCCATGCAACATATACAGAAGTTGCAGAACAGTGATGTTGCGACAACTGAGACGCACCAGACAACACAGGCAGAAATACGATGATGTCACTCAGGGGTTTTAAATTACAATTAGAGCCCGAAATGATGTCATCACTCTTGATTTCACAACAACCACCTCAGGTGCAGCTGCACACCCAACTTATGTAAATTTTAATGCCCTCCAGTGTACAGTATTGCCCACCATGACTTAAATTTGGTACCAGGGCCACTCCCAGTCGTGTTTTGGTGTCTAGTACATACTGTCTCAAGACTATTATTTATGTATATATTTGATTATGTAACCAGAAACCCCCTCAGAGCGGAATCGTACTGCCGCGCTACCCGTCGGCCCACTCCCAGCAAGTATAAGAGCATTAACCATTAGACTACAGTGCAGTGGTTATAGTTAAGCTGTGTATAGTCTATACCAACATTATCTTGACTCTTGCTCTACAATACATTTTGCTCTTCTCATCACTTTCTTTTCCTTTCCCCAATACAATATATACATATTATATATCTGTAGAAAGGTAAAATTAATGTAAACACAATGGCCAGGATCCCAGAGTCTGGATCATTTGCAAAGTACGAGACATTTTTATATTGCTCACCTGTGTTCAGATCATTTGATTATGTGAGCAATATGCAAAGTGGTATGTTAATACACCTTGCTCCGCTGATATGCTTCGAACATAGTGATATGCCTCCTACGTGGGTGGCTACCATTTACACAATTCTGATGCACGTACTACTTCAATTCCGTGAGGGACCCTCCGGGCCCACTCGGTGTACTCCGCGGGGACCCTGCGGAGTCCCGCACGCCATGCACCCAGCCATTGCTGGAGCGGCTGGAGCTCGCGCGCAGCGCACAAGATGTCGCGAGGTCCTCGCGGGAGCTGACAGGCCAAACACCGTCCACGCTGCCGCCGCCTGCGCCCCGCGGGGACCCTGCGCACCCGCAAGGACCCTGCGTGCCATGCGTTGAGCAAACAACGAGCCGCGCTTTGGCGGCAGAGCGGGGCACGGCGACGCGAGCGGAATGTCCGGCATGGGCGTTGGCAGCGGTGAGCTCGGGCGCAAAGCAGTGCCCGGGATGCGCTTGTCAGAGACGAAAGTCTCGAGCATAGCGGTGGGAACACTGTCAGACTTGAGCGCGGAGAACTTGAACGTCAAGAAGCTGCGTGTTGGCGAGGAGTCTGCCAGGGGTCAGTAGAGGGTGTGGGGTGGGATGGGAGGCGGTGTACCTGGTTTTCGCCTCGAGAGACGGGTGCAGTCACCCTCCACGCAAATCTCTGCTCGTTGTCCCAATGTGCGCCCCTGCACATTGCCCTCGCCCTCCTCGCCCTCGCCCTTGTCGTATTCGCTGAGTGTTCCTACATGTCGTGCTCATCGTCTTTGTTGTGTTCACTGTGTGTCACCCTTGTCACACTGCCCACCCATGTGTGTCGTCCTCGCTGCACAGCCAGGAGGCACCTGGTGTGGCGCCATACAAGACTGCGCAAAAATCACGATTGTCAGGGGGGCATGAGGATGCGGAAGTGACGCAGGAGGGTGAGTGACGGAGGGAGAGAATCTGACAAACTGTAAGCTGTAGCCTCCTGTAGCCAAAGGCTGATTCCCATGACGGGCAATCAACAAACACACATGACCGTGTGACTGTGCGGCTCTGTTCAACGCAGCGAACTTGTACCACATGCCTCCACCTGCTGCCAACCCCTGCGCCTTCCCCCCACCCTCGCGCCTCCCCCTCACACTACCAGTGCCCAGCTCAGCTATGCGACAAATCGCCAACAATGAGGATGTTAAAGGCGCGCGACGACAGGGTGCACGACCAAGACAACCGCCAGGGGCGTACAATGAGAGCAACAACGAGGAGCAGCGCACAGCAAGGGCGACGTGCAGGGGCGCAGAATGGCACGCAACACAGGCAAGGAGCAGGGGCAGACCACGACGGCGACAGGGTCATGCGGCGGCGAGGGGCACGGGCGACGACTGCAATGAGGGGTGGACGACAACGGCGCCGACGGGCGCATGGCGGCAGCGATAGGGTGCGCGCGCTGCGGGCGACAAGGGGCGTGCGCGTCGACCAGGCGGAGCACCAACGGCGGCCGCCAATGCCGTGGCGGGGTGTACCGCAGCACCCGAGTGGCGCGCAGACCGGGCGGTATCCGCCCAGTCCTGGCGCACAACGATGGCAACAAGGGGCACGGACGTGGACCAGGCAGGCCCGTTGATAGGCCGGGTGGGGCACACGATGACGGGGTCACGGCGTGCTACAAGGGCCACGGAGGCGCGGCAAGGGCAACAAGTAGGGGCGCACTTTGAGGGACGTGCGCGGGGTGCCAACGACGGCGGTGACAGCAGAGGCGGGCACTCGAGCGGCAGGCAGCCTGGGGCGGAGTCCGCCCGGTCCTGGCGGAGTCCCTCGGGAGAGCAATGGTGAGTGCCGCTCGACTCCTGCGGCGCGGGGTTCTGTCGGTTGCGCAGGGCCCCTACGTGGGCGGACGGCGGCTGCATCGACGGTGCCGCTGAGCCCCCGCCACACGTGGTCCTGGCGGCTCCCGCAAGGACCTCGCGGTGTTTCATGCGCTGCGCACGAGCTCCAGCCGCTCCAGAAATGACTGGGCGGGTCTGCGCCTGCGGGGTGCATGTGGGACTCCGCAGGGTTCCCGTGGAGTATACCAAGTAGGCCCGGAGGGTGCCCCACGGAACTGAAGTCTCTTGATGCACTGCGGCGCTTATGCAGCAGCTCCTATCTTCACCAGGTATCCCCAATGCTATCACTTTCACTCACCCACTCACACAACAGCTAGCTCTGTAGCTGTTTGCACAGTAGCTCCATGCAGTTTGCCTGACGCTTGCTCACACTTGCACATTGTCAGATGACGTTTGCTACAGTCTTGCAATATTTGCCCAAGGTCGCACCAACTTGCTATATATTTAGACAAGCTGGCACACACTCGCAGTCAATACGACAGCTTTGCCCTAGCATCCCTATGCAGTTGCATCACCTGTCCGCACGCAGCCAGCCACATTACCGCATGGCTCACCCAACTCACCCAAGCATCTAGAGCAGTCCACCAAATGCAATGCATAGCCCTTGAATCTTGGCCCTCTATCACCGCATCTGACTCAAGGATGCTATGCAGAAAATTGCAACACAATCATACAGCTGTCCTTGCAAGGACTACAAAGCATGGTGCACCCTCCTCAACTAGCATGTGGCCACGGGGAGGATTTGCCCCCTTGTTGAGTCCCTAGGTGTTGCCCGCCTTTATCATCCTGAAGGCAGACTTCACCACCCTCCCACAGGAGGTGAACAACTACAGTGTGCTCAATGCCAAAACTGTCCCAGACTCTTACCCCTTTCGTGTATTGAGAATATCCTCACTGATTCCACAAAGGGGAAGAAGATCTGGGGTAAGAAGGACATATCAAACTTGTTCTTCCAGACAAGACACGTGTTAACCCAAACAACATCTACCTTATGGCTGACACAACGCCTTTGTTGATAATCTGTAATTCAGTCTATCTTCAAATCAAGAAGATACCTGCCCTCCTCCCTCCCAACGATTAAGAGTAATTGTACTGCCATGCGTGCACTGGCCATTTCACACCAAGTCATCCGCATGGCATGGCATCAAAACTCTTGAAGGGGACTCTGCTGTTTCCAACTTGAATGCTCTTCACGCTCGCTATCAGCTCATGTTAAACCACATGCTTTTATGGACCTGGTTGGAGTCTGTTTGCGCTCGTTACTCATTCCCAGACAAGCTTTCAGCGAAGGATGGCTTAACACGTCTGGCTCTTGCACTGCAGCGTATCGTGGAGGGCCGCATTGTTGGCGAAACCATTGATCCCTCCTCATTCCATCCTTCCTTCCCGCAAGAGCCGTATCTTGTGCCGATGTCATCACGCGCTCCACGCATCACAGACGTATCGCCTTTTGCAAAACAGAAAAGGCTTTATGATATGCTTTTCCTTGTCTTGCGGAAATGGGTCAACTTCCCAGAAGGCAACTGTTCTTTGGCGCAGAGCTGGCTGCTCGGCGGTCTCACTGCCCTATTTGGCATGCCGGTCCTTCTTCTTGGTGACACCTACAATCTCTATTTGCATGTCATGCGGGATGGGCTTAATTGGCGACGAGCCCTCTCAAGCCCAAGCAACTTGATGCCCTTCTTCATATCTCTCAAAGATCATCCCATGCGCCTCACTTCCTCCCAAAATTCTGCAATCCTACATGCTATGCAACGGCTTCATGCACGATATTCCTTCTCCAATTTTGACGCACTCTCGCTGGAGGAGGAGGCCATGGTTGTCAAGGCTCGCACACGGGTTTCACCAGATGACATGGATATCACCCCAACATCTCGTGCATATGCCGGTACATCAGCGCTCTCCTCCCTCTCTGCCCTCTCTCCATCCCCCACACCCAGTGCGTCAGCCAATTCTGGCCTCCTGTCTGCAACAATGTTGCCTGTGGTTCACCGCAAATTGAATGAGGTGGCAAGAGTTCTTCGTCTCCTTGCCCAGTTCATCGATGCGCCTGTGGTATTCAATCGGTCTACCCTCCAGTTTGCAGCCAACTCACAAGACCCAGATACTCGCCTTCTGCATCATGTGTCTACCAATCTTGACAAGTTCTTGCCATTCCGAGAGCGTGCACCTAGCGTGCGACGTATTCGTAGGCCGGAGGGCCCGTTCACTCCAGAACGGCTGCGCACGCGGATTGGCTTCTTCAGCGCACTCGTTTTCCGAACCCTTACCTTTGGAACGGATTACTTCTTTGAGCAACTCACGGTCATTCCTAATGGAAGGCTCCTCCCATCACAATTGGCCGCCTGGTCTCGCACCCTCAACATTGACCATGGGTACTTTGTCAACAATACCATCTATGGGAATTGCCAATCTCGTGACATTGCAGACGCTCCAGTTCTGTGGGCTGCAACAAGCAAGCAGCGCAATTTACCCTTTCCTCTCACACAAAATATCACTGTTAACCCCATCCCATTCAACGAGTTCTACAAAACGGTCACTCGCAAGGAGAAGGCGGAACGCAATTACGCGCAGCGGATTTATCCCCAGTGCGGCCCATTAATTGGCTATCTCTTGACCGCGGACTATGTGTATACGGGTCTCGTGGAGATGCCATCGGTTGATCTGATGGGTTCCACCATCAGCAAGATCAATTTGGGGTCATGCAATGGCTTGCGGTTGCTCCGCTTGCTTGATGGACTTTCTGCAGACATCAAAGCCCCGGGACGAGAGGCCAGGGTACAAGCTGCCTTTGCATTCTTCTACGGTCAGATGAGCGCACGATTGATGCCAGATGAGCAGGCACATATGGGGTGGGATGTGATTACAGCAGAGCACCTTCTCTGCAAGATAAGCCGGATGTATGACTATCTTCAATTGTAGGTAGCGCCACTGCTTGTGTTTGTACAGGACTAGGTTGATCATCTCAATGCCAGTCTAGCGCGTGATGTTCACACATTCTCTGATAGGACTGACAACTGACCATACACGAATGGATTGACCAAGGCATGCTATGCAAATACAGGATTGTTCTCCTTGTCCTGCTCCAGCGACAACCCAGCCATGTCATGCTCAACCGCCATCGGTGAACTGCCACCTGAGGAAGAATCTCTAATCTTTCCACGTTTGACCATGGTCGTGGCATACCCAACCCTCCGTTTCGGCACTGCCGGGATGCGCGTTGTCATTGTACGTTGCATATGTGCATGCATAGATAACTGAAATGCCTGATTACCCACATTAGGCAAGAAAAAAGGGCATAGAGATAAACAGACAGACCTCTTCAACATTACGATCAAGTATAACAAGTGACCTTAGTTTGCATGCGAGTTGATGCTGACCCTTCTTGCCCCACAGCGGCACCGAAGTGAATGCAACCTGGAGCTGCACAATCTGACCGATGCGTATAACAGCGGGATCAACCGGTTGATAAACAACCTTGTTCTTTCTGCCCGTTCAGATGAGTATCAATCAGGGAGGAAACTGTGACGAGCACATACTCAATGCGGTGTGCCTCGTAGTACAACACATGATTGTCTTCAAGATGAATGCCCACCGGTGACGTGGTCTTCAACAGGACACCTTGTGGGTCAACATCCTTGGCAAATGGGACAGCATGTTGACCCTTTGCAAACACATGGGGTGTGACATAGCGAGTTGCAAAATCAAGGCTTGGCCATTCGCCAATGGCTGATGGAGACCACTCCTGTACAGCGCCAACCTTGTAGAGAGATGCGATCTTAGACTCAAGGGTTCTCAGACCGCAAATCGCAGAGTCAAACACTTGGGACCTGAGACCGCAGATCTTGACAGACTGCTTTGCCCAAGCTGGCTTCGGCATGAGTCTAAAGTTACTTTGTGAGTTTTGCTTCAACCAATCGTACGCCAATGATGCACTTACTGATTCTTATCCGTAACCGGCGGCAAGTCAAAGTCCATGAGAACACCCTGCACTTCAAACACAGCCTCGAACATCTCTCCTGTTGCGTCCTTCTGCAAGATGTACGCAATGTCGGTGCCATTCCTAGTAAAGGTGAGTCCAGGTGCGTCGCTTCCCTATAAATTCAGTATTAGTTTCATTGAACATAGGTCCAAGCAAAGGTCAAGACGCACAGCTGCAAGCTGCTCTTTGGCATCACGCACATTGTGAAAGTCGGTGAGCATGGCATGGACGTGCTTCACTGTACAGACATGTGAGCATTTATGTAGGTGAGTGAGAGCAAACGCACAGCAGTCAGCATCCGCCAGAAAGCTTGTCAAGTCGCTGGGGGACATTTTGAGAGGGGTTGGTGAGGGAGCGATGGACGTGGGCAGCAGGGTTGGCAGAGGGAAAGATGATGCAGGTGATGAACGTTAAGTCTTTTGCCCAGGGATGTTGTATGCTGATGAGCCAAGCATAGGGATATTAGTGGTGGAACAACTGTCTTCCGCGCGTGGTCGGCAACGGAGACTAGGGATACGGCATATTTTGATCACAGTAACTGGGTCCGGCCGCCGACGAGCGAACATCCTTCCATTTCGATACATTCCGCATGCAGGGATCCACTCAGCATGAGTCCCCGAACTGTTTCAGTCCTTGCCCCTCAAACCGTCACGCTAACATATGGTTGACAGTTCGATTTCTCCAAGTGAATAAGACAGATCTCATCTGGCTTCCATCCTTTTGCTTTCCGTGTCTACCGCGATCCTTGTCATCTTTGGATATACTGAAGTCTTACTGCACCCTGCATGCATGGTCCAGTTACCAGGCAACTTCTGAAACACGTATACTCCGCTATTCCCGCTGAAGGTAACCGACAAGATCTATGGGGCGATGAGCTGTGGCTCTGTGTTGCCGAGTCTCGCTTAACAAATCCTTGTTCCCTATCTGCGACTCGGCGGTCTTGTCTTGCTGGACATATTGTGCTCGCCCAGGTGGTAGCTTGTTGTTGGCCACATTGCCTTATGTGGGATGCTGCGATGATGCAATGATACACTTCTTTGGATGTTCTGCGGTAACATTACATGGGGGTTCCTGAGTCTGGCCTCTCTCTGTATTGCGGGACAAATGTCATGGACCCTGTCCGGAATGGGACGACACGTCAACCCTGCAGTGCATTGATCTCCTGACCGCGTTCAAGGGCAGACAGCCTTTCATGCTGTTTGTCCGTTGCGAGCGGCCGCCGGTCCCTTGGCATTGACCACAGGTATGTGGATCGCTGGTCTCTCCCTTTGCGTATTTGGATAGATTGAATTCCTTTGGCACCCTGCATGCATGGTCTAGTTACCAGGCAACTTCTGCAACATGGATACTCCGCCACTCCCAACAAACTAACCGACAAGATCTATGGGGTGCTCTGGATTGCCAAGTGTCGCTTGACAAATGCGAGTGTCGCTCGACAAATGCGCGCTTCTTGTCTGCAGCTGGTTGTTCTTGTGGGTCCCCCTTGCTCAAGATATTGTGCGCGCTCACTGGTTACAGTATCATTGCCTTACCTGGGAAGCTGCGATGATGAGATGAAGCATTTCCTTGGATGGATTTAGGTTTGTTCTCCTTCTCCCAGGGGAAAGGTAATATTACGTCCGGGTTCCTGAAGATTGGCCTAGTTCCGTATCAGCAAACAAAGATCTTCGACCCCGGCTAAAACGGGAGGATGCGTCAACTCCGCAGTGCATTGGTCTCCTGACCGCGTTCAAAGCGAGATCCTCTTGCGTTCTATTTTTCCGGTGCCAGCTGCGGCCACTCCCTTACGAAGGACTGTCTCCGGGCACATTGGCCGTCGGGCATGTAGCCGAGATTTGACATCCTATACGCGTGGCCGTCCCTGGACCATACTTTGTCGTGTCCCGTCCCTGCACCATACTTTGTCGCGTCAATCTCCTGACCGCGTTAAACGGAACACTCTTCGTCCGGTTTTATCGGCCGTCGGTTAACTGGCCAAAAACAGTACCAGGTCTGTCTCCTTGCAATCCGTAGTCTCAAACTGAAGATGTGCCTCTGCAGTTATTCTCCGTTGTGCACCCCAAATCGTAGATGTTACTCGGGCTAATCTACCCACCGGTCGGTAATAACAATGCAGGTCAGTGCGCCCGTCCTCTGGGCCATGCCGTATTCATTGCTCTGGACACGGTGCACTCCGGGTCCATCCCCAACGGATCTCTAGCCAATGAGTACTCTGCCTCAGCGTAACACTGTGTAGTAAGCTTGACATATAGAACGCCGGTTGTGTCTGCAATTTTCTACAAGTCGATATTCTCACAAAGTCGCTCAGCTGTTGCTTGCTGTATATAAGAGCATCGCAGCCATCTCATGAGTGTCAGTTTGCCCCCACACGCAGACTACCTCTTTGACTACTTGCTTCTCATTGACTACTCACTGCTCTTCTCAACCCTCCCTTCAATTCATCATTTCAATGGCGCCAACCACCAGATCCACCCAGTCCTCGAAGACTTCTACTGCCCGTTACGTTGGGCAGCCAGTCCTTGCGCGTACGAAACTGTAAGTTATTGATTGTCTATGGACTGTCGTCTTTACTAATAACTTGCCTTGTTTTAGCGGCGCTCTTGTTGGACAGAAAACTACGGGGACGCCGGCCCTGCCAAAGGTGTCCGAGGCCTGGTCAATCATCAACATTGACAGCGACAGCTCGGACAGCGGGCTGGCATCTACGCCTACGCCTACTCTCAAGCGTGGCCCACCCACTGGCAAGAAACAATCAATTGTTCCGGCTAGGTCTGTGCTCTTTTACACTCCCTTGCTTACTTACTGACATCTTCATGAAGGCCACTCAAGAAGGCCAAGGCTGCTCCTGCCCAGGCCAAGGAGACGCTACTCCCTGTGGAGTTCAATATGTGCGTTTGTCTTCTCTGCTGGTGGACTTACTCTGACCTCAGCACAGGGTGCAAGCGCAGGCTGGAGACGACTTCGTCACCGTGACTCCACAGTACGTCTGATTAACATATACTCTTTGATATGACATTCACCTAGTGTATAGGACCTCGAAGGCGCAGCCTGTTGAGTTTGGAGCGCCTCAGAAGGTGAAGGCCTTGCAGGCTGGACCTAGCAAACTTTCATAAGTGTTGCACAGATGCCGTGCATTTCCGATAACTAATTACATACTACATTAGCAGTCCCTTTGCCTTGAAGCCAGACCTTTTGGGTGCCAACGCGCTCAATGAGCAGGTGGGCATACGGTAAGTATTGTTTCTTTATTGTCCACATTTATATGGGCTTATATCAGTGGCAGGACCGGTGGTCGACCGCAGGGGACAAAGAGCATATTTGTAGACGACACGGCTGATGAGTCCGGCGATGGCTTGAGCGACATCGACCTGTCCGCCTTCGAGGACGCGGACTTCCTGGACTTCAACGATGGCTTCATCTCTGACAACGATGACGTGTACGTTTCAGTCCCTCTGACTCTCTGTCTTGTCGCTAAACTTGTTCTCATTGTTAGCTTCATGACCTCCTCGAGCACAGTCCATGTTGAAGAGGAGGACTCCACGGGCATGGTTCATGTTGAAGACGAGGACCCCTTCGGCATGGTCCACGTTGAAGAGGAGGACTCGTCAGGCATGGTCCACATTGAAGAGGAGATGAAGCAGAAGTCTCCCATGTACGTTCCTCATGCGCATGGATACCTACACTATGCAACTAACACTGGCACACTCCTGTAGCAAGAAGACGCTTGCCAAAACCCCTGTGGCCAAGCCCATTCCAGCCGGACCTGCTAACAGTGCCAACACAACGTCAAAAGTGGATCGCGCCATGGCCATTAAGCACCTTCTCCTGAAACAGAAGCTCATCAAGCAACAGCTTGCCAAGGAGAAGGCCATATTGGCGCGCGTTCGTGAGGCAAAGAAGGGCAAGAAGAAAGCAGTTGCGCCGGCTATGTGTGTTCTCTTTTTTCTCCTTTGAACGCTCACTCACCCTTGCACATTGTAGCCTTCCCTCGTCCCCTGTGTTACAGGACGAGGTCATTGATCCCATTCCCTGGTCGCCGAGTCCATTCTCCCCCTCTCAGGCCCCCTACATCTCCGCCGAATCAGATATGTTCCCAGCCAACGACACACCATCGTCAAGTTCCAACGAGACACTGGAGACAGACGGAGCGCCGGCGACAAATGAGACCCCCGACCTGTTCACGACTTTGAACCCTCATTACGATGTCGCTCCCAATAGTCCTGCTGAGCAGTCGGACCAAGATGCGTAAGCTGCATTCTGTTGATGTCCTTTTGCTTGTCCTCATGCCAATATTCCCCAGCTTTGCCTGGATGGATAGCGACACGGTCACGAATCTTGAAGATATACCCCAGGGCATAAGGGACCTATTCAAATTCCTGGTCGTCATTCAGCAGTGAGTTATTCTTTAATATCTTGGATGCTGCCATTTTGTTTATGTACACATGCAGGAATGTGGAAATGAATAACGGGCAGCTCACAGAGGGGGATTTGTCTGCCTTCAGTCATGCTGACTACGGCACGGTGAACATGAGGTATGTGCAATGTCTGCTCTGTTTGAATGCTGATGCTGATGTGTGCTTTGCAGCTCCGTGCATGACATGGTGTCTTATGGGTCGGATGATCAAGCCAACATCCAGAGCCCCATCCGCATCTCTGACCCCAGTCGGATCAGGACCATCAAGATCGGGTTCCGCAAGGGCATGGAATCTTGGGGTCTATGGGATCCTATCAGCAGGACTGTTCCCATCTTCCGGGTGGTCGGTGTACTCGACGCGTCTTTTCTGCTTGGGCTTGGCCAGACCTTTGGCAACAGGTCGCAGCGTGGGATTGAGGTCTTTGGTCTGGTGGCGGAGCTTCGCCGCATGTTGGCAATGTTTGGGGTGTTCTTCGATGACAGGACAATGTCCTACTGGTCATCCCCGAGTGGTGCGTTGCGGTTCACCACCACTACTGGCAATGTCGAGGCCCAGCCAAGCACCAAACGTGTCGGTATGTGCTTGAGATATTCTCTCGCTATATCCTACTCACAATATGGTGGAATAGATCGCGGTCCCAATCGTGCAGCGGTTGCCACAACGGCAACTGGGCCAAATGCATTGGTCAATAAGGAAGTCTCCCGCACTGCCCTGAAATGTACCGACAAGGGTAAGTGCACAATTCTCTTTTTAAGGCAAGCTCTCATATATCTTGTATAGTGCCCATCTGGGACTCCCGTCGTCACTTCTACCACCAGACGAATGGCATTAACCGTCCCAACGTTCTGCCACCCATGATCGCTCGGCAGAAGGGCCGCCACATGCCTGACCCTCTTTGGGTGGGTGAGATCCCAAGGGAGTCACTGGTCAATATCCTGTTCACCGCCACGCGGTTCATGCGCAGTGACGGCACCTGGGGCCTAGGCTTCAACATTGTTGGTGGGCAAGTTATGGCCACCCTTGGTGGCTATGTGTATCACGGCTAGGTGGTTGTTGGGGGATGAATTGCAAGGCGAGTAAGGCTTAGTTATGTGTCCGTTCGTACTTTGTATTGGGTCATAGCATGTGCCCTGTTATGAAAACCTCTCTGCTCATCTCCCCCTTATGTGTGAAAGCATTCTTCGTCTAAGTCTTCTTGAATAGAATGCAACCAGGTTGCTCAGGATGACTTCATCTTAGGCCCAATATTCTATGCCTCAACACTAATGCCTCATTATCATCACTGCACAATGCCTAAACGCAATGGGTATGTATTCAAAACCATTCGATTCCATGCTATATATAACACTCAGGGTGTAAAAGTAATGACAGCGTCACCAGTTATGGGATGAGCAACAGAGTCTATGTCTAAAGGTAGAATGGGGAACTGAAGTCTACGGATGCAAGACTGCGTGGATGGGCACCAGAAAGTAATGAGCTCTGGGCTCATAACCATGTCTTCGTCAGTCTGCTCCACTCCATCCTCAGGTATATAACTGTACGTAACGGTGTCCGGTCCAGGTCCAATCTCCTTGATGCAAATGTACCGTGCTGGTGACGTCAATTCTGCGCGAAAAGTGTTTGGATAAATGCAGTATATCGTGCGGGGGCGGAGGTGCAAATAGCAAGGTGGGGGCGCCAGGTATGTGATCTTGTTGGCATGCCTGTGAACACGCACCCGGTGATCCGTCGCATTTGCAACGTCCACATTGTGGTCTTGTGCAATGTAGACCATGGCTGCAAGGTCTGCGTACTGTAACCGGGTCAGAGAGCCCATAGCGATGCGCAAGTTCTAACGCACCCTATGCATGTTGTTAGCATACATGGTTTTCCAGAAGGTATAGGACAGCGTACATGTCAAATTCCATCTCCTGGGTCTGACCCTCTAAAGGCTTCTGCTCCCATTTCCATACGTCTCTGTAATGCGATCAGATGTAGTAGATGCAGTATAAGACGTTCGTCTCACCTATTATCCATTACACCGATGTGCCCCTTAGGCAATTGAAAGACACACGCATTCTCCACGAGATACTTTGTCACATCTAAGTAGACACGTCGGAAAAGGTGAACTTTGTCCATGACTGCAACATGAGCGAAAGCAAAGGGGAAGGGATGACATGTGATGACATAATTGTGGCAAACAATTGCAAACAACGGCAAACACCAAGGTGAAAGTTTCTAGGCGCCTCCCCTTGAACTGAACCACCACCATGGGACATCCTCTGCAGCTCTTGCGCGACACACACTTATTCATTACACTGCATTCATGTCAAAGGACAATAGCTAATGAGCACAGTAAAGTCAAAGAACTTATATGGCAAGGGCCGATACACAAAGTGCTGAGCTGCGCAATCATAAGCATTGTTCTGTTTTATCTGTTGAACTATGCCACAAAATGCAAACTTTTCTTACACGGAACTGACATCCTGGAGGAAACAAAACAGACTCTAATTGGCGGTGGAAGAAAGAAAAAGCCATTATGGTTGCTGAGCGAGCTTGTCCAATATCAAGTCGTCGCTTCAACCAAAGACTTTCATCAGCTTTCTCAGTTTGAGTTCGGTGGCCACGGTCCACAGGTTGCCTTGAAGATTGCAGAGAATCATGAAGATGATGTTCAGTGGATACTGTGTCAGATGCCATTATCAGAGTTGACTCGACTGCACAAGCTTGACCTAATTGAGATATGCGCCATGCATAATTTGAGCATTAAATGGAATGACAAGACAAATAAAATATATGATATGATGGAGGGTCATATGCTACATGCTGATATGTGTACTGCTTGTGCGGACACATCTACCCTTTTCAAATTCAGCGGAGTTGATAAACCCAAGGTGAAGAGGACAAAAACAGCTAAACAGTTGCAGGTCCAGCCAGCCCCTATTGCAGTCTTTCCACCAAAGCCTCCCTCAGCTTCTCTACTCCACAAAATAGTAACAAATTATTGCAATGCTATTGATAAAGAAAATTTATTGGAGGAAGGATGTGCGGTGTGTGGCACATTGACCACTTCAAAAACGATGATTCCCCTGGACGAAGCAGATTTTGAACGTGACCTACTTGTAAATAACAATGGTCTGTACCCTGTGACCCGGATCGAACGCAAGTCAGTTGATGACCCTATTCTGTTTGAAGAAGGTCCAATTCTGGACAAGGCATGCTCAAAGGTCTGCAAACCATGCTTGGATATTCTGGAAAAGGGAAAGATTCCATCTCAGGCTTTAGCAAATGGGAATTGGATTGGGGATGTGCCCACACAATTGCAAGGTTTGTCATTTGCAGAGAAGATGCTTATCGCCAGGGTATGTCGCAATGGATGTGTGATCAAAGTACAATCCTCTGGTCAATATAAAATGGTTGCAAATGCAGTAATGTATGCGATGCCTATGCCGCGGATATACAGTGTTCTACCACCTCGAGCAGAAGAATTAGACGATGTGATAGCATTTGTATATATTGGACCGACTCGTCCTACAATACGAGAACATCGGAGAACCCCGTTTCTTGTGCGTAGAAATAAAGTGGCCATTGCCCTCGAATGGCTCAAAGTCAACCATGCAGACTATGCAGACCTTACCATCTCCTATGACAATCTTGCGACCTACTCTGAAGATGAACCCCCAGTTATAATTGATTACCGTATACCTCCATCAGAGAAAGACTCTGAAGACAAGGCGGTAAACAAGTCTTCTGAAGATGAAGAAGGTACAGCGGAGGGGGAATGCCCTTTCATTATGCATACCTTAACAGGTGCTGAGCTTGAGAAGAAGTCTGGTACACAGTTAAAAGCCCTTGCACTTCAGTATATAAACTCAAAAGATGGATATGCACTTGGCCTAGGTCACAATGATACACCAGAGAGCACATATAACAATCCTCAGCTATATCCCCAAGCCTTTCCTTGGCTTTTCCCTTATGGGCTTGGTGGTATTGGAAATGAGAATGGGTACTCAAAAATCAGTGATAGTGCCCGAAAATGTACATTGTTGATGTATCACGACAAGTGCTTTCAATTGGAACCTCTGTTCCCACTTATAGCATTTAATCACGAACAAATAAAACGAAGCAATACTGGGGGGTATTTGCTCACTCAGAAAGCGTCCTTTCCAGATATTGCTAGGCGATTACTCAATGTGAATGAAGTTGTGATGAATGATATGATCCAGAGGATGGTAGATGGTGAATTTGAAACTGCTAATGGAGAGGCAGAAAAAGAGTGCTTTGCAATTATCAACGACTTGGACCATGTCGCTCAGCATGTTCAAGGCTCACGAACAAACAATAAATATAAGCGTAATGAGCTTTGGGCTCTCATGAGCTATATTGGGGCTCCAACCTGGTTTATTACGTTTGCACCAACAGATTCTAAACATCCGATTGCACTATATTTTGCTGACCAGGACATACACATTTATCCCAAGGTATATACCGCTAGTGAACGATATCGCTTGATTGCAAACAATCCTGTGTCTGGTGCGCGCTTCTTCAAATTCATGGTGGAGACATTTATCAAGGTTGTACTTGGGGTAGGTGCAGACCATGATGGGTTGTTTGGTAAAACAGCTGCCTACTATGGTACTGTGGAACAACAGGGGAGATTGACTTTGCACTTACATATGCTTCTATGGATACAAAACGCATTAACACCGCAGGAGGTAAGGGATCGAATTGTAGCAGGTGATTCTGAATTTCAAAGACAATTGGTAGAATATCTAGGAGGCTCACATCAAGGCCAATTCATTAATGGAACTCTGAATGATGTCCACAGTCAAATTCAAGACAACTTGGAAAGAGGTGATAGTGGTTTGGATCCCACTTGTACCTTGCCAGAGCATCCACCCAAGATGTGCTCTAACCATGTGACACTTCAAGATGATGAATGTACATCTTGCTCTGAAAGTAAATCATGGTGGGCACGCATGTGGGAGACAGCAGATGAACTGATATTTCGCTCTAATCGTCATAGATGTCATGCAGGTTGCACTAACAAAAAGTATTCCTCATGCAAATCACGTTTTCCTCGTGAAGTACATGCTGAGACCTCAGTGGACATGGGTACAGGTGCAATCGAATTGAAACATGGTGAGGCCTGGCTAAACACATTCAACCCTACATTGACTTACCTCATTAGGTGCAACTCGGATGTTGCCAGTCTTCTATCTGGAACTGCTATTAAATCTATTATAGCATATGTGACTGACTATATAACCAAGACACCTTTAAAGACTCATGTCATGTTAGAGGCTATCAAGTCAGTCTTCAATCGCAACTCTGAGTTTCTCAGCGGAACTGCAGGGCCCTAGCAGTAGATAAAATAACTATACGCCTGGTAGACCAGCGAAATGGAAGTGTTATATGTACCTGATTGTCCCACTTTACTACCTCCCTATACTTCCAGGCAACCGTAGTAATTACTTACCCTACATTTTCACTTCCCACAAGCACCGGTAGTACTTCTGTATTAATCACTTGGTGCTGCTAGGGCGTAGTAATCACTTCGGGCATTTGGGTAAGGTGGTGGGATACACCAAAGTAAATACTTCCCCTCGTACGGCTGCCCAGATTGCCTAGTGAAAACTTCATCGGATATGTATGGCTGGTCCTAGTTACTCCGATGTCCCGGTACGGCTGAAGTATTCACTTCCCCCATATATTTCGGTGATTTGGCTACATTAATTGGGGCACAGTAGTTACTCTGCTGTACCCGTACGGAGGAAGTATTCACTTTGCTCCAAGGGATTTGGCTGGATTAATTGGGGCGCGCAGTAATTACTACAATGATGTACCCGTACGGACGAAGTATTCACTTTGCTCCAAGGAATTTGGCTGGATTAATTGGGGCGCGCAGTAATTACTACGATGATGTACCCGTACGGATGAAGTATTCACTTTGCTCCAGACTTGACTGGATTAATCGGGGCGCAGTAGTTACGCTGATGTACCGTACGGGTAAAGTATTCACTTCCCTCCAGGGGATTTGGCTGTATTAACCGGGGCGCAGTAGTCACTCGAATATACCAGTACGGCTGAAGTATTCACTTCCCCCATATATTTCGGTGATTTGGCTACATTAATTGGGGCGCAGTAGTTACTCTGCTGTACCCGTACGGAGGAAGTATTCACTCTGCTCCAAGAGATTTGGCTGGATTAATTGGGGCGCGCAGTAATTACTACGATGATGTACCCGTACGGATGAAGTATTCACTTTGCTCCAGACTTGACTGGATTAATCGGGGCGCAGTAGTTACGCTGATGTACCGTACGGGTGAAGTATTCACTTCCCTCCAGGGGATTTGGCTGTATTAACCGGGGCGCAGTAGTTACTCGAATATACCAGTACGGCTGAAGTATTCACTTCCCCCATATGTTTCGGTGATTTGGCTACATTAATTGGGGCGCAGTAGTTACTCTGCTGTACCCGTACGGAGGAAGTATTCACTCTGCTCCAAGAGATTTGGCTGGATTAATTGGGGCGCGCAGTAATTACTACGATGATGTACCCGTACGGATGAAGTATTCACTTTGCTCCAGACTTGACTGGATTAATCGGGGCGCAGTAGTTACGCTGATGTACCGTATGGGTGAAGTATTCACTTCCCTCCAAGGAATTTGGCTGTATTAACCGGGGCGCAGTAGTTACTCGAATATACCGGTACGGCTGAAGTATTCACTTCGGTCCAAATATTTTTGGCTAGATTTATCGGTTTATTGGGGCGGTAGTTACTCTGCTGTACCCGTACGGACGAGGTATTCACTTTTCTCCAAGGGATTTGGCTGGATTAATTGGGGCGCGCAGTAATTACTACAGTGATGTACCGGTACGGGTGAAGTATTCACTTTGCTTCAAGGGATTTGGCTGATCTATCAGGGCGCAGTAGTTACTTCACTGTACCGGTACAGACACTTCCCTCCAAATATTTGGGGATTTGACTGGATTAATCGGGGCGTAGTAATCACTTCTGCGTACCAGTCCCAAATATCCTGCACTTCTGCTAATGTACATAGTGGTAGCGTTGCTCAAAGCGTACCGTAATATTCCCGAGGACATCGGACCATCTCTCATACCGAATACAACTTCCGAGAGGCACAGTGTGATGTGAATCGCTAAGTCGCAACCCCGAAGTTGTGCCGGATACGGCGAGACTCCAGGGCAAACTCCCAGTGACGGACAACCCTTCATTCTCACGAGTAATGCTCTGCAAACGGACATATATTCGTGTATGTATAAGTGCGGCAGATGTATAGCAAAGACGCCGTAGCGAGAAGGTGAAGGAATGGTATGGAGTCGCGACAGGACAAAGACGGCGTGTGTTGAGCACAAAGACGGCATGTGTTGAACACCACCATCCAAGAATCAATTGAGGGTCGTGCAGTCGTGCGGTGTTGAACGCTTTAAGTGAGAGGCTAAGAGAAAAGATTGAGAGTTACTTGCGCGTCTTCCTCCTGAGAACAGTCGTAAGCGGCGGACGGGATCATACACGAGTGCTTCCACGCACCGTTTCCTAGGAGAGGCACTGTCCGCGACGACCGGCGTATCCTCCTCGGCGCCGCGCTTCCTGTCAGTGCTCTTCGCGCTCTGAAGGTGCATGAGCATCTGCTCCGACACCCAGGTAGTGTCTTCCAGCGCTGACTCCCACTCGCGCTTCTCCTGGGCAGTCTTCGTTGCGCCAAACCACCAGCTGAGGGTGATGAGCACGATGACGAAGCCGCTGCGTCCGCCTTTCATACAATCCGCCCACGTCTCCGACAGCGCGGGCTCGCCTCGCGTCAAGGGCCACCCGTCACCGCGCCACTCAGGCTGGAGGACAGCCCACCAGGTGCGCCAGCTGGACGCAAAGTCCTCAACATCATCGATGTCAGGGACCTTGGAGATGTCGCGTCGGGTGAGCCAGCGAGAGACCTGGGAGGGGCGATTCTTCGCTGCAAGCTGGAATTGTTTGCCCTGGATCGTGGTCAGCAGTCGACTTGTCATTCAAAAGATTACATGCGCACCTTCCCCGACGGGTACCCAAGTTCCTCCTCGATGGCGGCCCACATCCAAACGAGCAAGCGCCAGGCGTCATCGTCGATCACATCCACCAGGTGCCCGTGCTCGCTCACGAGCCATTTCGGCCACTCCGCCTTGACTTCCCGCCCAACTGCGATCTTGGATTTCGGCTTGGACCTTGTCCTGGTCGCAGGCGTGTTGATCTGCTCTGATAATGGCCCACTTGTGCGAGGAGAGAGCGATGTCATGCGATCTGATAACGGGAGCTGCATGCTATCGGTTTGTGCATCGTCTGCAGTGTCGACGGCAGCAGGGGAGGGTGGATCCTGGGTCGACACAAGTGGGATCGTGGTGGCCGTCGCCAGCGATGAGTGGGGGAGGACTTCCGCATTAGCGGACTGCCTTTCTTGGTCATCCTTGTTGTCGCCGCCCAGGTCTTGCTCGTCCGAGTCCATGTCGCGTATCCCCTTCTCATTCCTGTTCGGACATCAGTTATCTTTTGCAAGAGGACGGGCAAGCGGTGTACGCACGAAGATAGCGATCTGATCCTCTCTGAATGACGAGGCGGCCCATTAGCAAGCGCCGCAAGCTTTGCACGCTGAGCATCTTTCTCCGACTCCTTCTTATCCGCCTCGCTGAAAAACGGCACGTCCAAGCCACACTCCTTCAACAACGCCTTGTTCCGCGCGATGTTGTCGAGACGTTCCTGCTCATATGCCGTGATGCCATGCTGAATGAGGGGAAGCGTGGGAGCGACCTCGTCGTCTTCATCAGCCTCAAAGTCCTCTATCTCCTCGTCTTCTTCCTCCGTAATCTCGTCGTCCCCTTTGACGCGCTTCTTCCTGGTCTTTCTGGTCTTCTTTGGTGGGCGGGTGGGCGCAGCAGAGTCGGAGCTGACGTGGGTGTCGGCGGGCGAATGTATGTCCAAGGCAACCGTTCCTTTGGCTCGCGCTGACGCCACTTCCGACGATTCCTGTGCAGTGGCGACATCCGATGATGCAGGCTCGGCGTTGCCGGAGGCCTGTGACGAGGAAGAGGTGCTGCTGGAGCCTGGGTGTGACACGGCACTAGCGCTGCCGCCAGAGCCCGCCGCGGAAGACGCTGGGGTACCAGGTCAGCACACGTCAACCAGTGTATTGAGGACTGCTCACCAAAGGCGACCCGCAGGAAGTTACGGAAGGGCTGCTCGACCTTCTCCTTGAAGTCCGGATACATAGTAGCAAAGGTGCGCCCGTCATCTAGACTCGTATGGACGCTACAACGTAAGGTTAGTTCCAACCGCTCTTCTCGATAGTGGATCATACTGACGCATATGAGATGATTTTCCCGCCGTCCTCCGGTGATGGACCTCCAAGCAATATGGTCGCCATCCAGTTCGTCTGGTCGCGGATCTCCGCGAGAGCGAGCGTGGCTGTCTGCGGCAGCATCTCGATATTGCTATTTAGGACGACGAAGCGGTAAGCATGTGCCTTTTCGGAAAAGAAGGGTGTGGACTCACGCTTGGTAGTCAGGAAGCGAGTCGTCGCTACCGTCATCGCTGGCGGCACCAGCCCCAAGCGACTTGCCGCTGCGAGCCGCGTTGACCACGGCCTTCACATCCTCCTCCTCGGCGTCGAAGAGCTCGCGGCACTTCTGGTTGCGGAAGACCACCTCAGCCATCGCCTCCTCGCCCTCGGGGAGCTTGCGCAAGTATTCGTCATACGCCTCCTCAACGTCGGCCTTCAGACGCGTCCAGAACATTTGCTGATATAACTGATGCGCGGGCTTCTTGCGTGGCGCCTTCCCCGATAGGTTCAGGATGCGGCGGCGCCCGCCAGCGCGGCTGCCACCAACAGCATCACGAGAATGGTTGTTAAACCATTGCTTCAGGCGCTATAATGATACAAGTGAGCTATTATCCGAGTATGTGAAAAGTAACCAGCTCACCTTTCGCAAAGTAGGCTCGCCTTTGGGAGCGGCCGCCGTCCTATGGTCCTCGGTCTCTGGCCACCGCATGAGCCACTGGGAGAAGATCTCGGGCCAGAAGTCTGCAACCGCAAGACATCCCTTTGCCTGCGCGTCCCTGTACAGAGCAAGCTGACTCCTCAAGAAGACGTTCTGTTCTGGAGTCGCCCACATGTTGCTGGGGGCGCGGGAGCAAGAAGAGGGTATCGTGCCGTGGGAGGCGGGAAGCGCCGAGGGTTCGCATTTTTTACTTTGCCATCAGGCCTTATATCTGTCTGTCGACGCGACTAATTTTACTGGACTCCCTAGACTTATTTTACTTTGCCCCAGGGTTGCTGTCGGAGCTTTACTGACGTCCGCTCAACCCATAAGTGGAAACGATCGGACTGTAAAACAGGATCATAAGGTCCGCGCGATCTTTATCTTCTTTCCTTCACGCCATCTCAAACTCCCCTCCTTTGACCCTCATCAAACTCCCCCCAACGACTCACGATGACCCAGCTTCCTGCTGAAGCTGCGGTACCTCTCGCAGCCGGTGTTGGTGAGTCTGCGATCAGCAATCGCACCGCCTGTCCTTATTCAACGGTATCATCAGACGCCCCTCGCCTGCCGGGGTACACGGAGACCTTCATCCCCGGTGTATACGTCTACTATGTGCTTGTGGACACGAGGTACCGCGGCATCTACACGGACTGGTACGCTCACCTATCCTTGAAGCGCCATACCAACTGACAGCTCTCGCAGGACGGTCATCGGGCCTGTCGCTCGACAGGTCAATGCCTTCACCCGCAAGTGCACCTCCTTCTCCGAAGCGCGCAATGCCTTGAGCAACCACGATATTGCAATGGCCATCCTGGCCAACGACATGGCGAACATGGCCGTCGACAGCGCTGCCGCCGAAGGCTCTCAGCAGCAGCCGGTTGAACACGGCGACAACACGCCTCTGACTCCGGGCTTGGCCGAGCCTGCCCCCATCATCGTGCCCGACGATGCGTCTGATCAGTCTGATGGCCACTCGTCCGAGTCGGGGGCCGACGATGAGGACGAGCTCACGGAGTTGATTCCCACCGCAGCAGAGATCGGTGAGAAAAATACAAGCGTACTATCGCACCTCCCTGATCATTTCCCCAGCGCAAGGCTATTCCGAGGAGCGAGGCAGCCGTCCGGGGGGCGGGTGGCCATACTTGGCTGTAGCACGCGGCCGCAGGCGCGGAATCTTTCCGAACGGGTACGTGTTTATATTGATTGATTTATTGTATGGTCGTCTTATGTGCACCTCTCAACAGTCCCGCGGCTCAGGCTCTGATCACTGGGTATCCTGGGGCTTCGTCGTTGGGCTTTCGCTCGGTCGGCGAGTGCTATGCGTGGCTGAACCCGAACCCGCAAGCATAGACTAGTTGTCTTGACCGATTAAATACAAAGCAATTGTGTCGTACGATAGTCCGTAGATGTCGTCGTCTCCGTATATGAAAACCTTGTTGTCTCTGCATATGAAAAGCTTTGTGTGAATTGTCGTGCCAAGAGAAGGAAACGAAGGGAAAGTGAGAGATACTGCAACAGCACATGTCTCAACCATCTCGTACGAGCGATACCAATTTCATGTTTGCAATTTCTAGCCTGAAAAAATATGTATCGGTATCTACAGGGATGCCCGTATGCGCTATATGTCAAATTTCAGAGAAGCTATCGGTGCTTGAGGTAAAGCACACAGAACGGACTGACGACTGAAGCATCCCTTGGGAAATACTGCGGCGACGCGGCTGTCCTCTTTGTGCCCTAGCTCGCTCTCTTCCTTGATTGCTATACTCATTGTCCAGCCTCACTTTCCACCCTATCCATCTGGCAGAGCCGTCTTGTCAGCGCCAAGATGACGGCGAACACTCACGTCTCGACGACCGTTAACAGGCGTCAGCGAGACTATCAACGGTACGCCGCTCAACGTGTGTCTCGGATATCGCTGACATGTTTATTCATGACACCAGGCATCGCAGCAACCGGCTGGAGTATCAGAAGAGCTACAACAGCGTCAAGCGTGCTAGTAGGCGAAAGGTCAGCAAGGAGGAGAGAAGTCTGGCGGAGCAATTGAAGAAGGTAGCGCGACACTTTGAACTACCTGCGTACGCCCTCCGTCACTCATTTTCTCATTGCTCACTTACTGATGCGTGTCATGGCCTGGTAATGAAGGCCCTACAGGAGTGACATTGCTAGTACGACAAAGGACGAGGACCCCCGGCGTACACCACTAATGCGCCAGCTTGAAGACAAAATTTGGAGCGACTGGACAGAGCATCGTGACAAGTTGAGCGCGGTCTACCCTGATGACTGGGTTGCTCGTTACACCGCCAACCTCCGCGTTGCGATTCAAGAGCAACTAGATGCTGCCCGCGCGCCGTTGCTGGCCGAAGACGAGGAGAAGATCCATGCACATCGCAGGTTCATCGCGGGCCTCCATCAAGAGATTGAGGTCATACAGCATGGGCAACAGGTGTATGACGCTACGCTGTATGATCGGGCTTTCGTGTTTGCTGGTCGAAGGTTCGTGTATCACTATCGCCATGATCACTCGTTGCTGACTGGCCTGAGATTTCAGTGTGCGCAAAGCCTACTTCAAGCGCATCTACGGATTCTGAAGTCTACCATCACATTGTACTACTGTTTATCACTTATGTTGGTTGTTCTGCAACACCGGAGTAAAATAGATATCGGCCGTATGTGACATAGGCGCCTGTGTTGTGCTGAATCCCATCACTGTTCAGGCGCTAGGCGCTTCTCTCCGCTCACCATGGGCCGCGGCAACCGCAAGCGTCGTATTGCGGTCCAACGCATGGGTGACAACGACAGCGGACCGTCTCAGACGTCACGACACGTTGACATGTCCGTCGGCCCTGCCCGGCAGAAGCGGAAAGTCAAGCATACTACATCGCACTATCTCGACAACATCACCGACGCCCCACCAGCTGATGCAGCGGCCGACGCGGACGCTACACCATTCATCGAGGACGATCAACCCCAGCTGAACAGCGACATCCCCGTTGAGGTGCCTCAGCTTCGCCGCCGCCGCCGCCACCGACGCAAAGATGTATGATTTCCCGCCTTCTGTTCACCTATATTTTGCTGACGTCTCGCTTCAATCTAGGGCTCAGGAAAGCCTGTTAAAGACTGGTTACCGTTCCGTGAGCAATTCCTCGACGAGATTATTCGTTTGGAGGGCCTCGGGGATGACGCGGAGCTTCCTCTGTGCGGCGCCTGTGGGGTCGAGGTCGGAGAGCTGCGATGTACGGACTGCATGGTCGGCATGCGTTTCTGCGCTTCATGTGCGGTTGCAGCCCATCAAAAGCTGCCCTTCCATCGTCTCCAGGTGCGTGCGCTTCACCGCTTGCATCGATTCCGCTTACGCGTGCAAGCAGAGATGGAACGGCTCATTTCACGAAAGATTCACACTCTGTCAAGCAGGCCTTCGCATACAGCTCGGCCATGACGGCCAGAGTTGTCCCAATCCCATAATCAAGCCTTCACCCATGACTATCATCGACATCAGCGGTGTCCACAACGTCCATATCGACTTCTGCGCGTGTGGTGTCGTTGGCTCGTCTCTTCAAACCACTCAGCTGCTTCGGTTTTCACTATGGCCGGCAACTGTCCATCGACCTCAGTCCGCTATCACCATCCGCACGCTCAAACTGTTTCACGCATTGAACCTCCAGAGCAAGTTGAACGCGTACGACTTCTGGTGTACTCTGGTGCGCATCACAGATGGAATCGGGACGCGGCCACCCAAGGTGTGTTGTCCCGCCGTCACAGCTTTGAATATAGCTTACAGTCAATATATAGTACCGGTACAAAGAATTTATCCGCGCTATCCGACTCTTCCGTCACATCCGCGCACTCAAGCGGACCGGGCGCTCCCATATTCCTTCCGGCATCGAGAGCACCAAGCAGGGGGGCTTCGCAGTGCAGTGCCCGCTCTGCCCGCAGCCAGGCATGAACATGCCGGAAGGGTGGGAAGACGCACCTGAGGAAGAAAGGTGAGTCATCGTGCGCCGTCAGCCTGTGCGCCATGCTGACGACGACTTTGTGTTAGGTGGAAACACGCGATGTTCTTAGCCGTGGATGCCAACTTTAAACTGAAACTCAAGAATCGCGGTTTGGTTGACACCGAGCTCGCCGACGGCTTGGCATATTTCGTCAAGAAAGATGTGTATGATGCCCATTGCGAGGCGTACAAGAACGAGCCTGAGGTAAGCCCCATGCCCTCTGACTACAATGTCCTTCTGACGTGCGATAGCCCAAATACTGCGACTCTAATCACGCCGCTGTCGACCATGCCAACGTCCCTGCCCAGCGGCGCTTCTCTATCAACGGCGTCGGCGCCGTAATTTGCTCTCGGCACTGTTTCTACCTCCGACATGGGGTCGGCGATCTGCGCTTCGGTGAACGGTAAGTTCCTAATTACAGAGACAAGGTTTTCGTGGCTCTAACTGTCTGTTGTGTAGGTACGCTTCCATGGACTATATGCTACTATCCGCTCTCGCGCTCTCTGCACCCGATATCAAGACCCTCTACATTTCCTACGATATCGCTTGCTCATTCTCAAAGAACTTCGCGACTCGGATGCTCAGGTACCCCGAGCATCTCCGCATAAATCCGGATCTCCTTCGACTCAAGTGGGCCGTGCCCAAGTTTCATCTTATCGCCCATGGCCCGAAGTGCCAGACAAAGTACTCGTACAACAATATGCACGGCGTCGGGCGCACGCATGGCGAAGGCATCGAGGGCGGCTGGGCTGAAGTAAACGGCTTTGCTCTCAGCACTCGGGAAATGACGGGTCCAGCGCGACAAGAGAACCTAGACGACGCGCTCGGTGCCATCAATTGGCGCAAGACCATCACCATCCGTAAGTCCGAACCATATCATTTTCCCATCAGAATATCTGATCATTGATTGTTGTCGGCCGCAGCTCAGTCCATCAAGAGGAGCCTGAAGATCGCAACCGAGGCGCTCGAAATACAGCTCCATGCATTTGAAGAGGCCTGCGAGAACGTCCCAGTGGAGACGCAGCAAGAGTGGAGTGCTATGATGCAGGCGTACGAGAAGGACAAAACGGCACCCAACCCGTACGAAGAGCCCGTCGTCTGTAAGCTGTCGCATCTCAATCACGCTTGGGGATCTCCGCTGATGATCTACAATGTTTCAGTCACGTCCCTGGTTGATGTGCGCCTCGAATTGGCCGAGGAAGAGGCGAGTGAAGCTGCGCTGGGCCAGCTGTCCCCGCATGAGACGACCGCAAGCATGTTCCTAACAATCGGCTTCGAGTTAGAGGAGCAACAGTGCGTCCGAGTCGACATCGAGTATCATCCACACCGTGCTGACATCCTTATTGTAGGCGTCTTGTGCGAGAGAAGGCAAAGATGATAGCCGCAACCGCCCGCATCACGACGGAGGGCGGCTCATCGAGATTCAAAAGCCCGAAGGACAAGCGCAATAGCTCCGACAAGGTTGCGCTCAAGGAGAAGCAGACCGTTTTGAGGCACAGAATAGCGTCATGGCGCGTCATCCAACAACTGTACATTCCGTGCGTCAACCAGCTTCTTCCTTCCCCATCAAGCACGGATGTGTCAGTGCCGGGGCCAGGCAATGGCGCAGCAACCGACCACCCTGAAGACGAGACACTATACCTACCCTCGCAGCTGCCACCCGAGCTTCGCGAGACGGGGTGTACCGCGGGTCTTGTTGCAAAGGAGCTCAGGCTGCGACTTGGGCAAGCCCAAGACGCACTCTATCAGGTGCGTGGTGCTCATCATGCGTCGGAATGAGATTTGATAGATGCTCAAACAGGTTCGTCGGTCTCTACGGATACGGCACACGCACGTACATTTCAAGCGCGTACACATCGCCGGCCCAGGACAGAAATCCAACACGCGTGCGCGGACCTTCATCACGCGTTTGATGGAGAAGGCTATGCGCCACGCCCAGCGTTACCGCGCCGCGTACGCTGCGCTGCTCGTTCTGGACCCCAACGGTACTTGGCAGCACAAACTCAAGCCCCTCCTCGACTCTCATCTCGTCGGTCCACGGCAGGCGCCTGATCAACTTGGCAAGGGCCACTTCAAACCGAGCTGGATTTGGTTGAATCTCAAGCCAGATGTCCGCGAGCATTCTGACATGGATGAGGATGCCACGGAGGCGGAGGTCACGGACAGTACGTATGCATCTGATGACGAAGCTTGACATGCTGACGGGCTCTTCAGGTGTTCGAGTGGACTGGGTTACCGCCAAGGCTCGAGTCGAACGATGGCAGGAAGAAATCGCGCATCTGCAAGAGGAGATGTTGCGCGCGGTCCGCTTCATGTCCACCCGGGCGGCGCAGTGGAGGGCGTTGGTCGATCAACGTTCGGGTGTCCGTCCAGATGTGGAATCTGGACTTCGCGCATATGCATACCGCCAGGCTGGCCAATTTGACGAGCTGGCGCGCTCCTTTGTGACCATTTGGAAGCCCGCACTGGTTCGTTTCTCCCTTCCTGACCTCTGGCCCGACATGCCTATGCAGGTCATTCCGCAAGCGGGCGTAACACCTCGGCCGCAAGTAGACGGAGGTGATGTAGTGGACAGTTCGGGTGACGAGTCGGATGCCTCGGACTCGTCTGCAAGCGACAGCTCTGTCGTTGGCGACGATGTGCTGGGCACTGGGGACGATGTGCCAGGCACTGGGGACGATGTGCCAGGCACTGGGGACGATGTGCCAGGCACTGGGGACGATGTGCTTGTCTCTGGGGATCTCCCTCCGGCTACGAGCGATGTCTATGATGTTATCGACGATGTCCTGTAGTAGTAGTAGTACCTTTGTGCTGAATAATACGAAGTAGAGGGAGTCGAGACCATGACGGCGATCACACATTAAATTCGGCAAGTTGTCATACCCGTGCACGACTTGTACGAGCGAGAGTACACCGGCCCGGACAAGCGGCGCAAATAACTACTATTACACAATCAAAGTAAATTGAGGCCTCTGTTGTACGTCTGAAGTCAGTACTGGCCGCAGTAAACACTGCGCGACTCGCTTGGGGCCGGAGGTAAATACTACACCGCGCATTAATTAGCGACCTAAGTATAGTACTACCGGGCACAGCGCAAAAAATAAATACTACCGCAGTCAAAGTAAATTGAAGACTCTGTTGTACGTGTGAAGTCCGTACTGGCCGCAGTAAACACTGCGCGACTCGTTTGAGGCCGGACGTAAATACTAAGCGCGGGCGCGACTCGCTTGGGGCCGGAGGTAAATACTACGGCGCGCATTAATTAGCAACCTAAGTATAGTACTACCGGGCACGGCGCAAAAAATAAATACTACCGCACAGTCAAAGTAAATACTACCGCACAGTCAAAGTAAATTGAAGACTACGTGTGAAGTCCGTACTGGCCGCAGTAAACACTGCGCGACTCGTTTGAGGCCGGACGTAAATACTAAGCGCGGGCACACGAAGTGAATACTAGCGGTGCTGCGAAAAAAAAGAGCTACCTGGCCCGACGTAAACAGTAGCGTAAAGTAGATACTAGCAGTGAAGTAAATAGTGCGAGGGGTGAAGTAAATACTAGCGGTGAAGTGGTAACTAGTAGCATTGTTATAGCAGGCCCGAAGTAAATACTTGCGGCTCGCTTGAAGGCCTGAAGTGAACACTGCGGGCGGTAAATTATTGCATGCGCGAAGTAAATACTACATCCAGTAGGTCCCTGAATTATTAGCAGTGCATCATCGTAGGGTCGAAGTAAATACTAGCATTTTTAACTGCCGGCTGCATTGCTGCAACTCCGACGTAAATACTACCCGTTGTATATAGGTACCGTCGGAGGGCTGAATTAAAACTACATCGGTCCAGTGCTGTAAGAGCGAAGTAAGTACTAAGCCAGGTATAGGCCTAAAGTGAATACTGCACGGAGTAAAAACTACCGTTGGTAGATACTTCCACAAGCACTACCATAGGAAAGTAGGCCAAAGTAATTACTACTCGCTGTTCACTCAAGTGACTCTGCATCAACTAGTTATATTACTACCGTATCCCTAGTTTACCAGACTTTAGTACTACTATATCTACCGACAGAGTTGAACTGCAACGCAAATGGAAAAGGCACGCAAGGTCATGGTTCAAGTGGTAAACTCTATGACTACCAAGATGGAAATAGGTGGCCCAATGGCATCTCTCTATGTGTTAGGTCATCCTGACCATTACACTAGTCATAAATTTAAGACATTTTATTGGCGGCCATTTATTAATGAAGTGAAAAGATATTGGAACTCCCTGGAGCCTGAAGAGGAGAATGGAGATCGTGTTGTTATCAACAAAGTAAAAGGAAAAATTGTTGCATTGACTACTGTAGATGACTTTACCAAGCGCCCTGTGGACTATGAAGCTATGTCTCTCTATGATTGGTGTCGCTTTGCTACCAAGTTCAAGATTCCCAAAAACGGAAAGGCAAATGAACAAGAAGTAGCTGAGAATGCTGATCTTGGCAATCAATATGACATGATGGAGATAGACCGGGACCTAGATAAAAAAATACAGGTTGGTGGTGGCGGTGATGATGTGCATATGGTGATAGAGATTGAAAGTGACACAGAAAAGACAATCGTTGATAGTGATGACGAGATGGATATTGAGGATGATGATATGAGCACAATTGTGAATAATTCTGATGATGAAGACTATGAAATGAGCATGAATAGCACAGAGGCAGACGATAGTTCATCTGACTATGTACAGCCCAAGGCAAAGAAAGGCACTAAACGAAAGGGTCAAAAAGACAAGAAGCCAAAAGAGTACCCCCATTTTATAGCGGGACATCCTCAATGCGAAACACATACCATACGACTAGACTCGTAACCAGCCGTACTGACGACGATGTTGAGATGGGGAGGAATCGTCGTCAGACGGACTGGCAGAATTGAGTTTGAAATCCTATGTAGCTCGCGTTACCGTAAAAGGATACCCGGTCCGGGCGCGGGCCTGAGGTCCGCCTGGCCCGTCGCGACGCGTTTGCCTGCGCGACGCGTCTCTCCCGACTTTTTCTCCGTTCGCTACCACCATGACAGCCCCCGCACCGTGTCTCTCAGCGCTTCTAGACCTTCCTGAAGCTCATAGAGCACGTATACAGGCTGTATATGACTTGCCAGACTCAGATTTATGGCAGTATGCAACACAACTCATAGGCTCTCGACTCGAGCCGCTCGACTCGTTCCTGCACACCCTGGCGCCGCGTCAGATCTGGCAAAAGCGCTTCGCGCGTGTCTGCTGCTATGGACTGTCACCAACGGAGAGAATGTTCCGCGACAAATGCAGCTCGAGAGTGTCATCCCGGTGTGCTCTCGCAGAGACAGTCTCGTCAACGTCGGAACAGGATCGGGCAAGACCATCTGCATGGTCCTGGCAATTTTGCTTCAGATTGGCGCAACATGTCTCGTTATAAACCCTCTGCGCCGACTGCAGATTAATCAGGTGCGTATCCGTGCCTCTTTCGGCCCCGCGGTCTAATTTCCACTCGACAGGTGGCCGAGTTTTCAGCGTACGGTATCCACGCCCAGTGCATCAATGAGGATACGCCAGACGATCCCACACTATGGAAGGTACGTATAACGACGTTATCTATTGTACAAAGGCTCACCATAACGTAGAAAATCGAGGACGGCGCCTTTTCTGCGATCATCATCGCGCCCGAGTCCCTTGACAGGTTCCAGGGACACATGCCACGCTTCGTGTGTCTCCTCAAGGGCCCTAGCAGCCGGTTCTTTGTGCGGCGCATCAGGACTGTTTTCGTCGTCGAGGCGCATTTTATTCACTCGGCAGGCATCCCGCTGTACGGTTTACCGGCGCATCGCCCCGCCTGGGGCACGATCGCGAACCTGCGCATTCACCTCACAAAGGGCACACCAATCCAAGCCCTGTCCGGGACACTGCCTCCTCACATCCGCTCCCTTGTCGCCGGCATTGCGTGCGGGCTCTTCGAAAGTGGAGTTTGTTGTGTGCATTGCATGACCAGAGCTCAGAGAATCTTCGTCGATAGCAGCGGCCAGCGCAGGAAGATCCTCTGCGAAGTACTGAGCCCGACCGGGATCGAGAGATGTAGAGCGCAAACGACGTGCAGTAGAAATAGTGTCCGGAGTAATTGGGATCTTGAAGTCGAACGCGCGAGCACTGGCAGGAGTAGTATGGCCCGAGACAGGTGGGTGAGTCAAATGAGCGCGACTGAAGTCGGGAGTGCCAAAGAAGCTGGAGAGCGGTGAAGGAAATGGGCTTGGGAGACCAGACAGAGGTGCAAAATAGTCGCGTGGTGTACTGGTGAGCTGTAGTGTTAACGGAAGGGGAGACAGAGATGGAAGTGTCGAGAATGATGGTGCTGCCTCGAAGTCAATGAGAGCTCCATTGAACTGGCCTTTGGCGCGCTTTCTCGTGCGGGAAATGGTGCCCGACTCTTCATGGATGCGTCGTTTGGTGTTTAACGGGGTCTATTGAGACATTTGGGTATACAGTGAGGGGGTATATGCAGAGAGGTGTATGCTACGGGCAGCGACGCGACGTGTCTGCGGAGCGCGCGCAGCGGTCCGACCCCGGACCGGCTATCCTTTTACGGTAACTTGAGCTACATAGGATTTCAAACTCAATTCGACCGGTCTGTCTGGCGACAACACCCTCCCCATCTCGTTGTCGCCGACAGACGGTCACCGGTCTACCATACGACTGGCATCTGAGGATGAGCCAATTGTCCCCAATTTTGTTGGAGGAACTCTGCCTAGAAAAGACAAAGGAAATTATGAGGACTATTGTTTGACTATGCTTACCTTATTCAAACCTTGGCGTGTGGGATCTGATCTAAAACTTGATGGTCAAACTTGGCAGGAGGCCTTTGAGACATACACTTTTACCCCTCGACAGCTGGAGTTGATGAAATTCTTTCACATACGATATGAATGCAATGATGCACGAGATGACTTTCATGCTCAGCGCAAGGCCGCAGAGAAAGCGAACCAAAAAATGGGGTTCAATCCTATCTTTGGTCAGTTCCAGGATGATTTGGATGCACAATATAGTGAGGATCGCAACACAGAGGAAGCACTCAATGGCAAGGAGCTTGAATGGTTGAGTGCTCAATTTGATGAGGTGAGTGGGAAAACAGCAAACAAAGCAATACAGATGGCTGAAATTGAAAAAGTTTTGCAGAGTGGGGGTTGGGCTGCAGCTGAGAGGGACAATGTATGGAGTATTGATACAGACGTTACAAATGGTGATATCATGACAGGAAAGCAATGGAAGGATGTCCTGTCGGATAAAAAAAAAGAAGTCCTCAACAACAAGCAGGCACAGTACCAGCAAATTGGAAAGGACAACGAACCATCCCTGAATGGCATACCAAAGCCATATAATGTTAATGAAGTTAAAGTGGTAGATCGTGAGTTCTTATACAAGACCTTTAAAGCCGTCAGTGAAGAAGATGCCCGACTCATTGATGAGGTAGCTCAAGAATACACACTTAATGAAGAGCAAGAACGAGCTTATCGCATTATAGCAAATCACTCTGTTGATGCATTTGCTGAACAACTCAAGATGCATATTGGAGGGATGGCGGGCACAGGTAAATCTCAAGTTATAAAGGCTCTCATGGCTCTCTTTGACAAGCAAAAGCGTAGTTACGTATTTCTGATAATGGCTCCTACTGGAACAGCAGCTGCCTTGGTGTCAGGGTCAACTTATCATTCAATTCTTGGCTTCCAGGGAGGAGGAGACGGACCTGGCAGTGGCGTAAGTGAAACAGCAACTACTATGTCAAAGATTCGAGAGCGGTTGAAATGTGTCAAATATGTTTTCTTAGACGAGGTATCTATGATCGACTGTGGTGACTTCTATCATATAAGCTCTCAAATGAGCCTTGCTTTACAAAGTGATGATCAAGCATTTGGTGGCAAGAATATGATTTTTGCTGGTGACTTTGCACAATTACCCCCTATTCAGACAAAAGGGCCTGCACTATATAGCCACAATGTATCAACCGTTCTGGGTACTACCAATGGCTTTAGAGAACAACAAAGGACAATTGGCAAGGCTTTATGGCATCAAACAACTGTTGTTGTCCTCTTGAGACAGAATATGCGACAACGCTCACAGACAGAAAGAGATGCACAGTTCCGTGTAGCATTGGAAAATATGCGTTACAAATCATGTACTCCACAAGACATTGCTCTTCTGCGATCTAGAATTAAAGGGCCTCAAAATCCAGACGTTGATCCAAATCATCCCAATTTTCGCTTCGTGTCTGTAATCACTGCTTTCAACTCTCAGCGTGATCAAATCAATACTACAATGTCAGATCGTTTTGCTCTAGAAACAAATCAAGTGTTGAAACCTTTTTATAGTGTCGATAAATGGAAATCAAGGGAGCCTACCACTACAAAATCTAAAGGCAAACAACTTGATCCAAAGCGAAAGTCAAACAATGTACCTCCTGAGATGCAAGCAAAGCTGCATAGTCTGCCTCATGGTGTTACAATGAACATTCCTGGTGTTCTCAAGCTTTGTCATGGTTTACCTGTTATGATAAAGCGCAATGAAGCAACTGAAGTGTGCGTTACCAATGGTGCAGAAGGCACTGTTGTAGGTTGGCAATCACATGCACTAGATAATGACAGAGAAACTCTGGATGTTGTATTTGTAAAGTTGACAAAGCCGCCAACCAATGTTCAACTTCAGGGTCTGCCAGAAAATGTTGTGCCGCTGTCCAAACAATCTATACCTATCAAATGCAATACTCCCAATGACGGTAACATTTTCATCTCTCGAGACCAGGTTCCTATTTGCCTAATTTTGCAATGACAGACTATGCATCCCAAGGAAGAACACGTCCATTTAATGTTGTGGACCCGTTCAGGTGTCGTACTCACTATTCTATGTATACATGTCTATCAAGAAGTGCAAGCTTGGATGGCACTATTCTAATGCGTGACTTTTCCGCTGCCATTATAACGGGGGGTCTCCCTGGCCATGTTTGCCAGGAGTTTAGAGAGTTAGAGCTATTAGATGAGATTACTCGGTTACGCTATATAGGTGAACTTCCTAGTGATATCAACGCTTCAACACGTAGCACATTGATCAAGCAGTATAGAGCCTGGGTTGGAGCTGACCATGTGCCAGGCAATGTGCATTCTTCTATCAAGTGGTCCAAGTACAACCCACTGGTAATACCAGAAGTGGGTGAAGATGCCCCATGGCAGCGAGTCACATCCAAGGGAAATAAAAGGTCAACAAACCCAAAACCAGCTGCACAGGGGACAAAACGAAAATTTGATGACACTGACCTTGCAAATGGTTTTGTCCCTGCAATAGGGACTCAGCCAATAACTCAACTTAACACCAATAACGGGCCTGCTCGCATTGTGAAAAGACGTAAAGTTGTAGGCAATGTAAATTTAATGGCTGTCTCTGGGAGAGAGCGCAAGGGGTATATCTGGAATGCAGACACTTGGAGCTGTGCCTATGATAGCCTGCTTACAATTCTCTTTCAAATATTTATCAGTCACGATCAAATATGGAATAGAGATGTTGCTTCAATAAATCCTTATATTACTTTGATATCTGAGGGATGGAATCAGGTCATGACTGGACAGCCTCTAACTACTCTAGAACAATCTCGTAATTCTCTCCAAGCCCAACTCCACCAAAGGGATCCCAATGGATATCCAATGGATAATATCCATGGGACTGATATTTATAGTCTCTGCCGGTTCATGCTCTCAAGTGACAAATACCTTTTTCATATTATACATAAATGTACATCTTGCAATACCATAGCATCTGATAGACAATACAATACTCCTTTCTGGACCTTGGAGAAGGATGTCAGTCAACCTGTTTCATCAGAACTAAACAAGTTATTGAGTATGACAACTACCCGTCTCTGTCAATCATGCCAAAGACCTTTGGTAAAGATTACAGACTTGAGTGCCCATCCTCCTCCTCTACTCGGCATTGCTTTGCCCTATGCTGGTACTACAAAGTTGAAAATAAAACAGACAATGCATGTTGGTGGTAGCAATAATAAGGTAATGTACAAGCTGAAAGGTATTATCTACTTTGCACATGCTCATTTTACTGCACGTATGATAGGAGACTCAGCTGAAACATGGTTTCATGATGGAATAACCACAGGCAGGGTTTGTATCACTGAGGAGAAGTTCAACACAATATCTGACATATATCAAACAAGAGGATACAAGGCATCTGTGTTGATATATAGTACAGTATATAGGAATTCAACTGTCCCTGCACTAGCCTAAATGTAGCATAAGATCGTTTCCAGGGAACTTTCAATTGCACTTCACATGTTGTAAATTACCCCTCCCCCTCCCTCCTTGTAACGCGGGCGCGCAGAAGGCGCGTACGCGGGTGCACCGAGTTGTGGGTGATGTTATGACATGTTTGGATGCCCGTAGTAGCAGTAGCGCCTTCCCGTTATGGGAGGGCATCTTCTTCACTTGTACATCCATTCCACTACTACGGCATCCATCGAGTTCTCTCGAATAAACGTGGATTCCGTTCATTGCGAGTGAACTACAAGTCATCAAGATCACTATTTCTTACAGTTTTTTGAACGCCTACGGTACGTTTATCGAAACAACTCGTCTTTATTGATCTCTGCCATCCAGAACGATACGATGGCACCGAGCCGCAATAAAGACCCCAAAGAGCCGCGCGTATCCCCCCGTCTCGGCGGGAACGCGAAGCAACCCAGTGGCTCTACTCCACCTGTACCCACGGATCAGGTCGGAACCCCCGTCGATGGGGAGACGCCACGTGTGCCCGCCAACGTCGCAGTGCTGAACAGCCCCAACGCGACGCCTGGCTCATCGGGCACACCACAGGACAGCGACCGGACCCCGGACACGAACACGAGCGCTGTCACCTCGCTCACAGAAATCGAGAACGCATTAGACGGCTCGGATGACGAGAAGCAGACCCCGTCGTATGTCGACAAGGGCAAGGGGCGCGCGCCCCCAGCTATTGAGACAGAGTTAGTCGGCACCCAGATCATGGACGCTCGTCTGATCACGATGCTCGACGATCTGCAGATGCACGTGGCGGCTCACGCGTCCCAACTCGAGACGGCATCGGTCGTCGCAGAACAAGCCCGTCAGTCGGTACAAGCAGCTACAGTAGCCCGTACCCAGATTGATGGAATAATAAAAGCAATACTCCACCAGTATGGACCGAGAGTCATCAAGCAGGAAGAAGTAGAGGTGGATCTCAGCCAGCTACAGCCCGCCAACCCGATAGATATCGTGGTTACGCCACCCAGCGCATCTGACTCAGATAGTACGAGTCATTACGTTAGACTGGGGACACGGACACCAGAAGAAGGGCGCCGTAACCTGGAAAAACATCGCGCGCGCATGTCTGATATGATTCAGAAGACCACCCCGTTGGGACGGTCAGACACGGAAGTGCGCACCGCGCAAGACCGCCTCGCCCCTGAAGAATCGGGACGAGCCAGTGAACGATTCGCGACGGCGTACCGTGAACCCACGCCGTCACCGGAGAAACGTGCACGACTGGCTGAGCCATACACGAGCGTATCGCCGTATAGTGTCGTGCCCGACAAACCCAGAGTGAAACCTATGCCTTCACAAACTACACCCAAGTCAGGGGTACTAGGCGTACTCGACCCAGTGGACCGCATACGGGAGATGGTCCTGTCTCGAGTTAGCGAGGCAGTCAGCCTAGGGTTCCAAATTAAAGGCTTGAAGTTTACCATGCCTGACTCCTACGGAGGGGTAGACGACCTCATTACCTTCGAGGTATGGTTAGGTGCGTTACTGCGCTGGCTCCGACTCAGCCAGGCTGTCGGCCCAGCGTACGACTCGCTACGACTTGACGCGCTGGGACAGTGCCTCACCGGGCGTGCTGCCAAGTGGTACAACGATGAGATTGAATCCCCATCGCGCGCACAGGTTGAATGGACATTTCTTGATGCTGTAATCGCCCTCTTCCGTCGATTTGTTGTCGGAAGGAGCGACCAAACGGCGCTAGAACACTTTATGTCCACGCGATTCTCACGCAAAGGAGGTGTGGCCGAGTTCTATAATGAATTACGAACACGCTCTACGAGACTGGTGGAGCTCCCGAACGACTATACCTTCCGCAAGCTATTTGTTAGCGGACTGCCAGCAGACATCCTAGAGATAATGTATAAGCACAAGGGTGTAGTTGCAGAGGAGGGCACCACAACAGAGTTGCTCACCGCAGCGCTGGAAGCTGAAACTGGTTCCCGTGCCTATCGACAGATGATAGAGAGCCTGGGTCGTACCCGGTCCGCTGGCCCTAACAACTCCACACTGTCCGCCACACTCAGTGCGACTGCGAAAGCCGATCGCACTGTCGAGGCTGAGTCCCGTTCGCCTCGCGGTGCTCCCACCTCTCCTAAACCAATGAGCCATGAGCTCTCCAAGGTGAGTACGAGTCGCGGTGAGAACACACGAGGACGGGGCCGAGGAGAGGGTAGAACTGGTCACCGCGGACGCGACCGATCGCAGACGCGCCCCAGGCCTGACAGAAAAACAGTCGTATGTTTTGCGTGTGGCGGCACGGGCCACTATGCTGGCGATGCCGAGTGCCCTAAGAACGGGCAACCACGAGTATACGCTGCGCGAGTGGTAGACGAGACGCCCGCCGATGCCGACGACGTCGAACCAGCAGACGATGAGCAATTGCCACGGGCAGAAGTCGAGGCAGATGCACTCACGTCAGACGATGACGATGACGGTGCACCGGGAGCACAGTACGAATCAGCTGAGGAATACGCTGAGCAGTACGAAGTGAGTGCGTCCGAGGATGAGGACGATATTGGCCCACCCATGAGGCTGGCCACTATGCGGATGGCCGCAATGCGGATACAGCCGCCATCTGATGAAGATGTGGAGAACATCATTGACGGGACGTCGCCTGATAATTCGGGGACGACTTCACCCCTCACAGTAACAATTCCGGCAAACCCTGTCACCAACGGCAATGGAGGCGTCGACTCACCGATGGGATCGACCCCAGAAGCTGGATGGGACGGATCTGAACCTGTGCGACCCACATGGGGAGGCGGCGCGTTCACTGCATGGGGGACAGGACCGGCCATGGGGCCGGGGTCCGGATGGGGCACCGCCACTGAATGGCCGACCGAGCCACCAGTCGCGAGTGAACCACCGCAGATCGTCCAATATCCTGACGATGCACTGATCCCAATCCCCGCTCCCAATGATGAGCCACAACAATACACTGTTGTGAACAGGGGGGAGGGAACGCGCGAGGACGAATTAGATAGCGCTTACCAGAGTGGCATCGATATTGGGATCCAAATGGCACAACGCGCCATCCACAGTGCCGCGTTGAACCATGAAGCGTTGGACCCCCGCATGCCCGGGCTCGAGCATGCAGAACGTGTACTCGATTGGCTTGCCGACCGTCCCTATCGTCGAACAAATCCCGTCGACGAGTTGTCACGTCGAGAACCGAATGCAGAGAACGAGGAACCGGACGATGACATACCGCCACTGGTGGACCCCACGGAGGAGAGGATCGCCCCAGACGACCACTCACCCGTGCGCACGTCAGCACCTCTATTGAGGGAGCGAATCGCCCGTGCACCAGCGTCAGCCACCGGCGAGAATGTCAGTGATGACGATTCCCCCGATGTCGGAGACATATCCGAGCTTCACATAATGGCCGCTCGAGCATTACCCGGGACAGCGGAACCCATCCCTAGATGGGCGTATACCGCTAATATCCGCCGGCAGTCCACTATAGAGGAACAACCGGTCAGGAACCCACATCTGCATCAAGTACTCGCCGCCAACCTGAAAATTGGCGGGACGGACATGTATGTCCTGTTCGATAGTGGCAGTACCACTAATGGGATAAGCCACGATGCGGCGCACGTAGCGAAGCTGGATATATTCCAGCTCAAGGAGCCCATGACACTGCAACTCGGATGCGTGGGCAGCCGGTCGCGCGTCAACTTCGGGACCCGGTCCGCAGTATCGGTGGCCGACACAGTTTTCCCGTGCTTCCTAGACATCGTCAACATTGAACACTATGACGTGATACTTGGCACGCCGTTCCTCAAAGAATACCGTGCTGTATTGGATTTTGAGAGTAACACGGTACGACTGGGCGACATTGTGATAGCCGCACTCACGGTGCAGGAAGAACGCGCGTTGCTGAAACGTCGGGGCCGTACGATGAACACACGACAGCCTGAACAAATGAACGCGCTGGCGACGCACCATGAATGAGGACGCGCGGCGGGATCTACAATAGTGGAGCCTGCCACCTCAGACAGCGTGCCCCGACGGGCACGCCCGCCACCGAAACCACCGGACGACCACGGCCAGGTAGAATTGTTGCGGCATAACTGGTACGAAGGCACAACGGACATCATGTGCCCGGTGCCGTTAGAACTGCCCCCGATGCGTGCTGTGAATCATCAGATATCACTCATAGACGAGGAATTGAGAATTCGGTATCACCTCCCGCGGTGCCCCGACGCCTTGAAACCGCAGCTGGCCGAGAAATTGCAACGCTATGTTGATGCTGGCTGGTGGAAGAGGCAAGTGGCCCCTGAAGCGGCGCCACTACTATGTATACCTAAAAAATCTGGCAAACTCCGCACTGTTGTGGACGCGCGTAAACGCAATGATAACACCCGAAAGGATGTTACCCCGTTTCCCGACCAAGACCAGATTCGTATGGATGTGGCCCGCGCGCGGTATCGGTCAAAGATAGATATGAGCGATGCTTACGAGCAAATTCGCGTCGACCCCAAAGATGTTTGGAAGACAGCATTCGCCACTGTATACGGTACTTTCGTCAGTCTTGTGATGCAACAAGGGGATTGTAACGCACCTGCGACCTTCCAGAGACTGATGACAGTCATATTTCAGGATTGCATTGGCCTCTTTATCCACGTCTACCTCGACGATATCTTCATTTACTCTGACTCCGTTGCCGACCACGAACGGCACCTGAAGTTAGTATTTGATCGACTCCGCGCAAATCATCTCTTCCTGAGTCGTGACAAATGCGACATCTACTCCGCCCGGCTGGATTGCCTCGGACATGTCATTGACGACAAGGGGATTCATGCCGATACGGATAAAATGGCCCGTGTCCGAGGCTGGCCACGCCCGCGGAACTACCAGGAAGTTCAGCGATTCCTTGGGCTCGTCCAATACCTGGCTCAGTTCATGCCAGATGTTAGCGCGTATACCACGCCGCTGGCGGCACTCACGTCCAACGGTCGTCCCTTCGTCTGGGGCCCTATCCACGAACGATGCTTTGAGATGGTCAAAGCACTCGCCTGTCGCACCCCGATATTGCGGCCCATCGACACACGGTCCCCGTTGACGATTTGGGTCGTATGCGACGCATCGACGTACGGTGTCGGGGCAGTGTATGGCCAAGGCCCTGATTGGACGACATGCCGCCCTGCGGGCTTCATGTCAAAGAAATTTTCCAGTGCACAGCGCAATTACCGCACCTTTGAACAGGAAACTTTGGCAATCCTCGAGGCATTGACAAAGTGGTCCGACAAACTTATCGGGCGGAAGTTCACAGTGGTCACAGACCACAAAGCGCTGGAATTCTTCAACACCCAGCGTAATCTGTCCCCGCGACAGATTCGCTGGTTTGAGTTTCTATCGAAATTTGATATGACTGTCACCTACGTTGAGGGCAAGCTCAATAAAGTCGCCGATTGTTTCTCGCGATACTACGAATCACTGGATGATCCGACGGCGGAACCAGTCACGGTAGATGTGGTACTCGATCCTGAGGGGGAGGACCTGTCACCAGACAGGGTACTCGAACTACGAATGCAAGCTATACGCACCTCAAAGGAGCGGCAAATAGCTGAAGCCAAGCTACCTCGGGACCAGGAAGCTGAGGTGCTGAGACAGCACACCAGCGGCACCAACGAGGCGCTAGCCACGATCGTCCCAGAACGCGACGCGACAATTGCAGAGACACTAGTGAATCATCCGTCACTACCTGAGAAAGTACAACAGTCAGCCGACTGGATGCAAGAGATGCGAAAGGGAACGAACGCCGATGGCTTTCTCGCGCGCATTGTGGAGGCTCCGGAACAGTACACCGCGTTCACCGTTACGGACGGATTGGTGTGGGCAGAATCCCGCGCTGGTGGGCAGGTGCTATGCATACCTGAGATGATGACAGGAGACCGACGACTGCGTGAAATTATTATTGATACCGCGCACTTGACTGTGGGCCATTTCGGATTCCAGAAGACCGCCGACTACGTGCGGAGATGGTATTGGTGGCCGAAGATCGGCAAAGATGTGGAGCGTTTCTGCGCGACCTGCCCCACCTGCCAAACTGTTAAAACGAGTAACTTGCCTCCATCTGGACTGTTACACTCCCTCCCCATTCCCAGACGACCCTGGGAATCCATTGGTATGGATTTCGCTGGGCCGTTCCCGGAAAGTGAAGGGGCGAACTATCTCTGGATCGTAATATGCAGACTCACCTCCATGGTGCATTTAGTCCCAATTGTTACGACCACTCGCACTACTGAGTTGGCTCAACTGTATTTCCGAGAAATCGTCAGACTTCACGGCATACCATTGTCTATCGTCTCGGACCGCGACTCTAAATTTACGGCTCTATTCTGGAAGGAATTACACCGTCTGGTGGGAACGAAACTGTTGATGTCAACAGCATTTCATCCGCAGACCGACGGCGCGTCAGAACGAGCAGTACGCACCGTGGCACAGATCCTTCGAGGAATGGTACGCCCCGACCAAGGAGATTGGGTGTCGAAAATACCCCTCGTGGAATTCGCCATAAACTCTAGTATCAGTGCGAGCTCGGGATATGCACCGTTTGAACTCAACTACGGGTATATGCCGACCATGATCACTGAGCTCCGACCCGTGGGTACATTTGAAGGCGTCCAGCATTTCGCCCGAGCCGCTCTCGAGAACTTGTCACAAGCTCACGATGCTATCATCGAGAGCAGGGTGCGCCAGACCTACCACGCGAATCAACGGCGCCGACCAGAGGCGGACATTGGCGTGGGTGACCAGGTATATCTGAGCACGGCGAATCTACGATTGCCACGAGGACGCGCGCATAAGCTATTACCCAAATATGTGGGACCGTACAAAGTACTGGAAGCGCACCCGGGTAGCTCGAGCTACAAGTTGGATCTCCCGGACGCCCTGAAGAAACGCCGCATCCACCCCGTGTTCCATGCTTCGCTGCTACGACCACACGAGCCGAACGACGACGCGCTCTTTCCGAACCGCGATGTTGCTAATCATTACGATTTCGGCGACCCTGACGACGAAGACGAATGGGTCGTGGAGGCGATCGTGGCTCACCAGTGGAAAGGTCGTAAGATCGAGTTCCAGGTACAATGGGCAATGGGAGATTATACATGGGAGCCTCTACAGAATGTAGACGAACTCGCCGCCCTGGACGCGTACCTCAAGCTAGTCGGAGTCGAGCAATGGCGCGACTTACCGCGACCTCGGCCCGCGGGCCGCTGACGCAGCACGGATCTTGGATCACAAATCTAGCATCTCGGATCTATGATCCGCAGGTCCCATAAAGATTTGAGTTAAGCTATCTCCGACTCTCCGCTCGCTACGTTGACCCTGCACACACCACGCTACTTTGCCCATAAATACTCGCCGCAATGCTCCCCCTACTATCATCGCATTGCCATGGATCCCCCCGACCCCCCTCACGAGTCGCCCCTTGACGACGCCGTCACCGCGTCAGACCGCATGAACATTGACACCGCGGAGTCTTCAATAATCGTTGACACCTCGCTGGAACCCGCGATCACGCCGTTTCCCGACGATGGCCTGACCGACGCGGGGCCCGGCATTCCTGGCATACCCACCACGGACATCGTGGAGGGACTGTTGAACTCGGGCTCCCCCTACTGGACGCTACATCCCATACTCAAGGTCGGAGTGCACTCGCATATCTGTACCAAATGTATCGACTTTATCGATCATCAGGACCCGACCCACCCGTCCTGGACACACGTGCAGGAACAGATGCGCATCCATCAACGCGCGCAATTTGCGTCTGGCGTGTCGCGCGGATTGGCCCACGCCTCCGAACGCATTGTTGCGGCGGAGGACGTGCGCCGCCGCGCTGAAGACAACGTACAGCGTCTCACCAGGCAGAGAGACATCGCCCGTGACTCGGAGGCCGCTGCGCAGGAACGCTTTGGCGAGCTACAAGCGCAGCTGGAGACGATTCGGCTGGAACACGCGGCCCTGGTACGAGACCACGCGCACGCTCAGCAGGAGCTCGAGCATCTCCGCACCGCATCGCGGGCTCCCTCCCCGTACAGTACGGCCTCCTCGGCCGGCTCACAACGCCGCCGATCTCCCCGCCCCGAGGCCAAGAAGCGCAAGCGCTCTTCACCGCCGCCTCACCGCGACCACGACTCGCGCACCGGCCAGCGCTCTCAAGACGTCCCTAGCTGGACGTCAACTCCTCAGCATGAAATACATGGTGCTCAATGGAACGAATGGGTCCCCATATCGCACGCCGACGTCACCTTCCTGTTCGCTCGCGCGGCCACGGACTCTCGCGCTGCGGACCGCGCCCGCACGCTGGCTCTCACCGCAAGCGATCTGGCCGTCGCGCACCGCACCCCCGTCATGCGGTTTCTCATTCAACAGTGGGGCGCACGCCGTGACACGTTGCCGGCGACTTCATTCGACCCGCCCGCCCCCACACTTGTTTCCAACAGGGGAGGGCGCGGCTCAGGCCGCGGCAATCGCCGCGACAACAGGAACGATGGCAGACCCCAGGGACGCAGTCATGCACCCGCTCCACCTTCATCGCACGCATCCTCGTCGCGAGTACCATCGGTCCGCGCTCCCTCTCCGGACAGGACTCCGGACGCGTGGACGACGGTCAAGCACGGCAAACGCCGTGCCACCGACGCTGTGGCAGATACGACGAACCAGCCAACCCCCGCGCCGGCAGCTAGTACTGAGCCCAAGGCGCGTCGGATGCCCACCCCTTCGTACGATTCCCCCGTAGAGGAATGGATAGAGTACATCCGAGGCGACCCCGCTGAACGATGCCCGCGCGGAGTCCCGATGTACCCCGACAATAGCGTGCTTCGTGGACAGCCCGTACGACGACTACTCGAACGCCATCTCGAGTTACGACTCAACGGACCGCAAGGCCGCGAGCAGAAGCACCGCTCGAGCCGCGGCCACTGGGTCAACCGCAGCACGCAACTGCTGTCGATTCGAGGACTGTACGGACGTGTCGCGCACAAGTTACGACTGCCCATCATCGGTTCCATCCCATCCGTACGCCCGTATACTCGGGATACCCGCAACCTCACCATTGAAGACGTTGCACGACACCTCGCGAGCAACGGATACCAGCCCCGCTCCCTCTCGATAACCGAATTTGAGGAGTACGCCTCCGGTCGGCGTAATGTGACCGAGGGCCGCCCTCCCCTTACCACTGCGGAGTGGACCTCGTACCCCCGTCTGGCTGACATGACCACGCTATACCCGCCTATCCATGTATCGAGCCACCCGACGGGACCACCCCGTAACCTATACACGAACATGTCGGTCGACTTCCGCAACACTGGAGCCTCAACGCGTGCAGCTACACCCGACGGACCTGAGCTCACTACGCACTCAGGCTCCATGTCGCCTGACTTCCCCGCTCACTATGTCCCCCCGACTCCCCACTTCGTTCCTATCGCTGACGAAGTCGCCTTACCGCTCCCTACCGCAGCGGCGTCGTGGGCTGATGACCACGTGGCTGTGAATAACAGTACAGGTGTGTCGTCCTCGGACATTGCCACTCGCTCGACGGCTGACGCGGTGCCCGAGACAGTTGTGAATAACACTGCTCGCACTCACTCTGCTGTTGAGCCTGCTGCATTGCCACTGCCCGCGTCACGATCGGTGACTCCCATGGATTCGACGGAATGATTTGGACCGTGGTTCGGTCCAGTGGGGGAGGGTGTAACGCGGGCGCGCAGAAGGCGCGTACGCGGGTGCACCGAGTTGTGGGTGATGTTATGACATGTTTGGATGCCCGTAGTAGCAGTAGCGCCTTCCCGTTATGGGAGGGCATCTTCTTCACTTGTACATCCATTCCACTACTACGGCATCCATCGAGTTCTCTCGAATAAACGTGGATTCCGTTCATTGCGAGTGAACTACAAGTCATCAAGATCACTATTTCTTACACTCCTCCCAAACGATTAAGAGTAATCGTACTGCCATGCTTGCACTGGCCATTCCCCCCCAAGTTATCAAGGGCGCGACGGAGGGATTATAAAAGTCCGTCAAATTTGAAGTCCGCGGTGATCGCCGCCGCGACTTGCGCTGCAGCCTGCTGCAGTTGGCGTGCACTGTATCTACAGCGAATCCACAGCCGGCGGGGCCGCCTTATTCTGTAAAAATGGTCGTCAATTCTCCGAGACACGCGGTGCTTCTTCTGACCTCCTCTGTAAGAGGGGCGAACGCGTGTGGGCGCGCAACGCGCTCGTGCAGCGCTTGAGAAGCGCGACACGAGGCTACCGACGCGTGGAGCCAGCGCGTCGGTTCCCTGTGGCCAACTAGGCTGGCACAGGAGCCTAACAGATTGTTTGTATCTGTTAGGCTGTAGGCATTAGGCCGCGCCTCCTCGCTCTCGAGGAGGCACGACTACATCCACTCACTTTTGTACGCATCCATCGTTGCCAATACGAGCACACGGGTCGCGTTCATCCCGAGGGATTGTTAAGTCTATCATCAAGCTATTACACTTTTTTGAACGCCCACAACAAGTGAGCAAATCGTATTATTTGGTAAACTAACTACGACAAGTACAGTATGCCGAGTGGAAAGAAAACCAGCAATCCCGCCCGCGGTGGCGGCCCTCGTACCTCCGAGCGGCTCGCCTCCAACAAGGACGGGACGTCCACACCTCCCGTGGACTCTGGACAGACTCAGGAGTCTGGACAGAGCGTCGATACGATGGCGCCTGACAACGGCCCCATCGTCACCGACAGCGGCAACGCTCCTCCGGAGCAACCGCCTGAGGGCCCCTCAAATCGGGGCGTGTCCTCACACTCGTCTGTCGACGTCGAGGCAGAACTGAACCGTGGAGAGCAGAGCGACGGACAGTCGCCCACTCCTCCGCGCATCCCCGCTTCCCGCAAAGGAAAAGGGGTAGCGTTCGACAACAAGACGAACAGCCCCCCAGTGGTGCCAACCAATCTGGGGAGCGACATCCTGAGGGATGCGCTGGACGACATGTTCGTCCAGCTCGGTCTGCATGACTCGCAGATCGAAGAGGCGCATCGCACTGCTCAGCAGTCGATGGAGTCCGTGGCCAAAGCCAAGGAATTCTCGCGTATAGTGACACAAGGCCTTGACCGCCTGGCCAGCCAATATGGCTTTAGGCAGACGATCAAGGAGGAGGAGGCAGAGATCAACCTCCTCCAGCCTGTCGAGAAGGCTATTGCCGAGACTGGCAATGAACGTAATGTCGTAAACAACAGTACGGACGCTCCGCACAATAGACAGAGCATTGTCAGCATGACAAATGACAATTCGGCGCCCGTGCAGGTGTCGAATAAGGATAGCGACGACGAGTCGAAGCCTCCGGCGGCTATGAGAAGCAACGCCAGCATTCCTGCGCCGCGCAGCGGGTTCCGCAAGATCGCAAGCGAGCAGAACGCACGCGCCGAGCGGCGCGCCGCTGCAATTGCAGGGCTGAAGCCGAGTCGCGACCGCGTCTCGGCAGCGCCCTCGATACGCGAGATCATGTCGGCCTATGACGCCGGCGATGATCGTCCCGACGGGGACACCTCTGATTACACAGAGGTCGACGATGGGTTCGTGTCCCATATGTCGTATGCGGCAGGCCCAAGGCTACCCGCATATGCGAGCATCGGCCCGCATAAAATGACACTACGGGGAGTGAACGAACTCAACCCTACAGGGAACCGCATGAGCGTGCCCATAGGAGCCACGTCTCAGCTGCGGCCCCTGCAGCGTATAGTAGAAATGGTCCGCAAGCGAACCACCGAAGCATACGCACTGCCTCCTGGTGTAAAAACCATAAAGCAGAACCCACCCACTCCATTTGATGGAGAGGATAATCACCCCAAGATGGAGGAGTGGGTATCGTCGCTCCTCCGCGTAATGCGGCTGAGCGGAATAAACGGCGAGGAGTATGACGCCTACCATGTCGACTTTGTCGGGCAAAACCTGAGCGGACCAGCCGCCACCTGGTTTCACGACGAGGTCGAGTCCGAGGGACGCCAGAAGCGTAACTGGACTTTCGAGCAAGTGATAATCGGACTTCACAGCCGATTCATCATGAGCTCGGGGACGCAAGACGCGGTCCGTGCGTTCTACGGCACTCGCTACTCGCGCAAGAAGGGAGTTGCTGGCTACTTTAATGAGTTACGCAGCAACTCCGGCCGTCTGGTAGAAATGCCAGACGACTATACGTTCCGACAACAGTTCATGAGCGGTCTCCCCACGGAGATCGTTGACCTGATGTTCAAGACGCATAGTGCAAATCTGGACGAACATACGTCCGCCCAGATGCTCGACTTTGCCCTGAAGTCCGAGTATAGCATTAAACTCGCGCGTGAACACGCCCGAGATTTCCGTCCTTCAATGGAGAGGCCCACTATGGGCCAGCCCGCATTTGCAAAGGAAAAGGAAAAGGACTCGCGCGGTCAGTCGTCAAAGACTCACGACCGTAAGCGAGACTCCCGGCGCCCAGAGCGCAAGGAGTATAAGGAGCGGCCAAAGGCTCCTCTCCCCGCCGCCGAAAGGCGTTACGAGGGACCCCGTCCCGAGGTGAAAACCTTTAGAGACAAAGGGAAGCCAGGAATGAAGCCTGGCGTGTGTTTCGCATGCGGGCAGCCAGGCCACTACATGGGCGATGCGGTGTGCCCCAAGAAAGGGGGCCCACGGATGCACGCTGCTCGAGTTGAACACGATAGTGACGACCAGAACAGTCCTGGGCGCGAGGATGACCCTGGCGCCCAGAGCGACGACTCCGAACGTGACGATCCGTACGGAAGTCAGTACGAATCTGCGGATGAGTACGCAGAGAACCTGGAGAACCAGGCATCCGATGATGAATCGGATGCGGATGGCAGCCCCATCCGCATGCATACGATGCGCATGCATTTCATGCAACTCGTCCCGCAGGATGAATTAGCAGCGCTTATACCGCTGGATGAACCTCCCGCTCTCGAAGAAGTCGTAAACGACTCGGACGAGGAGGCGCCACTCGGGGCGGGACCAGACGCAATCATCGAGTACCCCGATGATACGCTGATACCCCCAGGAGAAGACCTAGGGGGAACGTACTACGGTCCGTCTGCCGAAGGCGACTTCGGTATGACGTATGCTGAAGCTGTTTCAGCATACCAGCCTGGGGACACCCCGGGCTTCGGCCGAGCGTCTGAAATAGACGCGCAGGTCAGGCATAGTGACCGTCGCCGTGAATTGGAAGCTTGGTTTCAGCTGCCCCGCGAATTGCGCGATCAGCATGAAGCCCTGCAAGCCGAAGCAACGGCCGCCGCTGGGTACCAGCCTTTGGACCCGCGGCACCTGGTGGTCAACCCAGGACACGCCTGCTCACATCAGACGATGTGCGCGTCATGTTTCACATACGCGACACACATCCGACGGGCCGAGGACCGTGGAGACGCAGATCTTCTACGCGCTCGCAAATATTACGAGGACGCAATAGAAGATCAATTTAACCTAGGCTACAACACCGCGTTGTCAGCCGTATGGTCCGAACTTAAGATCTTCCGCCCTTCACACACCATGTCCAACGACTGGGTAAAAGGGTACCACGACGCAGAGCGCGCGGTGCACACGATACCTATAAAAAGGTATCGTGTAATGAAACCCACAACTCAGGCCGCAGCATCATCAGCTGGACCTGAGAGCGACGACTCAGACTCCGAGCCGCCGCCGCTAGCAGACGAGCCCGCAAGGGAAAATCCTAGCGCGGACCTTGCCCCAGATGTTCAGGGGGAGGGGACGCACGCTATGCCGCGCAGGCAGCTAGCGCGTGTGGACACGCAAAAGGAACTGCGGCTCTTCGCAATGCGCGCGAAGATTCAGCAGGCTAACCTAGTTAGCCCGCCGAAACCCACACAGTGGGTGTACTCAGCGAACATCCGGCGCAACTCCTCACCAGAAGAGCAGCCGGTACGTGATAATGTGAAGCACCAAGTGCTCGCAGCAATTATCAACGTAGGCAATACGCCAATGTACGCACTGTTTGACAGCGGCAGTACAACGAATGGGATCAGCATGGATGCTGCCCATGTCGCGAAGCTCGACGTATTCGAACTTCACGCTCCTATGACACTACAATTGGGTGTCATAGGGAGCAAGTGCCGTATTAACTACGGCACTAACTCTACTGTCACGGTCGGACAGCATGAGGCGCCCGTATACCTCGACGTGGCGAATATCGAGCACTACGACGTAATATTGGGCACCCCATTCATGAGTGCCAATAAGGTCAAGCTCGATTTCGAGGACCACACTGTGAAAATCGGAAGCAAATCGATCCCCGCAGTGGCCCTTGACGCCGAGCGCGTACGCGCACAGCAGCGCAAGTCCACAGGACGTGCGCGAGCGGCACACCCTCGAGTGCAAGCCGCACGTCAAGCACCGAAAGATGATGACGAATGAAGTGTGTCGGCAGGCTCTATGAGAGTAGAACCTGCCACCACCGAGGCGCCTCCTCGGCGCCCGGAGCCAGAGCCTCCGGATGTAGGGGAAGATACGGAAATCGACAAGTTGAGGCAGGCATGGTACGAGCGTACACGGGACGTGATGTGCCCCGTACCGCTCGAACTACCGCCGTTTAGACTAGTCAATCACCGGATATCGCTGATAGACGAGAAGTTGAAAATCAACTTTCGCCTCCCACGATGCCCGGATGCTCTCAAGCCACAACTCGCTGAGAAGATCCAGCGCTATGAAGCGGCTGGATGGTGGGAACGCCGCGTTGCACGCGAGGCAGCCCCACTCCTGTGCATCCCCAAGAAATCAGGGAAGCTCAGGACTGTTGTCGATGCAAGGTTACGCAACGACAACACAGAGAAGGATGTAACACCCTTCCCTGACCAGGATCAAATCCGTATGGACGTCGCTCGCGCGAAGTTCCGTACGAAGATCGACATGAGCGATGCATACGAACAGATCCGTATCGAGTCGGACGATGTCTGGAAGACAACGTTCGCCACGATCTATGGGACGTTTGTAAGTCTTGTCATGCAGCAAGGGGACTGCAATGCCCCTGCTACATTTCAAAGACTCATGACTGTAATATTCCAAGACCTCATTGGAATTTACGTTCATGTATATCTTGACGATATATTCGTATTCTCCGACTCTATCGAGGAACACGAATCCCACCTGGGGGTGGTGTTCGACCGACTAAGGACGAACCACTTATTCCTGAGCCAGGAAAAGTGCGACATATATTCCATGAAAATGGATTGTCTTGGCCATATTGTGGACAAGGACGGACTACACGCTGACTCTGACAAGATGGCGCGCGTCCGTAACTGGCCCGTCCCTAGAAACCAGGACGATGTCCGTAGATTCCTGGGGCTGGTACAGTATCTGGCACATTTTATGCCAGATGTCACCGCGTACACAACACCCCTCTCGGGGATTATGGGACATGGGCGGCCATTCATCTGGGGCCCTTTGCAGCAGCGATGTTTTGAGAGCATACGCGATCTAGCCTGCAAAACTCCTATCCTCAGGCCAATAGACCCGAGGACAGGAGTGCCCATATGGGTAATATGCGACGCCTCCACCTACGGAGTTGGCGCCGTATATGGCCAAGGCGATGAATGGCAGACATGTCGTCCTGCAGGATTCATGTCGAAGAAGTTCTCCAACGCACAGAAGAATTACTTCACGTACGAGCAGGAGACATTGGCGGTGCTAGAAGCACTGGCCAAATGGTCGGATAAGCTGCGAGGAAGACACTTCACAGTCGTCACCGACCACAAGGCCCTCGAATTCTTCGAGACTCGCGCCAACCTCTCACCACGGCAAGCGCGGTGGTGGGAGTTCCTTGCCACATTCGACAAGGAAATTGTATACGTCTCAGGCGCGTACAATATAGTAGCCGATGGATCCTCGAGGATATTCAGCGGCACCGGCCCCGATCCGCCAGGCACTGAGTACGTGCGAATGGACGAAGTACTGGATCCAGATCATGACGACCTGTCTCCGGAACGCGTCCTCGAACTAGCAGCAATCTCTGTCAAAGAGCTGGTTGCAACTCGAGATATCGAGGCCGCTGAGTTGGCACAACATGCGCAACAATCAGCGGGGCTGGCCAATGGACAGAACTCCGATGGAGATCAGGCCGTGGACAGCGCCCTACAAGGAGGGCCCTCATTACATGAGATGATCAGCGCAGACGTGGATTGGGCCGGACTAGCTCGCTCCACGTACGCACATGACACATTCTTCGCCGACATTCGCGAACACCCAGATAGACACGCAGCGTTTGAAACGCGCGATGAACTAATCTGGGTGAAGACGACAGGTGGCGAGTACCGTGTCTGCGTGCCTGACGCGATGGTCGGGAAGCGCAAGTTGCGCGAGATGATTGTGAGCGCGGCCCACAATATCATCGGGCATCTCGGGGGTCAGCGAACCGCCGAGTATGTGCGCCGATGGTTCTGGTGGCCAGGGCTAGGCAAGCACGTAGACAAGTTCTGCTTGTCATGCGGAACCTGCCAGACCACCAAAACGCTGAACAAAGCGCCGGCCGGACTTTTGAAAAGTCTGCCAACGCCCGAGCGGCCGTGGTCATCCATTGGAATGGACTTCTTCGGCCCGTTCCCTCCGTCTGACGGATATGACTACGTGTGGCTGGTCATAGACCGGTTCACGTCGTTAATCCACTTGGTGCCGATTACCACGCGCACCAAGACCACCGAGCTCGCAACACTGTACATGCGCGAGGTGGTACGGCTTCATGGAATCCCAGATTCCATCGTATCCGATAGGGACGCGAAGTTCACGTCAATATTTTGGCGTGAACTGCACCGGATCACGGGCACGAAATTAACGATGTCGACATCGTTTCACCCGCAGACCGACGGTGCATCTGAGCGCGCGATACGCACAGTGTCTCAGATTTTGCGGAGCATGGTACGCCCGGACCAATCGGACTGGGTGCGCCATCTGCCGCTCGCTGAGTTTGCCATCAACTCCAGCGTGAGCGCATCCACCGGATACGCCCCGTTTGAGTTGACGTACGGGTATATGCCACGGATCATAAAATTCCCCGTGGCAAGTACCCCGTACCCTGGCGTACGAGAATACGCCAGGCACGCACGGGAGAGTCTCGAGCGTGCGCACGACTCCATCATAGAGTCCCGCGTGAAGCAGACGCTCCACGCGAACCGTCGCCGAAGCGAGGGCGACGAGTACCAGGTCGGTGACCTGGTGTACCTCAGCACGCTTAACCTAAACCTCCCCAAGGGGAGGGCGTTCAAGCTATTGCCGAAGTACATCGGGCCCTTCTCGGTGATCGAGGCACGACCCGAGACATCCAACTACAAGCTGGATCTCCCTGAGGAGTTACGGAAACGCCGGATACACCCGACGTTCCACTCCTCACTGCTGAGGAAGCACGAAGCCAACGACGACGCACTGTTCCCGGGACGGGAGCCCAAAGCCTTTTACGACTTTGGGCGCGCCGACGAGGAGGAGTGGGTCGTCGACGCGATCGTGGGACACGACTGGAAGGGGAAGACTATCCTCTTCCAGGTTCGATGGGCTTTAGGTGACTACACCTGGGAGCCCATCGAAAATCTGGACGAGGTGGAGGCCCTCGACCAGTATCTCGCGCTACAAGGAGTAGCGGAGTGGAGGCAGTTGCCAAGGAAGATCGCCGCGCGTAAGGCGGTGTCTCCTCGGAACCGCCGCTAGATCCCGATGGAATCTGCGGCAAATCTGACGCCCGGTTGTCAGATAGCGACAGGCGCCCTGAGGAGATCTCACCAAGTGAGATCTTCATCTAGGCGCGTGGATCCCTAAAAGGATCTGAAGTGCGCCAACGGCGACTTCAGCACTTTCTGCTACCACCACCATGTCATCCCAGTCGTCCCGCAACACCGCCCCAATCGTCCCCGCCTCGTCCACTGCTCCCTCCAACCCTGCTGCGCAAGCAGCAGGGCCTCCAGCCCCTACGGGACTGGAGTCGGTGAACACTGCGCCGCGCACGGGCTTGCCCGCCGACGCAATGAACACCGAACCTGATGCGCCGCCGCTGTTCGCAGCTACGGGTCCGGCTCTCCCAGGAGTGCCAAGCGACCCGACCCCCGACGTGCCAGTGCGAGTCCGCATCCCCAACGTCGGGGGACCCCATTGGACCTTCGATGGGGAGAGGTTCCAGTTCAGGCATTCCCACAACTGCCTGGTCTGTACCTCCTATGCGCTCCACCTCAACGACGGGTCTTCCAGCTGGGAGCACGCGGAAAACGCGTACGAACGCGCCCGCAACAACCTCGTCGAAGACGGTATCGACCGCGGCCTCGCCTTCGCAGCGGAATCGGTTGACCGAGTCCGCCGCACGGAGGCAGAGGCACGTCACGAGCTGCAAGACAAGCTCGATGACGCCCTCGGCTCGCGCGACCGAGCGCGCCAGACCGAGGAGCGCCTCCGTCTCGAATGGAATACGGCGAGAGAACGCGTCTCTACGCTCGAGGCAGAGCTAGAGACGGTGCAGCGCAAGCTGCACAACTTGACCATCGTCCATGACGAGATGAAGGCCAAGCAAAAGCCCGCGCCTCAGGGACCGCAGGGCCCTCCACTCTCTGACGAAGAAGAGGAGTACCTCGAAGACTGGGCAGCAGCCGTCGAGGAGTCTGCCCGCGCCGCGAGCGCGAGCGGACCGCCGCCCACCAAAAAGCGGAAGCGCGCGGCAGCGCCGGCTGCCTCCACCTCCACCGTGCAGGTTGGAGCACCGTCACCGTTCCCGCACGTACACCCTCCGCCGCCCACGTCCGCAGGCCGGCAGCCCATTCCTGGGCACCCTAACCGCCGAGGACCGCCCATCACCGGATGGGCAACCTTCGCGCCACGAACTGGCCCGGAGGTAAAGGACTTGATGCTCGCCGCCGAAGGTGACCTCATCGCTTGGCTGCGAGCAAAGTCCCTCGTCGGTCCCGCCGCGTCCAAACCCTCGGCCACGCGCACACCCGCAGAGCGCACGCTCTCCGCGCTCTGGCCACGCGTCAAACTGCTCAAGCCGGACGCTGGCACAGGGGGAGGGGTGAGTATGGGCTCGCAACCCATACCCAGCAGCTCGACGGTCGCGCCGAGCACGCAACCCGCCGCGACTGCAGCCGTGGTGCCACCGCCGGCTGTCATTGCCACTGCGGCACCCAGTTCCACGCCGCAGAAGGCGTCCAAAGCGTCCAAGGGCAAAGGGAAGGCAGTAGAACGCCCCCCTTCACCCGTAGACGCCGCCGTCGAGCCAGTGGCTCCGGCCAAGAAGGCGAAGAAGTCCAAAGGAAAGGGAAAGGAGCCCGAGCGCCCTCCCTCGCCGATGGACACCTCTGTGGAGGAACCGGCAGCTAACACTGCCCAGTCCTCCACACAGGAACCGACGTATCGCCAAGACGTCGGGGTATGGGTGCGGTACGTGTTCGACCACCCATCCAAGCGACCCCTCGGTGTGCAATTTCGCAACACCCCGGGGATCCCTGCAGGCTACCCCGAGAGCGCCGCGCTGGACCAACACCTCGCGGTTCGCCGGGCCGGCCCTGCCGGGAGCAACGGAGTCGAGCATCCCCAGCATGAGGAGTTCGTCCGCATTGCGGAGGAACTGTTCTCCGTGCGCGGGATGTTCGAGGCTCTCATCCGAGACCAACGGTACTCCCGCGCCGCCAATACCCACCCTGTCCCCTTCACTGGAGACACGCGTCACATGACGCACAGCCAAGTCGCGCATCACTTCGCGCACTGCGGCTACCGCCCCCGGACCGTATCCCTCTCCTACTTGGAGAATTACGCCGTAGGGCGCCGTAACGAGCTGTTGGGCCGAGACCCTCTCTCGACGGCAGACTGGCCTACCGAACCCACGGTAGCCAGCCTCGTGAAGCGCTACAGCGCGACACGCCCACTCGCGGACGGGGTGTACATCAACGAATACCCCAACCGCTCGCTCGATCATCGAGCCCCCCTGATCTCAACGACAGGAGGGTCTACGACGACCGCTGCACCCCTTCCCACCGATGCCCTTGCCACAGCTGGGGAGCCCAGCGCCGCCGACGCCACCGCCGCGCAACGCGGGAGTGACGCCGAGGTGACTGACGTCGCCTCCTCGGCTGGCGAGGCTGCGGGGCCCACCAACATCGACAACGATGTTGCGATGATGGCGCTCGCAGATGCAGTCCCGCTTCCCGACTCGTCGGACGGTGAACTGTAGGCCCGGGAGCGAATAGAAGAGGGGGCGGTTCGTTCAGGAGCCCCTGGCGCGGCTCCAGGGGGAGGATGTAAGAGGGGCGAACGCGTGTGGGCGCGCAACGCGCTCGTGCAGCGCTTGAGAAGCGCGACACGAGGCTACCGACGCGTGGAGCCAGCGCGTCGGTTCCCTGTGGCCAACTAGGCTGGCACAGGAGCCTAACAGATTGTTTGTATCTGTTAGGCTGTAGGCATTAGGCCGCGCCTCCTCGCTCTCGAGGAGGCACGACTACATCCACTCACTTTTGTACGCATCCATCGTTGCCAATACGAGCACACGGGTCGCGTTCATCCCGAGGGATTGTTAAGTCTATCATCAAGCTATTACATCCTCTACGCCTCTACGTCCTCGTCACCGACATGTGGACCACCAAGGAACAAGAGGCTTTGCTCCTCAGCTTCTGGGACGACTATTGTGCAGCGCAAACGGCAAAGGGTCCAGGCGGAAGGTCCAATAAAGAGTTCAAGAAGTTATGGTCGAGGGTTTACACGGCGTGGTTCGAGAAGTGGCCGGAGACCGATGATGCGGGGAAGCCTCCTGTGGACGGACAGCCTGCGACGCGACTGGTGAGCATATTTTCCTTGCGCGCACGTTGCTCACTGACCGTGCATTCTAGAGAATCAACCAGTGGTTTTGGAATCATGTGCGCCCTGGGTCGTCGAAAACCAAGAAGAAGAAACACAGCGCGGCGTCCACGATCGATTCGGGGTCAAGCAACGCGGTCGATTCGGGCTCGAGCAAAGGCAACACAAAACACGCCTGGCACTTCTTGAAGACGACGCGTCGCTACGCCGCGCACGAGGCGTATCTACATGTCTTCTACACAACGACGGGAGAGGTCAAGCAGGAGTTCGACGACGCGTATAATGCGTACGTCACCTCCTTACCCGCTGGCGCGAAGGCCAAGACGCCCATGGTCTTCAAGAACGACCTGGCCAAGAAGAAACTCGAGACCGCCGATGCCGACACTCTGCGACGCGTTGAGGAGGCGAAGAGTCGCATGGCGGACCCGGACATTGAGCTTGATGAAGACGAAGAGGTGTCGCCGGAGGAGCGCGAGCGTCGTAACACCTTGCGTCATCAGCAGATGTGAGCAGCATTTTCGCGACTTAAGTTATGTTGTGCTCACCAGTGTACAGGGCCATTGACGAGCTTGCGCCGGCATTGATGAGCGTCGTAGAGGAGGTGCACCGTAAGACGGGGTTGATGGCAACCATCTTGGTGGGCGGCCCGTATCCGAAGGACGCTGGCAAGATAAAATCGTTCGCGTGAGTAGATGTGGTTACTCGCGTGTACCACAAACCAGCTCACATCTTCGCAGCGTTCATTCTAGTCTTCCTGACGGCCGTAACTTTGGCACCGGTTATGTGGGCTTCAAGGACAGTGTGCAGGATCCATTCCGCGGCTTTCTGAATGCCATATACCGTGAGCATCGTGCGCGGATATACTTCGACTATACTTACTCATCTGCACCTCAGCACCTGCTGTGTGCGCGCAGCGTGCTCTTCCCGACAGTCGCGCATCGTCGAGCATGCCCAGCAAGTCAACTGATGTGTCTGCGTTGGCGGAGCCCTCGACTGCGAAGGACGTCGACGGCGATTCGCCCATGGATCCTGCGATCGGACTAGCCGACAAGGAGAATGACGGTCAGGAAAACGTGCAGGAGACCACAGAGATGAACATTGACGCACAGCAGACGGGGGATGAGGACAAACCGACCTCGAGCGACGAAGAAGACAAGAGCGATGAAGAGGACAAGAGCGATGACTTGGTATGGAAGGATGATGGGCAAGGTGGCCGCCGTCGGATGTTGCCATTGGAGCAGACTCGTGCTCGCAACATGGCTGCCATCGCGGCGAAGTTTGCACAGGTGGAGAAGGAGCTTGGCCTTGTCCCACCCCCGCGACCCCCGCCGCAGGAGAAGGCGACGAGGCAGAGGAAGCCGAAGGGCGCCGCACCCCGAAGGCGCTCTGCGCGCGCCGGCGACAGCAGTGAGTCACAGCTTGTGACTGCTCCTCCTCCCAGCACCGATGTGACAACCTCTGCCTCTGCTCTCGTCTCTGGCCCTGCCCCGCTTGCGACATCCACAGCTCAGGCCACGCCCGCGACTTCCTCCAAGACCTCATTTACATCCTCGGCCACCTCCGAGTCCACCGTGCTCCCTCCAGCAGTCTCTGTCACTTCCGCACCCCCGACTGAAACTCAGTCCACGCCAGCACCTTCCACAGAGCGCACGCCCGCAGTGGTATTGACGGCTGCAGCAACGGATGCCGCCACTATTCGCGTGCCCACGGATGCCACCCAGCCTGTGACGACTGAGCTCGAGCCCACAACCTCCACGGCAACCGAGCCCGCGCCCGCAACTTCCACCCGCACAACGACAATCACGCCCACACCCGTGACCTCTACCCAGCCCGCGCTCGTGACATCCACGACAACCGAGCCCGCGCCCCCCACTTCCACGACAACCGAGCCCGCGCTCCCCACTTCCACGACGACCGAGCCCGCGCTCGCAACTTCCACGACAATCAAGCCCGCGCCCCCCGCTTCCATGACGATCGTTCCAGCGCTTGCGACCTCCACCCACGCAGCAACGATTGACCCCGCGCCTGAGACTTCCACCCTGCCCGTGACGGTGCCCGCGGCCTCCCCAACAGTCAAGCCCGCGCCCGCGCCCACCTCAACGGTAGTCATGCCAGCAGGGCTCGGTCCGGCGCCGGCGGACGGTCCGGTACGGGCGGACAGTCCGGCGGATACGGCGGACGGTTTCCCGCAGCATCTCACCGACGACTACGAGTACCTCAAGGAGGCTTGTCCTGGCGCTGAATGGCAGAATATCATCGTGAGCTGGAAGACTCTGGAAGCACGGTTGAACATTCCTCACAATGTATGTGGCTATTTCACTCTCATCACTACAAAGCTGATCGTGGAAAGCATGTCCAGCTCGCGACGAAGTATCGGCCGGCGCAGGTCAAGCAATGGACCGATCGTCACCGGATTCACAGCAAACCGCCGGCAACAGGCAGAGCGAAAGAGTTTGCGGCAACATGGCGCAAGTGGTGGATGAGTATGCAGCCATCTTGGCGGGGCTTGACGTGGCCGCTGGCTCGTCCAACGGATGCACCGGCAGAGAGTTGGGGCGAGTTGCAGAAGGGCGGCCGTAACGGGTTTGTAATGATCCTGTTCACTCTTGCTTGGTGGCTCAGCGCCGTGAAGACGCCTACGGACCAAAAGGAGTGGGACTCGGCGGTCGAGGACGTCGATTGGGCCCTGTCCCAATTTGTCCCCAGTGCCAAGCGCCCATCTCCGCAGGCGCTGCAAGACGATCGGCAGGGGAAGCGGTATGTATTCCGTCTTTCAGACAATGCAATGTCGCTGACCAGTACGATTATCAGGCGGCGAATGAAGTAGGCGCACGCGTGCGCGTCCCGCTCCCCATCCCATATGCTACATATTCAGACTTGCACTCTGTCCACGTAATTTCGTAGTGAGATGAATGACAGTGAGATGAATGACAAGGCTTCCCGCGTGCATATTGTGTTGTGAAAGAGCATATCTAAATCTCGATGTACGACATGAACTCCATGTATGATTTTGGACAAAGTAGATACTGTAGAATGTCACTGATTAGAAGCCGCGCGGCGGTGCGGCGACACTCAGCTCAGTGAGTCACACGAGCTAACAGAAACCGAGCCTGGATTGAAGAGACAAACGGGGGGATACAACAGGAAGAGATGGAGAGGACAGGGAGCGTGAGGGAGGAGGGAAAGGAGTCCGAGATACGTGGGTGTCGAGCACTGAGTATATGTAGCGGCGAGTGGTAGGAATACAAACACGACGTCATGAGACCGCGAGTAACATGTGAAAGCAGAGCGGAAGGTGCCGAGGGGCCGGAGTGAGCCGTGTAGGCTTACACTCCTCCCCGCCGGGGAGAAGAGCTCCCCCCGGGTCGCGCGAGCCAGCGGTCGAGCGCGGAGCAGTCTTTGAGCTCGCGGGATGGCAGCCACTGCACGTCTTCGTCCCCCCAACCTTTCCACCGAACCAGATACTGCATCCCGCGGCCGCGTCGGCGTTCGTCGAGAATCGCGTTGATTTCCCATTCTTGTGCGCCGTCGTCGGTGATGACGGGGCCAGGGCGAGGGAGTGTTCGCGACGGGGCGACTGCGGGGTCGTTGGCGTGGAAGGGTCGGAGGAGACTGGCATGAAACGTGGGGAAAACGTTAGAAGTAGAGGGGAGGGCAAGAGTATAGACACTCCGCTCCGGATAGGCCATGGTGACTGTGTAGGGGCCGTCGTAGCGCGGCATGAACTTTGCGACGCGCGAGGGATCTTGTGCCTTGTAGTCGCGGCGACGGTGGAAGGTTGAGAGGAGGACACGGTCGCCAACCTCGTAGCGCCGTTCGGGCCCTCGGTGTTGGTTGGCGGCGTCGGCTTGGGAGAGCTTTGCAGCGAGGAGATTGTCTTGAGCTTCGGCAAAGTCAGCAGCGATGCGCTCGAGGAGCGCGGCGGCGCGTGTCGCGTCGACGCCGAGGTTGCGCGTAGCAGCGGCGGCGGCGGGTGCGGAGAGTGGCGGGATTAGACGAGGTTGCCTCCCCATTTGTAGTTGGAACGGCGAGTAACCTGTAGAGGCATTAACCGTGCTCATGATATCAAAACGTACGCGAGGCAGTGCGCGGACCCAGCCGCGCTGCTGACGGTCAACGTGGAAGCGGAGGCATTGGTTGACCGTCTTGTTCGTACGCTCGGAAGACCCGTCGGTTTGGGGGTGGAAGGCGGAGGAGAGCTTGAGCTTGACGCCGGTGAGGTGGTGCAGGGCCTTCCAGAACTTGGAGACGAAGAGTTTGTCGCGGTCGGAAACAATCTCGAGGGGCAAACCGTTTTCGCAGAACCAGTGGTCGAAGAAGACCGCGGCGAATTGTTCAGCGGTGATCGTGGATTTGATGGGGACGAGGCGTACGTCTGCACCGGAGCGGTCTGTCATGGAGACGATCGCATCGTAACCAGAGTCGGGGGGAAGGGGGCCGATGAAGTCGATGGCGACGCTGTCGCCGCGCGCGTCGGGTACGGCCAAGGGATGGAGAGGTCCGGCGGGTTTCGTTGAGAGGGACTTGTTACGCTGGCACTCAGCGCACGAGGCGATGTAGCCTTGGTCAAGGTCGCGCCGCATGCCCGGCCAGTAGTACGATTCGCGGAGGGCGCCATACGACTTATCTGTGCCGAAGTGACCGAGCGAGTCGTGCGCAAGCTGGAAGAACGTTTCGCGCAGGAGGGGACGCGGGGAATGACGAGACGTTCGCCGATGTAGAGTAGGCCGTCGCGGAGGGAGGCACCAGGGGTGCTGTCGAGGTTGCGGAGCAAGCGTGCGGCGAAAGTGTCGTTCGGGTAGCCTGCCTGGATGTCGCGGAGGAGTTGCGTGTCGGACGAGACGTGGAGAATGGCGGCTGTGCGGACACCGGACAGCGCCTCCTCCACCGACGGAGAAATGCGCGCAAGAGAGACGACTGCTGCAAAAACGGAAACGGGAGACGCGTCATCGGAGACGGGCAGGCGAGAGAGGGCGTCGGCGACCGTGTTGTCGTCGCCGGGGACGTAGTCGATGGTGAAGTCGTATTGTGCGAGGAATTCTTGCCAACGGCATTGGCGGCGAGAGAGATCCTTCTGTGTGTTGAAATGCTCGAGGGTACGATGGTCAGTGCGAACGACAAAGTGAGAACCGAGCAAATCCACTCGCCACTTTTGGAGCGCACGCACGATAGCGAGGAGCTCTTTCTCGTGGACGGGGTAGTTCAGTTGCGCGCCTTTGAGTTGCATCGAGTCGAAGGCGACCGGGCGTGCGGATTCCCAGGTGGGGCCCCAAGAGAGGACGGCGCCCGTGCGGAAATCGCTGGCGTCGGTGGTGACCCAGATGGTGTTGTCTCCCGGCGATTGGTGGTCGATGGTGGTGAGGCATTCGCGACTGAGCACAAGGGATTTGATTGCGTCGAACGCCGCCTGATGCGCAAGCGACCAGCCTGGCCAATCGTGCTGCGCCTCGAGCGTGGTGAGCGGAGTCAGGACGCGCGTGTGCTCGGCGAGCAGGGGGAGGAAGGAGGCGATGTAGCGGACGAGACCGAGAAAGGCGCGGACTTGCGACGCAGTTTGGGGGACGGGCCAGTTGGTGATGCGCTCGACTTTGGACGGATCTGCTTCGATACCTCGGGCAGAAATCTCGTGCCCGAGAAAATGGACAGACTCACAAAATAAGTCCGTCTTCTTCAGGGAGCAGTAGAGGCGGGCTGCGCGGAGGGTGGAGAGGATCGTGTCGACGTTGCGGACATGTTCTTCGACCGACTGCAACCATATGATGATATCGTCCAAGTAGACGTGACAGATCTTGCCGATATGAGCGCGCAGCGCGGCGGTCATGCGTCGTTGGTGTGTGGCGGGGGCGTTGCGGCCGCCCATGGGCATAACCGTCCATTCGTACAGGCCGAACGGCGTGGTGACGGCCGTGAGGTGGATGTCGTTGGGGTGCACGCGCGTCTGGAAAAACGAATTAGTCATGTCCATTTTACCCCAGATCTTGCCCTTCGCGCAGTCGGCGAGGATGTCGTCGACGCGAGGCAAGGGGTGGGCGTCGGGGACGGTGTTGTCGTTGAGGGCGCGATAGTCGTTGACCCAGCGCGGGAGCACAGTCGGGTCGGCCTTGGGAATGATGAACGCCGGAGAGGCGTGCGAGCTGGACGAAGGGCGAATGCGGCCAGCGGAGAGATGTTGGTCGAGAAGGGTGCGCCAAGCATCGCGATATTTGCGTGGGCAGCCGTACGAACGAGTGGCGACGAGCTTGTTGGCGTCCTTGAGGCGGATGCGGTGGTAAACGTCGGCAGGAAGGTCGTCGAGATGGGGAATGTCTGAAGGGAACAGATCAACATATTTGGATTTCATGCGGCGATCGAGCTCCGAGAGCTGGTCGGCATGAGCCAGCGCGGCGACACGTAACGCGACTGCGGCAACGACGTCAACCGGGGCAACAGGCTCAGCCCGGCGGTCGCACTCGGCACGCTGCGACAGCAGACGAGCCTCGAGTTCACGCAGCACGAGAGCGCGCACAGAAAACACCTCCGCAGGCGAGGGGGTAACAGAAGGAGAGGCGGGTGCAGGAGGGTCAGGAAACTCGTCGATATCCACGAGAATGTCGAAACCAGAATCTTTCGCAATGCACGTGCGAAGCTCGTGGTCAATAACCATGCGATTCATGCGCAGAAAAGGAAGACCAAGAATTACAGGCATGCACATTGCATCAGGCGCAACAAGAGCGCGAACAGTCACGGCACGAAAAGAGTAATCGGGGGAACACAACGAAAGCTTCACCCAATGGGTGGCAGAAACGGGAGACGAGTCACGAGAACGAGAATGAGTCCGATCCCCTCCGGCACCAAACGCTTCGCCGAGGGGCAGTGGCTCTTGCAGACGGTGCAAACGCAGCCCGAGGGCTCGTGCGATCGACTCGCGGACGAGTGTCACCTGCGAGCCGTCATCGATTAGAGCTGCTAACGCACGCTCGGGAATGCCAGAATCAAGAGAAGGTGGTCCGCGGGCGACACAGTGCCAGCGGAGCGGGTCATCCGCGAGGGCAGAAAGGGAGGAGACGGGCAAGACAGAACAAACGGAAGGCGAGACGTACATCTCGTCAGGCTCACTGTCAGAGCCGTCGCCGATCACGCCGCTCGGAAGGGCAGCGTCGATGTTCGGTAGGACTGCGGCGACGAATCCAGCGAGCTTGTTCGAGGGCTTGGCCTTGATCATGTCGGCGGTGAGCGGGCGGTAGTTGTCCCCGGAGGGGAAGCCGTTAGGGCACTTGTCGGAGCGATGGCCGGCGTTGAAGCGTCGGCACTTGAAGCACCCATCGTTGTTGCCGAGCAGGTCGCGTTCGGCTTGCGACAGCTTCGGAAGTAGGACGCGCGGGACGGCGGTCGTGCCGGCCGCGGAGCTGGCGGGCGCCGACACGCGAGTCTTCGGTGCATACGTTGCGGAGGCGGTCGGAGGTTGGGCAAGACGAGCAACTTCGGTAGCCACATCTGCCGCGAGCGTCAGGCGTGCGCCGTCGAGGTCGTCCACTTCCCTGATCCAGTCTTGAAGAGATAGGGAGGTGGCGAGGCGCGCGCGGGTAACGGCGATGCCGAGCTTGGGGTGGAGGCCGGCAGTGAGCTTGCGTCGGAGTGCGTCGTCATCGAGGAAAGAGTCGGTGTTGCGCAGGGTGCTATTGAGGGCGGAGAGGTCGAGATACCAATGAAAAAAGGAACCCGAGCCTTGCTGTGAATTGAGGAGCTTGGCGGAGACGCGCGCTTCCCAGTCGCGTTTGAGGAAGTTCTTGCGAAGCTCGACGAGGAACTCGGCGAAGGTGAGTGCCTCGATGTGCGTCTGCTGGATGTACACCCAGTCCTGGATGCGATGGTCCTGGAGCCCGTCCGAGACCATGCGCACCTGGTTCATGGGGTCAATGTTCTTGTGTTTGAAATACGCGAGGGCGCCGTGTTCCCAGCGCCGCAGAACCTCGGGAGTGATGATTCCGGGGGTGAGGATAGGGACGCGGGTGGGGGCGGACTGCTCGAAGAGCGCGGTTGACGTGGGAGACATGATGCGGCGTGCCGGCGGGGCGGAGTCGGAATCAGAGTCGTGGAGGGGCTGCGAGAGGGAGACGGTCGGCGGGGTCGGGAGTGACGCGGGTGACGGTGGCTGGGTTGAAAGAGTCGGCGAAGGCGGCAAGGGGACTGTGGCGGGAGAGATGGGGAGGTCGGGGCTCAAGGGTGATGGTATCGGCGCGGCGCTGCCTAGGTTCAGCGACGACCAGAGGCTCGTCGTCGTGCTGCCGAGGTCGGAGGTCGAGCTGGGGATGCTCGAGAGTGGAGAGGGAGGTGCGGGTGACGTGGCCGTTCGGGACCTCGTCGTGACCGCGACGTCGACAGTCAGGTAGTTGGCGGAGCGGGTACGGCGCGTGGTGGGCGGCAGCTTTGCGACGGCGGGGTGGGGCAAAAGGGGCGACGGTTCGTGTTAAAAAAAAAGTGGAAGCCGCGCGGCGGTGCGGCGACACTCAGCTCAGTGAGTCACACGAGCTAACAGAAACCGAGCCTGGATTGAAGAGACAAACGGGGGGATACAACAGGAAGAGATGGAGAGGACAGGGAGCGTGAGGGAGGAGGGAAAGGAGTCCGAGATACGTGGGTGTCGAGCACTGAGTATATGTAGCGGCGAGTGGTAGGAATACAAACACGACGTCATGAGACCGCGAGTAACATGTGAAAGCAGAGCGGAAGGTGCCGAGGGGCCGGAGTGAGCCGTGTAGGCTTACACTGATATCCTGTAATATTCCCTGATATCCCGTATACTGTGAAACCACGCAGATCCTGTAATATTCCCTGATATCCCATATACTGTGAAATCAACCAGATCCTGTAATATCCCCTGATATCCCATATACTGTGAAATCCACCAGATCCTGTAGTATTACCTGATATCCCATATACTGTGAAACCATGCAGATCCTGTAATATTCCCTGATATCCCATATACTGTGAAACCATGCAGATCCTGTAATATTCCCTGATATCCCGTATACTGTGAAACCACGCAGATCCTGTAATATTCCCTGATATCCCATATACTGTGAAATCAACCAGATCCTGTAATATCCCCTGATATCCCATATACTGTGAAATCCACCAGATCCTGTAGTATTACCTGATATCCCATATACTGTGAAACCACGCAGATCCTGTAATATTCCCTGATATCCCATATACTGTGAAACCACGCAGATCCTGTAATATTCCCTGATATCCCATATACTGTGAAATCCACCAGATCCTGTAGTATTACCTGATATCCCATATACTGTGAAACCACGCAGATCCTGTAATATTCCCTGATATCCCGTATACTGTGAAACCACGCAGATCCTGTAATATTCCCTGATATCCCGTATACTGTGAAACCACGCAGATCCTGTAATATTCCCTGATATCCCGTATACTGTGAAACCACGCAGATCCTGTAATATTCCCTGATATCCCATATACTGTATAATCTCCTGCAATGACTGCTATCCTGTGAAATATAGTACTCCTACACAATACTGTAGTTTCTGCTGCAATGCCCGTATTCTGTACTGTAAAACCCTTGCTATTGCTATAACCACAGCGACATTCCTGCAATTGCAACAATACTGTTATTCTAGTGGTAGCTACGGCTCCGTAGCGACGCACGAAGGTGTGGATACCGGGCCACGAGTAATCTCGTGAGACGAGCCCGAGCGTGCGTGTGCGTCCAGGATGACCTGCGGATGGCGAGTCGTGCCGAGCACGAAGAATATCAGCGCGTAATGGTCGAGGAACGAAGAGTTTTCCTTTGTGGAACACGAGTCCACCCTCGGCGGTGAAGTCCGAGTTGCCTTGAACGAGCGCTTCGCGCCATTTGACGTCGTCGCGGAACGCGATCTTGAAGCGTTCGAGAAGCGCCGAGCTGTCGATAGCGAGCGTGGTGAGCGCGCTGGTCGTTGCAGCGGGAGGTGTGGATGGAATCTGTGAAGGAAAAAGAAGCTCTGTATGTTTAGCTGTGAGTATTGTCCGATTCTGCACCAGGAGGGTGTCATCTCCCTTTCTAGGGACGAAGTCAGCACGTCGCGATGGGGGGTCCGCAACGTTCGACTTCCCGGGACCCCAGGTCAACCGGAAGTCAAAGTCAGCCAAAAACATAGCCCAACACGCCTGTCGGCGGTTGAGAACCTTCGAGGTCATGAAATACTCGAGGTTTTTGTGATCAGAGATGACGGAAATAGGGAAAGGCGAACCGAGCAGCCACGCGCGCATGTCGCGGAACAAGTCGACAACTGCGAGGAGTTCCTTGTCGTGGATCTCGTAGTTGATCTCCGCGGGCGTGAATTTGCGTGAGTAGTAAGCGATGGGATGGAGTTCGCCATCGTCACCCGGTTGTTGACAAACGCCGGAGATGGCGAAGTCGGATGCGTCGGTGCTGAGCGTGCACGGCGCGAGCGGGTTGTAATGACGCAAGACGGGGTAGGATGTGAACGCGCACTTGAGGCGTTCGAACGCGGCGCGCGCAGCATCTGAAAAACTGAACGTGATGTCCTTCTTGGTCAGCGCAACAAGCGGGGCAGAAATACGAGCGTAGCCGTCGATGAAACGACGATAGAAGTTAGCAAACCCGAGGAATGATTGGAGTTCCTTCACTGTGGACGGTTCAGGCCACTCCGTAATGGTCGCAATCTTCTTTGGGTTCATCTTGACGCCTTCAGCGCCGACGATGTACCCGAGATACTCGACCTCCGATTTGTCCCACTCGCATTTAGCGGGATTGACGCAGAGGTGAGCGTCGCGTAGACGGTCGAGGACGAGTCGAACGTGCTTGTCGTGTTCTTCTGGTGTCCTCGAAAAGATGAGTATATCGTCGAGATAGACGACACACACGACGTCGAGTAGGTCGCGCAGGACGTCCTGAATAAATGCCTGAAACGCAGCGGGTGCATTACTAAGTCCATAGGGCACGACGAGGTGCTCGAAGAGTCCGAGGGGCGTGCGGAATGCGGTCTTCCACTCGTCGCCCTCCTTAATGCGAAGATGCGAGTAAGCAGAGACGAGATCAATGAGAGTAATAACCTTGCAGCCCTGTACACGATCGAGGAGGTCGTGAACGAGTGGTACAGGGTAGCGATTCTTCTTGGTAATCGCATTGAGACCCCTATAGTCGACGCAGAGGCGGAGGTTGCCCGTCTTCTTGCGTATGAACAGAACGGGTGCGCCGGCCGACGATGTCGAGCTGCGGATGTGACCGCGAGCAAGGTTGGTGTTGACATATTCGGCGAGCGTGTTGCGTTCGTCTGGGGTGAGTCGATAGAGTGGGCCGAAGGGTGGTTCCTTCCCTTCTTCGAGCTCAATGTCGACGTCGAACGATCGGTGCGGAGGCAGCTTGTCGAACTCGGAGGGTGAGAAGACGGTGGATGCGTACTCTGAGTACTTGGGTGGTACGTGCTGCGAAAGATCGTCGAGAGGAGTGGACGATGTGTCGGGAGTGTCGGCATCGAGGTCGTCGAGTAGCGAGTTGGGCGCCGAGGTGGCCGCAATGAACGCGGGCGAACCGGTCGGCAGGAAGCGAAAGAGACATACATCGTCCGGGTGCGAACGCGCAGCCTTGGCGAATTTACGAGGGGAAATGGTGCGAATATTTGGCGTAGGGGTGAGCGAAGGAGTAGAGCGACCGAAGCCATTCAACTGGACGAGTGACGAAAGGTACGAGGGCCGAGGAGGCGAGGACGCGCGGTCCACGCTGGGTGTTGAATGTGCCGGCGAAGACGTGGTGGTGTTGCGAATTGTCGAGGAGGCGAATGAGGTCGCACCGGTACGACCAAAGCCTATGCCAACGGACGTAGTCGAGTTGAGCGAGGGATGGACGAGTCGAGGGGCGAAACCGGAGCCTCGTGCTGAAATCGTGACGGGATGCGAGCAAGTGAGCCCGCAACAGTCGAGGGTGAGATTGGAGTCAACCCAGTCGATGTTGGGATTGTGGCAGCGAAGCCAATCGAGACCTAAAATAATGGGATAACCAACCGCAACAACGGCCAAAGCAATGAACTCGGAATGAGCTCCCACCGAAAGGTTAGCAACTACATCCTGGGTGATCAGGCCAGAAGCAATTGGGCGGTCGTCAACCGCCGTGATGGGAACCGGAACGTCCTTGAGACGTCGTGAAAGAGAGTGACGCGCCGCAAAGCGTTCCGAAATACACGACATCGTCGCGCCGCTGTCCACAAGCGCGTACGTGTGAAGAGGAGAACGGTTAGAGAAATAAAGCGTGACCGAAATAAAGAAGTGGTCTGGAGAATTAAGCGTGGGTGCGGACGAGGAGAAAAGGAATGTGGGCGCATTACGATGCGCAAGCATATACGCGCCGTCCGTAGCGCGCACATGTGTGGGCTCCGACGCGGCAATCGAGGCCGCAGGACGTGTCCCGTCGTCTGCCGGATGCCCAGGGACAAAGGAGCAGCCGGCTAGGCTTTTCCCGACGACGAGGATGCAGGAGCGCGCGCTGCGTAATTCTTCTTCGCGCGCTCGGACATGTTAGGACAATTGGAAATGAGGTGCTTACCCAGGCCGCAGTAAAGGCAGAGGCCTTCGCGGCGGCGGCGGTCCTTCTCTTCTTGAGTGAGAGGCGCACGAGGCGTCTTGGTAGCGTCGATCTCCATGGGGACCGGAGCGTTCGACGAAGACGCGGGTGAAGCGTTCGAAGACGAGGCAGACTGCGACGGGCGTGCGGTTGCTATGGGTGTTTGCTTGCCCTTGCCTTTGCCCGAGTCTTGCTTCTTCTCCAGGGCGCGGCAATGGACGCGGTTGTCGGCCATAATCGAGAGTGCGACGTACTCATTGAATACGGTCGGCTCGTGGAGACCGACGAGAAGGTCCTTGACCTCGTCCTTGAGACCTCTGTAGAACATTTGAATCTTCGTAGCTTCTGAAAGGTCAAGATGGATCAGTAGTTCACGGAAACGAGACGCATACGCAGCAGCGGCGCCCGTCTGACGCAGCGCCGTGCCGACGACGTCGCTGTCACCAAAGTGACTGCGGAAGTTGTCTATGAGGCCATCAAAATCGCGCAGAAGGTTGGGCGAGACCTCCTCAACGGAGTTGTACCAGCTCTTGGCCGAGCCGTCCGCGAGGTAGGTCTGCATGTACAGAGCCCTGTCGAAGTCAGTGGGCAACGACGCGCGAGAGAGTTGAACGGCCGCTCCAATTTCCTTGATGAAAGGCTCGACATCTACGGCTTCGCCCGAAAAGACGCGGGGTTCCTTGAAACGAGCGACACCGTGGGGAGCGCCGCTAGTGTCGCGGGCGTCACGACCGGAGTTGGCGGGCGCTGAGTCGCTAATTCGAGTGGTGAGCGCTTCGAGGACTTGTCTCATACGCTCCTGGTTCGCTTCGGCATTCTGGACTTGACGGCCGAGTCCTATGAGGAGCTGAGCAAGTGCGTTGACGTCTTGAGCAGATGCAGGGTTCTAGGAAGCATCCTGAGTCGGTTGCTGACTCTGCGGGACGCTACCAGCATCTGCGGGCCACGGGTTCTCGTCGAGACCTGACATGTTAGCAAGTAGACGCTTGGAAATAGAAGGTGAGTTCGAGAAGTTGATGAGGGAGTTTACCGAGGCTTCGAGAAGCGAGAGATAAGGGTTTATCGAGCGAGCAAGGTCAAGAGGGAGGGATTCGAGTTGATGGTTGAGTCAAACTGTAACGGGGCGAGTGTTTCAAGCGAAGGGGACGCGAGAATGAACAGAGGAAGTCACTGGCGTTGACTCGACGAGGGAAAGGTACAGGAGCCGCGAGCGACGGAGTAATACGGGCGCACGGACCAACGGAGGCAAATGTACATAGCTAAGTCGGGATGAGCACATGTACCGTAATGATGCGAGTCTGTCGTACGAAACCAGAGTCCGTGAGCTAAGTAGAGTGTCCGTTTGTATCTAGAATGGCTGTGCCCATCACACTCCAGAGTCAACATCTCAAGCCTTTGCAACATTGTCTTATCGCGTTCAACATTGACCTTGCCCTTCAACTTCACAGCACCCAAGATTACAGCCTTCACCTTCGCAGAGCCCGCGTTGACAAGCCTTCAACTTCACAGAGCACATCGTTTTCACCTCGTCTAGCGTTATTGCACTATGTCGTGACCCTCGTATCACCTTGTCCCCTTGTCCTATCATCCTCGCCTTTGTTCCCCCATCGTCTCAGCCCTCCAGCAAGGTTTCCTCAAGCTCGCTACGCATCACAATGTCTTGTTCCGCACCAGCAGTGTCGACTTCCATCCCAGATCACCTTTTCCATCATCCTATTGTCCTCCAAGTTGCCTAGCAACTTCCCCCCATTGTTCACGCCACTCCCCGAGTCATCTGTAGGTCCTGGGACGCGCCCCCAACCTGTTACTAGCACCGCTCGAGCCAGCAGGAGTTGGTTTTGTGGTTTGTTTTGCCATCTGACCGCCTGTGCGCCGAGATAGATCATCACCGCACGCTATAGTCCTCTCCCCCAGTCTCTCGTGTCCTCTGATTCAGGTCCAGGTCACCGTTTCCCACTTATACACCAAGCAGGATTCGCCGTGCGTAGTCTCAAAACCCTGACTGACTCCCTCAATTCAATACATCCTTCACTGCGCTCTGAGGAGTGGATCTCAACATATATCCACCTCACTACCGGTTGGACGCCCATCACCGTCAGGCACCTGTGTGGGGTAGGGACAAAGCGCGTCTTGGTACGTGCGAAGCACGTGCATGCAAGCTCCCCGTCTTCGTATGTGGAGAATCCAACTACAGACTATCATATTTGCTATTTGCAGTAAATCATTCCCACGCTTGGCCCAGAGGCATTATGCCAGTCTTGGATGCACTGTGTAGTGCATCTGAAACTGACATCATACCTCTCCGCTCCGCGTAATATATCACCCAGACTTGAAAACCACACCCTTCTGTTGGGCTGTGAGAGTGGAGTTTGTTATTTTCTGCTGGAAAACAGTAGACTTTGAGAGAGTTTTGAAAGCTTCCGGTTATTTGAGCTATGAATGGACATACTATGATTGCTGTTTACAATGATAAAAGTAACCCCTACCAAATACAAATATGAGACAGGTCAAAATATTCACGGAATGAGAGGACTCACGTATAGTAAATGCCAGCTGTCACCATATATGTCCTGCTGAACATTTCATCCAGTCTCTCCCATGAACAAAATTCAAAAGATCCAGCACTGTCTCTTGCTGTGGGGTGCTCATCCAGATATTACTTGGGCGATGAAGACTGTGTCTATGTAGGGGGGGAACCCACATAAGAAACTGGGAGTCTCCACAATGAATCCAACCATGTTCATTCATAACAGATTGGTCTGTAAAACCAGAACACACTTCAATCTGTTCTTCTGGTAGGTCTGGTTTTGTGTTCCATACTTCCACAGTTCCATCATCTGACCCTGAGGCAATGCTCTGGCCATCTGGGGAGAATGCCACAGACTTGACTGGGTATCTGTGCCCCTCAAATGGCCCTGCAACTGTGGCACCTGTGGGTGAATTCCACACCCGCACAGTGCAATCATATGACCCTGAGGCAATGCTCTGGCCATCTGGTGAGAATGCCACAGACCAGACTGGGTCGGTGTGCCCCTCAAATGGCCCTGCAACTGTGGCACCTGTGGCCGCATTCCACACCCGCACAGTGCAATCATATGACCCTGAGGCAATGCTCTGGCCATCTGGTGAGAATGCCACAGACCAGACTGTGTCTGTGTGCCCCTTAAATGGCCCTGCAACTGTGGCACCTGTGGCCGCATTCCAGACCTGCACAGTGCAATCTCCTGACCCTGAGGCAATGCTCTGGCCATCTGGTGAGAATGCCACAGAATCGACTCCACTTGTGTGCCCCTCAAATGGCCCTGCAACTGTGGCACCTGTGGCTGCATTCCACACCCGCACAGTGCAATCTCCTGACCCTGAGGCAATGCTCTGGCCATCTGGTGAGAATGCCACAGAAACGACTGGGAGTGTGTGCCCCTCAAATGGCCCTGCAACTGTGGCACCTGTGGCTGCATTCCACACCCGCACAGTGCAATCATTTGACCCTGAGGCAATGCTCTGGCCATCTGGTGAGAATGCCACAGACCAGACTGGGTCGGTGTGCCCCTCAAATGGCCCTGCAACTGTGGCACCTGTGGCCGCATTCCACACCCGCACAGTGCAATCATATGACCCTGAGGCAATGCTCTGGCTATCTGGTGAGAATGCCACAGACCAGACTGTGTCTGTGTGCCCCTTAAATGGCCCTGCAACTGTGGCACCTGTGGCCGCATTCCAGACCCGCACAGTGCAATCTCCTGACCCTGAGGCAATGCTCTGGCCATCTGGTGAGAATGCCACAGAATCGACTCCACTTGTGTGCCCCTCAAATGGCCCTGCAACTGTGGCACCTGTGGCTGCATTCCACACCCGCACAGTGCAATCTCCTGACCCTGAGGCAATGCTCTGGCCATCTGGTGAGAATGCCACAGAAACGACTGGGAGTGTGTGCCCCTCAAATGGCCCTGCAACTGTGGCACCTGTGGCTGCATTCCACACCCGCACAGTGCAATCATTTGACCCTGAGGCAATGCTCTGGCCATCTGGTGAGAATGCCACAGACCAGACTGGGTCGGTGTGCCCCTCAAATGGCCCTGCAACTGTGGCACCTGTGGCCGCATTCCACACCCGCACAGTGCAATCATATGACCCTGAGGCAATGCTCTGGCCATCTGGTGAGAATGCCACAGACCAGACTGTGTCTGTGTGCCCCTTAAATGGCCCTGCAACTGTGGCACCTGTGGCCGCATTCCAGACCCGCACAGTGCAATCTCCTGACCCTGAGGCAATGCTCTGGCCATCTGGTGAGAATGCCACAGAATTGACTCCACTTGTGTGCCCCTCAAATGGCCCTGCAACTGTGGCACCTATTGCTGCATTCCGGACCCGCACAGTGCAATCTCCTGACCCTGAGGCAATGCTCTGGCCATCTGGTGAGAATGCCACAGAATTGACTGTATTTGTGTGCCCCTCAAATGGCCCTGCAACTGTTACACCTGTGGCTGCATTCCACACCCGCACAGTGCAATCTCTTGACCCTGAGGCAATGCTCTGGCCATCTGGTGAGAATGCCACAGAAACGACTGGGAGTGTGTGCCCCTCAAATGGCCCTGCAACTGTAGCACCTGTGGCTGCATTCCACACCCGCACAGTCCTGTCACCTGACCCTGAGGCAATACTCTGGCCATCTGGTGAGAATGCCACAGAATTGACTGTGTCTGTGTGCCCCTTAAATGGCCCTGCAACTGTGGCACCTATTGCTGCATTCCAGACCCGCACAGTGCAATCTCCTGACCCTGAGGCAATGCTCTGGCCATCTGGTGAGAATGCCACAGAATTGACTGTATTTGTGTGCCCCTCAAATGGCCCTGCAACTGTTACACCTGTGGCTGCATTCCATACCCGCACAGTGTGATCATATGACCCTGAGGCAATGTTCTGGCCATCTGGTGAGAATGCCACAGAAACGACTGGGAGTGTGTGCCCCTCAAATGGCCCTGCAACTGTAGCACCTGTGACTGCATTCCATACCCGCAAAGTGTGATCATATGACCCTGAGGCAATGTTCTGGCCATCTGGTGAGAATGCCACAGAAACGACTGGGAGTGTGTGCCCCTCAAATGGCCCTGCAACTGTAGCACCTGTGGCTGCATTCCATACCCGCACAGTGTGATCATATGACCCTGAGGCAATGTTCTGGCCATCGGGTGAAAATGCCACAGATTCGACTGTGAGTGTGTGCCCCTCAAATGGCCCTGCAACTGTAGCACCTGTGGCTGCATTCCACACCCGCACAGTCCTGTCACCTGACCCTGAGGCAATACTCTGGCCATCTGGTGAGAAGCACACTGTTGATATCCATTCTTGACACTGAATAATCATTCGTAATGCAGGCCATTCTGTGAGCCGCCCTTTTTTGAGAGACAGCGTCCTGGGGAATCTTGCTATATACTGCTTGAGCATCCAAGACTCTTTTGGTGCAAATGGAAGAGCAGAAATATAGATATGTGGTGCACTTTGTGAGATTGGAACACCAAAATACTGCACAAACGTGATCATCTCATCCACAAGTGTCCTGAGTTTGATAGTCATGGTTCTAGTTGAGGTTTTGGTTAAGCTTGAATTTAACTGGAACCTTGACTATATTAGTATGCCAACATTCAAGATACAGCCCACTCACCCCTTGGTCCAGCCACAATTTTAGAGATTGTAACATTTGTGAAGCAAAATGTACTTTGCCTAGAAGGCTGAGTACTTCCAGCCAGTAGAGAGCCTTCGTCTCCAAGAACGCTTTGATATCCATACATAGTGTTTCTTCAAAGCAACAGTGTTGCAAATGTGTACCCCAAAAGCAGCAAGCATAAGACAGATGTGATGGAATATTTGCTTCAATACGAGCTTGAAGATCAGATACATCTTTGTTTGCCACGTGTGATGTAGTAAGGCTACAAATGTTGAATTTAAGGCCATTCTTGCTATACATGACTTTCAAAGAGGATTTTGCCATGCTGAAGTGCGCTTGAGCTATATCAATATGAAACAGTGTGGTTCTCCCCTCCTCAAGGAGAAAGTCACGGAAAGATGTGTGAAGTGGTACAACAGGGAGATGTGATGTAGATGACACATTAGTCAAAAGTGAGCCCAGATGAGATAATATAGTTGTGACTAGCTCTGTGTCCTCTTCCTCAGGTGGTTGTTCCTCATCTATGTTGCAATATTGTTGCAAGGCTGTAAGGGCAGATACAGAAAGTGGTTCAAAAGCAGAAAGAAGCTGGCCTACCACAGAAGTAAACTGACTCTGAGAGTCGTTGAATTTCACTTCAAGAATCAGCTCATACAAGGTATCAAGAGGTTTGAATTTATCTGTGGCCAATAGGCGTTTGATGCATTTTCGTGTTGTCAAGCCAGTAGGTGGTTTCTGAATGTATTCACATGCCACTGCAGCCCACTGAAATAGACCTTCAGCTTTTGCTGTCAATTGTTCTACAGTCTTCTTAAATTCTTCTTCTGAAATGACTTTAGGTGCAATATCTGATAATTCTTGAGATATATATTTCTGAATATCATCATTGGTGGTAGCTGCTAGTATTGGGTCATCCATGTACTTGATTTGTACTGAATGGGCACATTTGAAGGCATCCACAATGTCTTCTTCAGTCCTAGAAGTGATTAAGACTCGGATATTTGAAGGAAGCCTTGAAATGTTTTGTGCTAGGAAAACATGCAATCCATGTTTATCTACAGTGTCACCGCTTTCATCCAAGGCATCAATCACAATTACAATAGGTGGTGCGTTTTCAGTTTGTAACTTGTCAAATGGTTGTTGTAAGAGACAATTGAAATGGTTCTTATATTGCCAAGTACCCAGCCACTCTGACTCTTTCATACTCTTGCCCAGTTCAGATTTGAATGAGGGATACAACTTGGCAAGATTATAAGCCAGTGTTGGCAAAAAATTGCGTAATGTGTTCTGCGACTCTGACCTCATAAAGACAAAGGATGTAATAGACTGCTTGTCTTTTGGAAAATGATTCAAAATCTCATGTGCAATAGATGATTTTCCTGTGCCTGCTTTGCCAAACAATACAAGAGCATGATCTGACTCTGGATTTTTTATCCATGCATAGATATGGTCCAAGAATTTTGTCCTTGTACCAGCAAGACACCCAGTGTTCACTTTAGGGTGCTTAGAGGAGCCTGGTTCATAATAAACAAGTAATTTATCAATTTCTCTGTTCAGGCCTGTGTAATAAAGTGTTAGTTGAATATTACATGTGGCATGGGATTACTAACCTTCATCCTTCATCAGCTGTAGTACTTCTTTCAGCTGAATGGACAGTCCATTGATAAGTTCTACTGCAATTGTTGTATTGGCTTGAGTATGCACTGTAGCATGGTCTGAAAAGCTCTTTTGTAAACCAACAAGAGCTTGAGTGTATTCTTTGATCACTGCATCTGCTGATCCATGGAGGTTTGACCAAAATCGCTTTACTAGAAAAGGATTAGCCTCATTGTATCCATTATTGATATCCTTCACAACTTACAAAATGATGGTTCTGCTGCATATTCTTGAATAAATTCACCAGCAGAGCGTATCAACTTTACCATAGTAATGAGTATTTTTGCCTGTTTTGTCTCAGGCTTCTTCATGATTTGTCCAGCCTCTTGTAGAAGTTCAAATGTATCCCTTATAGTGGAGAAGAGGTCATGTATATCCTGATCAAGTTGAACCTGCTTCAAGAAAGTCTAAACAATGCAATTTAAGTCAAGGGCTCACAGTTTCTGACAGCAGCTACAATACCCACCTTTGGTAGCACTGATAGCAGCATCCATGCTGCCTTCACACATGGGTGGATCTAAAACAAGTCTTCTCAGATCATGTCAGAGAAGAAGAAAGGCAGACCTGCCTCTGCAATATCATCAACCACATTCACAAACCATTGAAATTTGTCCATTGCACTTCCCCAAGTGTCATATACATTTATCACTTTTTCCACAGCTTCTGGACCTTTGCTGATAGCCTCCACTTTTTTTCCCAATTGTTCTGATGGGGTATGCATGTGTTCCAGTTTTTGCGGAGCGATAGTCAAGACGGCCTCAGTTGCTGGCATAAGATCTGACATAGATAGTGCGGATGGTGTCTCGCTAGGCGCCGCTGCTTGAGGGCCAACATTGAGGATCAGAGATGTCATAGACACCGGTTTAGCAGTGACAGCAGGAGCGGACTCAAGAGCAGGAAGACTAGAAAGGACCGAGATCGACAGCCTGAGTGTTGTGTCTAGTGTGGTTCCAGGCACACCAGGATTGAAATCCGTATCTATCAGAGATATTCGTAAGCGGATAGAAGCCAATCATGTCAGCGATGCGCACTTTGTTGTGCAGATACGAGGATCAACTTGAGAGGACATTTGACTGTCGCCATGAGTTTGTTCTTACGCAGCAGCCTTTTGGCAAAAACGCGAATCGTGATGTCTGGGTCCGATTCAAGATTACTGCAAAAGGTCAGCTTGTTTCAAGACACTGGAAAGATTGACGGTACTCACAATCCACTCAGCATGAAGGTCCATGCGACATACTGTTCCTTCCTCCTGGCGGCCTGCGTTCTCTTCGTCTTCACCCCGTCGGTGATGCCGAGGAAGAACGGCCGCTCCCTGCCGAGCAGATTCTTGAGGCGGGGCAAGCCCTGTGCGCGAATAACTGAACGCGACAACGAGTGAGTGACGGTGCAGAGAACGGTTGGAAACTAGCTACGCACCGATGTCCGTGGATTCAGTCAGGCGGTCGATGCGGCGCGGGACCGCCCCTCCTTGCACGTCGCCAATCACAGCTCTATCGCGGATGGACTTCAATCACAGGCAGCGAAGGAATAAGAATTGGCGTACTCTGCTCCCGATCGCTGAGAATCGGGGGGATCTGGTCTGCAGATGCGCAATATGTCAGGATCGTCGGTTATAGTCTCGTATTGCCCGCACACTCACGTTCTGTTGGCCGTTTGGTCGGACTCTGTATCCCGTGGGGGGTTCATACTTGTAGAGTAGCTGGTTTGGAAGACAATGTCACGGTGGAAAGCTAAGAGTGCGCTGCGCTCGAGGTCGACGTAGGTCGAGAGGTGCAACACGTGGGCTGGATGTCGCACGCGGCAAAATTGATCCTTGTCAACTTTTCTTGATGCATTCCCGCAGCATTCTTCCATGGCTTTCGCCACCCACTCAACACATTCGAATTGAGTCCCTGGACTCTTGCTTTTACATGCTAGAAACGCACATGGCCAACTGGAACCCTCAATGCGACGTGTGCGATGTCGAGCCGCCTCAAGGCCGAGAAGATACATACTCTACTTGAGATGAGGTGCGTCTCGACTCCATGCGCTGAGCTTGACCAACTTGACTGACTCTTGCAGACTATGGCATTTCGTGCCCCGCAGGCGAATGGACGGCGGAACTTGCTGCTCTCGCCCATGGTCGCCTCTCCCATGTCGACTCCTCAAGACCCCCGCAACTCTGTCTCGCGCTCAGCACCGTTCAGCTAAGGCTCTCTCGCCAGTCGGAGGTGCGTCTATCCACTTTCCGCTGCGGAAAGCTGTGACTTTCGACTGGCCCCCAGCTGCCAGCGTGTCCGTCGAGCGACTAACGGCACCCGCCTCAACGACTCCCCCTCCTACCCCCAACAGCTCCCGGACACCTTCGAAACTGACCGCCGTTCTGCGCGCCATCCTGCCCAGCGCCCACGTGCTGCGCAGCCCGCATCCGAACACACGCCGCAGTGGACGCCCACGCTGCAGCACGCTACGCACCCGCAACTCGCGGCGTTCAACGAACTCACCCAATGACTGCTGCGGGGTCCTGGTGGCGCGTCATGATGCAAGAGAAGGCGACGGGGCTATCGTCTGTCGAGGAGCAGGAGCAGCACAGGTGTCGGGTACGTGGTACGACCCCGGGATGTATCCGCATATACTTACCTCTCCGCCTCCGATGTGTTCAGCTGGCCACGGAAATAGCGCAGAGATCAATGGGACCGTCGCGCGAACTATGCGCCGTGCAGAAGCACAGGGCGAACACCAGGCTGGGTGCGCAACCAAGGTCCTCCGCCCGTTACCCGCGCCGCCTCCCACGCACAAGGATACAAGCCCATGGACCCTCTTCCATCCCTTGCAGCACACCCGAGTGCTGTGCTCGCGCAGTGGTCAAGGTCCCGTCATCTTGAATACCGCTTTCATCCACGACGGCTCCCTGCGCTGGCGTCATTCACACTCGCACTACTGAAAGACCATCAAGCTGGCCGCGCTTTCAAGACGACGATGTCAGGCAAATCACGACTGCTCCGGGCGGTTTGTACCGCAGCTTTTCTTAGTGTATCTCGTCCTCGCTGTTGCCTCATTGTGTAATAGAAGTTGACTTGGATTTGCGATGTAAACCGGGGAGCGCTGTGCAGACAAGCAGACAGTTTACATGGCGACTACGTTGACTGCAGCATTTGACCGATCGTGAGCGACGAGAAGAGATCAATTGCCGGTATCTGAGCATGATCCCCCGGGACGTCCGCGACGTGCCAGCCTGAGCAGAGTCCATAAGGAATTGAGTTCTGGAAACTGGGACGCGACCGTTCAAGCAAGACAACGTGGCATGCAGCGCAAATTTCCCTGCGTGTGTGGACGAGTTCTCGCTGCAGGATCGCGACACGGCGAGACCACTCGAACGCTGCAACGACGTCTCGGACAATTGAGTATATATCAGCGCGGCAACCGGAGGATGACGAACGTCGAACGGGACCATCGCCGATATGTCCGGCTTGTCGCGGCCTCCTTCCTACCTCCACCGCGGCCATCTGCAACGCCTCTTGTCGACTGCTATTGACACCATGGTCCATCGGGTTTCGCTCACTCGTTCGACACGCTCTGCGCTCCCTGCTCTTCATTACATCCACATGTCGCCACCGATCCTGGCCAGCTGGACGCCGAAGCGTGATCTTGAGCCGCCTCAGGCCGAAATCGCCGCAAGAGATGCACATTGAGATTCGGAGGTCAGAGGTACGTCTCTGCGCTGAACGAAACGCGCGTGCCGAGCTTGACCCATTTGATTGATCAGTGCAGACGGCAGAACTTGCCACTTGCTGCTCGTCGCCCATCTGGACAACTCATCTTCCAGTCCCCAAGGCCGCCATCGAAACGTTCTGCATAACAACACGTCGTGCCCATACGCTCATCACCTTTGCAACGCCTTTCTTCGCGGGTCTGTGCGTCTGTTCCATTCGCAGCATTGCGCCATTCTGCGCGATGCCCCAACCCACATTCGAAGACACGGCGCAGAACCTGGCAACAGAGACGCGCACGCCACGTATGTATGAGCAGCTCGCGGTCGTCGGTGGGCTAACCAGTTGGCTGCTGCAAGGGTGGACGCGCAAACGTGCACGGAGACGGCGGACGAGGCCGTGCAGATTGATGCACCCAAGGCAGCATCTCTGTCGAGGAGCGCAGGTGCCCGCGCGGCAGGTACGTGGTCAGAAACTTGAATGTATGCGCACATACTGACTTACTCCCTCTGCATCGTCGTTCGATGTGTTCAAATTGCCGCAAAGCTATGGAAGGAGCCGCCCAAAATGCTCCAAGTCTCTGCCAGGCGAGTATTGATCGCTGTACCAGCTGTTTGACCGTCGCGCCTTTCTCGCGCACAGCACCGCATCTGCGGTCTGGCTGATCGACGTCCACGGACAGTCTCGCCAACCCTGCTGCTCATCCGAGGGCCGCCGTCACCGCACAATGCTCAATATATCCTGAACCCGGGGACTCTGTCGCGCGCTCATGGTCCGGTCCTGTCGAATGACGGCTTGCTGGCGCCACACAAATGATGCACCGAGCTTGTCGCGCTTCGAGTCTTCGGTTTCCAGTACTTGCTTGATTTCACGATTGCACCGGGTGACGCACACCACGGGACAACTTATCGTTGTCTTAGTTGTCTAATTCAAGGTGCATGGATTTGCAGTAGGAACCGGCGCGTCTGCTGTGCAGACCGCGCGAGAAAACCTTTTGCTTGAGAAGGTCATTGGCTCTGTAACTGCGCACGGCGAACTAGTAAGTAAGCCTCGCCATGGGTACCATATGATTTCAGTATTTGTCGGGATACGCTGCCCCCGAATGTGTTCCGATCCTTCAGGACGCGCAACGTTCGTTCGTGTTGTGCGGTCCAGCCAACGAGGGCGTCCGCGGATTACCAGTAGGCAGCGGAGCATATGGACAGCAGCGTGTGGATGTTCTGAAGTATATGCGCATGAAAGCTGGGACGTGGGCAGCGTGAAATAATGAGTCCACTGTGCCAGTGGGCAGAATTCGGTCCGGTCGGATGGTTCTCGGCGATCTCGATACAGCGAGACCAGGCGAAGCCAGCCGGGACCACGACGCTTGCGATCTGAGCATCAGGGCGGCAGCTGGCCGTGGAGGAAGGAAGACTCAAGAGGCGCAGGCTGTGGATTTGAGATCGGGTTGAACGTGACCGTATCGCCGATATGTCCGGTTCGTTACCCGGCCGCCCTTCGAGCCTCGTCCTCACTCGATCCCCACCGACCCTGGCTCGCCCGAAAGCCCATGCGTAGTGTCTCACTCCACCCTCGCAAGGCGAAGCTCAGGCCACAAGCCGCGCAATCGCCGTGTCTTTCAAGGAGATGCGGTGCGTCTCTGTTTGCGACAGAGCCTACGGATGTTTACTGACTTTCTCACAGAGCTTGTGCGTCGCGAGCAGGCGGGCGTGCAAGCTGGTCGCTCGCGCCTTGGCTGTCGCCTGCCCGTCTCGATTCATCGCCTCTGCATACGCAGCCCCGCCGCGCGATACTTCCGCATTCCAACGGCTAGGCGCACACACGTTATCTGGGCTTGCGGATGAGGCGAACAATCGTGCGGTGGTGCGGCTAACATCCTGCAGAGAGAGCGCGGGGCTGTGGCAGATGGGGTCGTGTAGGCGCGGCGCGGGTACTGAGCAGGCCCGGGGAGCGGGAGAGGACACGGACAAGGCGGGCCACCCTGGTACGTGCTATTAGTTCTTGGCCGCATCTGCAGCCCCACTAAACCATCATCACCCAGGCTCCGTCCAATACTTTGCCCACTGCCCCCGCGTTCAGCACCTTCGAAACGACATATCTCGGTCGCCGACGTCGTCTCGATCCGCAACATGTGCCTTCCGCGCACATCGACGGACTTGCGGCCCCAATAGCCTTCGGGGCATTTTCTTCAAAGGACGTAGAGGAGGGGCGGTGCGAAGTTTCCAGAGAGGCGAGGAAAGGCGGACGCTATCGTGCAGATTGCCTGCGCACAGGTGCGTATCACTGTCGGCGTTCTCATTTGCATATGACTGACCCTCGCCATTGGCAGCTTGAGGCAGAACGTCGATTCTTATATGTCGAGGAGTCTGTCAACGTCGACCGCCCGAACAGCACGACTCGAGTTGACGACCCAATGTTCCTATCATTGCTCCACAACTCTATCCGGTGCCTTCATAGGTCGAAGGCAGGTTAGTGCTGTTCGACTGCACTTATCCATATGCTGACGTTCATACTCAGTCGACTACTACCAGACAACACTTCGCCATAAATTCCGACACGCCGTGCCGAGCATGCGGCCAACGCGCGGCTCAGGCGGCGTTCAGCTCGCCGCTCATGAACGCACTGAGTACGTACAGTATCGTTTTCTTGCTTGATGTTCGCCCTGACCGCGCCCAGGACGTACGCGGAAGCTTTGGAAGGACCGTGGCACTCTCGCTCGCTCTAGCTTGAGGACATACCGGAGTAACCGTCCAGTTCCATGACTTTCAAGACGACCGCATCTGGCGTGTCCATCGAGCTCGATGCCCGGCCGACCAACATCCTCCGCCTCAACGAAGCGCGCTCTGGCCCCGAACTTACGCGTTTTTCAAAAGCGACCGTCGTCTATTGCGCTATCTTGCGCGGCGCCCACGCATCGCGCCGCCCGCATCGGAAGACACGGCGCAGACGCGCACGGTGAAGCATACAACGTATGTATGCCCAATCCAACGACTTCTGCGAGGTCCTGGTGGCGCGTGATTGTACATGAGGCGACGGGGCTATGTAGAAAACGCATCCGGGTCAGCATCATCTGTCGAGGAACGGGAGGAGCGTTGGGCTCAGGTACGTGGTTAGACCCCGGATTGTATGCACATACTAACCTCTCCACTCAGCCGGCCACAAAAGCATCGAAGAGATCGCGCGCAACGCTCGGCATGGCGAGTCCCGTCTACTATGGGTTTGCTTGACCGTCGTGCGTGCACGCAGGCTAGACGACCACCAGCAAAGGTGCACTATCTCCGTGCAACCTGGCCACGCAAGGGTTCGAAACCCTTCGTCTCCCGCCTCGCGCCCGCTTGTACCGCTCCTATTCAACACCGTGGTGCTGACGCACCACCCAAACAACATCAAGCCTGTCGCGCTACAAGCCGTCGATCTCAAGTGACACGACAACTGCACGGGGTGACCGGTAAAATGTACCGCACATTCGCATGTTTTATCTCGTCCTCGTGGTAATACACATGAAGAGAATTTACTACGTTGAACGCAGTTTTCTGGCGGATTGTGAGCGACAGCACGGGATCAATCACAGCAAATCCTCGAGGGTGAGGATGATCCTCCGGGATACTTGCTGCCAGCCTGAGCAAGTCGGACCAGTCGTCACAAACGCACGACCGCCAGCTTCTGCGCGCGGCACACATCACACGTCTCAATGGCACCGCGTTCGGTTTGGGTGCGAAGCGATACACTCGGTGCGTACTCCTTTTCTGTATCGCGCGACCCCGCGCCGACGGATTCGGGCTCATGTATCAACAGACCGTGCGTGTAACACTGCGCCCGCTGTATGCCGACCTCGCCGGCCTGCAGCACTCAAACATCCATCGATATCAGACCTATTGACACGCCCATCCACGAAGCTCGCACAGCCGCTCTCAAGCCCAAGTCCTCGCCGGCTCGCGGACGTACAGCAGATTGTCACTAGCCTGCGCCGGGGCCGCCGCCTGTCTGCAGTCCCTCCCGTTCCGCGCCTGGATCCTCAAAAGAAAAACGAAACATGCGTCGACAGCACTTTCTCGGGGCTGGTGATGCCGGGTACGGTGACCGCGCGCGGCACGGCAAGAATACTGCCATTGACTCCCGGCAGACAGCTGGGCGCAACTTGATCATCCTGATGTCGGACGACCGCGTAACCGATTTGGCGGAGTCGTTGATGTCCTGGATGTACCTGCGTCTTGCTACCATGATATCATCTTCTCCGTATTCCTTCCGGACTGTCTTGCTCCCTCCATCATGTCCGTTCGCCATATCTCATTCAATTTCCTCTCTGTCTGTTACATACATAGTGTCTGTTTTCATCCCATTGTGCTCGATTCACGATCATTTGCCGCATACATCACTCGCATCTACTTATTCCTGGCTGCATCTGTATCTACGAAGCATCACTATGTAACGGATGATCGAGAGAGCTTATCCTGTGTTTAGCACGCCCCACGCGGGGTGTTCGAGAGTCGAGAACGAGCCGAGCGCGCTCGTTGTGAGGGCCGGGCAACGACGTCTCGTCCTGCACTAAATCGCACGTCGGCAGTGACTGAGGCAACAGTGACTAGGTATGAAGCACGAGTGCCGCAATCTCCTTTATTGCTCGTAGAATTTGGGGCCTTGAGCGTCCGTGTACCACCGCGGCTCCTTGTCCACAACCTTCGTCAGTCCATCAGCTTTGATTTGCGCCTGGATAGGGCGAAAGTGATGCTCCTCCTCTGAGCAACCGTTCTCACAGACGATGAAATGGAGTGAGAGCGTTAATATCATCGCTCCAAGCATTGCATGGCCGTGGCAATGAGACTCAACTCGTTTAGCCATTCGGGGAGCCTCGTAGCCGTAGAATCGCACGCGTGGGTTCGCGTCGATGTCGGATGGTAGGGCGAGTTCCGTGGGCGCTCTGGTGCGTTTGCGAACGGCAGTGACGCCTGCCATCTGGTGGCCCGTTAGATGGCGACGTGCCTTTCCGACGTGAGGCTCACCGGAACGTCGCTGGTCAGGTGCTGCATTGTGTGAACATAATGGCGAGGCGGGGAGTAGAGGAGAAAGCTAGTGGCGAAAAAAGGAAGACTCGAGTTTGTAGACACTCGCCAGGCAGGAGGTTCATTATCTGTCGCTGCAGATTAGGTATACAGGGCTTATTATAAGCAAAGATACTCTTTACTTCTTTGTCGGGGCTTATAAGGCCGGAAGGGACCAAGACCGCGCATTCAGCGTGAAAGTCGGGCGGACGTGTGATGCGCTTGTGGGCGACTAATCTCATCTAATTGATGAAGCCGCGTAGCGACGCTCTTCAGCGAAGCAAGGGAGGATCGAAAAGATTGACAGTTGACGCAGCGGATACGACGGGAATAATTGCGCGAAGAGTAGGAGCATATAATAAAACCGATGCGTCGTCATGAGAATAAAGAGGTAGGTATACGGATACAGGGTATAGCACTCGCCAAAATAAATCAATCTACTGCTCGTAGAACTGGAGCCCTTGAGCATCCAAGTACCATCGTGGCTGCTTGCCCACGACTTTGGTAAGTGCATCGACCTGCGCCTGGACAGGACGCTTGTGATACTCCTCCTCCGAGCAGATGGAGATAATATGCGTCGCCACACCGTTGTCGCCGAAGGCGTACTCCCACGAGAGCGTCGCTATCTGTGTTCAGCGTCTCATACGGTTGAAGGCGGTGGCGATGAGGCTGTATTCGTTCATATCTGCCACGCGTTCCGGGCGGACAGCTTTGCGTCCGTACGTCAGCAACCATTCGCGCGAAACATCGTAGCCGTAGAACTGCACGCGCGGGTTGGTGTGGATATCAGGGGGGAGGGTGAGCTGCATGCGCTCTCTGCGAGGCTTGTGCATGGTCGGCATGTGTGCGAGCTTCTGGCATGTCAGCCGAGTACGAGGGTCCTGACGCGTCGTGATACTCACCTGAAGCTGCTGTACACCTTCGTGTAGCTTCTGCATGGTATGAGGACGACAAACAGGCAACGGGAAGAGGTAAGGAAGAGGGAGGAAGACTCCGAAGAGCTGAGGCGTGGATTATATCTTTGTTTATCCAATTCGGCTGTTCGGGCTATTTTATCGCAGAAGTGAAGCCTCATAGTGGAGACCCTGACGATGCGCAAACTGTCTTCTACAAAGCGAGTCGCCAGGCCATTGAACAGGCGCGTCATGCATTTGGTGGGGACCCGAATCTCAAGGAGGTCGGCGTCATCCTCTGCGTCGGGAGGAAGTGGACATATACGGAAGTGTCTTCCTCGGATATTCCCCCCACACCAGTGCCATTTGATGATGCTGCGTATACCGACACATCTCCCGCCTCAACAGTGGACGAGCCTCTAGCGCTGCCTAGTAAGCTACTTCGTGAGACATTTGGAGGAGCAATGTGGTTGGAACTTCAAGACAGTGAGGGCCGCACGGAGCGTGCATTTGGTCTGATTAGGGCGCGGCTCAAGCAGATGCACGGTGACATGTGGTTTGAATAAATGGCTAATGCTTCCCAATATTTGCCAAAGAATACTTACGGCTAGGAATGTTCGAGGAAATTGTATGCGTATACATGGTATATTAATTACTTATTTACATGCAGCAATGATTGAATTTGTGCGATTCCTCCAGGCTAGCATTGTGCCCACAGTGTGTCAGTTGTCGGCAGTTACATCTTAAACAACACTTAGCGCCTCAAGCGCACTCGCTCATTCGAGTATTTCATTCGCAGCAATAGGGATATATACATGGCGCCCAGAAACGCGGGATCCCGCTATCGTTTGACGTGCAGAGCGTCATGGCTTGAGAGCTTTACAGTACTTGCGGCGTGCAGATCTACAGTGACTTCGTGAATCATCATGTCCCCGCGAGGCGGCGTTGCTGATCGCGAGACGTCGACGTGTGTCCGCGCGGAGTATCGCAAGATCTATCGTCGCAGCGCGTTTGGAGAAGTTGAAGAGGGTGCCCGGCAGGCCATTTCGCAGCGCCCGCGCGAGCCATCTCGAGGTGCGGATCAGGCAAAGGAAAGTACGCACCGTAGTAGTCTCTGAAGAATATGCCCTAGGCAGATGCCCGAGCTGCGTGTACAGCCTGAGGACCAACGCGATGAGAAACGAGCCTGTAGAGCAAAGCTAGTACGCACCTTGAATACATGAGCGTTGCATTTCGGTGCTCGTGGCGAGCTGAACGCGCCGATGACAACTCGCGCTGCGCCGATCTATTGCGGGAGCAGGTCAGAAATCGCACACATATCCGAAAATATGAGTATTCACCTAGCATCTGTGCTCATCCTGCTCCTCCACAACACCATCGGCGTGATCGAGGCAACCTCGGTGCGCTTTGTCCTTCCAGCATCCATCTAGACACCCCGGAGGCCGCGAGTCCCGGATACGCGTCGTGCTGCAGCGTCTTTCGCGCCGCTATGTCTGCTAGTGGTGGTGAGTTGCGTGCCGGGGGACGCTGGCTTCGTAGAGGATGGGGCGGAGTTGAAGGATGTCGTACCGGTACGAAGAAGTGGGGCACGTCGATTTGCATCCAAATTGACGAAGACAAGACGTCAGTATATGCGATACAACCACGGTTGAGCCAAACTCACCTGCTTGATTGACGGGCCCGGAAGACAGAGTTCTGTGCGAGGACCAGGCTCTTCATGCCGCACCGGGTCCGGCGATGGAAGCGCGACAGCGGTGGCTGCCGTGCGCAGCGAGCGGGCGTGACTCGAAAAGGTCTGGTCTGCGGGGCACCACAAGAGGCGAGCAGGCTGCGCAGCGAGGCGAGGATAGTAATCAGTGGTGCTGAGATGCGACCGAGAACGGATAATACGCAGCCATCTCTCGCACTCACTGTTCACTCGAGAGCCCAATCTCAACTCGAGACCTCGTTGACCTCGTTCTACCCCGCGCGCTCTCCAAAGACCATGAGCAGCGCCACACGTACGAGTGCTGCGCTCACAGGAAAGAATACCTGGATGTCGAAGGCGTTCTAGAGAGGTGGGGGCGGGCTGGTCACTGGTGGTTCGCAGAAAACCAGCGGGGCTGCGGAGCAAAATACGGGCCGGCCCGCCGGCCTTCCGCGGCGCCTGCCGCGGCCCTGCCAGACCGCAACCTTGCCCTCCTCCTTGCGCACCTTCGATGCGCAGACACTCTTCCACTCCGCCACCTCGACCACCGCCTGCGGAACAACACGTCTGATGTCTACCAGTTTAACACCCGCCCGCGCCCTAGTCAGCGGCGCGCCGAACTCTCTACTAGGGTGCCGACTTGGTGCCGACGACAATAATGCGCCCCCGCCGCTCCACTCGTCGCCGTCATATAGGCACGGAACGGGCGCACGCGGCAGTTTCGTGCGGGCTCAACATCAATGTCCGCCGACGATGGACGTGCCGCTGCCTACCGGCGTGTTCACTCTGCTCAGAGACTGCTACTGCCCGACGTGCTCACGGGATCTCTCGATGGACAGGCGCACTTGTGTCTGAAGTCACGACTCGCGCTCAATAAGCAGGAGAGCCAGGAGAGCTGGGCGAGCCATTGTAACCTCCGCGAGCAGCACTGTGACCTCGTCAAGGTGCTCAGGCTTACATACGCCGCGCAGCAGATAGATGTTCTCGTCGAATCTCGACGGCTGGTGCGTGCTTCATCCTTTCATCGCCTGTGTTGTGCTGATCTGTGGCATTGCAGAGGGCCAAGTCATCACGTTCCGCGCTAGACCATATATTGGATGCGGCTGAAGCGCGCCGGCCGCCAAGCGCATCGCGTCGCACACGTCGTTCTTGCAGTTCTTCAAGACCGGTACGGTGTGCATAGGCTGGCTATTCGTCTGTCTCGTCAAGACCAGCCCGTCGAGTAGAACCAAAACACTGGAGCCGATCCCAAAACACTGGAGCCGATCATCCATAACGTCCGGGGCGAAGCAAGCCGAGATTCAGGAAGCTGTTGCATGCAAGCGACGACTAGACCTACGGATAATTATACGAGGTGCGCCACTTTTCGCGTCTCTATGCTTGTCGCAGTGTGTTGACATATGCGATCAGGACTATTCGTCCATGAAGACGAAGCGATGCGTGGCAGGTTCGCATTCATCGATCCTGATACCCTCTCAGGGCCTGCAGGACCCGAGCGACGAGTCGTCCGAGTTCGTGCGGGACAACGTCAAGCTCAAAACCATGGCAATTCATCGGATAGATAATGAGTTTCTGCTGTGCTACGATGGTGAGCGCCGTGGCTTGCTGCTGTTCATGCGACTCTGTTGACCTATCATTGCTCCGCCAGATCTCGCCTATCACATCAATCGAATTGGCACTGTTTTTGGAGATTTCATGGTCTACTGGCAAGGCACGACAAGCTTTGGTGCGTCGCTCTGAGCTCTGTATGAACCATGCGCGCTGAGCCCGACTACATCCAGCATTCCAATATCCCTCGCATTTGAGCCCAACGTCGTGCAAATCCGCAACGCTCAGACGGGCTCAAGTTCGCAGACCATCGAGGGCCATCATTTCCGACGTCTCTTCACCGACATCCCGCCGTCTGCCTCGCAGCCACAACGCGTATGGCATGGCTCATTGTCGTCGACATAGAGCGTCAACCAGGACGCGCATTCGCACCAACATCAACCGTACTCGACCTCGTGTTGGGCGCCAGTTGCAGCCCTCATAGAGCTGTACTCTGGCGCGGCACTGCTGTTTGGTAGGACAGCTGGGGCCGACGAGTTGTCGGATGACCGCGCTGTGGATGAATCCGGCAGGCCAGTCTTGACCTCTTCCGACGTGTACCCGTACGTTTTGCTACAGTACCATCACAGATAGCTTCTCCGCAATTCCGTTCGGTAGCTTTCGTTCTATTCAATTTCCCTTTTCTCTGTTGTATTGCATAGCATGTGCTCGATTCATGCTCATTTGCCACGCACATCACTCGCATCTTCTATATCCTAGCTGTCTTTATGTCTACGAAGCATCCATGTGTGACGAGAGTACTGCGTGCTGGTAACCCCACGCCGTCGCAGGAGAACTTACTGTATCCGCCAGCGGCTGCATTCGGTTAGCTTATCCGGTGCGCAACTTTCGAGTCTCGAGACCGAGCCCACTCGCGAGCGCGCTCGTTGCGGCGGTCGGGCGGCGGCGCCTCGTCCTGCACCAACTAGCACGTCGGCGGGGACTAGGGCAACGGATCTGATCAGTGCATGCGCATACAAGCGCTACCGCCACGCACCTCAGTCCTGTGCTCATTTTCGCCGTAGAGCACGCTGCCTTCAGTGGGCACGCGGGCACGCAGGAATCATCCGCCGCCTTCTTCTGCCAGCCGTTCACCTCCTCGCCGATGCGTACGGACTTGAGCCGTCCTTTCTCGGCATCCTACGACCTCGTCGTCTGGAGAACGTGCCGCGCGAGCTTGTTGTGCGGTAGAGCGCTCGTCCAGGTCTGCGCCGTGGCTCAGGCGCGAGATGCGAGCTTGGGCGGCCGACCGAGAACGTCTGCTTGCGAAGGACATCGTCCCGAGATGGTGCAGGCGGAGGCTAGGCTCGTTGAGGCCGAGCGTGCTGCGTGGCGAAGTTGTGCGCGGGGAGGCGCGGGGACAGGAGAGCAGCTTGGGCGATGCGGGATACGGTAGTATCATGTCGCAAGGGGACCATGGAAGCCAAGTCAGCGTCCGCTCGCGCAGCACGCAAAGAGACACACCGAATCGGAATCGAAAACGCCAAGATCACATCCATTGTCCCGTCGGAGAGCGTAGACTTTGCGCGCTCGGCCTACATAGACTTGAGCTGGGTGGGTTGCAGGATAGACATGCACAAGACATGCGCTGTATGATACGCTGGTTGACTCTGTTGGAGAATGGAGCGAGAGGTGTTGGGGAATGTCGCAGGAAAAGCTCACAACTTTGCCCGCGCGCATCCGAGCTTGCCACGTGTTCCTCTCGAAGTTGCTCTTCTCGACCTACGTCCTCGAGCGCAACGCACTCTAAGCATTTACCAGGATCACTCTCCAAGCTACCTACTCAGTAAGTATGACATCTATACAAGATACCAGCCATGGCCAACCTGCCGATACATCGTACGTGCCCGCCAGTCCATATCTTCGTGACGCTTGATTGCTAACCAGACTGCCCATCTACAGGCCTGATCCCCCCGATCTACAGACATCGGGAGCAGGGTACGTTAGGCCTCCCCTATCTTGACGCCTCGAGATCAATTCTGCCTGCGATAGAGCCCAGATCGGTGACGCGCAGGGAGGGACGGTCCAGTGCCGTATCGACAATTTGAGCGTGAAGGGTGCGTATTCGTGTACTCGCTATCGTCTGTCCTCGCTCAGCTCTTGCCACCAATAGTTATCCGAGCGTACGGGCTTCCGCGCATCAAGACCACGTTCAGCCGTAAGGACAGGAAGATCTTTGTGACCATAAGCAATGGGGTGGAGAAGAAGACGAAGATTGCTCGAACGGATGGGGAGTATATGACGTGGAATGAAACATTGGACGGATTGTGAGTGAGATTCAGCAGGTCTACTTGTGACTTAGAAAGCCTTTGAAGTGCGGTCGATTCCTCATCAAGCCTTACGTTGCGCGTATTTGCCCGTAACAGAGTGCTCAAGGACACTCCGATGGCAACACTTACACTTTCGCTGGGCATGATCTTGTCATCTATTGGACATGGTGCGTATATTCATGCAGCTTTCACGCATTCTGCTCCTTATACGGATTACAACAGCCACTGACTTTGATCTTGACGAGCATGGCATGGCCAAGCTCTCGCTCTTGATGAGCCTTCCTCTTACTCCCAATACTGTGACTGCAGGGAGTGCCTTGAAAATTGCCAAGCAAAATCTAAATGTCATGCAAGGCCCATCTGAGCATGCTGTGATGGTGACAGAGACTATAAACAATGCCCCAGATGATGTGGGTAAAGTGGCGGATCTATATGATACTTGGAAGGCCACTCTGAATAAGATCCAATGGGCTATGAAGCTTGTGGACAACATTACAGAGGTATGCCTTAGAGTTGTGCACACTATTATATTTTCTAATAGTTTTCTCAGATTCACCCATATGTAAAGTCAGCATGGACTCTCTTGGCAGTCATCCCAAAGGTGGGTTTTGTGATTCCTGTCTATATCAAGACTTATATCATACTGGGCAGACCTTCTTGGATCAGGTGAAACGTGACCAGAATATCCAGACCCTACTTTGCACTATGCAGAGCACACTGGATATTCTTGAGCAGGCAGAAAAGATAATGCTCAATCCTGAGTCAGAGCAGGCCAAGAAACTAGTTGCTGTATTTCGGCTAATTGAGTCTTGTGGAAAATTCATTCAAGAGTATGCAGCCAGTCAAGGAATCTGTAAGTTTATCATCAAATATCGTGTTTTATATGTATCCAACTATTACCTCTAGGGAAGCGTACTTTGGAAAATCTTTCAAGCTCTACAGACATGGAAATTGCAAAGTATAACGAGACTCTGGGCTACTTGACAAAGAATTTTTGGGATCTTACTACTCTTGAGATCCAAAACAATGCTCAACAAGCAGCAGCTCTGATAGAAAAGATGTTCGATCAGTTGAAGTCAATGATAGAGAAGCAAGGTGAGTGATTCTATATATGGTGAAGTACTAGCTAACATTGTGATGCAGACTTGGATAGAAATATCAAGGAACTCTTGCGCCAGTATAAGACAGGCTCATCTTCTCCGCCTGGAAATAATGGCTGTCTTGCTGGGACACGTACAAGTTTCTTGAATGCCATCAGTACTTGGATCAATGATCCTAAATCATCTCGTGCATTTCTCTTGCTTGGTCAAGCAGGCACAGGAAAATCATCTATTGCCTATGAAATTATAAAGCAATTTGAGAAAAGGGGACAGCTCAGTTCATCCTTTGTCTTTGTGCGAGATGAATCACAAGGGTCATCACAAGCCTTATTCTCAACACTGGCATTTAACCTTGCTGAGAAATATCCTTCATTTAAATCTGAGCTGGGCAAGAGTATTGAAAATCAAACATCCAAGTGGCTGGGTGCAAGAGACTACATCACTCATTTCAGATACCTATTGCAGCAACCCTTTGATAGTCTTCAGCTCTTTGATGCACCAATAGTAGTTGTCATTGATGCATTGGATGAAAGTGATAATGCAAGGGGCAAAGATGGGTTGCATACCTTTTTGGCGCAGAATATAAGCAAGTTGCCATCAAATATTCGAATTCTCATTACCTCTAGGCCTGAAAAAGATATTGAAAATGCTTTCATTAAATCACCCTCTGTGGACATCCACTATATGAGTGATTCTGAACTGGCTGCCGATACTAGCAATGATATTCATCAATACATATCTCAGCAACTTTCAGAGTTATCTGAAGTTATCAGTGAACTGGAAACAAGGGTGGATCAGCTGACACAAAGGGCTGAAGGGCTGTTTCAGTGGGCAGCAGTTGCCTGTCAGTATATTTGTGAGCCAGGAGCAGGGAGAACTATTGAAGATTACATGAACATCCTTCTAAGCCCGTCTTCCAACCAGGGTGTCAACCCTCTTGATGATATATATGCCAAAGTTTTGAATGGATATTTCAATGATCCTGGCAGTCATCCTCGGTTTCGGATTGTAATGGGTCAGCTATTTTCTGCACTTACACCATTGTCCATGCCATCTCTTGGTGCCTTTCACCAGTTTCTTGAACCAAAAGTTCAGAATGCTCAAGAAGCTGTAAAATCAGTTGTGAGCCCACTTGGGTCACTCCTGAGTAATGTGAGATCTGAGCTGTTGCCAATCACACCACTGCACACATCATTTCGAGACTTTCTTCTCAACAAGAGAAGTAAGGTGTATTATATAGATATAACAGATGCTCACTCTAACATGGCATATTGCTGTTTAAAAGTCATGCAAGCCAAGCTTAAATTCAATATATGTCACCTTGCAACATCTCATGTTGCCAATCAAGATGTACCTGATCTTCAGGCACGGATAGAAGAAAATATTCCTTTGTATCTGTCCTATGCATGTTGTTACTGGAGTACACATCTGAAATATAGTGCATTTAAGGAACCACTATGCAAAGATATTAAATTGTTCATTAAGACTAAATTCCTCTTCTGGCTAGAAGTCCTCAGCCTGATTGGAAAAGTACATATTGGGGGTCAATTATTGGCTTCTGTAAAGTTGTGGCTTGCTCCTGAAGTATGTTTTTCATAATATATATATACTGGTATAGTACTGACAGGTGTCCCATCCAGTTGCAAAATAGATTGGTGATAGTGAATGAATTAAATACATTGGTGAATGACATGGCAGCATTTGTGCAATACTTTGGGGGAGCAATCTCACACAGTGCACCTCATATATATCTGTCTGCACTTCCATTTGCACCAAAATATTCACCGATATTCAAATGGTACAGGACTCAGTTTCCAAAGACAATTGATTTTCGGAAAGGTCAGCTTGAAAGCTGGCCAGCATTACAGATAAGTATTCAGGTTGGGAGCTATGTTAGCTCAATCACAATCTCACCGGACGGCCAGAGCATTGCCTCAGGGTCAGGTGACAGGACTGTGGTCTGGAACGTAACCACAGGGGCCATGGTTGCAGGGCCATTTGAGGGGCACACAGCCTTGGTCACCTCTGTTGCATTCTCACCAGATGGCCAGAGCATTGCCTCAGGGTCACATGACAGGACTGTGCGGGTCTGGGATGCAACCACAGGGGCCACGGTTGCAGGGCCATTTGAGGGGCACACAGACTGGGTCACCTCTGTTGCATTCTCACCAGACGGCCAGAGCATTGCCTCAGGGTCAGGTGACAGGACTGTGCGGGTCTGGAATGCAAGCACAGGGGCCATGGTTGCAGGGCCATTTGAGGGGCACACAGACTATGTCACCTCTGTTGCATTCTCACCAGATGGCCAGAGCATTGCCTCAGGGTCACGTGACAGGACTGTGCGGGTCTGGGATGCAACCACAGGGGCCACGGTTGCAGGGCCATTTGAGGGGCACACAGACTGGGTCACCTCTGTTGCATTCTCACCAGACGGCCAGAGCATTGCCTCAGGGTCACATGACAGGACTGTGCGGGTCTGGGATGCAACCACAGGGGCCACGGTTGCAGGGCCATTTGAGGGGCACACAGACTGGGTCACCTCTGTTGCATTCTCACCAGATGGCCAGAGCATTGCCTCAGGGTCACATGACAGGACTGTGCGGGTCTGGGATGCAACCACAGGGGCCACGGTTGCAGGGCCATTTGAGGGGCACACAGACTGGGTCACCTCTGTTGCATTCTCACCAGACGGCCAGAGCATTGCCTCAGGGTCAGGTGACAGGACTGTGCGGGTCTGGAATGCAAGCACAGGGGCCATGGTTGCAGGGCCATTTGAGGGGCACACAGACTATGTCACCTCTGTTGCATTCTCACCAGATGGCCAGAGCATTGCCTCAGGGTCACGTGACAGGACTGTGCGGGTCTGGGATGCAACCACAGGGGCCACGGTTGCAGGGCCATTTGAGGGGCACACACACTGGGTCACCTCTGTTGCATTCTCACCAGATGGCCAGAGCATTGCCTCAGGGTCAGGTGACAGGACGGTGCGGGTCTGGGATGCAACCACAGGGGCCACGGTTGCAGGGCCATTTGAGGGGCACACAGACTGGGTCACCTCTGTTGCATTCTCACCAGACGGCCAGAGCATTGCCTCAGGGTCAGGTGACAGGACTGTGCGGGTCTGGAATGCAAGCACAGGGGCCATGGTTGCAGGGCCATTTGAGGGGCACACAGACTGGGTCACCTCTGTTGCATTCTCACCAGATGGCCAGAGCATTGCCTCAGGGTCACATGACAGGACTGTGCGGGTCTGGGATGCAACCACAGGGGCCACGGTTGCAGGGCCATTTGAGGGGCACACACACCGGGTCACCTCTGTTGCATTCTCACCAGATGGCCAGAGCATTGCCTCAGGGTCACATGACAGGACTGTGCGGGTCTGGGATGCAACCACAGGGGCCACGGTTGCAGGGCCATTTGAGGGGCACACAGACTAGGTCACCTCTGTTGCATTCTCACCAGATGGCCAGAGCATTGCCTCAGGGTCACATGACAGGACTGTGCGGGTCTGGGATGCAACCACAGGGGCCACGGTTGCAGGGCCATTTGAGGGGCACACAGACTGGGTCAGCTCTGTTGCATTCTCACCAGACGGCCAGAGCATTGCCTCAGGGTCACATGACAGGACTGTGCGGGTCTGGGATGCAACCACAGGGGCCACGGTTGCAGGGCCATTTGAGGGGCACACACACCGGGTCACCTCTGTTGCATTCTCACCAGATGGCCAGAGCATTGCCTCAGGGTCACATGACAGGACTGTGCGGGTCTGGGATGCAACCACAGGGGCCACAGTTGCAGGGCCATTTGAGGGGCACACAGACTGGGTCACCTCTGTTGCATTCTCACCAGATGGCCAGAGCATTGCCTCAGGGTCACATGACAGGACTGTGCGGGTCTGGAATGCAAGCACAGGGGCCATGGTTGCAGGGCCATTTGAGGGGCACACAGACTATGTCACCTCTGTTGCTTTCTCACCAGATGGCCAGAGCCTTGCCTCAGGGTCATGGGACAAGACTGTGCAGGTCTGGGATGTAACCACAGGGGCCATGGTTGCAGGGCCATTTGAGGGGCACACAGACTGGGTCACCTCTGTTGCATTCTCACCAGATGGCCAGAGCCTTGCCTCAGGGTCAGGTGACAGGACTGTGCAGGTCTGGAACACAACCACAGGGGCCACGGTTGCAGGGCCATTTGAGGGGCACACGCACCCGGTCACCTCTGTTGCATTTTCACCAGACAGCCAGGTCATTGCCTCAGGATTAGAGGACAGGACTGTGCGGGTATGGTATGCAACCACAGGGGCCATGGTTGTAGGACCACTTGAGGGGCATACAGCCGTAGTCACCTCTGTTGCATTCTCACCAGATGGCCAAAGCATTGCCTCAGGGTCAGCGGACAATACTGTGCGGGTCTGGAATGCAAGCACCGGGACCATAGTTGCAGACCCAATAAAGGGGTGGGCAGATAATGTCAGCTCTGCTGTATGCTCTCTGGATAAGCAGGGCATTGTCTCAGCATCAGATGACATCACTGTGCCTGTCAAGGAAATGAAAAGAGAGGTCCTTCTCAATCCTGTACCTCAGGGACAGAGGGAGAATTGCACTGGTTTTACAGATCAATCTATAATTGATGAACATGGCTGGATGAGCTGCGGACCATCTAGCCTGCTCTTGGGGATTCCTCCTATACACAGAAGTGGTCTCCATAGGCCAAGCAATGTGTGGATCAGGGGGTCAGCACAGGAGACTATCTTGGACCTACAGAATTTTGTTCATGGAAGAGATTGGATTCAATGCTTTGAGGAGCAGGCGTGATAGCCATTTCATGATTGAAGTCTGGCCATGTAGACATGTTTTGGAGATTAATTATCATGGTTACTTGGTGTTTGATTATTATTTAAAATTTGTATAGTCTCTTGTATTAGAAACTTGTGGGTGAATGTACCATCATATTGATATTCTTGGTATAGTAAGTACTACCTAGAAGTTCTCGCAACGACCATTGAATCCTTCTTGTGTGGGCCAAAAGTTGATGTTCATTGACAGCCTGAGCTGTCTGCAAAGGGATATACAATAAAGCTATTATAGCATAGCAATAGCCTAACAGTACCCATCCCATTGTAGACTATCAGCCACATAGCTTGCATCAATCATCCAGGCAACACCTGCTGACTACAATTGCTCACTCCTCATCATCATCATTGTGTAATAGGATGAACCGTATGTCTGGCCCAGGCGTCATCTGCAACGAATACATGGGCATCGCACACTTGCTGCTTGATTGGAATAACGGCACCTGCACAGGCTGAGCCTTCCATCCCGGAGGGGGCATATACACGATTGCCCAGAAGTCCTGCCCTGCAGTCCAGAGCGGCAGTCAGATTTGGTACGCAGAACCTAGGAATGTGGCTGCTTACCACTGTGGGACGTGTCACCAAGAATGTCGCAGTCGGGCGGAATCACAGTGTAGTATGCGCGTTCATGGCCCAAACCTTCGGCTTGTGGACATCGTCGGTAGGAGTGTTGGATATCAGCAGTTCAGGGGACGGCGTGTGGACAGCCGTTGGCACATGGTGTTCAGCTTCACTCAGATGCGGCGAGGATGTCAGTTCCGCATAGTGTACCAGTGTGCAGATGCTCACCACCCTCTGCAAGCTGCCGACGGCTCATTTGAAGGGCTCAATGATCATTTGACAGGGTTGTTTCATTTTGGAGATCCAGATGTATGGAACTTATGTGCCTGGTGCATTTTCTCAACTACAGCAGCGCGCAGCGGCACAAGGTTGATGTGCAGAGGCAAGGCCTGGAGGAGCAAAAGCAGCGGGGCGAGGGGCGCGACAGCCTGAGTGTGCGCTTGCTAGTCCTGCGCGAGTGACTGTTGGTCCTGCAGCATCCGTAAGGCACGATTCTGGTCCTGCACGAGTTGGGGATAGCGCATGGCGCGAGGTCAGGTTGAGCGTTACGAGAGCAATGTAGGACGCACCGTGCGGAGTGCATCAAGCTTAGAGTCAAGTGCGGTCTTTTGTAGGACACTCTGTTGAGCTCGGTACAGATAATGGCGACCTTGCGGGTTTCGACAAGTTCACCGACTGCCTTCTGGAGCATTGTCTGGCAGTGGTTGACTGTAGGAAATATGTAAGTGTGCATATCATTGGCCCCTCCGACCGGGTTCTAGCGTACTCAAAATGGGGCGGCGCATAGGGAAGGGGGGCATGGATGATGGGGCCAGATAGAGGAAACGCACCAGTCTGCACGATGAAGTCCGCCGCCTTCTCCCGCGCGCTCTCAGCATCTTCGCCGACGCGCACGATCTCGCGCCGCGCTGATACGCTATCACCCGGGACGGACCCTAGCGGGGCGTGCGGCGAGTGCCTCTCAGGACAACAACCACCAACACTGCCTCCTACACGTCGCGATCCAAACCGGGTGACTAGACTTGCAGAGTGGGAAGGTGTTCGTGTTGCTGTCGCGCTTCGCGCCCTCCCGCGGTCGTGCGGGGCCACCTCCTACCGCCTAAACACCAAACTAAACACTCACCTGCCTTCGGATGCCCTCTACTGCATCCGCCTCCGAGTGCTTCGCAACCGTGTGCGAAGCGTCCGCCTATGGGCCGTCGCGCCCCCTCTTGCCTGTCCGCCTGCCTACCTGTGCCCACATCGGTGGGATCCTGCCTTCCTAAGTCTGGTAGCGCCTCAGGCTACAGTTTCTGTGAGGTAAAGGGTGTGGGTAGCTTGCGCCGCCCACAGGTTGATTGGGTTGCTCCATCTCGTGCAGCTCCCTAAGTAGTGTCTCTACCTACGTTGCTAAGCCCTCCCGATCTAGCCCGTTCCGGCGATCCGTTCCGTCGCCAGTCCCGGTTGCTGCTGGGTTGCCGGACCGCGTTCCCATCACCCACGCTCCCGCGACCCTGCGCATTGCATGCTGCTTCCCCGTCTCGCAACGTCTTGCTACACGCTTGCCCGCGGCCTGAACCTATCATTTCTCCCCCCAACTGAAACTGCAACTGTCCCCAGTTGCCAGGAACCGCGCGGAAACGGCATATAAGAGCTCGCGACCTTTTGCGATAACATCGCTGTAGCATCCCTTTGCCGATTTCTGTCCCGCAATATCCCTCCCCGCCGCCTCTGCCACCGCCGACAACCTCGACCTCCTCAGCCTGTTGACGCAGGCCCCCTTTGCTGGTTTTGACCTTGGGGATGCCAACCGGGAGGTTACGCTGCGTCTAGAGTGGGCCGACAAAGTCAACCAACTTGTGGTGCGTTCTGGTCCCCGACCGCGTCTTTCCCGGCTTGACTGATGATGGACTCAACAGGCGTCCCTGTAGGTCAATTGATATTAGTACCGATAGTGATCGGTCAGTCCATTTTTATTACAGACCGATAACAAACTTTGTATTACGTTGACAAGCCCCGTCCCGCGCTGGGAGGGGATCTCGACTGTCTTTTCGCATTTTCGACCAAGTCCTTGGTCACGTGACCTCGGCCTTCCTGCGCCACGATCGGAACGCCCCGCCGACTCCCACGCTGCTCGCACCACGCGCCCCCAGTCGCCACACGCTCGCCAGCACAGCATTTCCCACGCCCGTCACGACGCATCAGATTTCCATCAGACTTGTACAGCCTGGTCGCACAACAGCCACGCTCGGCGCTACGCAGCTCCGGAGCTCTCACGCCATCCGAGTACCGCCTCAGTCGCCCATTGTCCGCTCGCCCATTGTCCGCCCCACGATTCCGACTACCCCGGCGTCCTCCAACTCAGCGCTACCGACTCGCCCGCTTCCCCCCGATGCGCCCTAGCGCCTTACGACCCGCGCTACGCCCCCGCAGTCACGACGCAACTTGCGATCGACACGTGACCCAGTCGCGACGCGCGTCGGGAGTGTGGCACTCCGAACGTTCGCAATCGAAAGACGCAGCCTCGTGCCCGCATCATCGGACCACCGTTATCGTGCTCGATATGGCGCTCCTTGTCTATTCCCGCGCTCCCCAACGCTGTTTCCCACAGTCGACGACAGAGCGGATCGTTTCCCGCGCCGTTTCCTTTGTCCTTTGACAGCGCTGATCGTTGATACGCCTGCCCAGCCGTCTAGCGGAGAAACACCCGAATTTTGGCATTTTCGGCATCTTCCGAAATCACGTGACCTCGGCCTGCCGGCCTCGGTCCGCACCATCAGGTTTCACTACCACCCCGCAGCGTCTATCGAAAGCGCCCCAAACGCACTCGAAATAGCCTACACGCCCCACCAAGCGCCCCGAGCCACACGCCACAATCCTACGGCCCCGCACAACAAGTCACCCAGCGGCTATCTGACTCGGAGCCACACGCCACAATCCTTCCCCGCCGTGATGCGCCGCTGTCAATCATACTTCCCTTCTGCGTTCCCCGATTTCTCGATATTCCCCACATCTCGATCCACGATACGGTCCCGCCTACGTTAATCCACAGCCGTCCGAGATAGGCAGGAGCGCTACACAACGAGCCAAGACCGCCCGTCGTATGTCCCTCCCTTCAATTTACACTCGGAATACATCGGATACCCCGCTCGACTTTACGATACACCACCAGCGCCTTACGATATAAGCGCTAGCGCGCTAAACGCACTTCGCCCCCTAGCGGCGATCGTAAGTCGGAACTAAACCTAAATCCGTCCGTAATTCAACGATCCTCTCTTGCCACATCCCTCGTATACTCACTCCCCCGCGTCCACTTCGTACACCCCGTGATATCTGACCCACGTCTACCGCGTTTTAGATCGTATTTGTCTTCACTATGTCACGTCCGTACGATACGGATTTCTGACTCGCTTGTCGTACAAATAGTTCTGAGTCGCTAGACAGACAGAATAACAAGTTACTATTCCCCCTCGTACTCAGGATCTCGAAAGAGCGCCTGAAGTGGTCTGACTTCACCACAACCCGTCGCTCTAGTTCTTAGACGCACGAAACTTCGACACCAATACCACGCCGCAATATCAATACAAATACCAATACCGCGACCCTCGACAAAATCCCCTCTTGCCCTTCGAAATCTCCCTACGCCTCGCTACTCTCCCCCTCGACACCCCGCACCTTCAACGCAGAGATCAGGCCTATATACGCCCCTCTGTTCCTTCGTCACCGCCTCATACTTCGTCCCTCTCGCCCTCGATATATTCCCCCGACCATTGCCACCGCTGCGTAATTCCCCTTCGACTCTCGAAATAGTCCTTGCGTCCCCTCCGACATTCCTAGCTTCCGTGACACATTCTTGGGAGCTCGCCCGTCGCGTCTCCAGCACTGTATCATTTCGGTGATCCGTGCCGTGTCTAGCTCTCGCACTATCGTCCTCTCCCCCAGCCTCTCGCGCCCTCCGATTCAAGTCCTAGTCACTGTGTCCCACTTGTACACCGAGCAGGATTTGCCGTGCGTAGTCTCGGGACCCTGACTGCACTCCCTCAACTCGATACGTTCACTACTGCGCTCTGAGGATTGGACATCAATATATATCCGCCTCACTACCAGTTGGACGCCCATCAACTTTGGAGCCCACCGCGAGGGTCAAGTCAGAATTCCTCCGCAACTTCCATCCGCACCTGCTCCCTTTCAAACCTATCATCTCCGGTCGCACGCAGACGACGTACGACAAACCCATATCATCTACCCAGCCCCCCTCTCCGACGACACAGCCGAAGAAGAGGATAGTCCGGAAGCCGCAGACGTTCCCCTCCCCGCAAGTCCGGAGCCAATCGTCCCTGTAGCCGAAGAAGAATTCTCTACCCGGTATCACGTACCAGGCGGATTTCGCACACCTTCCCCGCAGCTTCCACCTCTTCCCCCACTTTCCGATCTCACCCCGCTACACCCGAGTAATCCTCCAACTCCACACACACCTCCCTCGCCCTCGCCTGTTATTTCGAAACCCCTCTCGATCACCCATCTAATTCCGATCCCTCGAAATATCCCCGTGCCCCCACGCAATATCCCAGCCCCACCAGCACCTCTCCCAATCATGGCCGCAATCATTCCCATGCCCGCTCGCAAGTCGCGTACTGCACCCGTCTTTGACCCAGCGAAGCCGCGCGAAATTCGCCGCTACTGGGAAGATCTCGAGCCCGCACTCGCGCAAGCTGGTATCACCGGAAATCGGGAGAAGAAGGACTGGTCCAAATTCTACGTCCCCTCGGGCGAGGCAGACATGTTTGACTCGATGCCAGAGTTTACGGGCAACAACACGTATGAGGAATTCAAGACCGCAGTTGGCAAACTGTATCCAGGAGCCGAAGAAGACCGAGCGTACACATTAGCGGACCTGGAGTCACTGGTCCTGAAGACGCGCACCAAGACGGACCTGACGTTGGACAACTTTGCCGTATACCACCGCGAATACCTGACCATATCCGGGTTTCTTGTACGCAAAGGACGGCTCTCGACAATGCAACAAAATCGAGAATTCTCCCGCGGCATTCCCGACTTCGTCTGGCTCACTCTAAATCCGCGTCTGCAGATTAAGAAGCCAGATGTCGAGCCTGGCGAAGCGTATGAGATTGCCGATGTTCACCAAGCCGGGAAATTCGTCCTCGCCTCGGCCACCGACACCTTTCGAAATGTCGGTCACGTAGCTGCGGTCAACATACCCATCCCCGCCGTCCGAATCACCTCTCCCACGCCCGAGCTGAGCATCAAAACCGAAGATATCCTTGCGCAACTAGTCCGCACCCTCATGCAGGGTGGCAATTTACCAAGCGTCACTTCCACTTCCACCAGCGCGGCACCTGTTGCAAAAGCCTCAGCAACTCCCACAGCCACGACAGCAGCCGATGATGCCAAGTCCGCCGCTATGACCCGCCTAGCCGGCCGGTGTCTTTATTGCGGATCGTCGGACCATCGCATCAGCGCGTGCACCATTGTGGAAGAAGACATACGCACCGGAGTTGTCGTTCGCAATGGAGAAGGAAGGGTCACGCTCGCCAATGGTTCCTACGTCCCCCGCACAATTTCGGGTGACTTCCTACGCGATCGCGTGCAGGAATGGTACAGGCGCAATCCTAGCGTCAAACCAGTTGCCCAGTTGATGTTCGAAACGAGCACCACCCGAAACCCCAACATCCTCGAATTATCCAAGGTCGATCGGATTCAATTCCTAGAGGAGGAACTGGCCGCTTTGCGCGGAAGAGAGAGTTACGCGCAAGAGACCTACGCGCAGATCTTCGACGGGGTCGAAATCACCCGCGCAGCCCGAGCAAAGCCGCGCGACGTGGTACCCGCACCCTCAGTCCCTCCCCCAGCTCCCGCCCCAGCAGCAGAAGTCGAAGCGCCAGTTCAGTCGCCTCAGCACCCATATCGAAATGCCAAGGATGCTACAGGCGCACCGGTCAAAGCCAAGACCACGCCTGCCGATCCACCCAAAGCTAAGGCACCAGAACCCGCATTTCGACACGCTGCCCCCATCCATCGACCAGAGATTGCCGACACCATCTACGCTCGCGCTATGAAGACAGCCCAAATCACGCTCACACCGGAGGAACTACTGTCACTTGCACCAGAAGTACGCGCCAAGTTCCGGGACGCGGTCACGCCGCGTCGCGCTGCTACCACTCAAGCTGCAGTACCTCCGTGCAAGGCCTCAGTTGAAGAAGTGCCGGATGAAGAATTTGTTTCAGCAGCCGCAGCAACTGAAGCGGCTGAGAACAAAGCATTCCTCCACTATCTGCCCGACCCACGCACTGCTACCAAGGAGGACCTCTGGACAGAGAAGGAAGGCGATTTCTACATGGCCGACCCTATTGAAATGTACCTCAACGGAGTAGGAGATGCGAACGACAGCGACAATGATTGCCTCATCGTTGCTAGAGAGTCTCACGCATTACGCTCCATCGACGGACTCATTGCCAACCGAGTGGCAATAGAATGTCTCCTCGATCCCGGGTCTCAAGTCATCGCCATGTCGGAAGAAGTCTGTCATTTTCTAGAGCTCCATTATACCCCGGACATCAAGATTAGGCTTCAAAGCGCAAATCGTCAATATTCAGAATCCCTAGGACTTGCGCGCAATGTCCCCGTTCGCTTTGGGAACATGACGATTTACCTCCAGATTCACATCGTCCGAAATGTCGCCTACGACATCCTATTGGGCAGACCCTTCGACGTCTTGACCGAGTCGGTCGTCCGCAACTACGCCAATGCGGACCAGACAGTCACGATGGTCAACCCAAATGGAGGCGCTACGCTCACACTCCCGACATTCCCTCGAGGCCACCATCGGTTTCGCGACGAGCAAGTTAAACAACAACGCACTTGAAGACTTAGAGGAAGGAGAATCCATTGCCATGATACTCGAAGGCGATGGAGACGACGTCCGCGTCCTCGCATATACCCCCATAGATTCCTCGGACGAGTCCGCGGTCAAACACGCATACATCACCGCTTCTGAAGCTCAATCCCATCTTCCCGAATATGTCGCCCCCGCTTTCTTGCAGAACATATGCCCCGCACCCCCTCGTAATCCTCCAGCGACTCCCGACTCTTATCTTGGACCTCAACAGAATATTCCGAAAACCTCAAGACCCGCGGTTCCCATTTCGACTCAACATCTTGACACGCCCACTTCGAAATTCAGTGGGCACGCTACGGACTCGCCGCATAATTCCTGGGAACCACATACGACAAATTCCCCTCACTCAGAACCCCAGTCTCGTGCTACGTTTATAGGCAAGAAGAAGTACAAGCCAGTCGCACTCAAAGTGCGCCCAGTTCTCGGAACACTCCCTGACGGATTCAGGATTGAGCGCAATATTCTTGGAGACCCGCTAGAATCAATGCCCCCACTTGCCACACACCCCCCCGCATTCACGCCGACTGGTCGATACACACAGGAACGCCACGACGCCATGGATAACTTGCCCAATTTCGAATTCCTCACCCCCACCGAACGCGACCTCCTTCACGATGTCATTTCGAAACAAAACGAAGCGTTTGCTTGGGACGACACCGAGCGCGGCAGCTTCAAAGAAGAATACTTCCCTCCCATCAAGATTCCAGTCGTCTCCCACGTCCCGTGGGTAGAGCGGAATATCCCTATTCCCCCTGGAATCCACAATGAGGTCTGCGGAATTATTAGGAAGAAGATTGCCGCCGGTGTCTATGAACCCTCCAACTCCTCATACCGTTCGAAATGGTTTTGTGTTGCGAAGAAGGACGGGAAGCTCAGGATCGTCCACTCCCTCGAACCGCTCAACGCCGTCACGGTCGCACACTCAGGAGTCCCACCCATTCAAGAACACCTCGCTGAACAATTTGGCGGACGTGCTTGCGGCGGTATTCTTGGCCTTTACGTCGGTTATGACGAGCGCGTTATTGACGAGCGATCCCGCGACTTCACCACCTTCCAAACCCCATACGGCGCGCACCGACTCGTCACCCTACCAATGGGTTGGACGAATTCCGTTCCTATCTTTCACGACGACGTCACATTCATTCTTCAAGACGAGATCCCGGACTACACCATCCCCTTCATCGACGACGTGCCTATAAAAGGCCCAGCTTCCGACTATAGAAATCCCGACGGCACCTACGAAATGATCCCAGAGAATTCCGACATACGGCGCTTCGTCTGGGAACATTTCCAGAACGTCAACCGTATCCTGCAGCGCATGCGTTATTCTGGCGGTACATTCTCCGGCACCAAGTCCATCCTCATCTCGCGCGAATTCACCGTCCTCCGCCACCTTTGCACACCCGAAGGTCGCAAAGCAGATCCTACCACCATCTCAGCAATCACCAACTGGGGTCCGTGTAAAGATCTGTCGGACATCCGCGCATTTCTAGGGACTGTCGGAGTTTGCCGCATATTCATCAAGGATTTCGCCAAGCACGCATGGCCTCTCACAAAGCTCACTCGCAAAGGCGTCGAATTCGAGTATGGCCCAGCCCAACTTGAGGCTCAAGAATACCTCAAGGACGCTCTAGTGCATTCCGGAGCACTGAAGGCCATCGACTACAAATCCCCTGCTCCAGTTATCCTCGCCGTCGACACTTCCTATATTGCTGTTGGGTATATCCTCGCCCAACAGGATCTTGACAACGCCAAACGCCGCCACTATTCACGTTTCGGATCCATTTCGCTCAACGACAGAGAACACCGCTCCTCCCAACCCAAGCTAGAAATCTACGGCTTATTCCGAGCCCTCCGTGCGCTCAGAGTATACCTTATTGGACTTCAAAATCTCATCGTCGAGGTCGACGCATCTTCCATCAGCGGTATGCTGAAGAATCCGGACCTAGTACCCACAGCAAGCATCAATCGCTGGATTATAGCGATTCTAGCCTTCAAATTCCTGCTGCGCCACGTCCCCGGAATTTTTCACGGCCCCGACGGACTTTCTAGACGTGTCCGACAACCCGGTGATCCTGAAGAGCCACTCGACGGCGATTTCGACGACTGGCTCGACAACTTATACGGATTTCTAGTTGCCACCGTCACCCCGAATGATCCAGAACCAGTCCCGCACTCTCCCATTTCCTCCCCCACAAGCCTCGCAGTTTTCGCCTTGACCGAGGACGGTCAAGAGTTCAATAAGGAGGAGGAGCCAGGGCTCGAGTACAGCGAAGTACCACGCACGGAAGGAGCGCGAAAAGCAGATCGCCGCCTCCTTGAAGTGCAGCAGTGGTTAGACAACCCCACTCGCCCCAGCAATATTTCCGACACCGCCTTTGGCACCTTCGTCCGCTACACCACACACTTCTTTCTCGACGGAAATCGACTCTGGAGAAGATCTGGAGACGGTGCACACAAACTCATTCCCCATCCCAATCGCCGCATTGCTATCCTCACCAACTGTCATGACAAAGTCGGCCACCGTGGAGTATTCGCTACCCGCTCTCTCATTGGGGAACGCTTCTGGTGGCCCTCCTATGAAGCCGATGCAATGTGGTATGTCCGGACATGCATCGTCTGCCAACATCGCCAAAAGCTACAGATCTTAATGCCGCCCACCGTCGCAATGCCCGCCTCATTATTCGCCAAAGTCTACGTCGACACTATGTTTATGCCCGCGTCAAATGGCTACCGCTACATCGTCCAAGGCCGTTGCTCTCTTACGGCCTGGCCCGAATTTCGACTACTCAAGAAGGAGAACTCTGCACAAATCGCCGATTTTGTGTATGAGAATATCCTCAACCGATGGAACTCACTATGCGAAATAGTCACGGACAACGGAGGACCTTTCGTCAAAGCGCTGGTCCAGCTAGAGAAGAAATATCACATCCGTCACATTCGAATCAGCGGCTACAACTCACGCGCCAACGGCATCGTGGAACGCTCGCATTACGACGTACGGCAAGCACTCGTCAAAGCAGCGGACGGAGACCAGACTCAATGGGCACGCCATGCTTATTCCGTATTCTGGTCCGACCGCATCACTACGCGCAAGCGTATGGGATGCTCGCCTTACTTTGCAGTCACCGGATGCCACCCGCTCATTCCACTCGATATTTCGGAAGCCACGTATCTCCAGCCGCCGCCCACCTCCATTCTCTCCACGACGGACTTAATTGTCCGACGCGCCGTCGCACTCCAGAAAAGATTCGAGCAGCTCTCCCGCCTATGATCCAACGTCTACGCCACTCGCCTCGCCAACGCTCAACGCTTCGAAATAGAACACGCGCATACAATCAAGAATTACGACTTCAAACGCGGAATCCTAGTGCTCATGTGGCATACCGCGATAGAGAAATCCCTCAACCGCAAGATGCGTCCCCGCTACCTCGGACCACTTGTAGTGATTTCCCGCAACCGCGGTGGAGCCTACATCCTCGCAGAACTCGACGGTTCCGTGCTAGACCGACCCATCGCCGCATTCCGAGTCATTCCGTATTTCGCACGCCGTGAACCTATTCCCATCGACTTATCCCAAGTCGACATCGACACACACCGCCTCCGCGAGCTAGAAACCTCGGAGACCGCTGGAAATGACGATGAAGAAGAGCCTACCGCTTTAGACACCCAAGACGACGACGACCAAGTAGATGACGATTAGTTACGAATTACGGACACCATCCAGAACTAGTACCACTTCCTATCCTCCCCAGCTGATACTGAATATCCCCCTTACGATAGCAAGTCGCTCGCGTACATTGCTGAAGCGCAGGACTACTCAAGATAAAAGTCCTAAGTCAATGAAGGAATACTGAGACTTAAACAAAAGAATTCGAATTTCGACTTAGGAGTTTAGACCTCAAATTCCTCAACCGTTGTTCCGAAATAACAACACATAACGTGCAACTTAGCTCAAGCGGTTATACGACCTCCACGTGTATTTCGAGGCATTCAAGAAATTGCTATTGTACAAAACGTCAACGTTGCCACCCGATCACTTCCCCTACTCCCCCTGCCCGTTGTACCGATTCCCATCCTCATCGAAACCCTCTGGCATTATCGACCACCAATCTCCCGCCTGATAGTACCACTCCGGATAGTTCAAGAGGCTCAGCTGCGACAGCCAAGCCGCCTCTATCGTCAGCGAGCTCGCGTACGCCCGTGCCATTGCGGTGTGGATCTCCGAGTGCTGTTCACGGACGGATTGCCTGAGACCAGGATCAATGTCCGCGTCCTCAGGAACGCCGTTGATCGTCTCGTATTGCTCGTGGAGCATTTGCGGCGCGCCGTTAATACGCCAAGCATCTGGAGGCGGACCAGGAGGCATCCTGCCCGGTGGAACACCGTTCTCAACGAACCACCGCATCACCTTGGCGTGCGCATGGATCTTACGCGCATGATCTACCGTCAAAAGAGGAGTCCAGATTAATACCATTGACAAAAGAGGAAGAAGAGCACATACCGTCCGGCACCACCTGGTTATCGTTGGCGTCCGGCACCTGCGGCGCAACATTGGCCACAGGCGCGGCTGCAACTGCCACTGGCTCCCGCGGAATCAAGTCCTCGCTCTTCAAGCTAGCGAGAGCCGGAGAGACCTCGCGCCCCAGAGTAGAGGGCCCCGCGACGTCCGCCACGATTTCGATATCGTCCGAACTGGCGGCGCGGTGTTCTAGAACCAAGACCGGAGGAGTTGAGCGCGGCTCGGACAAGAAGAGCGGCGTATGCCCACCCTGGATCGTCGCCTGCGTCTGCGAGAGCGGCCCCGAGTCATCCACGATTTCGACCATTTGAATATCAGGTTCCACGGTCAAAGCTACCTCGGGAACAGGAGCCTGGCGCGACGGCGCACTTGCCAAACGCTCCGGCTCAGCGCGACCTATGAAGAAATCAACGTCAATACCGAAATACACATTCCCTCACGACCACGCCACGTACCTTTCCTTTTGCCCGCCCCAGGAGGCTTCGAACGGATCACCACGGACATCATCGCCTTCACCTTTTTAGCAGGTGGCGGAGCAATGACCTCCTCCTCCGCGGCCCGACGCGCTTCGATCTCAGGCAGGAACTCCGCGATGACGGTCAATTTCTTGTCGAAATCGGCACCACGACCCTTATTATCTATTCCAACCGACGCATTCAATATCGCAACCCACGCAGATCAAGAAGAAGGACTTACTCGTCGTGTTCCGGCCCTGCCACTTGCACGGCTGCTTGTCCTTCCTGCACCGCGGACAATCCACCGAAATACGCGGCTTGTCGAGGGTCCGCGACGGCGAACAAAGTTCCGCCCGCGCGTCCGAGACGCGACACGCGTCGCAAACCTATACCCAGCTCGAAATCAGCGATCAAGACTTCCCCTCCCCATCAAAATAACGACTCACCGCCGGATACCATGTCCCCTTCGTATCGAACCAAGTCGAGAGCCCGTTGTTCAAAGCCTCGAGGAGCTCGTCCGCCTGCTTGCCTTGGATGTACCGCCACTCCGCGTCGGTCAGCTTCCGCAGCTTCTCGACGAGAGTCGGAGGCTTGGCAGCCGCCTTCGCCTTGCCCTTGCCTTTCAAAATAGCGAGGGGCGGCGGAGACGACTCGCGACTCTCAGGACGGAGCCTCGCCTTACCCTTGCCCTTCGAAATCGGACGAGGCGGCGGCGACGACTCGACGGCCTCCGAGAGCTCGTCCTCACCCTCGTTACCCTCGTCTCCGACCTCCAACACGATCTCCGGCAGAGTCTCGACCGGCGGCAGCAAGAAAGCGTCCTCCCTAGGCGCGACCACGCTAGCTCCCGCCACAGGAGACGCAGCCGGGTCGACAGGATCCCCCGCAGCAGCAAAGAACGCGTCCACCGAGGCATCGAAATTGTCCTACAACAGCGTTAGGAATGCCAGTCAAGCAGCACGACAACGAAGACATACCTGGTCCATTCCGGGCACGACAGTAATATATCCAAAGGACTTGGCCTTCCAAGTCTCTTCTCCGTGTTGCCAGGCGATCTCCTTGAACTCCTGGACGAACTCTTGAGTTCGTGTAGCGCCGTCCGGGAACTTATGCGTCTGGGCCTGTCGATCAAGAAGCATCAATCATCAAAGAAGACAAACGATCAAAAGAAGCACTTACCAACGCTTGGGCAACCCGCAGGCACCAGTTCAACTTGTCGGCTGAGCTGGCCGCAGGGTCGAACTCGTTGAGACGCTTGCGGATGACGGCCAAGCAGCACAGCACATCGGCCCTAAATGTCCGGAGCTGTGGAGGTCAGGGAATGCGGAAGGCGCCGAGCTGTCCGGAGCTGATCCGTTCTCGCACCAGATCCAGAGGAAGTCCTGAGCAGGGCGTAGTGACCTTTATTTGGACTCCTACACATAGCCAAACAACGCGCGACGCGAGGCGACGCGTCTCCCCAAGTCGCGCTCCCCGCCCAGTCACGCCGCCCCCAACCATGGCCATCCGGACCCCGTGCGAAAGCTGGGGATGCGGCCGTATATATAGCGCCATCCGTCGCCCGTCCCCTGCGTTCGCTCCTTCCCCACTTCTCCCACCTTTCCCCGCCACCATGCCGCCACTCCACGACTCCCCTCGTCATCCTATGTATCGTCGGTGAGCAACTTCGACTCGTATCAGCCAGCAGGAGCACCGGGATTGACACTTGGCTGTATATTGTCTCAGCAAGGCTCGACATCCGAGTTCCAGGCTCCGACTCACCGCCGAGAGGTAAGTGCTGCGTCGAGTCACCCTGAAAGCTGCTAACTCCTGCAAATTCTAGGTGTATATGCGCCGGACGTCGACGTCAACGGTGAGTACCCATCCCTTGTAGAGTGCTCGAGCTCACTTGTTCCTCTGTAGTCCACCTCAACGGCCACCGGAATTTTGCGCGTGTTGCGGCCGGTAAGCACCTTTCCCGTCGGTCCTTTCACTCGCATCTCACTGAACTCGCCCGTCAGCATGCAGGAACTGTATTTCTGTAGCTACTAGGGGTACGATTGTGTAGCATAGTCGCTCTGTAGCATGTAACTAGAATTTGCGAATATATGCGCTATTTAATCGTATTTTGAGGGTAATTTGAATGAAAATGAGCGAAAATATAGGCAACAGTGAGCAGGGCCCTGACCTGTGCCCCGTCGGGCATCCTCTGGACACGCGGAAAATCCTGAGGATGCCCAGAGGATGTCCGGACCTGGGCAGGGTACGGGCAGACGCCGGGAATATGGAATGCCCGGAGGATGCCCGGCGTCGGATATTGGACCCGAGGTCCTGTGCAGGGTGCAATAGGAACAGGAAGGTTGGACATGTGCAGAGAGCGCCAGGGAACAAGGACAACAAGAGGGAATGCGGACCAGAATATCGCATTCCGCCTCCTTTTATGCCTTTCCGCTCGACCGCACGTCCCTTTCTATTTCGACTACTCCCGCGCACACACCACAGGCCACGACTTTGTCGCAATTCGTTTCAACTCGAAATCCCACGCAACATCCCCGCTTTCCACGCAGCTTCCCCGCCCTCTTTGACTTCAGGAAAACATCGTCGCCTTTTCGATCCTATTTCCAACGGCCCCAGACCACCGCCTCATGTCAAACTCAATCATGACGTCATCATTTTGTTTCAAGCATGTCGAGTCCCCCGCGCAACACTTTCACTCCCACAACATTTGCCGACCTAGGCTTACCACATTCCGATACATCTTCCTTCGCCTCCGGCAAACCCCGCTATTGGCTCCCACACTTTCAAAAAGTCTTTGAGACTTGCGACAAAAATATCCGACGCTTCAACAATTCCTCCGCCGCAGCACATCCTTCGAAAAGAGAGAAGAAGCCCTCAACGCAAGTATCTTATGGACCTGACACGCGACAACATCGCACATCTCGCATTGACGCCCAGAACACAAGGTCAACACGCGCCAATCCCTTTTCGTAATACGCCACGCACATCTTCCTTCGTTGCCGAAGCTCGGCATGGTCGGAGGCGGTCCAGTATGCCATCATGTACAACCTGGCGCCAACGACTTTTGTATTCCCTCCCGCCCGCGTATTCCTTTCGAGGCGTCACTCCCTCTACATGCTGACCAAGGACGGTCAGTATTTCAATAAGGAGGAAGTGATACGTCTGCCCAGCCGTCTAGCGGAGAAACACCCGAATTTCGGCATTTTCGGCATCTTCCGAAATCACGTGACCTTGGCCTGCCGGCCTCGGTCCGCACCATCAGGTTTCACTACCACCCCGCAGCGTCTATCGAAAGCGCCCCAAACGCACTCGAAATAGCCTACACGCCCCACCAAGCGCCCCGAGTCACACGCCACAATCCTACGGCCCCGCACAAACAGTCACCCAGCGGCTATCTGACTCGGAGCCACACGCCACAATCCTTCCCCGCCGTGATGCGCCGCTGTCAATCATACCTCCCTTCTGCGTCCCCCGATTCCTCGATATTCCCCACATCTCGATCCACAATATGGTTCCGTCTACGTTAATCCACAGCCGTCCAAGATAGGCAGGAGCGCTACACAACGAGCCAAGACCGCCCGTCGTACGTCCCTCCCTTCAATTTACACTCGGAATACATCGGATACCCCGCTCGACTTTACGATACACCACCAGCGCCTTACGATATAAGCGCTAGCGCGCTAAACGCACTTCGCCCCTTAGCGGCGATCGTAAGTCGGAACTAAACCTAAACCGTCCGTAATTCAACGATCCTCTCTTGCCACATCCCTCGTATACTCACTCCCCCGCGTCCACGTCGTACACCCCGTGATATCTGACCCACGTCTCCCGCGTTTTGGATCGTATTTGTCTTCACTATGTCACGTCCGTTGTAAGACCAGGATTAGGTAACACCCAGAAAAGTGGCACAGGCCGGAATCGAACCGGCAACCCTATTCGTATGCGCCCGTAGTGCTCTAACCACTGAGCTACTGTGCTGTAGTCAACCTTGGCTATAACCCGTATGGGTTCTAATTCACCAATGATCAAGGGTATCACCCATTGTAGGTGCGAATACCCTATCATCTCATCCCAACTTTGAGACGTTGACCTCCTGGGCAACCAATCCTGTCTTGAATGCCAGAGTCAACTCCCGGTAGAAGAGAGTTAACCCTCGTGGTGGGCTCCATTATGTAAGACCAGGATTAGGTAACACCCAGAAAAGCGGCACAGGCCGGAATCGAACCGGCGACCCTATTCGTATGCGCCCGTAGTGCTCTAACCACTGAGCTACTGTGCTGTAGTCAACCTTGGCTATAACCCGTATGGGTTCTAATTCACCAATGATCAAGGGTATCACCCATCGTAGGTGCGAATACCCTATCACCGTACGATACGGATTTCTGACTCGCTTGTCGTACAAATAGTTCTGAGTCGCTAGACAGACGGAATAACAAGTTACTATTCCCCCTCGTACTCAGGATCTCGAAAGAGCTTCTGAAGTGGTCTGACTTCACCACAACCCGTCGCTCTAGCTCTTAGACGCACGAAACTTCGACACCAATACCACGCCGCAATATCAATACGAATACCAATACCACGACCCTCGACAAATCTCCTCTTGCCCTTCGAAATCTCCCTACGCCTCGCTACTCTCCCCCTTGACACCCCGCACCTTCAACGCAGAGATCAGGCCTATATACGCCCCTCTGTTCCTTCGTCACCGCCCCATACTCCGCCCCGCTCTCCCTCGATATATTCCCTCGACCATTGCCACCGCTGCGTAAATCCCCTTCGACTCTCAAAATAGTCCTCGCGTCCCCTCCGACATTCCTAGCTTCCGTGACACATTCTTGGGAGCTTGCCCGTCGCGTCTCCAGCACTGTATCATTTCGGTGATCCGTGCCGTGTCTAGCTCTCGCACTATCGTCCTCTCCCCCAGCCTCTCGCGCCCACCGATCCAAGTCCTAGTCACTGTGTCCCACTCGTACTCCGAGCAGGATTTGCCGTGCGTAGTCTCGGGACCCTGACTGCACTCCCTCAACTCGATACGTTCACTACTGCGCTCTGAGGATTGGACATCAATATATATCCGCCTCACTACCAGTTGGACGCCCATCATTGTGTCCTCTGATTCAGGTCCAGGTCACCGTTTCCCACTCATACACCAAGCAGGATTCACCGTGCGTAGTCTCAGGACCCTGACTGACTCCCTCAATTCAATACATCCTTCACTGCGCTCTGAGGAGTGGATCTCAACATATATCCACCTCACTACCGGTTGGACGCCCATCACCGTCAGGCACCTGTGTGGGGTAGGGACAAAGCGCGTCTTGGTACGTGCGAAGCACGTGCATGCAAGCTCCCCGTCTTCGTATGTGGAGAATCCAACTACAGACTATCATATTTGCTATTTGCAGTTCCCACGCTTGGCCCAGAGGCATTATGCCAGTCTTGGATGCACTGTGTAGTGCATCTGAAACTGACATCATACCTCTCCGCTCCGCGTAATATATCACCCAGACTCGAAAACCACACCCTTCTGTTGGGCTGTGAGAGTGGAGTTTGTTATTTTCTGCTGGAAAACAGTAGACTTTGAGAGAGTTTTGAAAGCTTCCGGTTATTTGAGCTATGAATGGACAAACTATGATTGCTGTTTACAATGATAAAAGTAACCCCTACCAAATACAAATATGAGACAGGTCAAAATATTCACGGAATGAGAGGACTCACGTATAGTAAATGCCAGCTGTCACCATATATGTCCTGCTGAACATTTCATCCAGTCTCTCCCATGAACAAAATTCAAAAGATCCAGCACTGTCTCTTGCTGTGGGGTGCTCATCCAGATATTACTTGGGCGATGAAGACTGTGTCTATGTAGGGGGGGAACCCACATAAGAAACTGGGAGTCTCCACAATGAATCCAACCATGTTCATTAATAACAGATTGGTCTGTAAAACCAGAACACACTTCAATCTGTTCTTCTGGTAGGTCTAGTTTTGTGTTCCATACTTCCACAGTTCCATCATCTGGTCCTGAGGCAATGCTCTGGCCATCTGGTGAGAATGCCACAGAATTGACTCCACTTGTGTGCCCCTCAAATGGCCCTGCAACTGTGGCACCTGTGGCTGCATTCCACACCCGCACAGTGTGATCATATGACCCTGAGGCAATGCTCTGGCCATCTGGTGAGAATGCCACAGAATTGACTCCACTTGTGTGCCCCTCAAATGGCCCTGCAACTGTGGCACCTGTGGCTGCATTCCACACCCACACAGTGTGATCATATGACCCTGAGGCAATGCTCTGGCCATCTGGTGAGAATGCCACTGAAAAGACTGGGCTGGTGTGCCCCTCAAATGGCCCTGCAACTGTGGCACCTGTGGCTGCATTCCACAACCGCACAGTCCAATCATCTGACCCTGAGGCAATGCTCTGGCCATCTGGTGAGAATGCCACTGAAAAGACTGGGCTGGTGTGCCCCTCAAATGGCCCTGCAACTGTGGCACCTGTGGGTGAATTCCACACCCGCACAGTGTGATCAGATGACCCTGAGGCAATGCTCTGGCCATCTGGTGAGAATGCCACAGAACAGACTGTGTCTGTGTGCCCCTTAAATGGCCCTGCAACTGTGGCACCTGTGGGTGAATTCCACACCCGCACAGTGTGATCAGATGACCCTGAGGCAATGCTCTGGCCATCTGGTGAGAATGCCACAGACCAGACTGTGTCTGTGTGCCCCTTAAATGGCCCTGCAACTGTGGCACCTGTGGCCGCATTCCACACCCACACAGTGAAATCCCATGACCCTGAGGCAATGCTCTGACCATCTGGTGAGAATGCCACAGAATTGACTCCACTTGTGTGCCCCTCAAATGGCCCTGCAACTGTGGCACCTGTGGCTGCATTCCACACCCGCACAGTCCAATCATATGACCCTGAGGCAACGCTCTGGCCATCTGGGGAGAATGCCACAGACTTGACTGGGTATCTGTGCCCCTCAAATGGCCCTGCAATTGTGGCACCTATTGCTGCATTCCAGACCCGCACAGTGCAATCTCCTGACCCTGAGGCAATGCTCTGGCCATCTGGTGAGAATGCCACAGAATTGACTCCACTTGTGTGCCCCTCATAAATGGCCCTGCAACTGTGGCACCTGTAGCTGCATTCCACACCCGCACAGTGAAATCCCATGACCCTGAGGCAATGCTCTGGCCATCTGGTGAGAATGCCACAGAATTGACTGTGTCTGTGTGCCCCTCAAATGGCCCTGCAACTGTGGCACCTGTGGCTGCATTCCACACCCGCACAGTGTGATCATATGACCCTGAGGCAATGTTCTGGCCATCTGGTGAGAATGCCACAGAATTGACTGTATTTGTGTGCCCCTCAAATGGCCCTGCAACTGTTACACCTGTGGCTGCATTCCATACCCGCACAGTGTGATCATAGGACCCTGAGGCAATGTTCTGGCCATCTGGTGAGAATGCCACAGAAACGACTGGGAGTGTGTGCCCCTCAAATGGCCCTGCAACTGTAGCACCTGTGGCTGCATTTCACACCCGCACAGTCCTGTCACCTGACCCTGAGGCAATACTCTGGCCATCTGGTGAGAAGCACACTGTTGATATCCATTCTTGACACTGAATAATCATTCGTAATGCAGGCCATTCTGTGAGCCGCCCTTTTTTGAGAGACAGTGTCCTGGGGAATCTTGCTATATACTGCTTGAGCATCCAAGACTCTTTTGGTGCAAATGGAAGAGCAGAAATATAGATATGTGGTGCACTTTGTGAGATTGGAACACCAAAATACTGCACAAATGTGATCATCTCATCCACAAGTGTCCTGAGTTTGATAGTCATGGTTCTAGTTGAGGTTTTGGTTAAGCTTGAATTTAACTGGAACCTTGACTATATTAGTATGCCAGCATTCAAGATACAGCCCACTCACCCCTTGGTCCAGCCACAATTTTAGAGATTGTAACATTTGTGAAGCAAAATGTACTTTGCCTAGAAGGCTGAGTACTTCCAGCCAGTAGAGAGCCTTCGTCTCCAAGAACGCTTTGATATCCATACATAGTGTTTCTTCAAAGCAACAGTGTTGCAAATGTGTACCCCAAAAGCAGCAAGCATAAGACAGATGTGATGGAATATTTGCTTCAATACGAGCTTGAAGATCAGATACATCTTTGTTTGCCACGTGTGATGTAGTAAGGCTACAAATGTTGAATTTAAGGCCATTCTTGCTATACATGACTTTCAAAGAGGATTTTGCCATGCTGAAGTGCGCTTGAGCTATATCAATATGAAACAGTGTGGTTCTCCCCTCCTCAAGGAGAAAGTCACGGAAAGATGTGTGAAGTGGTACAACAGGGAGATGTGATGTAGATGACACATTAGTCAAAAGTGAGCCCAGATGAGATAATATAGTTGTGACTAGCTCTGTGTCCTCTTCCTCAGGTGGTTGTTCCTCATCTATGTTGCAATATTGTTGCAAGGCTGTAAGGGCAGATACAGAAAGTGGTTCAAAAGCAGAAAGAAGCTGGCCTACCACAGAAGTAAACTGACTCTGAGAGTCGTTGAATTTCACTTCAAGAATCAACTCATACAAGGTATCAAGAGGTTTGAATTTATCTGTGGCCAATAGGCGTTTGATGCATTTTCGTGTTGTCAAGCCAGTAGGTGGTTTCTGAATGTATTCACATGCCACTGCAGCCCACTGAAATAGACCTTCAGCTTTTGCTGTCAATTGTTCTACAGTCTTCTTAAATTCTTCTTCTGAAATGACTTTAGGTGCAATATCTGATAATTCTTGAGATATATATTTCTGAATATCATCATTGGTGGTAGCTGCTAGTATTGGGTCATCCATGTACTTGATTTGTACTGAATGGGCACATTTGAATGCATCCACAATGTCTTCTTCAGTCCTAGAAGTGATTAAGACTCGGATATTTGAAGGAAGCCTTGAAATGTTTTGTGCTAGGAAAACATGCAATCCATGTTTATCTACAGTGTCACCGCTTTCATCCAAGGCATCAATCACAATTACAATAGGTGGTGCCTTTTCAGTTTGTAACTTGTCAAATGGTTGTTGTAAGAGACAATTGAAATGGTTCTTATATTGCCAAGTACCCAGCCACTCTGACTCTTTCATACTCTTGCCCAGTTCAGATTTGAATGAGGGATACAACTTGGCAAGATTATAAGCCAGTGTTGGCAAAAAATTGCGTAATGCGTTCTGTGACTCTGACCTCATAAAGACAAAGGATGTAATAGACTGCTTGTCTTTTGGAAAATGATTCAAAATCTCATGTGCAATAGATGATTTTCCTGTGCCTGCTTTGCCAAACAATACAAGAGCATGATCTGACTCTGGATTTTTTATCCATGCATAGATATGGTCCAAGAATTTTGTCCTTGTACCAGCAAGACACCCAGTGTTCACTTTAGGGTGCTTAGAGGAGCCTGGTTCATAATAAACAAGTAATTCATCAGTTTCTCTGTTCAGGCCTGTGTAATAAAGTGTTAGTTGAATATTACATGTGGCATGGGATTACTAACCTTCATCCTTCATCAGCTGTAGTACTTCTTTCAGCTGAATGGACAGTCCATTGATAAGTTCTACTGCAATTGTTGTATTGGCTTGAGTATGCACTGTAGCATGGTCTGAAAAGCTCTTTTGTAAACCAACAAGAGCTTGAGTGTATTCTTTGATCACTGCATCTGCTGATCCATGGAGGTTTGACCAAAATCGCTTTACTAGAAAAGGATTAGCCTCATTGTATCCATTATTGATATCCTTCACAACTTACAAAATGATGGTTCTGCTGCATATTCTTGAATAAATTCACCAGCAGAGCGTATCAACTTTACCATAGTAATAAGTATTTTTGCCTGTTTCGTCTCAGGCTTCTTCATGATTTGTCCAGCCTCTTGTAGAAGTTCAAATGTATCCCTTATAGTGGAGAAGAGGTCATGTATATCCTGATCAAGTTGAACTTGCTTCAAGAAAGTCTAAACAATGCAATTTAAGTCAAGGGCTCACAGTTTCTGACAGCAGCTACAATACCCACCTTTGGTAGCACTGATAGCAGCATCCATGCTGCCTTCACATATGGGTGGATCTAAAACAAATCTTTTTAGATCATGTCACAAAATAAGAAATGTAGACCTGCCTCTGCAATATCATCAACCACGTTCACAAACCATTGAAATTTGTCCATTGCACTTCCCCAAGTGTCATATACATTTATCACTTTTTCCACAGCTTCTGGAGCTTTGCTGATAGTCTCTACTCTTTTTCCAATTGTTCTGATGGGGTATGCATGTGTTCCAGTTTTTGCGGAGCAATAGTCAATACGGCCTCAGTTGCTGGCATAAGACCTAACATAGACAGTGCAGATGGTGTCTCGCTAGGCGCCGCTGCTTGAGGACCAACATCAAGGATCGGAGATGTCATAGACACCGGTTTAGCAGTGACAGCAGGAGCGGACTCGAGGGCAGGAAGACTAGAAAGGACCGAGATTGACAGCCTGAGTGTTGTGTTTAGTGCAGTTCCAGGCACACCAGGGTTGAAGTCCGTATCTATCAGAGATATTCGTAAGCGGATAGAAGCCAATCAGGTCAGTGATGCGCACTTTGTTGTGCAGATGCGAGGATCGACTTGAGAGGACATTTGACTGTCGCCAAAAGTTTGTTCTTACGCAGCAGCCTTTTGGCAAAAACGCGAATCGTGATGTCTGGGTCCGATTCAAGATTACTGCGAAAGGTCAGCTTGTTTCAAGACACTGGGTTGGAAACTAGCTACGTACGGATGTCCGTGGATTCAGTCAGGGGGTCGATGCGGCGTGGGACCGCCCCTCCTTGCATGTCGCCAATCACAGCTCTATCGCGGATGGACTTCAATCACAGGCAGCGAAGGTATAAGAATTGGCGTACTCTGCTCCCGATCGCTGCGAATCGGGGGATCTGGTCTGCAGATGCGCAATATGTCAGGATCGTCGGTTATAGTCTCGTATTGCCCGCACACTCACGTTCTGTTGGCCGTTTGTTCGGACTCTGTATCCTGTGGGGGGCTCATACTTGTAGAGTAGCTGGTTTGGAAGGCAATGTCACGGTGGAAAGCTGAGAGTGCGCTGCGCTCGAGGACGACGTAGGTCGAGAGGTGCAACACGTGGGCTGGATGTCGCACGCGGCAAAATTGATCCTTGTCAACTTTTCTTGATGCATTCCCGCAGCATTCTTCCATGGCTTTCGCCACCCACTCAACACATTCGAATTGAGTCCCTGGACTCTTGCTTTTACATGCTAGAAACGCACATGGCCAACTGGAATCCTCAATGCGACGTGTGCGATGTCGAGCCGCCTCAAGGCCGAGAATATACAACCTCTACTTGAGATGAGGTGCGTCTCGACTCCATGCGCTGAGCTTGACCAACTTGACTGACTCTTGCAGACTATGGCATTTCGTGCCCCACAGGCGAACGGACGGCGGAACTTGCTGCTCGTCCCCGGTCGCCTCTCCCATCTCGACTCCTGATCTTCCCCCGCAGCTCTGTCCCGCGCTCAGCACCGTTCAGCTAAGACTCTCTCGCGAGTCGGCGTTCCCTCGATCCGCTTTCCGCTGCGGAAAGTTGTGACTTTCGACAGGCCCCCAGCTGCTAGCGTGTCCGTCGAGCGACTAACGGCATCCGCCTCAACGACTCCCCCTCCTGCCCCCAACAGCTCCCGGACACCTTCGAAACTGACCGCCGTTCTGCGCGCCGTCCTGCCCATCGCCCACGTGCTGCGCAGCCCGCATCCGAACACACGCCGCAGCCCTGTGAAATGGACGCACACGCTGCAGCAAGCCAGTACCCGCAACTCGCGGCGTTCGACGAATTCACCCAATGAACTGCAGGGTCCTGGTGGCGCGTCATGATGCAAGAGGAGGCGACGGGGGCTATCGTCTGTTGAGGAGCAGGAGCAGCGCAGGCGTCAGGTACGTGGTACATACGATCCCGGGATGTATCCGCATATACTCACCTCTCCGCCTCCGATTGTTCAGCTGGCCACGGAAATGGCGCAGAGATTAATCGGACCGTCGCGCGGACTATGCGCCGTGCAGAAGCACAGGGCGAACACCAGGCTGAGTGTGCAACCGAGGTTCTCCGTCCGTTACCCGCGGTACTTCTTCAGTCCCGTGCCAGACCGGTCGGGGCTCGTATGTGCACCCCGCCCGGTCCTGGCGGGATCCCGCCCGCACCGCGCGGGCTCAGCGCGCCCAGCAATGCTGGAGCAGCTGGAGCCCGCGCGCATCAACGGACTCTGCCAGGACCGAGCGGATGCCGCCCGGTCTGCGCGCCGCTCCGGTGCCCTAGTACCGCTGCCATGGCCGCTGCTGCTGTCGCCGTCGTCATCGGCACCCTGTGCACGCCGCTCACCTGGTCCACGCGCGCGTCCCTCGCTGCGCCTCCCTGCTCACCGTTGCCCTTGTAACGCGCCGCTGCTCCTGTCATTGCGCGCCCCGCGGCCTCGTCCTCGTGTGACCCACCCGGCCTGTGCGAGCCCGCCTAGTCCACGCCCGCGCCTCTCATCGTCTCGTCGTGCGCCGCGACCGGGCGGATATTGCCCGGTCTGCGCGCCGCCCGTGGACAGCTGCCAGTGCCGCTGCTGTCGGTGCCCCGCCCGGTCTGTGCGCGCCCGACGAGCTCCATCGCCGTGCGTGCTCGTCGCCCTCGCTGCGCGCCGCGCGTGCTCGTTGCCGTCGCTGCGCACACCGCGACCCTGCTCGTTGCGGCGCCGTGCCCCTGCCCGTTGAACTCGTCGCGCGCCCCAGCTTGCTGCCCTTGCTGCGCTCGGCACGTCCTCCTCGCCGCGCGCCCATGCCAGTCGCCCTCACCGCGCATCCCTGCTCGTCGTCCTCACTGCGCGTCCCTGCACGTCGCCGTCGCCGTCGCCGTCTTTGCTGCGCGTTCATGCGCGCCGTGCGTGTCGCGCTCGTCATCTTCGTCGGCTTCGCTGTGCGCTCCTGCGCGTCATCCTCGTCGTCCTCGCCGTGAGCCCATGCGTGTCGTCCTCGCTGCACAGCCAGGAGGCACCTGGTTTAGCACCATACAAGACTGCGCAAGCGGGTTTTGCGGTTGTCGGGGCTGTGGAGGCTGGAATATGGCCTCGCGTGCGGGCGTGGAAGCGACGAAGGCAAGTGACCCGGGCTACTAGTAGTCGAAGCCCGAGTTCAATTCCCACGACCTGCAGTCAACAAGTACACGTGATCGCGAGAGTTCAAGAATCAACGCGGCCAAGTCCTCTTCCTCCCTGCTACTTACCACCTGCCCAACCGCGACACCTTCCCCGCACTCTCCCACCATCACCATCAGCTCATCAACACCCCAGTCAGCTGCGCAACTACAAGACAACAAGGGGATGACGAAGACTACCGCCAAGGGGCAACGCGCGTGGGCGGGCATCAAGGACGACGAACACGGGCGCACAGCGAAGGCGGTGATGTGTACAGGCGCGCAGCGAGGGTGAGGGTGGTGGGGAGGATGGCCGACGAGGACCGCGACGAGCGCACAATGGAGATCACGACGAGCGGCTCACGAAGAGGACGACGAGCAGCGCACGACGGCGGCATCGCACATGGGCGGGCAGCGACGACGACGCGCATGGGCTCGCAGCAAGGACGTGGGCGCTTGGTCAGGACGCTGCGAATGCAAGGTGCGTACGGCTGGAGCGTTGACGAGGGGTGGCGCGCAGCAAGGGCAGCGTGGGCGCAGACGAGGAGTAGGGGCAGATGGCGGCAAGGGTCAAGCGGCGAGGGCGACGACGTGTGCGATGAGGAGGGAATGACAACGGCGACGATGGGCGCATGGTGCCGGCGGGGACGGGGGGTGCGCACAGGCCGCGCCGGGTACTGGCGGCGGCGGCCATGGCACTGGAGCGGCGCGCAGACCGGGCGGCATCCGCTCGGTCCTGGCAGAGTCCCTCTATGCGCGTGGGCTCCAGCTGCTCCAGCATTGCTGGGCGCGCTGAGCCCGCGCGGTGCGGGCGGGATCCCGCCAGGACCGGGCGGGGTGCACATACGAGCCCCGCCTGGTCTGGCACGCAACTCAGGCGTCCCTGTAGGGTAATAAGAAATAACACCGATGACTATCGGTGTGCTAGTTTCGAGGATTGACCGATAAGGATATCATTTTAAATGGGTCGGCGTAGGAGATATTTAAAATGATTCCGACGGTAAAAATGTTGTGATCCTATTGGCTACGGAAAAATCGGCTAAAATCTGATAAAATGTTGAAAAAATTCAGTCCGCGTCGGTTCCCACGGGTACGGGACGGAAATAAATCATTTAAAATGATTACCAGTACTACGAATAGCTGCCCGTAGGGCTTGGAAAAATAGGGAATAATACTGAGAAATCGGAATATATTTGGGGGCGTCGGTGTCTAGCCGATATCTCTTCCCGCGCGTCAACATATTCCCACGGTCCCAAGAAATGCTATTTTTAATCATTTGCGCTGGTATATAATCCTTTCTGTAGGCCCTGGGAAAACCCATTGACAACCATACAGTGCATGTATGATGTAGACTTACATGTAGTCCATATATACAAACTGCTTGAAGCCCATTCTATTCAAATGCGAGCTGGACGGAACCACAAACCAGGACAGTATCTGATACAGAATATCCTGCAGGCATGATCTTCTTTACCTAAGCAACCAAACTTTGTACACAGATAGCTCTCAACACTTCAAGACTTATAGTATTTTTTTCATGACCCAAGCCCCCCCTCAATTCTTCTCAAACACAATTTCTTTAGTATCTATGCTATTGAAATAACATCGATATACATATTTGGACTCCTTATGAATACATTTGGCATGTTCTGACTGCCATAGATGCACAGTGAAAATAACATCACTGTCTACCACTACTTTCCCCATTTACCATCTTCTCCTTTGAAGCCTCAGGTAAGCTGCATTCTATATATATATTCATTATTTATATGTTTTGGCCCAAAAGAATGGAGTGTGCTTAATAGCTCCCCAAGACTTGGTCAATAAAATTCCCAAATATTTCAGAGTACTCACAGACCATGCCCCACCCACTGCTATAAGTATTGAATTCCTTCAAGGAGTTGGTAGATAGTACTGTACTTCTACTCTGATACAGCCCATACTACTATCCTTGTCCCAGATGCATGTGCAATAGCAAATGGTCCTTTCTTTTTCCACTGAATCTTGACTTGTGATATCAGCTTGGTTGAGCATAAGCCTATGATAACTGAGAATAGGGCCATTCATATATACATATGTGTACAAGCATGGGACCATTCTATATCTTAGAGGGTATGTCAGAGTGGAAGTACAGTACCATCTACAAAATCTTTGAAGGATTCCAATACTTATAGCAGTGGGTTGGGCATGGTATGAGAGTGCTCCGAAATATTTGGGGATTATATTGACCAAATCCTGGAAAGCAATAGTATTAGGCCCACTCCATTCTTTTGGGCCAAAATATATAAATAATGAATATATGTGCAGTCTACCAATGGCTTCAGCATGGTAAATCTAGAAAGTAATGATAGAGACTAGTTGTACTTTGACTGGGCATCTACAGCAGTCAGACCATGCCAAATGTATTCAAAAGTAGTCCAGATATGTATATCAATACTATTTCAACAGCGTAAATACTAAAGAAATTGTGTTTGAGAAGAATTGAGGGGGGGCTTGGGTCATAGAAAAAATACTATAAGTGTTGAAGTGTTGAGAGCTATCTGTGTACAAAGTTTGGTTGCTTAGGTAAAGAAGATCATGCCTGCAGGATATTCTGTATCAGATACTTTCCTGGTTTGTGGTTCCGTCCAGCTCACATTTGAATAGAATGGGCTTCAAGCAGTTTGTATATATGGACTACATGTAAGTCTACATCATACATGCACTGTATGGTTGTCAATGGGTTTTCCCAGGGCCTACAGAAAGGATTATATACCAGCGCAAATGATTAAAAATAGCATTTCTTGGGACCGTGGGAATATGTTGACGCGTGGGAAGAGATATCGGCTAGACACCGACGCCCCCAAATATATTCCGATTTCTCAGTATTATTCCCTATTTTTCCAAGCCCTACGGGCAGCTATTCGTAGTACTGGTAATCATTTTAAATGATTTATTTCCGTCCCGTACCCGTGGGAACCGACGCGGACTGGATTTTTTCAACATTTTATCAGATTTTAGCCGATTTTTCCGTAGCCAATAGGATCACAACATTTTTACCGTCGGAATCATTTTAAATATCTCCTACGCCGACCCATTTAAAATGATATCCTTATCGGTCAATCCTCGAAACTAGCACACCGATGGTCATCGGTCTTATTTCTTATTATACTACAGGGACTGGTGCGCAACTGAAGTCCCTCGCCCGCACCGCCTCCCACGCACAAGGCATGGACCATCTCCCATCCCTTGCAGCACACCCGAGTGCTGTGCTCGCGCAGTGGTCAAGGTCCCGTCATCTTGAATACCGCTTTCATCCACGACGGCTCCCTGCGCTGGCGTCATTCACACTCGCACTACTGAAAGACCATCAAGCTGGCCGCGCTTTCAAGACGACGATGTCAGGCAAATCACGACTGCTCCGGGCGGTTTGTACCGCAGCTTTTCTTAGTGTACTAGTCTTTAAAAGGCCATTGCAGAGCATGGCAGGACGATCCCTTCGGCACATTTCACAGAATATCTCCCAGCCTATTTTTCCATCTTGTGTGCAATTCATATGTAATTCCAGGGTGAAATTCAATTAATCACTGTAATTCATATGTAATTCCATGGTGAAATTCAATTAATCACTGTAATTCATATGTAATTCCATGGTGAAATTCAATTAATCACTGTAATTCATATGTAATTCCAGGGTGAAATTCAATTAATCACTATAATTCATATGTAATTCAAAGGTGAAATTCAATCAAAGTCATTCCACTCTGCCTCAATATCACATTTCCATGGATTGGACAACTTTTCAAACAGCTCTTACCTTCTCTCACAGAACTTCCAGCTGGAAATCAAGCAACAGAGAAATCTAGATGAGAAACCCAAGGTAACATTAAGGGGAAATCAAGAGATAATCAGGGGGATACTCAGGGAAAATTCAAAAGATAATCAGGGGGATACTCAGGGGAAATTCAAAAGATAATCAGGGGGAAATTCAGGGGAAATTCAAAAGATATTCGGGGGGATAATCAGGGGAAATTAATGGGAAAGCCAAAGGCATCTAGACACAGATTAATTGGCAATCCACCTGCTATTGGAATAGTGTCAGTGATATAACAAATCAATTCTTTTGCTTTATATGTACAATGCAAGTGCTGCTGTGCGGCCTTCTGCTTCATATACATTGATGCTTTCCCTTGGTCCCTCATGGTTGAACTTGGTTTTTGTTGTCATACCATCATGATACCAAGTTTGATCTTGAAGGTCAAATACACGTGCAGTAAAATGAAACCCACCATGATATATAATACCTGCCAAACGGTAGACACATGTTGCATGGTCTTCAACAATATGTATGCTTTTACTGAGTATAACATTGTGCTTTGAAATTGATAACATCAATACAGGAGGTAGCTCACCAATAAACTTAGTGACTATTGTCAAATGATCTCTACAAATAGAACACAGGTCATCTGATTGTCTATAATGTGTATTCATAAATTCATTGGTATTGGTGGCACCAGAGTAACAGGGATCCCATAAGGCAGCAGGTTGAACATGCTGTTTGTCAAGACGATGACATCTTACACAACTTGTTTCAATGACCACTGAGCCTTTGTCATTTTTAAATAACTCCATACACATACTCCTAATATCTGTGCCATCTACAGCATTATTGGGAAATTCACGAGGGTCCATGTTCCGTATACTCGTGCGCACAAGGTCACGTTCTGCCTCTGCTGTCCTACCTTTCACAGGATGTGACCACAAATCATTCATAAGATCTAAATGTTGATTTTTTCCCAGTATGTGTGTATTCCAGGTACTGCTTTCTACTGCAAAAACATTTCTAAGAATTGTGAAAGTACTATCATAAGCACAGCTAAGAGTCTTTTTATCCCATCTTAATCCTTTGATTTTTACTTTATGTACTGTGGCTGCAGAGGCAGTTGCAGTCTTCCTACGTTTTGAAGGCTTGTCTGGTGCAACAGTTGTATCTTTGACAACTCCAGTGTCAACTGCCTCTTGGATATGCTTATTTTGTGTACTCACTTTTGGTGTGGTAGTAATAGAGACAGTGTTTGCTCTGTCACTAAGAGGTAGTTTTATCTTTGCATGTGCAGGAGGCTTTTTCAGCAAAGTCCATTCCAAGTCTGGTAGTACTGTCACCTTGTCCATGGGCTCTTTGGCAGACCAGGATATGGCATTATGCATGTGCTTAGGTGTGAGCGGTTTGCCAGAGTTGCTCCTATATTCCTGATACTGTCTTATGAGAGCAGTGCGAGTTTTAGCATTTATACCTTCAGGAAGTTTACTCATATATCTCAGAGTGGTAATATGGTCTAGAATCTCTAATTCACGAAAGTTTTGTCGATCCCATCCAGATAACCCTCCCTGAATCTTGTGTGGGAAGAAGCCTTGTACAATTAGTGTTCCTTGTAAAGATGATCCTCGTGACAGTGCAGTGTAGTATGACTGATGAGTGCGACAGTTGTGCAAATCTACTACATTGTATTTGCGAGTTCTACCTTGGGAAGCAAAGTCTGTCATTGCAAAATTGGGAATGACTGGGACTTGCTCTCGACTTATACGCCAAGGTGTGTCATCAGGCATCTCACAGACCAGATCTTGTTTCTGTTGAGACACAGGTACTACATTTTGGCTCAAGCTAGGTAACTGAATATCTTGGGCAGGATTACTGAGATGTACAAAGACAGTCTCCAGTGCTTGCTTGTCATGTGCAATGTCTTTTGCACGCCACCCTACAACAGTACCTTCTGCACCATTTGTTACACCAAGCTCAGTGGCTTCATTCTTCTTGATCATTATGTGCATGCCTTTACATAAAGACAGTATTCCAGGATGGTGATCTGTTACAGCATGAGGAAGATTCCACAGTATTTGTTGTGGGACAAGAGCAATGGCATTTGATGTGCGCAAAGGATCAACAATGTCTGCATTCTTCCGCTTGTGACCTGGCTTTTTCTCTGAGTCCATATTTGTCCGCCATTTGTCAATAGAATAGAAATGTGTGAGATGCTGGTGATGATCTTCTGCAAACTGACGACTATTCATTTCATTGAGACGATCACGATGTGAATTCAGACCTGTAATGACTGATACATATCTAAACTCAGGATCCCAGATATGAGGTTGATCTTCACCACGTCCAGCAATCCGTGTGCGAAGCAATGCAATATCTGCATCAGTGCATGCACGATATCTCATATTTTCAAGAGCTGTGCGAAACTTGGCATCTTCAGGAGTCTGAGTCTTCTGACGCATATTTTGACGAAGTATAACAACATGTGTTGACTGATGCCAGGTAGCTTTGCCCATAATACTTTTCTGCACCTTGTGACTATTGGTTGTATGTAAAACAGCGTCTGGAGTCCTTGAGTATAATGCAGGACTTGTAGAAGGTGGGGGGAGCTGAGCAAAATCACCTGCAAAGACCATGTTTTTACCTCCATATGCAGTATCATGAACCTGCATTGCAAGACACATCTGAGCACTTATATTGTACAAGCTTTCACAATCTACCATTGAGATCTCATCCAAGAACACATATTGAACATGCTTAATACGCTCATGGACTTCATTCAAAGCCATCCAACTTTGTTGTGTTCCAAAACCATTGATACCTAGCACTGAATGATAGGTTGAGCCTGAAACTAAAGCAGCTGCAGCACCTGTTGGTGCAAGAACTAGAAACTTGTATTCTTGCTTCATTTCCTTGAAAAAATGCTTAAGTGCCTTTATGACTTGAGACTTGCCTGTGCCTCCCATACCACCCAAATACATTTTAAGCTGTTCAGCAGCAGGGTCAAGGACATGGTTTGACACAATACGAAATGCGCGCTTCTGTTCAGTATTCAAAGTAAAAAGTTGGGCAGTCTTAGTTACAATTTCTCGCTGCTCTGCTGTTCCTGCTATATGAGCCTCTGTTAGATATGCAAGGTCTACCAATCTCACAGTGTTTTCCAAGTCCTCCTTTTGCCCTTGTGCTGAGTTGGTGGCACTTGCTGCAGATGCCTGTTCAGCACGTCCATCTATTACCTTTTGCTTCTCTAAAGTTAGTACTGTTTTCCAGTGTGCAGCTGACTTTACAGACCCATCAAACAGAGGCTCAGTATCAATATCCATTGGAATGCTGCCCTTGCGTTCAAGCCAACCAGTCTCATGCATCACCTTTTCAATCTGAGTCATCTGGGTCAATCGATTCAAAGTCTTTTTCCCAATCACCTGCCACTGACTTTCCAAGGCCTGTGCTAATTCTGTAAGATCTATTCCATTAGTATCACCGTCATCTTCAACAGTCTGATCCAAATGTTCAAAGATCTGATTAAATATCTTACCTGTCATATCTCCCTCTGCATTACCTGCTTTGCGCTTAGCAGCATAATCATCTCGAGCATCATTGCATTCATATTTGATCTGCATGAAGTCCATGATGCGCCTTTGGTTGTCAGAAAATCCATGACTCTCAAATGTGCTTTGCCATGTATCTCCACTATCTTTCAAGTCTTGTGGGACACGCCAAGGTTTGAATAGAGTCAGCATAGTCGAACAGTACTCCTCAATATTGCCTTGATCGCGTCTTGGAAGAGATCCACCCAAGAAATTTGGCACTTTTGATTTATCTTCTTTGCACACCCTAACTTCATGTGTGCCATGTTGGGGATGAGTAGGGATAAATTGATAAGACTGTGTCTGACGGGGTTTCTTATTCTGTTTGGAACCATTTGGAGTGTAATTTGAGTCAGGGTCTTCTTCTGCAAGATGAAGTCCTTCCACATCTGAGTCTGTGGTGTAGACAGATGCCTTGTCATCATTATCTTCAAATTCTGAGTCAGATTCTGTATCTGCATCCCTTTTGTCTGATTTGACTTTACCAGGTTTCGCTCTAGATTTACGTTTGAGTGTTTTAGTACATGTTCGAATCCAGTCATAGACATTCATATGTATCAACTCTTTTGGCCGACATGTATAGTCCATAATAGCACTTTGCCCAACTATGAATCCTTTGATATTCTTGACAACTACTGTAGCATCTGGTGCATTGTCAGAGTCGTCATTTGGGGACCAAAAGCGTAAGACCTCATTGATATAGTTCTTCCAATAGAGCTTGGCAAACAAATGCATTGTATAGTGGTCAGGATGTCCTAATAAATATAAGGATGCCATTGGCCCTCCAATCTCTAGACGCACATTCATATTGTTGACAATTTGCACCATGACTTTCTTTGCTTTCTGTAAACTAGTCAAGCTCTCATCTTCAAGTGTAGCATTCCTTTCAAATACAGTGCGAACGGCATCAAACATGACATGTGTTTTCAGAGGTGTTTTTGTAATGTAGTCAGTAATATATGCAATAATTGACTTTATTGCTGTGCCTGATAACAAGCTTGTAACATCTGAGTTGCACCGAAGTACATAAGTGAGAACATACGAAAATGTATTGAGCCATGCTTCATTTTGGCGCATATTGATGCTGCCTGTCTCAGAATCAACTGTGGTTGTAGGATTTGTATCTCGCGGAAATCTGGACTTACATGTTTCATGTTTTGGATCAGTGCACCCAGTGTGATGTTTGTGCTTGTTGAGACGAAAGAGGAGGTCATCAACAGTAGATTCAAATTCTCTTTGCCACTGAATATAGGGCTCACAATTCATACAAGTGTCATTACTCTCGTCTTTGTGACGTTTACACAATTTGGGTGGACATTTAGGCAACACTAGAGATGGCTTAATATAATCATGTTCCTTTTCAGCTTCCTTAAGTGCTTCTTCAACATGATCCATAGATCCTGTCAAGAATTCACCTGCATGTGCACTCTCAAGATATGCTATCATCTCCCGCTGGAAGTCTGAATTCCGATCAAGAAGTTTATTACGTATCTCTTGGGGAGTAAGAACACCTTTGATCCATAGTAACATATGCAAATGTAATGTTAGACGCCCTTGTTGCTCGACAGTGCCATAATAGCCCGCAGTGTCACCATAAAGACCTGAATGCTTTGAGCCAACACCCAAAACATGTTTGATGAACAAGTCAACCATGAGTTTGAAGAACTTGGCACCTGCAACAGGGTTATTTGCTATCAATCGTACCCTCTCATCCTGCTCATAAAATGTAGGAAATATAGCTGATTGCTGGCCAGCATAGTATAGTGCAATAGGGTGATTAACATCAGATGGTGCAAAGGTAATAAACCAAGATGGGGCTCCAAGGTAAGAAATCAAAGACCATATCTCACTACGCATATTCTTCTTGCTTGCCTTTGACCCTGGTACACCTGCAGCAACAAAATCAAGATCATTTAATATCTGATAACATGCACTCTCAGCATCAGTGGATGCCTTTACATGTTCACCTTTTGCCAGACGTTCAATCAGCTCTGTAAGAACACCAACGTCAACCTTTGCAAGTCGATCTGCGATGCGACCAAAATTGGCTTGTTTTGCCATAAGGTATCCTCCCAATGCACTGCTCTTGACTTGCTGATGATTTAAAGCAACTAGAGGAAACATTGGTTCTAATTGGAAACGTTTGTCATGGTATAAAAGCAAGTGGCGCAACCGTCTTTTATCGCTCATACCTTTGATACCATTATCATTTCCGACACCACCAAGGCCATATGGGAACAACCAAGGGAAGATCTGTGGATAAAGCTGAGGATTGTCATAGGTAGACATAGGGGTATTGGACTGCCCAATTCCAAGAGCCTTACCTCCATTAATAAGATGCTGCATAGCTTGTGCCTTCAGCTGCTCTGTAGACATCCTTTCAATTTCCTTTCCGGTCAGGGCATGTACTGTGAACGGACAAGCACCATCTGTAGTAGCCACATCATCATCTATATTAACAGATTTATTTTCACCTGTTCCTCCATCTGCGGATAACTTATACTCTGTCACAATAGGTACACCTTCTTCCTCATACTCAGCAAGATTGGTATAGGAAATTTCAAGGTCTCGATAATCAATATGATTGCATTTGAGCCACTCGAGAGCAGATGCAACTTTATTTCTCCGCACAAGTAGAGGGGTCCGTCTAAGGTCTTTGTCTGTTGGTTTTGTCTGACCAATATATACAAAGCCTATAATTTCATTCACATCCTCCCGCTTGGGTGGCAAAGCTGCATATACCCTAGGAGTTGGTGTAGAAAAGAAAACAGCATTAGCACTCATCTTGTGCATCCCAGATGACATTACGCGAACTACACATCGGTTGTGACAGACACGAGAAATCAGCATTTTTTCTGCCCATGAAAGTCCTTGCAGTACTGAGGGGATATCTCCCAACCAATTGCCATTAGCTAGCGCGGTCACCGGGACAGTGGCCTTTTTCACACAACGAAGACAATCCTTACATATGAGACCAGAGTCGTGTAGAAGGGGACCTTCCAAAGGCAAGATGGAGTCATCAACTGATGAACGCGCCTGGCGAGCTATATAAGTATTTTCTGTTTTTAGGATATCCATATTGAAGCTATCTGCTGTGAATGAGGTCAAGTCAATTTGTCGATAAATAGTGGCGCATACCGCGCAAGCACTTTCAGATATTAGTTCAGGATTCAAACTCACACAATAGTTAGATATAATCTGGTGGATGAGGGATCTAGATGGTGGCTTTGGAGGAAAAATTGGAGTATTCATAGTGTCTTTCACTGTCTGCCGATATTTTTGAACTCGCCCAGTGCTAGTACTCTTCTCATGTGGCATATAAATGGTAAAGAAAGTGATGTGATCTGCACATTCTTTGGTGTGTACATGGTCTTGCAATCGTGCGCGAAGAGTGCTCACAGGGATGGATGTTGCGCCAGGTATGTCATGCAATCTGCAGAGCTCAACTAGTTTTTCACGTGTTAGCTGCAGGAGCATATCAAGGGGCACTCGAGCTTTAGTGTATACATGATCATCAGGGGCTGCAGCAGTACTAGGTCTATGGGAGACAAATGTGAACAATTCTGTACTTGCAGGTACCATTTGAGCTTCAATAATGTAAGTATTTAATTCTGCTCCAGTCCACGTAACGACTTTACGACCACCGCCTACCTGGGATACTACATGGTGCTCCGAGCGGCCGCAATCACTAGATGCTCACCCGGATATATACCATATAGCTAAAGTGAAAACAGTGACCGGAAGTGTCAAGGCAATTTGCATTGCATTCGCAGATGTATCTCTCAAATGTGCAACTATTTGTCTATGATGTAGCGGGCATAATTTATAAGTTGCTAACACTTTGCACATCATTTTATATATCGTCACTTTGGACATCACTTTATTTATTGTCGCTTTCAACATCACTTCATTTATTGTCGCTTTCGACATCCATTTGGATATTGTCACTTTGGACGATGCCGCTTTGGGCAAGGTTGTCCCTTTGGACGATGCCACTTTGGGCATATGGCATAGAGCCATGTCGACGTACATCGCGTACGCCTTGGGCAGGCTGTGCGTGAGCCCAAGCCCGACGCCCACAATGATATGCAGCGTAAGCACCTGGCATGCCGTGTTGTCATTTAGCCGTGGAAGGAATATAATGAGAATGAGCCAAGACGTACCACGAGATGTGTCAAGTTGTCCGGCGCAAGCGTGATGTTCGTCACTGCGGCCGCGGCGAAGAGTGCACCAGACCCGACGATGGCGAGCATGGACACCATATAGCGGATCCCGACCTGCCCCCACGACGAGATGGACCGGACTTTGCAGCCCATCCACCGAAGCCCGCCCGTACGTGCGGCAGTCACGGAGAAGTTGACCGCAAGGTGGAGCACCCAACGCACAGGCCCGATGGCGCTGAGTGTGACGATGTAGATGTGCGCGCTCGGCCAGCGGACGAGAACGTTTGCGGTGTACGCGAGGCCTAGATATGCCCGTCAGTTGTTATCTAGAAGGCGATGGTAGAGTACGGACCTATGCGGGCGAGCTCGACGATGATCTGTAAGATCATTAGCAGAGACGCAGATGTAGGCCGACAATAGACCTACTGGTGCAACACAGATCTTCCTGTTGCAGTGCCATACAATGTACAGAAGCAAAATCTAGTGATTCTGTTACTGGCTGCAACAACAGGAATGGAGCTAGATCTCGTACCAGGACGATATCTCGCAAGAAAACCTTTGTGTGTGCAATTGTTGGGAACGCGCGTTATGCATAAGAAGTTGGATCACATACTGTTGTGACAGTCTTGGAAACTGCAATATGGTATAGAGCCATGTGGACTGAGGACATTGTGTCCGGTGGCAGGGATGCTTGTGCGCACGCGTTGGGGGCTGAAAGTGACTGATTTGCGTCGCTGGCACAGTCGCCAATGCCTACAGCACAGGTGCCTGATTAGATCAGCCAACGTCCGCCTCGCCCGGAGACAGTGAAGACCTTGTGCCGACAATGTTCACGCATTGATTGGATTACTATAGTATATTGTACACGCTATACATATATTGTGGACACACAGAATAGGCTACATAGTGTGCTACGCGACAGTGCTACACAACAGGAAACGGCGGCGGCGGCACATGCGACGGTGGCGGCGTCGGCGCGGCGGCGCCGTGGGAGCGTGGGTTGTGAATGTGTTGATGAGGAGGGAGGCAGTAGCGTCAGCAGGGTGCGAGCGGGGCGGCGGCGGCGGCAAGAGTGAGGTGGGTGAGGTCGGCGTGCGCGGCATTGTCGATCAAAGGCCGGGGACCGCGTAGCGAGGGCGATGATTCTGCTTGCGGGGTGAGCGGACAGGGGGATGAGGGCGCTGGACAGTGGCGGGATGGCATGGGGGGTGTCCGCGTGTGACGTGGCACTGTGTGTGCAGACGTCGTGGTATGCGGGGGCGAGGGACAGCGGTGGTTGGCGTGCGAGAACGGTGAGGGGGTGTCTCCACGCAAGGATGGGTCGTGTCGGCGGGGGAGCTGGCGGCTGCGCGCAAGAACGGCTGGCGACGGGCGACGGTAGTTGGCGGCGGGTGACCGACCGCAGGCGAGAGCATGGGATAGCTAATGGGTTGCATTAACGAGGATGTGTGATGCCGGACAACTACTCACCAATTGAGCCTCCAGGGCTACTCCCCGTGTTGCCACACTCCCATCTCCGACTTCTTCGCGACTCGCGCGTGCGCCGCGGAGCGCAGTGACGTGGCGCAACGCATGTTGATGCGATGGCACTTGTGGAGCGGGTGCACGGGTCCTTGACGCGCTGGCACTTGTTCATCGAGTGCGTGGGTGCTTGGGTGCCGGAACCAAACGTAGGCTGGATGTGGGTGGGAGGGACAGGGAGGAACGTGAAGAGGTGGTGTGGGGGGCCTGAGGGACGTGGCTGGAGGGCGCGCAGGCGACGCGCGTCGAGTGTGACATGTGACTGACGCATGCGACCGTCACAGTCACTTGCTGCCCGCAGACCCGATACTTAGTCGATTTCGTGCAGGTCGGGGCATCTACGGCTAACATTTCGGATGGTCCCCGTTCAACTCATAGAACCCTAAAAACACTTATCATTCATTGAAACCATCCCGAAAGGCTATCGTTGCCAGTGCCAGTGAAAGGGAGCTGAACCGGAGGCACTGCTTACCGCACAAGCACTCGTGGACTTTGATGATTGAGCAGCCCCAGCTTTAGCTCAGCCTCAGCTTTTTGATTGCTTACAAGCATACTTACACAAGTAGCAGATACTCAGATATATATATACAAATACTAACAGGGTACGTGACGACGACGGCGGTGGCGGCGCGATCGCAAACCGACTATCTTGGTGAGCCGCCTCTACAGCGCCGTCCCTTCAGGCATGTGGTGCCATTTGTCCAGCGCATGTCTTGAGCGTAACCCAGGCGCGACCGTTCCACCTGCGCGCGTCCGTGGGTGCGTCTGATAAGTTGGGGCCTCAACGGCTCAACCTGCGCTGGTGCTGAAGGTGCGTCGGTATCCAGCGCGCTTGGTGTGGCGGGACAACGTCCAGCGAAGCTGCGAGCGCGGTGCCCGCCTTGTGTCCGGCGATGTCGTGGAGCCCAGCTACCATGATCGTCCGGATGTCGCGCACATGCGAGAGCATGCGCGGTGCGTCCAGATAATCCGACAGGACGCATTCATCCTAGAAGGTGAGCTAGGTAAGTCAAAGAGATAAGGAAACCGGTCGACAAGTACGTACACGCCACGCAGCGCGCTCGGTCAGTGGCTGGCAGCCCGCAGGCCAGGGGCGCGACATCGGCCATGCCCGCTCTTCTCAGCGCAGCCACGGCCTGCGGGAAAGAATATTTGGCGATGCTCGCGATCTGGACGAGCGCGGGGGCGGGAGGTTGCTTGGGGGCACAGACAGAGTGTGCGCAGCGCCGAGACGCGCAGTTGGTACGCCGGATGATGACGACACAATTGGCGCGGAGGCGTGGGGCGTGAGGCATGGGCATGGGCGCGGCGGTGCTGCATGGAGGCAACGACGGTCGGGACGGGGACGGGACGGAGAAGGAGACATGGACGAAGAGGCATAATGTAAGTACACACCTGGTTGCGCAAGCTCCGGGACTGCCGTCCCGCCGTACTACCTCTTCCACCCCTTTTCCCTCTCTTCCTCCAAGCGGACGCGGACGTTGACCTGCGCGTGTACGGTGTGGCACGTCTGCCGTGCTGAAGGACCGGTTGGGGTATGCGGCGACGCGTAGAGCGCGCCTTGCATGTCTTCGTCTTTGAGAGAGGCCTGCGCAGCCAGGAGGCGCCAGGTTTGACACCTTGCAAGGCAGCGCAGGCCTGTATGAGCAATGCGCACAGCGCCCGGCGCGCGTCGATGGCCACTGTTGATTGGGGTGCCCGGCTTGCGGAGGGAGACAGCGTGGTAGCCGACAGGCGCATGGCAATTACGTAATGCGCGCTGGGTGCTAACGAGAATCCTGCAGCGTCGGCATTGTCGAATGAATGACGAGGGAGTTGCGTGGCTCACCTGTATCCTATCCTAAGCACACCGACGCCGTTTCGGACGACTGCGCTCGACTCGCAGCGGCGGCAGGTCGCCAGGCCAACGCCAGGCCGGTGGCGTGACCGGGCCGGCGCCCGCGGGGTGTGGTGTCCGGCGCGGGCTTTTCTTGAGGGTGTTTGCAATGGAGTGCGGTCGATAGGGCGCGTGGTGTCTGCAATGGTGTCGAGACTGCGGGTTGGGTGATGGCGAGGTGGGGAGTGGGAACGAGAATGGCCATGACGCGACCCAACACTGTTGGGTCGCACCTGTGGCTGAAGTCGCCTAGAATGGTAGATAAGATCAGATAATAGATCGGATCTGATCGAAATAACGGAACAGACCGGGTGCGAGCATTCTGAGCGTTTCACGAATCGGCTGAAAATGTCCCATTAGTAAACGATTCGACTTCGTACCTCAGGGAATCGTAATCTCGTCCTCGCTGTTGCCTCATTGTGGAATAGAAGTTGACTTGGATTTGCGATGTAAACCGGGGAGCGCTGTGCAGACAAGCAGACAGTTTACATGGCGACTACGTTGACTGCAGCATTTGACCGATCGTGAGCGACGAGAAGAGATCAATTGCCGGTATCTGAGCATGATCCCCCGGGACGTCCGCGACGTGCCAGCCTGAGCAGAGTCCATAAGGAATTGAGTTCTGGAAACTGGGACGCGACCGTTCAAGCAAGACAACGTGGCATGCAGCGCAAATTTCCCTGCGTGTGTGGACGAGTTCTCGCTGCAGGATCGCGACACGGCGAGACCACTCGAACGCTGCAACGACGTCTCGGACAATTGAGTATATATCAGCGCGGCAACCGGAGGATGACGAACGTCGAACGGGACCATCGCCGATATGTCCGGCTTGTCGCGGCCTCCTTCCTACCTCCACCGCGGCCATCTGCAACGCCTCTTGTCGACTGCTATTGACACCATGGTCCATCGGGTTTCGCTCACTCGTTCGACACGCTCTGCGCTCCCTGCTCTTCATTACATCCACATGTCGCCACCGATCCTGGCCAGCTGGACGCCGAAGCGTGATCTTGAGCCGCCTCAGGCCGAAATCGCCGCAAGAGATGCACATTGAGATTCGGAGGTCAGAGGTACGTCTCTGCGCTGAACGAAACGCGCGTGCCGAGCTTGACCCATTTGATTGATCAGTGCAGACGGCAGAACTTGCCACTTGCTGCTCGTCGCCCATCTGGACAACTCATCTTCCAGTCCCCAAGGCCGCCATCGAAACGTTCTGCATAACAACACGTCGTGCCCATACGCTCATCACCTTTGCAACGCCTTTCTTCGCGGGTCTGTGCGTCTGTTCCATTCGCAGCATTGCGCCATTCTGCGCGATGCCCCAACCCACATTCGAAGACACGGCGCAGAACCTGGCAACAGAGACGCGCACGCCACGTATGTATGAGCAGCTCGCGGTCGTCGGTGGGCTAACCAGTTGGCTGCTGCAAGGGTGGACGCGCAAACGTGCACGGAGACGGCGGACGAGGCCGTGCAGATTGATGCACCCAAGGCAGCATCTCTGTCGAGGAGCGCAGGTGCCCGCGCGGCAGGTACGTGGTCAGAAACTTGAATGTATGCGCACATACTGACTTACTCCCTCTGCATCGTCGTTCGATGTGTTCAAATTGCCGCAAAGCTATGGAAGGAGCCGCCCAAAATGCTCCAAGTCTCTGCCAGGCGAGTATTGATCGCTGTACCAGCTGTTTGACCGTCGCGCCTTTCTCGCGCACAGCACCGCATCTGCGGTCTGGCTGATCGACGTCCACGGACAGTCTCGCCAACCCTGCTGCTCATCCGAGGGCCGCCGTCACCGCACAATGCTCAATATATCCTGAACCGGGGACTCTGTCGCGCGCTCATGGTCCGGTCCTGTCGAATGACGGCTTGCTGGCGCCACACAAATGATGCACCGAGCTTGTCGCGCTTCGAGTCTTCGGTTTCCAGTACTTGCTTGATTTCACGATTGCACCGGGTGACGCACACCACGGGACAACTTATCGTCCTTGTCTTAGTTGTCTAATTCAAGGTGCATGGATTTGCAGTAGGAACCGGCGCGTCTGCTGTGCAGACCGCGCGAGAAAACCTTTTGCTTGAGAAGGTCATTGGCTCTGTAACTGCGCACGGCGAACTAGTAAGTAAGCCTCGCCATGGGTACCATATGATTTCAGTATTTGTCGGGATACGCTGCCCCCGAATGTGTTCCGATCCTTCAGGACGCGCAACGTTCGTTCGTGTTGTGCGGTCCAGCCAACGAGGGCGTCCGCGGATTACCAGTAGGCAGCGGAGCATATGGACAGCAGCGTGTGGATGTTCTGAAGTATATGCGCATGAAAGCTGGGACGTGGGCAGCGTGAAATAATGAGTCCACTGTGCCAGTGGGCAGAATTCGGTCCGGTCGGATGGTTCTCGGCGATCTCGACACAGCGAGACCAGGCGAAGCCAGCCGGGACCACGACGCTTGCGATCTGAGCATCAGGGCGGCAGCTGGCCGTGGAGGAAGGAAGACTCAAGAGGCGCAGGCTGTGGATTTGAGATCGGGTTGAACGTGACCGTATCGCCGATATGTCCGGTTCGTTACCCGGCCGCCCTTCGAGCCTCGTCCTCACTCGATCCCCACCGACCCTGGCTCGCCCGAAAGCCCATGCGTAGTGTCTCACTCCACCCTCGCAAGGCGAAGCTCAGGCCACAAGCCGCGCAATCGCCGTGTCTTTCAAGGAGATGCGGTGCGTCTCTGTTTGCGACAGAGCCTACGGATGTTTACTGACTTTCTCACAGAGCTTGTGCGTCGCGAGCAGGCGGGCGTGCAAGCTGGTCGCTCGCGCCTTGGCTGTCGCCTGCCCGTCTCGATTCATCGCCTCTGCATACGCAGCCCCGCCGCGCGATACTTCCGCATTCCAACGGCTAGGCGCACACACGTTATCTGGGCTTGCGGATGAGGCGAACAATCGTGCGGTGGTGCGGCTAACATCCTGCAGAGAGAGCGCGGGGCTGTGGCAGATGGGGTCGTGTAGGCGCGGCGCGGGTACTGAGCAGGCCCGGGGAGCGGGAGAGGACACGGACAAGGCGGGCCACCCTGGTACGTGCTATTAGTTCTTGGCCGCATCTGCAGCCCCACTAAACCATCATCACCCAGGCTCCGTCCAATACTTTGCCCACTGCCCCCGCGTTCAGCACCTTCGAAACGACATATCTCGGTCGCCGACGTCGTCTCGATCCGCAACATGTGCCTTCCGCGCACATCGACGGACTTGCGGCCCCAATAGCCTTCGGGGCATTTTCTTCAAAGGACGTAGAGGAGGGGCGGTGCGAAGTTTCCAGAGAGGCGAGGAAAGGCGGACGCTATCGTGCAGATTGCCTGCGCACAGGTGCGTATCACTGTCGGCGTTCTCATTTGCATATGACTGACCCTCGCCATTGGCAGCTTGAGGCAGAACGTCGATTCTTATATGTCGAGGAGTCTGTCAACGTCGACCGCCCGAACAGCACGACTCGAGTTGACGACCCAATGTTCCTATCATTGCTCCACAACTCTATCCGGTGCCTTCATAGGTCGAAGGCAGGTTAGTGCTGTTCGACTGCACTTATCCATATGCTGACGTTCATACTCAGTCGACTACTACCAGACAACACTTCGCCATAAATTCCGACACGCCGTGCCGAGCATGCGGCCAACGCGCGGCTCAGGCGGCGTTCAGCTCGCCGCTCATGAACGCACTGAGTACGTACAGTATCGTTTTCTTGCTTGATGTTCGCCCTGACCGCGCCCAGGACGTACGCGGAAGCTTTGGAAGGACCGTGGCACTCTCGCTCGCTCTAGCTTGAGGACATACCGGAGTAACCGTCCAGTTCCATGACTTTCAAGACGACCGCATCTGGCGTGTCCATCGAGCTCGATGCCCGGCCGACCAACATCCTCCGCCTCAACGAAGCGCGCTCTGGCCCCGAACTTACGCGTTTTTCAAAAGCGACCGTCGTCTATTGCGCTATCTTGCGCGGCGCCCACGCATCGCGCCGCCCGCATCGGAAGACACGGCGCAGACGCGCACGGTGAAGCATACAACGTATGTATGCCCAATCCAACGACTTCTGCGAGGTCCTGGTGGCGCGTGATTGTACATGAGGCGACGGGGCTATGTAGAAAACGCATCCGGGTCAGCATCATCTGTCGAGGAACGGGAGGAGCGTTGGGCTCAGGTACGTGGTTAGACCCCGGATTGTATGCACATACTAACCTCTCCACTCAGCCGGCCACAAAAGCATCGAAGAGATCGCGCGCAACGCTCGGCATGGCGAGTCCCGTCTACTATGGGTTTGCTTGACCGTCGTGCGTGCACGCAGGCTAGACGACCACCAGCAAAGGTGCACTATCTCCGTGCAACCTGGCCACGCAAGGGTTCGAAACCCTTCGTCTCCCGCCTCGCGCCCGCTTGTACCGCTCCTATTCAACACCGTGGTGCTGACGCACCACCCAAACAACATCAAGCCTGTCGCGCTACAAGCCGTCGATCTCAAGTGACACGACAACTGCACGGGGTGACCGGTAAAATGTACCGCACATTCGCATGTTTTATCTCGTCCTCGTGGTAATACACATGAAGAGAATTTACTACGTTGAACGCAGTTTTCTGGCGGATTGTGAGCGACAGCACGGGATCAATCACAGCAAATCCTCGAGGGTGAGGATGATCCTCCGGGATACTTGCTGCCAGCCTGAGCAAGTCGGACCAGTCGTCACAAACGCACGACCGCCAGCTTCTGCGCGCGGCACACATCACACGTCTCAATGGCACCGCGTTCGGTTTGGGTGCGAAGCGATACACTCGGTGCGTACTCCTTTTCTGTATCGCGCGACCCCGCGCCGACGGATTCGGGCTCATGTATCAACAGACCGTGCGTGTAACACTGCGCCCGCTGTATGCCGACCTCGCCGGCCTGCAGCACTCAAACATCCATCGATATCAGACCTATTGACACGCCCATCCACGAAGCTCGCACAGCCGCTCTCAAGCCCAAGTCCTCGCCGGCTCGCGGACGTACAGCAGATTGTCACTAGCCTGCGCCGGGGCCGCCGCCTGTCTGCAGTCCCTCCCGTTCCGCGCCTGGATCCTCAAAAGAAAAACGAAACATGCGTCGACAGCACTTTCTCGGGGCTGGTGATGCCGGGTACGGTGACCGCGCGCGGCACGGCAAGAATACTGCCATTGACTCCCGGCAGACAGCTGGGCGCAACTTGATCATCCTGATGTCGGACGACCGCGTAACCGATTTGGCGGAGTCGTTGATGTCCTGGATGTACCTGCGTCTTGCTACCATGATATCATCTTCTCCGTATTCCTTCCGGACTGTCTTGCTCCCTCCATCATGTCCGTTCGCCATATCTCATTCAATTTCCTCTCTGTCTGTTACATACATAGTGTCTGTTTTCATCCCATTGTGCTCGATTCACGATCATTTGCCGCATACATCACTCGCATCTACTTATTCCTGGCTGCATCTGTATCTACGAAGCATCACTATGTAACGGATGATCGAGAGAGCTTATCCTGTGTTTAGCACGCCCCACGCGGGGTGTTCGAGAGTCGAGAACGAGCCGAGCGCGCTCGTTGTGAGGGCCGGGCAACGACGTCTCGTCCTGCACTAAATCGCACGTCGGCAGTGACTGAGGCAACAGTGACTAGGTATGAAGCACGAGTGCCGCAATCTCCTTTATTGCTCGTAGAATTTGGGGCCTTGAGCGTCCGTGTACCACCGCGGCTCCTTGTCCACAACCTTCGTCAGTCCATCAGCTTTGATTTGCGCCTGGATAGGGCGAAAGTGATGCTCCTCCTCTGAGCAACCGTTCTCACAGACGATGAAATGGAGTGAGAGCGTTAATATCATCGCTCCAAGCATTGCATGGCCGTGGCAATGAGACTCAACTCGTTTAGCCATTCGGGGAGCCTCGTAGCCGTAGAATCGCACGCGTGGGTTCGCGTCGATGTCGGATGGTAGGGCGAGTTCCGTGGGCGCTCTGGTGCGTTTGCGAACGGCAGTGACGCCTGCCATCTGGTGGCCCGTTAGATGGCGACGTGCCTTTCCGACGTGAGGCTCACCGGAACGTCGCTGGTCAGGTGCTGCATTGTGTGAACATAATGGCGAGGCGGGGAGTAGAGGAGAAAGCTAGTGGCGAAAAAAGGAAGACTCGAGTTTGTAGACACTCGCCAGGCAGGAGGTTCATTATCTGTCGCTGCAGATTAGGTATACAGGGCTTATTATAAGCAAAGATACTCTTTACTTCTTTGTCGGGGCTTATAAGGCCGGAAGGGACCAAGACCGCGCATTCAGCGTGAAAGTCGGGCGGACGTGTGATGCGCTTGTGGGCGACTAATCTCATCTAATTGATGAAGCCGCGTAGCGACGCTCTTCAGCGAAGCAAGGGAGGATCGAAAAGATTGACAGTTGACGCAGCGGATACGACGGGAATAATTGCGCGAAGAGTAGGAGCATATAATAAAACCGATGCGTCGTCATGAGAATAAAGAGGTAGGTATACGGATACAGGGTATAGCACTCGCCAAAATAAATCAATCTACTGCTCGTAGAACTGGAGCCCTTGAGCATCCAAGTACCATCGTGGCTGCTTGCCCACGACTTTGGTAAGTGCATCGACCTGCGCCTGGACAGGACGCTTGTGATACTCCTCCTCCGAGCAGATGGAGATAATATGCGTCGCCACACCGTTGTCGCCGAAGGCGTACTCCCACGAGAGCGTCGCTATCTGTGTTCAGCGTCTCATACGGTTGAAGGCGGTGGCGATGAGGCTGTATTCGTTCATATCTGCCACGCGTTCCGGGCGGACAGCTTTGCGTCCGTACGTCAGCAACCATTCGCGCGAAACATCGTAGCCGTAGAACTGCACGCGCGGGTTGGTGTGGATATCAGGGGGGAGGGTGAGCTGCATGCGCTCTCTGCGAGGCTTGTGCATGGTCGGCATGTGTGCGAGCTTCTGGCATGTCAGCCGAGTACGAGGGTCCTGACGCGTCGTGATACTCACCTGAAGCTGCTGTACACCTTCGTGTAGCTTCTGCATGGTATGAGGACGACAAACAGGCAACGGGAAGAGGTAAGGAAGAGGGAGGAAGACTCCGAAGAGCTGAGGCGTGGATTATATCTTTGTTTATCCAATTCGGCTGTTCGGGCTATTTTATCGCAGAAGTGAAGCCTCATAGTGGAGACCCTGACGATGCGCAAACTGTCTTCTACAAAGCGAGTCGCCAGGCCATTGAACAGGCGCGTCATGCATTTGGTGGGGACCCGAATCTCAAGGAGGTCGGCGTCATCCTCTGCGTCGGGAGGAAGTGGACATATACGGAAGTGTCTTCCTCGGATATTCCCCCCACACCAGTGCCATTTGATGATGCTGCGTATACCGACACATCTCCCGCCTCAACAGTGGACGAGCCTCTAGCGCTGCCTAGTAAGCTACTTCGTGAGACATTTGGAGGAGCAATGTGGTTGGAACTTCAAGACAGTGAGGGCCGCACGGAGCGTGCATTTGGTCTGATTAGGGCGCGGCTCAAGCAGATGCACGGTGACATGTGGTTTGAATAAATGGCTAATGCTTCCCAATATTTGCCAAAGAATACTTACGGCTAGGAATGTTCGAGGAAATTGTATGCGTATACATGGTATATTAATTACTTATTTACATGCAGCAATGATTGAATTTGTGCGATTCCTCCAGGCTAGCATTGTGCCCACAGTGTGTCAGTTGTCGGCAGTTACATCTTAAACAACACTTAGCGCCTCAAGCGCACTCGCTCATTCGAGTATTTCATTCGCAGCAATAGGGATATATACATGGCGCCCAGAAACGCGGGATCCCGCTATCGTTTGACGTGCAGAGCGTCATGGCTTGAGAGCTTTACAGTACTTGCGGCGTGCAGATCTACAGTGACTTCGTGAATCATCATGTCCCCGCGAGGCGGCGTTGCTGATCGCGAGACGTCGACGTGTGTCCGCGCGGAGTATCGCAAGATCTATCGTCGCAGCGCGTTTGGAGAAGTTGAAGAGGGTGCCCGGCAGGCCATTTCGCAGCGCCCGCGCGAGCCATCTCGAGGTGCGGATCAGGCAAAGGAAAGTACGCACCGTAGTAGTCTCTGAAGAATATGCCCTAGGCAGATGCCCGAGCTGCGTGTACAGCCTGAGGACCAACGCGATGAGAAACGAGCCTGTAGAGCAAAGCTAGTACGCACCTTGAATACATGAGCGTTGCATTTCGGTGCTCGTGGCGAGCTGAACGCGCCGATGACAACTCGCGCTGCGCCGATCTATTGCGGGAGCAGGTCAGAAATCGCACATATATCCGAAAATATGAGTATTCACCTAGCATCTGTGCTCATCCTGCTCCTCCACAACACCATCGGCGTGATCGAGGCAACCTCGGTGCGCTTTGTCCTTCCAGCATCCATCTAGACACCCCGGAGGCCGCGAGTCCCGGATACGCGTCGTGCTGCAGCGTCTTTCGCGCCGCTATGTCTGCTAGTGGTGGTGAGTTGCGTGCCGGGGGACGCTGGCTTCGTAGAGGATGGGGCGGAGTTGAAGGATGTCGTACCGGTACGAAGAAGTGGGGCACGTCGATTTGCATCCAAATTGACGAGGACAAGACGTCAGTATATGCGATACAACCACGGTTGAGCCAAACTCACCTGCTTGATTGACGGGCCCGGAAGACAGAGTTCTGTGCGAGGACCAGGCTCTTCATGCCGCACCGGGTCCGGCGATGGAAGCGCGACAGCGGTGGCTGCCGTGCGCAGCGAGCGGGCGTGACTCGAGAAGGTCTGGTCTGCGGGGCACCACAAGAGGCGAGCAGGCTGCGCGGCGAGGCGAGGATAGCAATTCAGTGGTGCTGAGATGCGGCCGAGAACGGATAATACGCACTAGTTGATCTGGGGATCGGCCATCTCTCGCGCTCACTGTTCACTCGAGAGCCCAATCTCAACTCGAGACCTCGTTGACCTCGTTCCACCCCGCGCGCTCTCCAAAGACCATGAGCAGCGCCACACCTGGATGTCGAAGGCGTTCTAGAGAGGTGGGGGCGGGCTGGTCACTGGTGGTTCGCAGAAGAACGCTGCGTGCCAGCGGGGCTGCGGAGCAAAATACGGGCCGGCCCGCCGGCCTTCCGCGGCACACGCCTGCCGCGGCCCTGCCAGACCGCAACCTTGCCCTCCTCCTTGCGCACCTTCGATGCGCAGACACTCTTCCACTCCGCCACCTCGACCACCGCCTGCGGAACAACACGTCTGATGTCTACCAGTTTAACACCCGCCCGCGCCCTAGTCAGCGGCGCGCCGAACTCTCTACTAGGGTGCCGACTTGGTGCCGACGACAATAATGCGCCCCCGCCGCTCCACTCGTCGCCGTCATATAGGCACGGAACGGGCGCACGCGGCAGTTTCGTGCGGGCTCAATATCAATGTCCGCCGACGATGGACGTGCCGCTGCCTACCGGCGTGTTCACTCTGCTCAGAGACTGCTACTGCCCGACGTGCTCACGGGATCTCTCGATGAACAGGCGCACTTGTGTCTGAAGTAACGACTCGCGCTCAATAAGCAAGAGAGCCAGGAGAGCTGGGCGAGCCATTGTAACCTCCGCGAGCAGCACTGTGACCTCGTCAAGGTGCTCAAGCTTACATACGCCGCGCAGCAGATAGATGTTCTCGTCGAATCTCGACGGCTGGTGCGTGCTTCATCCTTTCATCGCCTGTGTTGTGCTGATCTGTGGCATTGCAGAGGGCCAAGTCATCACGTTCCGCGCTAGACCATATATTGGATGCGGCTGAAGCGCGCCGGCCGCCAAGCGCATCGCGTCGCACACGTCGTTCTTGCAGTTCTTCAAGACCGGTACGGTGTGCATAGGCTGGATATTCGTCTGTCTCGTCAAGACCAGCCCGTCGAGTAGAACCAAAACACTGGAGCCGATCCCAAAACACTGGAGCCGATCATCCATAACGTCCGGGGCGAAGCAAGCCGAGATTCAGGAAGCTGTTGCATGCAAGCGACGACTAGACCTACGGATAATTATACGAGGTGCGCCACTTTTCGCGTCTCTATGCTTGTCGCAGTGTGTTGACATATGCGATCAGGACTATTCGTCCATGAAGACGAAGCGATGCGTGGCAGGTTCGCATTCATCGATCCTGATACCCTCTCAGGGCCTGCAGGACCCGAGCGACGAGTCGTCCGAGTTCGTGCGGGACAACGTCAAGCTCAAAACCATGGCAATTCATCGGATAGATAATGAGTTTCTGCTGTGCTACGATGGTGAGCGCCGTGGCTTGCTGCTGTTCATGCGACTCTGTTGACCTATCATTGCTCCGCCAGATCTCGCCTATCACATCAATCGAATTGGCACTGTTTTTGGAGATTTCATGGTCTACTGGCAAGGCACGACAAGCTTTGGTGCGTCGCTCTGAGCTCTGTATGAACCATGCGCGCTGAGCCCGACTACATCCAGCATTCCAATATCCCTCGCATTTGAGCCCAACGTCGTGCAAATCCGCAACGCTCAGACGGGCTCAAGTTCGCAGACCATCGAGGGCCATCATTTCCGACGTCTCTTCACCGACATCCCGCCGTCTGCCTCGCAGCCACAACGCGTATGGCACGGCTCATTGTCGTCGACATAGAGCGTCAACCAGGACGCGCATTCGCACCAACATCAACCGTACTCGACCTCGTGTTGGGCGCCAGTTGCAGCCCTCATAGAGCTGTACTCTGGCGCGGCACTGCTGTTTGGTTGGACAGCTGGGGCCGACGAGTTGTCGGATGACCGCGCTGTGGATGAACCCGGCAGGCCAGTCTTGACCTCTTCCGACGTGTCCCCGTACGTTTTGCTACATTACTATCGCAGATAGCTTCTCCGCACTTCCGTTCGGTAGCTTTCGTTCAATTCAATTTCCCTTTTCTCTGTTGTATTGCATAGCATGTGCTCGATTCATGCTCATTTGCCACGCACATCACTCGCATCTTCTATATCCTAGCTGTCTTTATGTCTACGAAGCGTCCATGTGTGACGAGAGTACTGCGTGCTGGTAACCCCACGCCGTCGCAGGAGAACTTACTGTATCCGCCAGCGGCTGCATTCGGTTAGCTTATCCGGTGCGCAACTTTCGAGTCTCGAGACCGAGCCCACTCGCGAGCGCGCTCGTTGCGGCGGTCGGGCGGCGGCGCCTCGTCCTGCACCAACTAGCACGTCGGCGGGGACTAGGGCAACGGATCTGATCAGTGCATGCGCATACAAGCGCTACCGCCACGCACCTCAGTCCTGTGCTCATTTCTCCGTAGAGCACGCTGCCTTCAGTGGGCACACGGGCACGCAGGAATCATCCGCCGCCTTCTTCTGCCAGCCGTTCACCTCCTCGCCGATGCGTACGGACTTGAGCCGTCCTTTCTCGGCATCCTACGACCTAGTCGTCTGGAGAACGTGCCGCGCGAGCTTGTTGTGCGGTAGAGCGCTCGTCCAGGTCTGCGCCGTGGCTCAGGCGCGAGATGCGAGCTTGGGCGGCCAATTGAGAACGTCTGCTTGCGAAGGACATCGTCCCGAGATGGTGCAGGCGGAGGCTAGGCTCGTTGAGGCCGAGCGTGCTGCGTGGCGAAGTTGTGCGCGGGGAGGCGCGGGGACAGGAGAGCAGCTTGGGCGATGCGGGATACGGTAGTATCATGTCGCAAGGGGACCATGGAAGCCAAGTCAGCGTCCGCTCGCGCAGCACGCAAAGAGACACACCGAATCGAATCGAAAACGCCAAGATCACATCCATTTTCCCGTCGGAGAGCGTAGACTTTGCGCGCTCGGCCTACATAGACTTGAGCTGGGTGGGTTGCAGGATAGACATGCACAAGACATGCGCTGTATGATACGCTGGTTGACTCTGTTGGAGAATGGAGCGAGAGGTGTTGGGGAATGTCGCAGGAAAAGCTCACAACTTTGCCCGCGCGCATCCGAGCTTGCCACGTGTTCCTCTCGAAGTTGCTCTTCTCGACCTACGTCCTCGAGCGCAACGCACTCTAAGCATTTACCAGGATCACTCTCCAAGCTACCTACTCAGTAAGTATGACATCTATACAAGATACCAGCCATGGCCAACCTGCCGATACATCGTACGTGCCCGCCAGTCCATATCTTCGTGACGCTTGATTGCTAACCAGACTGCCCATCTACAGGCCTGATCCCCCCGATCTACAGACATCGGGAGCAGGGTACGTTAGGCCTCCCCTATCTCGACGCCTCGAGATCAATTCTGCCTGCGATAGAGCCCAGATTGGTGACGCGCAGGGAGGGACGGTCCAGCGCCGTATCGACAATTTGAGCGTGAAGGGTGCGTATTCGTGTACTCGCTATCGGCTGTCCTCGCTCAGCTCTTGCCTCCAATAGTTATCCGAGCGTACGGGCTTCCGCGTATCAAGACCACGTTCAGCCGTAAGGACAGGAAGATCTTTGTGACCATAAGCAATGGGGTGGAGAAGAAGACGAAGATTGCTCGAACGGATGGGGAGTATATGACGTGGAATGAAACATATGACGGATTGTGAGTGAGATTCAGCAGGTCTACTTGTGACTTAGAAAGCCTTTGAAGTGCGGTCGATTCCTCATCAAGCCTTACGTTGCGCGTACTTGCCCGTAACAGAGTGCTCAAGGACACTCCGATGGCAACACTTACACTTTCGCTGGGCATGATCTTGTCATCTATTGGACACGGTGCGTATATTCATGCAGCTTTCACGCATTCTGCTCCTTATACGGATTACAACAGCCGCTGACTTTGATCTTGACGAGCATGGCATGGCCAAGCTCTCGCTCTTGATGAGCCTTCCACTTACTCCCAATACTGTGACTGCAGGGAGTGCCTTGAAAATTGCCAAGCAAAATCTAAATGTCATGCACGGCCCATCTAAGCATGCTGTGATGGTGACAGAGACTATAAACAATGCCCCAGATGATGTGGGTAAAGTGGTGGATCTATATGATACTTGGAAGGCCACTCTGAATAAGATCCAATGGGCTATGAAGCTTGTGGACAACATTACAGAGGTATGCCTTAGAGTTGTGCACACTATTATATTTTCTAACAGTTTTCTCAGATTCACCCATATGTAAAGTCAGCATGGACTCTCTTGGCAGTCATCCCAAAGGTGGGTTTTGTGATTCCTGTCTATATCAAGACTTATATTATGTTGCACTGTGCAGACCTTCTTGGATCAGGTGAAACGTGACCAGAATATCCAGACCCTACTTTGCACTATGCAGAGCACACTGGATATTCTTGAGCAGGCAGAAAAGATAATGCTCAATCCTGAATCAGAGCAGGCCAAGAAACTAGTTGCTGTATTTCGGCTAATTGAGTCTTGTGGAAAATTCATTCAAGAGTATGCAGCCAGTCAAGGAATCTGTAAGTTTGTCATCAAATATCGTGTTTTATATGTATCCAACTATTACCTCTAGGGAAGCGTACTTTGGAAAATCTTTCAAGCTCTACAGACATGGAAATTGCAAAGTATAATGAGACTCTGGGCTACTTGACAAAGAACTTTTGGGATCTTACTACTCTTGAGATCCAAAACAATGCTCAACAAGCAGCAGCTCTGATAGAAAAGATGTTCAATCAGTTGAAGTCAATGATAGAGAAGCAAGGTGAGTGATTCTATATATGGTGAAGTACTAGCTAACATTGTGATGCAGACTTGGATAGAAATATCAAGGAACTCTTGCGCCAGTATAAGACAGGCTCATCTTCTCCGCCCGGAAATAATGGCTGTCTTGCTGGGACACGTACAAGTTTCTTGAATGCCATCAGTACTTGGATCAATGATCCTAAATCATCTCGTGCATTTCTCTTGCTTGGTCAAGCAGGCACAGGAAAATCATCTATTGCCTATGAAATTATAAAGCAATTTGAGAAAAGGGGACAGCTCAGTTCATCCTTTGTCTTTGTGCGAGATGAATCACAAGGGTCATCACAAGCCTTATTCTCAACACTGGCATTTAACCTTGCTGAGAAATATCCTTCATTTAAATCTGAGCTGGGCAAGAGTATTGAAAATCAAACATCCAAGTGGCTGGGTGCAAGAGACTACATCACTCATTTCAGATACCTATTGCAGCAACCCTTTGATAGTCTTCAGCTCTTTGATGCACCAATAGTAGTTGTCATTGATGCATTGGATGAAAGTGATAATGCAAGGGGCATAGATGGGTTGCATACCTTTTTGGCACAGAATATAAGCAAGTTTCCATCAAATATTCGAATTCTCATTACCTCTAGGCCTGAAAAAGATATTGAAAATGCTTTCATTAAATCACCCTCTGTGGACATCCACTATATGAGTGATTCTGAACTGGCTGCTGATACTAGCAATGATATTCATCAATACATATCTCAGCAACTTTCAGAGTTATCTGAAGTTATCAGTGAACTGAAAACAAGGGTGGATCAGCTGACACAAAGGGCTGAAGGGCTGTTTCAGTGGGCAGCAGTTGCCTGTCAGTATATTTGTGAGCCAGGAGCTGGGAGAACTATTGAAGATTATATGAACATCCTTCTAAGCCCGTCTTCCAACCAGGGTGTCAACCCTCTTGATGATATATATGCCAAAGTTTTGAATGGATATTTCAATGATCCTGGCAGTCATCCTCGGTTTCGGATTGTAATGGGTCAGCTATTTTCTGCACTTACACCATTGTCCATGCCATCTCTTGGTGCCTTTCACCAGTTTCTTGAACCAAAAGTTCAGAATGCTCAAGAAGCTGTAAAATCAGTTGTGAGCCCACTTGGGTCACTCCTGAGTAATGTGAGATCTGAGCTGTTGCCAATTACACCACTGCACACATCATTTCGAGACTTTCTTCTCAACAAGAGAAGTAAGGTGTATTATATAGATATAACAGATGCTCACTCTAACATGGCATATTGCTGTTTAAAAGTCATGCAAGCCAAGCTTAAATTCAATATATGTCACCTTGCAACATCTCATGTTGCCAATCAAGATGTACCTGATCTTCAGGCACGGATAGAAGAAAATATTCCTTTATATCTGTCCTATGCATGTTGTTATTGGAGTACACATCTGAAATATAGTGCATTTAAAGAACCACTATGCACAGATATTAAATTGTTCATTAAGACTAAATTCCTCTTCTGGCTAGAAGTCCTCAGCCTGATTGGAAAAGTACATATCGGGGGTCAATTATTGGCTTCTGTAAAGTTGTGGCTTGCTCCTGAAGTATGTTTTTCATAATATATATATACTGGTATAGTACTGACAGGTGTCCCATCCAGTTGCAAAATAGATTGGTGATAGTGAATGAATTAAATACATTGGTGAATGACATGACAGCATTTGTGCAATACTTTGGGGGAGCAATCTCACACAGTGCACCTCATATATATCTGTCTGCACTTCCATTTGCACCAAAATATTCACCGATATTCAAATGGTACAGGACTCAGTTTCCAAAGACAATTGATTTTCGGAAAGGTCAGCTTGAAAGCTGGCCAGCATTACAGATAAGTATTCAGGTTGGGAGCTATGTTAGCTCAATCACAATCTCACCGGACGGCCAGAGCATTGCCTCAGGGTCAGGTGACAGGACTGTGCGGGTCTGGAACGTAACCACAGGGGCCATGGTTGCAGGGCCATTTGAGGGGCACACAAAAGGTATCACCTCTGTTGCATTCTCACCAGATGGCCAGAGCATTGCCTCAGGGTCATTTGACAGGACTGTGCGGGTCTGGAATGCAGCCACAGGGGCCATGGTTGCAGGGCCATTTGAGGGGCATACAGACTGGGTCACCTCTGTTGCATTCTCTCCAGATGGCCAGAGCATTGCTTCAGGGTCAGATGATAGGACTGTGCGGGTCTGGAACGTAACCGCAGGGGCCATGGTTGCAGGGCCATTTGAGGGGCACACAAATGATATCACCTCTGTTGCATTCTCACCAGATGGCCAGAGCATTGCCTCAGGGTCATTTGACAGGACTGTGCGGGTCTGGAATGCAGCCACAGGGGCCATGGTTGCAGGGCCATTTGAGGGGCATACAGACCGGGTCACCTCTGTTGCATTCTCACCAAATGGCCAGAGCATTGCCTCAGGGTCAAGTGACAGGACTGTGCGGGTCTGGAATGCAACCACAGGGGCCATGGTTGCAGAGCCATTTGAGTGGCACACAGACTGGGTCACCTCTGTTGCATTCTCACCAGACAGCCAGAGCCTTGCTTCAGGGTCATGGGACAAGACTGTGCTGGTCTGGAAGGTTACCACAGGGGCCATGGTTGCAGGGCCATTTGAGGGGCACACAGATGATGTCACCTCTGTTGCATTCTCACCAGATGGCCAGAGCATTGCCTCAGGGTCATTTGACAGGACTGTGCGGGTCTGGAACGTAACCACAGAGGCCATGGTTGCAGGGCCATTTGAGGGGCCCATAAATGATATCACCTCTGTTGCATTCTCACCAGATGGCCAGAGCATTGCCTCAGGGTCATTTGACAGGACTGTGCGGGTCTGGAATGCAGCCACAGGGGCCATGGTTGCAGGGCCATTTGAGGGGCATACAGACCGGGTCACCTCTGTTGCATTCTCACCAGATGGCCAGAGCATTGCCTCAGGGTCAAGTGACAGGACTGTGCGGGTCTGGAATGCAACCACAGGGGACATGGTTGCAGGGCCATTTGAGGGGCACACAGATGATGTCACCTCTGTTGCATTCTCACCAGATGGCCAGAGCATTGCCTCAGGGTCAGCGGACAATGCTGTGCGGGTGTGGAATGCAAGCACCTGGGCCATAGTTGCAGACCCAATAAAGGGGTGGGCAGATAATGTCAGCTCTTCTGTATGCTCTCTGGATAAGCAGGGCATTGTCTCAGCATCAGATGACATCACTGAGTCTGTCAAGGAAATGAAAAGAGAGGTCCTTCTCAATCCTGTACCTCAGGGACAGAGGGAGAATTGCACTGGTTTTACAGATCAATCTATAATTGATGAACATGGCTGGATGAGCTGCGGACCATCTAGCCTGCTCTTGGGGATTCCTCCTATACACAGAAGTGGTCTCCATAGGCCAAGCAATGTGTGGATCAGGGGGTCAGCACAGGAGACTATCTTGGACCTACAGAATTTTGTTCATGGAAGAGATTGGATTCAATGCTTTGAGGAGCAGACCTGATAGCCATTTCATGATTGAAGTCTGGCCATGTAGCCATGTTTTGGAGATTATCATGGTTACTTAGTGTTTGATTATTATTTAGAATTTGTATAGTCTCTTGTATTAGAAACTTGTGGGTGAATGTACCATCATATTGATATTCTTGGTATAGTAAGTACTACCTAGAAGTTCTCGCAGCGACCATTGAATCCTTCTTGTGTGGGCCAAAAGTTGATGTTCATTGACAGCCTGAGCTGTCTGCAAAGGGATATACAATAAAGCTATTATAGCATAGCAATAGCCTAACAGTACCCATCCCATTGTAAACTATCAGCCACATAGCTTGCATCAATCATCTAGGCAACACCTGCTGATTACAATTGCTCACTCCTCATCATCATCATTGTGTAATAGGATGAACCGTATGTCTGGCCCAGGCGTCATCTGTAACGAATACATGGGCATCGCACACTTGCTGCTTGATTGGAATAACGGCACCTACACAGGCTGAGCCTTCCATCCCGGAGGGGGCACATACACGATTGCCCAGAAGTCCTGCCCTGCAGTCCAGAGCGGCAGTCAGATTTGGTACGCAGAACCTAGGAACGTGGCTGCTTACCACTGTGGGACGTGTCACCAAGAATGTCGCAGTCGGGCGGAATCACAGTGTAGTATGCACGGTCATGGCCCAAACCTTCAGCTTGTGGACATCGTCGGTAGGAGTGTTGGACATCAGCAGTTCAGGGGACGGTGTGCGGACGGCCGTTGGCACATGGTGTTCAGCTTCACTCAGATGCGGCGAGGATGTCAGTTCCGCATAGTGTACCAGTGTGCAGATGCTCACCACCCTCTGCAAGCTGCCAACAGCTCATTTGAAGGACTCAATGATCATTTGACAGGGTTGTTTCATTTTGGAGATCCAGATGTATGGAACTTACGTGCCTGGTGCATTTTCTCAACCACAGCAACGCGCAGCGGCACGAGGTTGATGTGCAGAGGCAAGGCCTGGAGGAGCAAAAGCAGCGGGGCGAGGGGCGCGACAGCCTGAGTGTGCGCATGCTAGTCCTGCGCGAGTGACTGTTGGTCCTGCAGCATCTGTAAGGCACGATTCTGGTCCTGCATGAGTTGGGGATAGTGCATGGCGCGAGGTCAGGTCAAGTGTTACGAGAGCAATGTAGGACGCACCGTGCGGAGTGCATCAAGCTTAGAGTCAAGTGCGATCTTTTGTAGGACACACTGTTGAGCTCGGCACGAATAATGGTGACCTCGCGGGTTTCGACAAGTTCACCGACTGCCTTCTGGAGCATTGTCTGGCAGCGGTTGACTGTAGGAATCATGTAAGTGTGCATATCGTTGGCCCCTCCGACTGGGTTCTAGCGCACTCAAAACGGGGCGGCACATAGGGAAGGGGGGCATGGATGATGGGGCCAGATAGAGGAAACGCACCAGTCTGCACGATGATGTCCGCCGCCTTCTCCCGCGCGCTCTCAGCATCAGGCTTCGCCAATGCGCACGATCTCGCGCCGCACATCCTCAGCCCCTTCACCAGCTTGACGCGCGTGCGTGTTGTACAGGAGTATGCGCGTCAAGATTTGAGCCTTGCCAGCAGGCGGGAGCTGCGTGTGTGCGGGCATGGGCGCCGTGGCGGGGAATGTCGGCCTGTGAAGGAGGCATGCTTAGAGAGTGGAGGGCGGAAGATTCGGCCGTTGAGTTGGGTATTGCATGTCGCGGTCGTGTAGAAGAGGATAGAGTTGATGTGATGGTAAGGTGTTGAGGCCACGTGATGGTGTCGACGAAATACATTGGAACGGCGGGTGAAATTTTAGCAAGTTCAGAGGGAAGGATTGCTCATGCTTTGGAATTCGGCAGTTCGCAGCGACAAATATTGCATTTCTTCGATAGGATGGTTTTTTCCTCAACACTAACTGGCGACGACACTGCGTGTTGAGCCCAAATTTGGCACGGATGAAGAATGGGTAGAAGTTAGCCAATGAACCGTTTTTCGACCGGTTTTCATCTGCCACAGGTGATAGCGGGTTTTCTGCATGAATCAACGGCTGATTTGAGGGTGATCTCAGGTGGGTGATCCATGGGGTGATTCTGAGTGCGCGTCATTCGTGTGAATCCGCGCGTTTACCGTGTGTGGACCCAGTGTGAAAGTACTGTTTGCGACTTGGCCAATTTCTGCTGCTCTCCCAACTCGGCCGTATTGGGAATGTCTTGCGCATGGGCAGCGGGCTTGGCTCGCGACGTGTCTTGCCTTTGCCCTTCACCATCGTCTCTCAAGTCTTTCCCGCTCCCTCTCGTCGGCCTCCAGCACGCTGCGACTGAGCACTGGTAGCTCAGGTTAGTCTCGAATTTGATGTCCGAGTCGATACAGATGTACTAAATGCCTTTAATGTGTGCTTCGAGCAGTGGTCAACATTCGGCAACACAGCAAGCTTCACGTAACTCAAGCTGCAATGCCTCAAAACCCACAAGACACATCAAGAGTCGCCTCTGTAGGTGGGCGCGATGCCTGGTGCAACGGTGCGCTGGCGCGCTCTGCACTTTGAGCCTCGCCAAACCGCCGCATCATCTTCCCAAGACAGTTGGACGCCATTGTCCTATAGCCGGACAACCAGGTATGTCACCGCACCATTTCGTTCAATTAAGTGCTGATTGATGTATCCACTGCCATGCAGATGCACTCGGGACCCTCGAAGTCGACGCATATATGCGCCAGGTATGTCGCATATATCGTTTCGCATCTACAACTAAGCTAACTTGTGCCCCGATTGCATGCATGCTCCCTCACACCTCACGCCTCACAAGTCTCGCCTCGCCCGCACTCAAAGCCTGTGCTTACAGATATAGATGACGCCAGCTTCATTCGTATACCCACGTCTCCACACGGCGCCCCCTCCCCCGTATGTGTTTGTCATCGCATCTCCCCTCCTCACTCCTCATCTCCTCGCTTAGCCCTGGCAATAATGACGCAGGACACTCGAAGCACAGGACACGCAGTTCACAGCGCAAGCGGGGGCCATCAAGACGTGGGACGGCGGTAGCAGGTACGCTGCAGTCTCCATGGAGACCGCAACGTTCTGATGTTTTTCACCAGACATGCCGGGATCCTTCCACCCTACTTGCTCTAGAGGTTGCTGCGTTGAATCCCACACCCCTCGTCGACCCGCCTGTTCAATGCACTACGTGTACAAGCAAGCAACCGGCCGCTCGGTAGCATTGCAAGGGTCCCGCGCACGAGCACGGCGTCAATGCGAGCGCGTCGAGGAGGTGCCGGGAGGACAATTGAGCATATAGCACAGCATGTATTATAAGTAGCCTGCAAATATATTTACAGAATGCTATCAATATTATGATGCATTATAAGCGGTTATAATGCACGGCAGCCAGCAGGATAGTTGGGGAATAGGACCGGATTGCATCCATCTGGGCGCGGGTGGTTTGAGAATCGCCGGGGGAGAACCGATCGAAATTCGGCGGGTCGCCCAGATTTGAGCGAGAGCTAATCAGTTCGGCGGAATGGTCGAAAAATGGTTGAAATGCGGCTTTTCGCCCATCCTTCAGCCGTGTCATTTTTGGGCTCAACACGCAGTGCGACTAACACTATCAGCGGTCGGCCTCAGAACATCCAAAGCGCCGTACCTCAGTCAAAAAGCAAAGAGGTCAGCTATCTTCTCGTTGGCCACAACCTTAGTATTAGTGCTTTTTTTGAGGGCTACCTCGAGCTTCGTGTTGTGCGCCTCGAGCTATGAGGCAGCGACACACCTCGAGTTGCTTGCACAACTTGTCGCGCTCGGCCTCGAGAGTGGAGATTGTGCGTGCGCATGAAGCGGCTCGCCTTGTTTGAACGTTCCTGGGGTGATCAGGTATGAGCGAGGTGTAGCGTGCGAGTAAGGCGGACGTACCACGATACCCTAGTCGACGAAGCCTGATACCGTCTGCCAGTATATCGTCTCGGCTCCCCTTCGGTTGCTCTTCACATCAGAGGGGAAAGCATTGGTGTCGTGGATCAGGAAGGTTTCATCTGCGGAGCACCACGGGAGGCGATGTGTGTCCAGCAGGCTGCGTGGCGGGGTGAGGATGGTTTAGCGGTGCTGCACAGGCCGCCGAGCACAGATGATACGCACTGCTCAGCCTAGAGAGTCGCCATCTGCCGCGCTCCCTCAGCCCCTCCGAGAAGCTCTGCGTAGTCTCTGTTGAGTCTGTTCACTCGACCTCGACCTGGTTGCCCTCCTTCTGCCCCGCGCGCTCTCCAGAGGCCATGAGCAGCGCCACGCGCACGAGGGTTGCGCTCACAGGCATGCCTACCTCGATGTCGGAGGAGTTCTGAGCAGTGATTCTGAGGGCGAAATGGCGGTTTGCAGAACGTTTGCGTAGCGCGGCTGACTCGGGGGACGGAAGCAGATGCGGGCCGTGAACTTCCCGGCCGCCGGCCCCTCCGCGCACCTGCCCTGCCACCACCGTCCCTCACCGTCCTCCTCGGGCGCGCCATTGATGTGCAGCAATCCGTCCACGCCGTCGCCTACGAGTCGACCAGCGCATGTGGAATAGTCCGTCAGGGCGAGGTTGCTGGCACTCGCGGCGCTGAACAGGGCCGAAAACAATGCGCTCCCGCTTCAACCTCGCCGTTCCACGGTCGAACGAAGTCTGGACATACGGGCGCACGCAGCCTGGTCCTCACGTGTCCTTGATGTCTGCCCACGACATACGTGCTGCTGCTGCTGCCGACTGGTGTGTTTACATTGCTCGCTCCCCGACGTGCTCACGGGACCCATCCATCAACAGGCGCACTTGACTTTGAGCCACATCTCGCGCCCCAGAACAGGAGTGAGGAGAGCCTGGGCGATCTCCAACCTCTGCGAACAGAATCGTGATCCTGTCAAGCTACGGACGGTACCGACGATTATGGCCTTCTTGTCGTTCTCTCCGGTGCGTGGCTCATCGTCCCATCGCCTGTGTCGTGCTCATCTGTGGCGCTGCAGAGGACCAAGTCATCACAGTTCCTTGACGCGCTCGACCACATGTACCACATGGCCGGGCTGAAGTCGCGCTAAGCGCATCGCGTTGCACACGTCGTTCTTCAAGACCGGCGTGTGCATCGGCCGGACATCTGTTTGTGTCATCAAGACGAGCCCGCCTTCAAGCGCAATCAAGTTCCGGAGCCGATTGACCTGAGCGTCCGGGGGCGAAGCAAGCCGACAATCAGAAAGCCGTTGCAGGGCGGCACTGATGCGATATGGATATAAAGGGTGTGTCACTACCGTGTGTCCGTCGAAGTGAGCTAACACATCGCGATAGGAACTCTACATTCCGGTACAATCGTCCTCTGAAGACGAAGCTATGCCTGACTTGTGTTACCGGGTCTGAGCTCATCAACTTTGATACCCTGGAGACTTCGGGGCTGCTGAACTCGAGCGCTGGAGTTGGTGCGGCGGTGTGCAGGCAATGTGAGGCCCAAACCCATCGCGGGATCGAGAACGAGTTGTTCCTGTGTCACAATACTGGTGAGCTCCGTGGCTTGCTGTTCATGCAAACCCTTTGAACAATCAATTCTTTGCCAGCCTTTGCATTTTATATCATTATTCATCGGAGTGGGCGCCGTTTTCGGAGTATTTCATGCTTAACTGGACATGCACACCGACGGGCTGTGGTATGTCGCGTGTGCTCAGTCCGAACCATGCGCGCTGATCGCATGTATGTGCAGCACACAAATATCCCTGTCCTTGCGTTCGAGCCAAACCTCCTGACAATCCACAACGTCGAGGCGCGGTTAATGTCGCAGATCGTCTGGGGCGACAATCTGCCATGTCTTACCCACTTCCCCCGTCCGCCTGGCAGTCACCACTCGTATCCCATGGCTCATTCTCGTCGACATACCGCATCAACCAGTATGTGCATCCGCATCAGCACCAACATCAACCGTAGTTGACCAACCTCGATAGCGGGCATCGAACTGCGCCTGGACCGGGCGCTTGTGATGCTCATCCTTCGAGCAGATAGAGAATCTCTGCATCTCGTCGCCGAAGGCGTACTCCCACGAGAGTGTCTCTAGTAAGTATCTGTGTCCAACGCGGATCGCGGTGCTGAATTACGTTCAGGATTTCTGCACGTTTTGGGTAGACAGCTTTGCGTCCGTACTCCAGCAACTATTATGGAGCTAGTAACCGTAGTACTGCACGCCTGGGTTGGTGTGCGCACTCTCAATCAGAACGGTCGACACGTCAACCGAGTTCGAGGATACTGGCGCGTCGCGAGACTTACATCGAACTGCTGTACATCTTCCGTCATCGTCTGCCTATTGTTGAGGCCACGCGCGGCGGGGAACGCGGGAGGCAAGACGGAAGAAGTCGGCGTCTCGCTGGGTTAGACTACCTGTCGAACTTGATATGCAAAGCGGAGTAGGCCTGTAGGAATGGCTGGCGAAGAGGAACAAATTGTGCATTCAAGAAAGCGAGTGAATGATAGCGGACATTACAAAGGTTGCGAAAACAATGCGACGGCGAGCAAAGAAAACGGTGACTAGCTATGAAGTACAGGAGTGCTGGAGTCATCTATTGTTCGTAGAATTCAGGGCCTTGAGCGTCCGTGTACCACCGCGGCTGCTTGCCCACAGCCTTCGTCGGTGCATCAACTTGCGCCTGGATGGGGCGCAAGTGATACTCCTCCTCTGAGCAAATGGAGATCATTTGCGACTCCCCACCGTTCTCGCCAAAGATGAACTGGAGCGAGAGCGTTGATATCATGGTCCAGCGCTCCAAGCGCTGCATGGCTGTCGCCATGAGACTGAACTCGTTCATGGTCGCCGCTTTCTCTGGTCGGACGACCTTGCGCCCGTACTCAATGAGCCATTCTCGGGTGACTTCGTAGCCATAAAATTGCACGCGTGGGTTGGCGTGGATATCGGAAGGTAGGGGGAGGTGCATAGGCGTTCTAGTGCGCGGCTTGCGGACGGCCGTAGCATCCGCAAGCTGTGGCACGTCAGATGGCGCGGGTCCTAACGCAAGGCGGGACGCACCTGGAGCTTCTGTACGTCCTCAGTCAGAGTCTGCATGTTGCGAAGAGGAAGGTGCAAGCGGGCAATGGGGAAAGTGAGACCGCGTCGAAGACCATCGCTTGATTATGTCATGAAGTTCAAGTTCATAGGGATCCCCGAAGTGCGTAGTCTCGACCTCAGGCTCGACGTCGTTGCCCTCCTTCTGCCCCGCGCGTTCTCCAGAGGCCATGGGCAGCGCCATGCGCACGAGGATTGCGCTCACGGGCATGACTGTGACTTCAGTTCTGAGGAGGTGAGGGCGGAACGGCGGTTTCATTTTCAATGCAGCGGCTGGCCGTACACGCTTTGGTGAAGTTGCGACCTCGTGCGCAGATGTCCTTCCACGCCACGGTCACCTACGTCGACGGCCCCTGCGGAATAGTTTGTAAGCGACGACGAGGTCACTAACACTGGTGCCGACGACGATGCCTTTCCGCTCCACGCGGCCCGCGCCGCTCGTTGCCGTTGAACAAGGTCTCCCTACTGGCAGAATCATCGGGGCACGGAACGGGCGCACGCAGTGACGCAGCGTCCTGCGCGGCCTCGATGCCTGCCGACGACGAACGGACGCGATGCTACCGAACGGTGTGTTTACATTGGTCTCGCACTGCTACTCCCGACGAGCGCACCAGCTTGCACCACCTCGATTCAGACGCAACTTGCGCTCAAGCAGGGGCGAGGAGAACCGCACCCAGTCGCTGTGCTCGTGCCTACAACGTCTCCCAGGTAAATGTTCTCGACGACCATAGCCTCTTGATCGTCCTCTCTGGTACTACGTGCCTCGTCCTCGCGTCCTCCACCTGGACCATGGCCGGGGTGAAGTCCGAAGCGCACCAAGCACATACGTCGTTCTCCTCGACCGGCGTGTGCATTAGCCAGAAAGTCGTCTGTGCCTTCTTCAAGACGAGCCCACGGCCGAGCACAATCAAACTCCTGGAGCCGATAGATCAAAACGAAGTAAGCCGACATCCAGGAAGATTTTGCATGGCGGCAACGACATGCTATGGATATAGAGGGTGCGTGCGCCACTTACTGCGTGTCCGTCGAAGTGTGCTAACACATCGTGATAGTGATAAGAACTCTACATCCTGGGTCAAAAGTCCCCTGAAGACGAAGCTATGCGTAGCGTGTGTCAATGGGTCCGAGCTCATCAATTCTGATGCCTCCACACATCGGGACTGCTGAAACCGAGCGCCGCCGGAGTTGGTGCAACGGTGTGGAGGCAATGTGAAGCCAAAACCGATTGCGGTTTACCGGATCGATAACAAGTTCTTCCTGCGTTACGATGGTGAGCGCTGTGGCGTACTGCTGTTAATGCAAACCTTTTGACCAATCAATCCTATGCCAGCCCTGCCTTCTACATAAATCGGAATGGGCGCCGTTTTCATGGAAATCCATGCTCAACCTGGACGGGCACACGACGGGCTATGGTACATCGCTTGTGCTCTGTCCGAACCATGCGCGCTGATCACATGTATGTCCAGCACTTCAACATCCCCATGTCCCCGCATTCGAGATCGCAGGCCACAATTCGACATGTCTCTTCACCAGCATCTCGCCGTCCGCCTCGCATTCACCACCCGTATCCCATTGCTCATTCTCGTCGACATACGGCGTCAACCAATGTGCGCATCATCAGCACCACAGTTGACCAACCTAGCGAGCAGCGAATTGCGCCTGGACCGGGCGCTTGCGATCCTCCTCCTCCGAGCAGATAAAGAATATCTGCGTCTCCACAGACTCCCACGAGAGTGTCGCTATGTATATGTGTCCAACGCGAATCACGGTGCTGAATGTGTTCAGGATTTCCGCGCGTTTTTAATGGACAGCTTTGCGTGCATACTATGTACTCGCGTGCAGAACTCCGCACTCTCTGATCAGTCGACGCGTCCAGAGTTTGCGACACGTCCTCCGAGCCCGACAGTCATGACGCGTGAGACCCACAACGAACTGCTGTACGCCGTCCGGCATAGTGTTGGGAAGGCCACGTGGGGAGACAGGGTGGACCGAAGAAGTGGACTCTGAAGCTGAATGTGGCGCACGCCCGTTTCGCTGGATCAGACTACCTATGTCAACAGTGTCGAACTTGATATACAATGAAGTGGACCTGTAGAAAGTGCTGGCGAAGAGTAACAATGGTGCATTGAAGAGAGCGAGTGCAAGACAGCGGACATGACGAAAACAATGCGTCGACGCGGAAGAAAGATAGTGACTAGCTGTGAAGTACAGGGATGCCGGAGTCCTCTATTGTTCGTAGAATTCGGGGCCTTGAGCGTCCGTGTACCACCGCGGCTGCTTGCCCACAGCCTTCGTCAGTGCATCAACTTGCGCCTGGATGGGGCGCAAGTGATACTCCTCCTCTGAGCAAATGGAGATCATTTGCGACTCCCCACCGTTCTCGCCAAAGATGAACTGGAGCGAGAGCGTTGATATCATGGTCCAGCGCTCCAAGCACTGCATGGCTGACGCCATGAGACTGATATCGTTCATGGTCGCCGCTTTTTCTGGTCGGACGGCCTTGCGCCCGTACTCAATGAGCCATTCTTCGGAGACTTCATAGCCATAGAACTGCACGCGTGGGTTGGTGAGGATATCGGGAGGTAGTGGGAGGTGCATAGGCGTTCTGGTGCGCGGTTTGCGAACGACTGTAGTATCCGCAAGCTGTGGCACGTCAGATGGCGCGGGACCTAACGCATGCTAAGACACACCTGAAGTTTCTGTACGTCCGCAGTCAGAGTCTGCATGTCGCGAAGAAGAAGGTGCAGGCGGACAATGAGACTCAAGAGGGAAGGACTAGGGAAGACCGCGGCGGCTTAAACTTTGAAGGCCATCGCTTGATTATGTAATGTTCATTGTGTGCCCAATTCGGGCGGCGGCGAGGCGGGAGCAATTAACGAGAGCCACCGCCCGCACAACTTGGCAAGAAGTGCTGCATTGGTGCACACAATGAGGAGCTCATTGTAAGTAATCCATTGTGCATTATTTCTATTGTCATCCTATCCCGGCACACAATACATGTCGTGTTGTATAAATATTTACAGCCGGAATTACAGCTATAGGACAATACTCTCATCCTCCTGCGCAAACAATGTCGCGATCGTCGCCGCCTCGCACCCCCGCCGCGGCCCAATCTTCTGTGACCGCTCCCGGACATAATGATCTGACACTCCTTTCCCCCATCCGACTCGTCCACGCCAGTGGCGCAAGTCAGTCAGCTGCCCGTGGAACTACTCCACACTTCTCCCTTCGCCCTTCAGCACAATAGCCCGTCTTCGTCCAGAATTTAAACTGGCCCTCGCCATTATCTCTGTCGCGGATGACTTGCGCGAATCCTCCTGGTATGGCCCATGGCACATTGCCATCGACTACCTCTTCGCTCCCGCGAACACTCCCTCCGCCATGACTATCACTCATCCGCAGTATTCGCTGGTTCGCCTCTACGATGTCAATGCATCCGAGTCTCCAAGCGACCGGGAGGATCACGGTGGTGACACCAGCGGTCAGTCCAGTCAGCGTCGCATTGCGCCGGTCACTCCGCCACGGAAGGCCTTGAAACGCAAGCGCCTCGACCCAGCAACCCCGCAGACGCCAGAGAAGAAGCTTAGCCCCATCCAAAAGCGGTCCATGCGTATCCCCGACTATGTGGAGCGTTTGCACAACCTCATATTGAGGCCGGACGGAAGTCCGGAGGACCCGCCTCAGATTTATCGCAGTCGGAACGTCTTACTCGCAGGCGGCAGAGGTGAAGCCTCATGTCCCAATAGGACGCAATGTGGCCGTCGTCTTCCTCGCTGCGCGCAAGCAGGCCATGGAGCAGGCCCGCCATGCATTCGCGGGGGATCAGGATCTCAAGGAGATCGGCGTCTTGCTCTGCGTCGGGAGGAAGTGGTCGTACACCGAGTTTTCCAAGGAGCACCTACCTGCCACGCCGCAGCCGTTCGATGACGCTGCGTACACGAGCTCGTCAACCGGCTCAGAAGAGAATGAGGCTGATCTGCCCATTCCGCCGCTTCAAGCCGCATTTGGAGGAGCAATGTGGTTGGATCTTCAGGACAGTGAGGGCCGCACGGAGCGTGCGTTTGTCCTGATCAGGGAGCGGATCCAGCACATGCACCGCGACATGTGGTTTCAATGAATGGCAGGTGCTTTGCGATTACTTACGGACAGGAACGTCCAAGGGAATTGTATGCTTATGCGCGCATACGTAGTAGTGAATGCAGCAACGATTGAATTCTCCTCGTAGTGTGGCCGGAAGCCGGCGTCGAAATAAATATCGCGTTCTCGCCCAGTACCAGCGTCCTCCGCTCCAATATTGAGAACGTGCGCGACCTAACGGACTAGCTTATGGGACGGGCGGCTCCTGCGGGCAGTTCATCACTCTCCCAGACGTTCTCTGCGACAGTGTTTGCAAGGATGTGAGGGATTGAATATGCGAAAGTCCCCTTGACTTGGTCAGAACTCCACTAAATCACGTATACAAGCAAACAAAAATGTGCCATGTTGTACTGTGGTGATACTGCGAATGAGCATCCAATAAAAAGGTTTCTGTGACGAGGCCATAGCTAATGATGCAGCAGCCTAACAGCGATAGTTGCGGAGACATTTGATATCTAAATGATGTGGAAGAAATCAGGCATTGGCTAGGGTACATTAAATGTCAGGAACAGAGAGAAAGGGAACAGTCCATAAGCACGAAGCACTATCGGCGTCGCTGCTGCTGCTGTTGCCACACAGCCAGCGGCAGATCCTCCTCCTCGCCGCCACCAGCCACCCCCTCGCTCGTCCTCGGTCTCCGGGTATTGTTCGGCGCCACCGCGTGCGCACTCGTCGCCTTCCGTGGCTTCCCCACCCCGTTCACCAGCTGCACACCCGGCGGCGCGACCGCAGTCGCCGACTGTGTGCGCGACGGCGCCTTGCCCGCGCCTGGCACTGCGTACTTGCCCTCCGCGCCTGGCACGGCGTTGTAGCGGTTCTGCCCCGGTGGTGGCGAGCGCGAGCGGCCGGGCGACGAGTTCCGCGGCGGCGAGGGCGACGACGACATCGTGCGCCCGGCAGGCGGAGGCGTCTGCACGGGCACGCCCTGCCACGCCTGTGCCTGCGTGTGTTCCAGCGGCGGCCGCGCTCCCGGCGGAAGCTGCGGCGAGCCGCCGCGTGCGTTCTGCTGGGAGTGCACGAACGGATTGTGTGCGCTGTGTGGCTGTGGTGAAATGGGCTGCCCGACGTAGTGGTGTTGCTGCTGCAGTTGCTGCTGTTGTTGTTGCTGCTGCTGCTGCTGCTGCTGCAGTATGTGTGGCTGTTGCTGCTGAGAAGGAGAGCCCGGCTGGCCGCCTGGCGGGTATCCTGCAGCGGGCGCAGACGATGGACGCAACATCACGGGGCCGCCGTACCCGTACTCCTGTTCCATCGCGCGGTGCTGCATGTCGTACTGCGGTCCGCGCACAGGCATCTCTGCCCGACGCCCGCCTGCCGGGGGGCCCCCAGCAGGCGCCGTCTTCGTCAGACTCCGCCGGCCCTGCGTCTTCTGCTCTGCCCGTTCACGCTCCTTCTCCGCCTGCTCAGCCTCCGCCCGCTCGCGCTCGAGCTTATCCTGCCTCTCCTTCTCCTCCCGCTCCCGCTGCTCCTTCTCCGCCGGCGCGCCCACCTGAGGCTGACCCGGTGTCACTGCCGCACCCGCTGCTGGCTGCGCTGACTGCGTCTTGTTGATCACGCCGAGGTACCAGAACATCAGGTTGCTGATGAGCACCTGCTCGTAGAGCGGCCGCCGCGGGTTGGCGAGCTTGATGTGGCTGAGGCGGTAGATCGCGCGCTCGACGTGGATGGGGTATCGCGAGTAGTTGTCGACGCCGGCGGGTTGCGGGGACGCGGGAGGAGCGTAGCCTTTTGAAGACTTGGACGCGCCGAGGAGCGCGACGGCCGCCTCACGCCCCTGTGTGTGGTTGAGCCCCGGCGGTGGGCTCTCCTCTGCCTTTTTCTTCGAGCCAAATAATGACCCGAAGAAACCCGACTCTTTCTCCTTCTCGCGCTCGCGCTCCTTCTCTTTTTTCGTCTTCTTCTCGCCGCCCCACTTGAAGAGCCCCTTTTTGTCCTTGTCCTTGTCCTTATCACGCCTGTAGTCGGGCGATTGTGACGGCGGCGGGGTCGCGCGTAGTGGCTCGGGGGCACTGGGGCGGGGAGACTCGGTAGCACGCGAGTCTGGTGAAGGCGTGCGCGACGGCTCGGACGGCTCCACAGGTGACTGGAGTGACTGGACTCGTTGAGGTACGGGATGCTGGAGCACGGGCTGGAGGGGTGGTAGGGCGGGAACAGGAGGGATTGGTGGAACGGGGAGAGCGGGTGGCGCAGGCTCGACATCTGCTCGCGCAGGAGGTGGTGGGGGAGATATGGATATTCGAACTGGCGGTGATATAGGAGAACTGAAAGGGAGCTTCGCCTCTTCGTCTGATACTTCATCGGTAGCGTACGCATCGTAAATGGCCGACTCGGCGCTGTATGAGTCTGGCCGCACGAGGCGTGGCGGCTCGTCATTGATGCTCGCGTTGCTGAGCACACGCTGACGGCGCGGCGACTGAGCATCGCCACTGTGGTCGCTCGTCGAAAGATCGCTCGACGAGCGCGGCTCCGGGGGGGCCTCCGCGGAGCGCGGGGGCTGCGCGCCTGCACCTCTCCGCGTTGCATTAAAGCGATGCGCGCCCTCGCCCGTCTGACCCGGCTTGCGAATTTTTGTGCGCGCTGCCCGCCGCAAAATCTGGCCTGGGCGGGGAACGATGATGGGCGCATCCGCATCCTCCGCAAGGTCAGGCATATTGTCCATATTGTCGACCACTGAGGGCGTCTGTGAGCACGCGACGCGCTTAGAACTGGGGGATTACGCACCTGAGGGCGCCATGTTCATGCTCATGCTGCGACGCAGCACATTGCGCAGCTTGCTAGGATCACGGCTCTGCGAGGCTTCCTCCGCGAGCTCGTCAAGCTTCTCGAGATCCTTGATCGTGAGCTGTGGGCCAGTGCTCTGGTAGAGGCTGGAGCGGTTCCGTCGGAGCGGCACGACGCGGTCCTCATCGTCTCCCTCGTGTTCTGACGGCGAATACTGGCGGCTTAGCATCGATTTCTTGCGTCCGAGGCCCGTTGAAGCGCCGCTGACGGAGCGGGCGAGCACACCAGTGGTGCCGTCGGCTGGGGCGGCGTGCTCCTTGAGGAAGTTGCGAAACTGGGCGGGGTCGATCTCTGGGTGCATGTTGGCGGGGACCCAGAAGAGGTGGAAGGGGTCGTCGGCGGGGCTGGCGACACCCTGGTCGGAGCCATCCTCGAGGGAGTGCGAGTCGCTGCTGGAGTCGTCGGGGCTCCAGTAGCCCGCTTGGGCGGCAGCGGCGTGGGCGGCGGCAGTGGGGAGATCAGGGTCAAGGATGAGCGCGCCGGGGCCGCCCTGTGCAGTCGAGCGCCGCCGTATGTCGCGCAGGTTCTCGACCTCGCGCTGGATCTCGTCGTGGGAGGGCTGCATCTGAGCTGGGGGGCGGTTAGGCCGCCATTCAACTCAGGCGGACGAGTGGCAGGGGACGTACGGCGAGGCCTGGAGCGGCGGTAGCGTCGGCGGCGTCGTGGCAACCGTTGAAAGAGAGAAGGGGAACGGTGAGGGCGCCTGTGAGGTCGTCGTCGACGGCGGTCAAGATTACTTGTGGCTGTCGGCGCCCACGGCAGGCACATGCAGATATGTCATATTTTGTCTTCTGACCACTGTCAGCTCGCAAAAGTATCCAGACAACCGCAATCCTCGCATTCTTTCATCTATGTCCGCCTAACATTTTGCTGATTTCCTTGAGCAAGTAAACTGCGCTCCGCATTTCAACAGCGATCTCTGGATGGTCCGCAAGTAGACATGTGGGACCTTCAGTTCCCACGCGTGGTCCACGCGGTCTCCCAACCCCGTAAAATCCGTTCATCATAACCATCGTCATATTTTGAGAACCTTCGTCATATTTTGAGATTTATGGCAACGACTACACACCGCGGGTTGCCCCAAATCGCTCCCGGCGTGTAAGCGGCGGGGATGTGGGATCTATCCCGCATCTACGCCATTTATGCGCAGAATCGCCGCGACGCGCAAAAGTAGCGGCGAGACGGGATCGCCGCCGTTTCTGCGCCGGTTCTATCCCAGATTCGCGCCACTTCTGCGCATGTAGCAGATTCAGGACCCTGGCCGGCTTGGTTTGCTTTATTCACGGCATATTGCAATATACTGTATGCAGGATTATGCTACACATGGGACAGTCTACGGTACAAATGACTACAATACCCGTCACCCCCGCTCACGTCGCCCTTCGCTCACCTGCAGGGCTGTCTCAGCGGCTCTGTAGCACGTCACAATGAGCAATCAGATAGGACAGACGTGAAGAATACTGACCGTGGCCGAAGAAGCATGGAGCTCGAGAAAGCAAACTAAATGCATAGGATGAGCCGAGTCCGATGTACAGACTGAGTGTAGCGGACTTACCTCCACTGCAATCGGGGCCTACGACAAAAAGGTGAGTAACAGCACCCCAAAAGAGACATATAGCACTCATCCGGAGCGCATATATCCACCTTGCGATGCCCTCGAGGCCTCTGCACCGGGTGTGGCGCGCATACCTGGGCTGGGCACACCATCGACGTTGCTCGCTAGTAAGCTGAGGAGTCGACATTCGTAGGCTGAATGAGGGGACGAGTCTTGGAGGCAGGGCGGGAGGGCAGGGCGTGCGGGTGAGGGAGGTGGTGGTGTGGGGGAAAGAGAGATCATGAAGAGACAAGTCGAGAGGTCGCGGTATAAGTGAGCGACGACGTGTTGTTTGCGCGTTGTTTGGCTGTAGCAGCGCGGCACTGGCTCGGCATCGTGTGTGCTGAATCTATCTGGTGGCGATTTAGGTCGCAAATTTACGCTCGGGGTAATTATGGCGGAAATGGCATGGTGCGTCGATTTGGCGGAAAGGTAGCGTAAATATTGTATCTACTCCATATCTATCTGGAGGCGATTTAGGGCAACCCGCGGTGACACTCTTGCTATAGTACTGGATAATGAGGGGCTACAAAGCGCCGCAGGAACGCGGCTGAGTGTCAAAGCTCAGAGTAGACCGTTTTCGTTTCCGTTTCGTTTTCAAACGCCTTTCGTTTTCGATTCGGCCCGCGGCATAAGTGACCCGATGTGTGACAATCGTGTGACTTTAGGTGACGCTCGCGTTGTGCGGCGTCTTCGTGTCTCACACACTCATTCCCTCGCGATACCTCCTTAATCTACACTCTCCTACTCTCTTAATGCCCCGGAAACGCGGCCGCTCGGACTCCGACCAGCCTGAGACAGCTCCGGGCAAGAAATCCCGTGAGGAGAACATCAGCTGGGGCACAAATAAGAAGCCAAATGAGCTGCTCCTGCAGCTCATCACGGAGCTCGAACAGCCGCAAAATCGCAAGGTTATGTTTGGTAACAAGCGTGGTGAGGTATGCAGGTGGCCCACGCATCATCTGGGCTTTGTTACTGACATCTTTCCAGAAGAAAAGCGGAGAAAGTAAGGTCGCAGCGGGTCAGCGGCTTGCTCGCATCCTCTGGAAGGATGCTCCGGACTCGGATTTCGTCAGTCTGGGAGCAAAGGTGCTCGGGAAAATAAATCAGTATGTCCATACCCTTATTGGATGCCTCATACGTGCTCACAGGCTTGTGTAGGCTACGCATCACCTATCACTCCAAGGTTCGGCGCATTAAGTGCACGGGTGGAGGTGTCCTCACTGGGAATGAGGCCATCGTCGACACAGGTGATGCCGACGATGGTCCAGATGAGTATTTGGTCTGCTACATAGGGCCAGATGGCCCATCCGAGGATACCGATGCACGCCACAAGAATATCTGGCGTAAGTTCATTTTGTGATCTCCGATGAGCACGCTGGAGGCTAACACATCCTGTGCAGAGGAGATCGAGGCCGAGTTCGCTGTCTTCCCCCGAATTCACGCGATCCTTGCCACCCGCCCAAATGAAAACCCGATCATCATCACGACTGGGGTTGGTCCGGACGGTCACCGCACAGTGCACTATCAGCCTCCCGACGACGCGCCACCTGTGCGGCAACCGCGCGAAGAGGACATAGACCCCGTCCTACGCGTTCACGATGGCCCGGCGCCTCTCGCGCAAGACTCTTCTGCGACCGCACCCGGCCCGGGATCGCCACCGCAGACGCCACACACTCCCAAAGAGAACCGCGTGCCGCCCTCGTCGCAAGCAAGTGCGAAGAAGACTCCCGCACACCTGTCGGAAGAGAAGCTGGAGAGCTTGAAGGGTCGCTTCAAGCCCACGTCACGCACCGGCATTCAAGACATACTGAAGGAGTCCATCGAGTAAGTAATACTAGTTGTTGGTAATGCACGTGGACTAATTCATGTGGCAGGCGTAGCTTTGCGGTGTCAAAGGAAGAGAACATCCGCAAAGCTGTCGACAGGCTGCGCGATGACATGAATAGTCTTCGCCAAGACGCTCGCGATCGCCACGACCGCCTCTTTCGTGAGCTGCAGATTGGCTTGTGGACGAACGATGAGTATCGCCGCAAGTCGGAAGCACTTGACGATGACCTTCAGCTGCAGCTTCAAGATCTCCGTGAAAATATATCGCGCCTTCAGAATCCTCCTCTGGTTGTCGCCGCCGCTACGCCCGCTCGTTCCATCTCACGCACGGGCTCTATGTCAACCGCTGCATCGACGCCTTCATCTCTGCCGCGCGCATCGACACCTCCGGATGATGAGCCCGAGAGCGAGATGACAAGCCAGAGAGAAAATAGTCCTCCCTGGGATGAGAGCCAGTTGGACAGAGATCTTGGACGAGGATCATCTGTGGTTCCAGACGAGTTGGAGCGAGGCTTAGTCTGATCATTTTGCTTTTGTCCTTTCTAACTGCAGCCTCTCATTTAATGCTACACAGTCCTTTCTTCTTTCTGATTATATCTCTCTTACTCTTTACAATCTCAGATTTAATCTTGTTCATTTATACAAGTCCTGCTCGTTGAGCGGCTACTATTTCTGCCACAAGGCCACGTCTCCTAGCCTCGCAATCATCATCCTCTGTGATATCATCATCTATAGGATCATCTGGCTCCCCCCTATCGTCCTCTTCCTGAGCACGTGAGTGCCAAGTCGCAAAGCTTGTCCCACTCGCCCATCCTTCGATGTCGAGCACTGCGTTGTGCAAGATGATGCAACATGAAATCCACCGACACGCTCGTATATGGTCCCGATTGTAACGGATATTGAGCCGTAAGCCACGAAGGGATTGCCATCGGCCCTTGAGTGCACCCATGGTGTGTTCAGAGCGAACGCGTAGGCGAGCTACGTGTTTGTCGAATAAGGCATTTGAGCGGTCTAACGACGCTGGTTTCTTGTGAACTGGGATGGTCCGCGAGCTGACAGGGTACGCAGAGTCACCCCATGCAAACTCGTCACCTCTGAAGAACCAGTCGGTATGCTTGACAGCTGCAGTATGCTCAAATGCAGATGCATCATGAGCAGAACCGGTCATGCCAAGCGAATAGTCAACGATTCGTAGATTCGACGGTGTATTGCCAATCTGTGTACAGATATGTCAGTCAGGAGCTATTAGAAGATATCCAGCATACCTGGACGTTGAACCCATAGTTGCACTTCCTTGTGTAGTACGCGTCACCGTCGAGGCCGGGGCGACTGTACAGGACAACAATTGTCCCGTCGTACATCACCCATCCCTCCCTCCAGGTGGATCCCGTGAAACCAAGCTGCTCATCAATCCACCTTTTCTCGACCTCTTTCTCCTCCTCTGTTAGCGGCCGTACAAACATCCCATGCAAGGACATCAGCGCCTCCTGACATCTCTCCGTGTATAGCTCCACAGCGCCCTCTGAACAGCCCGCTGCACGGCTGATATCCTCGAGAGATGCGCCATTGCCATAGCGACCCATACGGTACAGGGTCACCGCTAATTGCGTTCGGATATCCTCCTGCGGGGTGTTCGAGTTGTTCTGGAATACGGGATGACCCTCGATGAGGCCAAGGATAGTGTCGAAGACGTGGGGAGAGACACGGAGCATGTTGATAAAGCGGTGGTGATGGGCAGGATCCTGTGCATACTCCCATGCAAGCTGGAGATTGCCGGCTTTAACGACGGGAGGACGGGGGTTGATGTAGCGGGAGGATAGGATGGTGTGAAGGATTGAGCTATCGCGTTGGAGCTGCTCCATCATAGCTGTGGCTGAAGATGGAGGCATGAGTGCCATCTGGATAGCCATATATGTGATGTATGCGTCGATAATCTCATCGTGGTAGGTAGCACGGGCCATGGCTGGTGGAAGAGCTCGAAAGCAATGGCGGCGGTGTCGCGCAGCGGCGTAGATTGAGTGACATTATGTAATATCACGCCGGGGCGCCGAATCGAAAACGAAAGGCGTTTGAAAACGAAACGGAAACGAAAACGGTCTACTCTGAGCTCCCCTAATTAGGGGAGCTCAGAGTAGACCGTTTTCGTTTCCGTTTCGTTTTCAAACGCCTTTCGTTTTCGATTCGGCCCGCGGCATAAGTGACCCGATGTGTGACAATCGTGTGACTTTAGGTGACGCTCGCGTTGTGCGGCGTCTTCGTGTCTCACACACTCATTCCCTCGCGATACCTCCTTAATCTACACTCTCCTACTCTCTTAATGCCCCGGAAACGCGGCCGCTCGGACTCCGACCAGCCTGAGACAGCTCCGGGCAAGAAATCCCGTGAGGAGAACATCAGCTGGGGCACAAATAAGAAGCCAAATGAGCTGCTCCTGCAGCTCATCACGGAGCTCGAACAGCCGCAAAATCGCAAGGTTATGTTTGGTAACAAGCGTGGTGAGGTATGCAGGTGGCCCACGCATCATCTGGGCTTTGTTACTGACATCTTTCCAGAAGAAAAGCGGAGAAAGTAAGGTCGCAGCGGGTCAGCGGCTTGCTCGCATCCTCTGGAAGGATGCTCCGGACTCGGATTTCGTCAGTCTGGGAGCAAAGGTGCTCGGGAAAATAAATCAGTATGTCCATACCCTTATTGGATGCCTCATACGTGCTCACAGGCTTGTGTAGGCTACGCATCACCTATCACTCCAAGGTTCGGCGCATTAAGTGCACGGGTGGAGGTGTCCTCACTGGGAATGAGGCCATCGTCGACACAGGTGATGCCGACGATGGTCCAGATGAGTATTTGGTCTGCTACATAGGGCCAGATGGCCCATCCGAGGATACCGATGCACGCCACAAGAATATCTGGCGTAAGTTCATTTTGTGATCTCCGATGAGCACGCTGGAGGCTAACACATCCTGTGCAGAGGAGATCGAGGCCGAGTTCGCTGTCTTCCCCCGAATTCACGCGATCCTTGCCACCCGCCCAAATGAAAACCCGATCATCATCACGACTGGGGTTGGTCCGGACGGTCACCGCACAGTGCACTATCAGCCTCCCGACGACGCGCCACCTGTGCGGCAACCGCGCGAAGAGGACATAGACCCCGTCCTACGCGTTCACGATGGCCCGGCGCCTCTCGCGCAAGACTCTTCTGCGACCGCACCCGGCCCGGGATCGCCACCGCAGACGCCACACACTCCCAAAGAGAACCGCGTGCCGCCCTCGTCGCAAGCAAGTGCGAAGAAGACTCCCGCACACCTGTCGGAAGAGAAGCTGGAGAGCTTGAAGGGTCGCTTCAAGCCCACGTCACGCACCGGCATTCAAGACATACTGAAGGAGTCCATCGAGTAAGTAATACTAGTTGTTGGTAATGCACGTGGACTAATTCATGTGGCAGGCGTAGCTTTGCGGTGTCAAAGGAAGAGAACATCCGCAAAGCTGTCGACAGGCTGCGCGATGACATGAATAGTCTTCGCCAAGACGCTCGCGATCGCCACGACCGCCTCTTTCGTGAGCTGCAGATTGGCTTGTGGACGAACGATGAGTATCGCCGCAAGTCGGAAGCACTTGACGATGACCTTCAGCTGCAGCTTCAAGATCTCCGTGAAAATATATCGCGCCTTCAGAATCCTCCTCTGGTTGTCGCCGCCGCTACGCCCGCTCGTTCCATCTCACGCACGGGCTCTATGTCAACCGCTGCATCGACGCCTTCATCTCTGCCGCGCGCATCGACACCTCCGGATGATGAGCCCGAGAGCGAGATGACAAGCCAGAGAGAAAATAGTCCTCCCTGGGATGAGAGCCAGTTGGACAGAGATCTTGGACGAGGATCATCTGTGGTTCCAGACGAGTTGGAGCGAGGCTTAGTCTGATCATTTTGCTTTTGTCCTTTCTAACTGCAGCCTCTCATTTAATGCTACACAGTCCTTTCTTCTTTCTGATTATATCTCTCTTACTCTTTACAATCTCAGATTTAATCTTGTTCATTTATACAAGTCCTGCTCGTTGAGCGGCTACTATTTCTGCCACAAGGCCACGTCTCCTAGCCTCGCAATCATCATCCTCTGTGATATCATCATCTATAGGATCATCTGGCTCCCCCCTATCGTCCTCTTCCTGAGCACGTGAGTGCCAAGTCGCAAAGCTTGTCCCACTCGCCCATCCTTCGATGTCGAGCACTGCGTTGTGCAAGATGATGCAACATGAAATCCACCGACACGCTCGTATATGGTCCCGATTGTAACGGATATTGAGCCGTAAGCCACGAAGGGATTGCCATCGGCCCTTGAGTGCACCCATGGTGTGTTCAGAGCGAACGCGTAGGCGAGCTACGTGTTTGTCGAATAAGGCATTTGAGCGGTCTAACGACGCTGGTTTCTTGTGAACTGGGATGGTCCGCGAGCTGACAGGGTACGCAGAGTCACCCCATGCAAACTCGTCACCTCTGAAGAACCAGTCGGTATGCTTGACAGCTGCAGTATGCTCAAATGCAGATGCATCATGAGCAGAACCGGTCATGCCAAGCGAATAGTCAACGATTCGTAGATTCGACGGTGTATTGCCAATCTGTGTACAGATATGTCAGTCAGGAGCTATTAGAAGATATCCAGCATACCTGGACGTTGAACCCATAGTTGCACTTCCTTGTGTAGTACGCGTCACCGTCGAGGCCGGGGCGACTGTACAGGACAACAATTGTCCCGTCGTACATCACCCATCCCTCCCTCCAGGTGGATCCCGTGAAACCAAGCTGCTCATCAATCCACCTTTTCTCGACCTCTTTCTCCTCCTCTGTTAGCGGCCGTACAAACATCCCATGCAAGGACATCAGCGCCTCCTGACATCTCTCCGTGTATAGCTCCACAGCGCCCTCTGAACAGCCCGCTGCACGGCTGATATCCTCGAGAGATGCGCCATTGCCATAGCGACCCATACGGTACAGGGTCACCGCTAATTGCGTTCGGATATCCTCCTGCGGGGTGTTCGAGTTGTTCTGGAATACGGGATGACCCTCGATGAGGCCAAGGATAGTGTCGAAGACGTGGGGAGAGACACGGAGCATGTTGATAAAGCGGTGGTGATGGGCAGGATCCTGTGCATACTCCCATGCAAGCTGGAGATTGCCGGCTTTAACGACGGGAGGACGGGGGTTGATGTAGCGGGAGGATAGGATGGTGTGAAGGATTGAGCTATCGCGTTGGAGCTGCTCCATCATAGCTGTGGCTGAAGATGGAGGCATGAGTGCCATCTGGATAGCCATATATGTGATGTATGCGTCGATAATCTCATCGTGGTAGGTAGCACGGGCCATGGCTGGTGGAAGAGCTCGAAAGCAATGGCGGCGGTGTCGCGCAGCGGCGTAGATTGAGTGACATTATGTAATATCACGCCGGGGCGCCGAATCGAAAACGAAAGGCGTTTGAAAACGAAACGGAAACGAAAACGGTCTACTCTGAGCTCCCCTATTATGTGACCACTTCGAATCGTTAACTGGCAAGACTATCACAGCATTGGACCCACACCTGACAGTGACCAACACGCAGCAAGCTCGGAGCCGCCGCATTGCGCCCTTCGCCGCCAGGACACGTGGAGATGGGCGGGAAATATTGTCCCGGTTAGCATGAGAGCGAGGCTGCTGCTCCTGGCTGCAGGAGCAAATATAGACACCGAGTCAGAGAAGGGGCAAAGTGAGTGCTTCGCGCTATTTGCACAAATACACTCACACGTCTCATATATATCCTCCTAGCTGGCAGGGTAGGCTCGTCCTGACGCGCGTCAATCACCCGCAGCCTCTCCTGAGGCGTCCCCTGAAACATTGACAGCAATTGATGCTCATGCCAGACGCCACGACTGAGCACATCGTACAGCCAATCCTTGATGGACGTTTCGATGCGTCGTGCAACGCGGTCATTGAGCGTGTCGAGACCCGGCGCAAAGCTGAGCATCCGCCGCCGCCGAGGGAGACGCATCACATCTACAATGAAGGCGGGAAACTGACATACGTAGACAGGCACAAGTGACTACGCCGCGGCGCAGATGGGCGGCCGGACTCTCGAAGGGGCTTGGGGAATGCGGGGTCGAGATGGCGTTTGGTACGCTGGCAGCCCCAAGCCCGACTTTTCGGGGCTCCATGCATCGGCGGACACAGGGCGGACACCCGCAGTGAAGCTGTGCAACTTGTTACAGTAATAAATGTGCATACTGCGAACGACTTACTAGCCAACGAGCTTGAACGGCAAACCCCGCGCAAAGCACCATCCCCAGGATGGCTGGGATGGGCATGATAATCATTGAATCAACATCATTTAGCTCCGTGCTAGGTTCCCTGGCCAGGCACCCGCGCCCACTCGAGGAGCGGGCGCAGGAAGCTGATGGACGTGATGCGCGAGGCCTGGGTGCCTGCGTGACGATCAAGTATGCGAGACTCACCCGACGAATCGGGCAATGGTTGCAGGGAGAGCTGCATACATGAGTCTCCATGCTTGCTGCTGGCATGGGTGAATCTTTGAAGGTGTTCGTTGGAGGCTTGAGAAAAGCGTTGTGGGCAAACGAGTGCTGCGTGTCGAGCCTTGAGTCAATGGATGAGGGGTGTGGGCGATGGGTGCGAACGGGCGCGTACGGAAGTCCGACGTGCCCACCACATCTTAATAAATAACCTTCCCCGCAGCGCTTGACGGAATCGTTACGCACTTTGCGCTGGGTACTAGTTACATAGCGTGATGCCCAGCATTCAGTCATCAATGATGTCCTTTCAATGGAGCACGGACCCCCGGCACTAACAGGATATACGCACGGTCCATGCTTCTTGCGATGGCGGCGCTACGATGTAACAGGTTCATGATCAGTGCCAAAAGACTGTCGCAATCAGAAAGGCGGCTTGCCCGGAGCGTCAGCACTGCCGCATGACCCTGCATGGGCCGGTTGGTATCCGAAACTTGCCTGTACTTGAGATGCCGTTGATTATAGGTATGCGTGGTGGGTACGGATCTCGACGAGTTGATGGATCCAGCAGCGGAGGAAGCGGGAAGTCTGATGTGTTGAGAGATATGGACTGCGGCTAAAGTAACGGCATCCTGTTGGTGTCGGTGTCTTAGATCCATGCTGCTTTGTGCTGACTGAGTGACAGCAAGACGGCGGGCGGGCATAGGTAACGCGTACGGCTGCGCACCTCAAGCCGGCGAGAGCTTGATCATGGTGCGTATGAGTACATGTGTCGACCTAAATCAACCACAAGCTGACTGACTTGTAAGTAAAACGCTATTTCGAAGCAAAACCAATCCCCACCGACCCCAGATCTATGTCATGACTTGCAAACGATTTTCGGCACCATTCCTTCTTCGAGTTCAACTCTCGGGCGGGTCGAGTCACTGTTGGCCGTTTCGCCCTGATATTTGAGGAAATGCCGTTAGAATACCCAAAATTCGGACGGAAGACAAGATCATGCGCATCCATCCACCTGGGGCAGGCCAAGATGGTGTGCAAGAAATGAAATATCATAGCACCGTGTCCATGCAGAACGGTTGCAGTCTAGAATGGAGAGGCTATAAATGGCCGCCTAAATGTTGAATTGCCGGGGGTGTATGGCTATGCCATGCTCACAAACTACTCACAAACTACTACTGGCTTTTCGGATGAGTAAAGAGCAAAATGAGAGACAGGAACGACATTTACTGTGTCAGGGGGTCGAGCCAGGTCGAGCCGAACGCAAAATTGGACCTCGCATCAGCCCGATCTGTTATGCATGTCAGGCTCGCATGAAAAGCAACAGATGGATAAACCGCGCAGCTGCATATATGCTAGTATGCGGTGCCATAGTGTCAGGCCAAGCATGACAGACGCGAGACATGTCGACACACAGTTACACAGTTGGGGACCGAACGGTCGCGACAAATACGGTGACCGCGTGGATGTGAGATGGTTGCTCTCAAAAATCAGGTTCGAGGAGAAGACTGGGAATATTCGTTGTGGGAAACTGGATATGGGGCTGGAGATCAGGGTAGGGTCTCACGGTCGTTGAGTCGCCGCAGCCGCGAAAAAGAGGAGTTGAGGGCTCTGAAAGGGCTGGTGGCTGCATGTGTGGACACCGTCGAGCACGATGTCGACGCTTGTCGACGTAGAGAGAACAATGGAAAGGGGATAATGGGCGACGGAGGCGGGCGTTAAGGCGAACTGAGGCGTGGCCGCTGTTTCCAAATAGGAAATCAAGGACAGCTCTCATCTCCTCCGCGTCGCACCTTTTCTCCGTCCCTCTACCTCCTTCCTCGACGTCGTTGCCCACGCCGTCCATCACGCCCACAGTCTATGCGCGGCGCTCAGCCCTCCACCTGGTTCCAAAAAAGCACCCGCCAGCCCGCCGACCATCTCCAACCACCGCCATCTTCCCATCACCCGCACCCCGTCCCCCCGCGCTCGTCCAAACTCCCCTCCTTCTCCTCCCTCCACCTCGGCACAAAGCCCTCCGTCTCGCGCGCACCCTCCGTAGCGTCCGTCAATTCGAGCTACTCGGCGTCGGCGCGCTCTTTCCGTTCCACCCAGGACTACCCCTCCCACCCCTTCGCCGCCATGGTATCCGCCCCGCTCCCCGTCGTCTCCAGCCACGACTCGTCAGGAGAGGAGGACGAGTGCCCCGTTTGCCTCGAGCCCCTGAGCTTCAGCTTTCGCCTCCCGGGAGAAAAGCCCCACATCGTCCCAGAGTGCGGACATGCCCTGCATGAGGTGAGCGTCTGTTCCCTCTCATATTGCCTCTTTCTGCGAGTCCCCGCATATGGGCTGTGCGCCTTTTCGCCTTGCGCTGTATCTGGTGCAGTGGTCGCTCAACGGCGGTTGCTCCGTGAATGATCGACCCGTCGCACGCCCTGCCAGTGGTTGCTCTGTGCGTCCTCGACGCCGTTCGCGCGGTTGAGCGGCATTTTCATGCCCACCCCTGGGCATATGCCTCCGCTTTTTTATCCTCTACCCTTTCTGCTCGCGGATCCTGTACTCCCGCCGCCTACGCCGTCGCCGCGATCGACTGTCGCACGCTCGGCCTGTTTTGCACCTATCCGTTTCCATTTCCCCTCCTGTCGTGCGGATGCTATTCGCGCTCCTCATTCGTGTTGCCTACCGACGCCCGGTTTTATCTCGGCTTGTACCTTCATACTGACTCCGTCCTCAGGCCTGCTTCATCGCCGTGTACGGCCCGCCGCCAGGCGCAGGTCGTGCAGGCGGGGTGCTACGCAAGTCCAACCTCGGCGTATGCGGCGTGTGCCGACGCCCAATGAAGGTCGGCGATGGCGACGGGGGCAAATCGAACAGTACGTGTCGACATGGCGCGCTCCGCGATACGCCCACTGACGTTCAGTGCAGAGCTGGCGGCGCTGACCGGAATGGGTGACCCTACGTCTGCCGCGCTGTATCCCGGGCGCGAGACGCCGTCCTCGATACGGGATTCGAATGGCCGCCGGCAACAACCCTCCAAGCCGTATGACCCAAACGAGGACGACGCGATCGAGCACTCTCCGTCCGTGAAATCGGGGTCGGACCCGCACTCGCCTTACGTGGTCGCGCCGTCGATCCAAGTGCGCCCGGAGTTCTCGAGCATCACGCGCAGCAACGATGGGAACCAGGCGCTGACGTGCATCGTCGTCGTCGAGCTGCCGGGCAAGCGGGGCCCGGGGCACGTACCCGGCCCCGTTCCGATGGATCCATACAACGGCGCGCGCAGCGGCGGGCACACGCCCGACCCCACGCACCGCAACGCGGCACAGTACCACCACCCCGACACGTCCGAGTCGACGCTGCGCCGGCGGCAGCACTCGCCCACGTCAGGTGTCACCTCGCCCACGATGTCGGCACACGACCGCTACCCGACGTCCGCGAGCGAGCGCGATGTCCCCTACTCCCCCGCGCCGCCGCCGTCTGTGGGCATGTCGCAAGAGGAGGAGTCGCCGTTCAACGCGATCACCGAGGACCTGCGGAACCGCATCATCGACTGGAAAGGGCATCCGCTCTCCGGGCTCGGCGCGCTGCAAATGTTCGACCTTCTTTCGGTGCGACGGGACGCGCTCGTGCGCGAGTTTTACGTCTACCTGTTCAAGGAAGCAATTATCTGCGTCGCCGAGGAGAAAAAGCGCACGCTCGGGCGGTTCCTGTCGTCAGCGTCTGGCGCTGCATCCGCGCTCGCGGACGGCTCGCCCATCGCGAGCTCCTCTTCCGCGCAGCAAAAGGGTGTTCTGCGACTCAAGGGGCGCATTTATATTCGGCACATCCGCCAGGTCACGGATACGTCGGTGCAGGGCGAGCTCAGCCTGACGATCGACATGGAGGACGAGCGCCTCGACTCGTTCATCCTGATCTTCAAGGACCGGTCGTCGCTCGAGACATGGAGGGCGAACATCCAGGCGCTCGTGTCGCTCGTGCAGCGGCAGACGAGCCAGCGAGAGGTCCGCCACGAGGAGCCTGCCGCGCTGGATATGGAGGAGTTTGGGGGGAGCGCTAAGGCGGCGCGCATGCTCAGCGGCAGCACGGGCAGCAGCGCGACGGACAGCCTCCTCCACAGCTCCAGCCGCTCGACGCAGTCGTCCTACACGTCCCACCACGGGTCGGTAGCCCAGCGTGGCGGGATGCACAAGCTCGCACCGCTCGAGGAGGACGAGGGCATGCACTACAACGCAGCCCCGCCTCTGTACGCGCCGCACATGTCTGCCGGCCCGTCAAACTCGCTCACCCCGCTGCCGCATCCGCCTGTGGACCTCATTCTTGTCATCGCCCTGCCCTCTCCCCACGCAAACCACAGCACCGCCGCGCTGAAGGTGCGCGTGATCAAGGCATCGCTGGACTTCATCTTGGCGTCCCTTGGTGCACGCGACCGACTCAGTCTCGTCACGTTCGAGGTCGGCGTTGGCGGCAAGGTGCGCAAGACTCCGTTCCTGCTTGCGGGCCGCACGCAGAGCCGCGCGCGGTTGGGAAAATTCATCGACGAAATCGGGTTCATGCCTGAGGAGGGCCAGCTCTTTGATGACGAGTTCCTGATCCGAGGGTCCAAGGAGGAGAAAACTGACGTCGTGACGGCAGTCAATCACGGTACGAGCCAATATATCTCACGACAATTACATGCTGATATCTGCTCACAGGTCTAGATGTTGTTCTGCAACGCAAGGCGCGTAACCCTGTGGCGGGTATGCTACTTGTTAGCGACGCGTCGGATAGCACGCGACGCGCCCAGATGGACCTCGTCCTCGCACGCGCGGAGGCCGCTAATGTGCCGATCCACTCGTTCGGCTATGGGCGCTCGCACGACCCTGCGTCGCTATGGCTCATGTCGAATCACACAAGCGGGACGTACACGTTCGTCAAGGACTGGTATGACCTGCGCGACTGCCTTGCCGGATGCATTGGGGGCCTAATGTCCATCGGCTCGATGAACATGAAGCTGCATATGAAGATCGTTGACGGTAACCGGTTCCGTATCCGCAAGGTGTCGGGCGGGCCGTCATCCATCGTTGCCTCGGACGGCCGCAATGTTGACGTCGACGTTGGAGAGCTGCGCTATGGCGAGCGCAAGGAGATGCTCGTCGAGCTCGAGCTCGACAACAGTGATTTCATCGGCGGGCAAGGCTCGCGCGGAGGGTCGGCCCACCACAACCGCTCGATGAACGCGACGGACCGGTTCAACCAGAGCATGGGTTTCGACGCGCTTGCGATCGAGGATATGGCGGACCTGACGGACGGGATGATGGACCGCATGATCGACGAGGTGCCGGTGTTCGAGGTTGACGGCGCGTTCTACGACCCCGCGGCAACGAAGCACGTTTCGCGCCTCGCGCACCCTGTCTTGCTCACCGTGACGCTGCTGCCTGCATCCGCAAGCCCGCAGCGTGCGCCCACGGGCAACTCCGACGCGGTTATCGTCCGCCGGCGCATGGAGCTCCTTGCGTCGGACATGATCACACGCGCGCTCGTGCTTGTCTCGCGCAAAAACTACGCGCAAGCGGCGAAGATCATGAACGAGACGAAGCGCATCCTCCACACAGTTCTGCAGACGATCACGCAGACGCTGCCGCCGCCCAGCAGCCACGGCTCCACGGTGCGCAATCGCAAGGAGGTTCTGACGCTCGGCGCTGTGCGTGTGCTCCAAGCCGTGCTGCAGGATATGCAGATCTTATCGGAGGCACTGGAGGACAACGTTGAGCTTTTCCAGCACGACCAGCGCAATTTTGGCGCTCAACAGGTAAGCATTGTGGCGTCTTTCGGTTGATGGCGTGCGGTGCTGACGGTCTTCGCAGGCTATGATCCTGCGCGACCAAAAGAGCTGGACTGGTCGGAGCGCGACGGAGCGCGTGTTCTGGACAATCGACAACTCGATAGAGCTGGTCTCTCGCAGTACCGATTGGGTTGCGCGCGACTGATGTTCTGTTTTGACGCATGTTTTTTTGATCCGGCATTATTCATCGCTAACGCTCTCTTCTGCAACATCCCCTTCCCCTCATTCCCGCTGTCCAATTGAACCTACCTATCATCTGTCCCATACGTATGCGGATCACATCATGCGAAACCTCAGCTGTGTCATAATATGCGTGAATGCGTCCGTTTCCTCCTTACTGTCGTCGCGTGTTTGTACGAGTATCTTTTGGGCTGGCGTAGACTTAGTGGCTTTCTCTTTCTTGATTAACAAATAATTCTGTTTCATTTCCGTACGGCATCTTTCCGCACCTTGGACGGCTAGCGCTGTGTTTCAAAGTTTACTTCTCTCGTAGCATGATACGATGATCCCACTCTCCTTTAGCGTAGACCCCTGCTAAGTACCGACCAAACCGTTAATCAATGATATACTTCGCCTTAGAGACGACAGGCATCTAGATATCTATCAGCCGAGGGCACATGTGTGATTGACTATGTCCGCTCGACGAAAAGAGTTTGAGCGCATGTGGAAGGGACAAGGGGAAGAAGTCTGGGGAAGTTACCGACCTCAGCATGGTTTCGATCAGAGTTCGACGCGATAGGAGAAAAGCCAAAAGCTTGACATCAGAAGCCAACCGATTCCACGAGCCGACGACTTCGACTTCGACTTCGCATGGGATTCGAGAAGCCAAGGCTGTTGCCGACCATCGGACCAAGCGGAAGCGGCGATATACGGTGTGAGAAGGAACGGCCGTGAACTTCCTCGCGACGACTTGAGTGAGCCCTTGCTATTGAATGAGGAGCTTGGGTCACTAGCCCACTGCGAGCATGGATCAAATTTGTACTACAAGCTCCATCGCAGCGAAGAGAAGAGTGGTACTTACCCATCGCATGGCGGTCGAGAACATCGGTCCGCGTCGGGAAGACGTACTACGGCATTCTCAGCGCGCTTTATAACCGATGAGGGTGCCGGACCAAAATAATTTGGGTTTGAGGGTGGGGCTGGCTGACATTGAGTACGAAGAGAAGCACGGTACGCTTGATTCTGTGACTTGAACACCGCTTGTCATCCTATTGCCACCAAAAACAATTGCGTGTTTCGCCTCTCGATAAAATCTGTTGTCAGATTACCGCATTCTTTCACCCAACGAGGAGAAATAAGCACCTCCTTATCGTATACTCCGCCACAGAACATCAGAACCGATGAAGGCAGCAAAGATCACCGTAGGACCGTTAAACATTGCCGGTTCAAAGAGATCATTGGTAGACTGGTAACCAGGTCTTTACGAAGCCGGTGACGAGCAAGCACAGTACTGCTTAGACGGTGGAAGACGTATTGACCGCAGCGACTGCCAGCGAGGCATGGTGAGTTCGGCGGAGCTAGGGGACGTCACCATTGATCTTCACAAAGTAAGGCAGCAGATTTCAGGCAGTGGGCTAGAATTGGAGTCAACGTCGCAGCGCCTTGAAGAATATCCTCATTTCGGCCATGTGTCGGCCAGTTTCCTTGACCTGTTACGAATCGCGAAACTCGTGTTCGCCGCGTGAGAGACTTGTAGCTGAGGCCATGATGTTTCGCTGATATGTTATGGTAGGCTGAGTCTCTATGAGTGCTCGATGCAGAAGCTCGGGAGGTGTGCAGACGAAGGGCGGCAGTGAAGCACCTCGAACGACGAACTTAGACTCGGAACTTAGAAGGGAATACGCTTGAGTCACGTGCGGGAAACATAAGTTCAAAGCTCAGACTCTTCCCCACGTCCACGACACGGAACAAAGCTCAGTCTTGTACATCTCCTACCGCGCTCTGCTCTGCTAGAACAAATATTCATGGCATCGAATGCTCCTCCCGGCCCGTCTAACAAGCGGTGGCCCGGTTTCTACGACGCGCTCCAGCTCGCCATCCAACAAGCTGCCCACAAGTGGACGTGAGTTTCTCTTCCCTTATATTGTCCTCCCGTCAAATAAAATATGTCCTAGGTTCGAAGAATTTGTAGAATGTTTTCCGCTCTGGTGTGAGGAGCAGCCGAAGGGAGCCGAGACGGTCTACCAGACGGTATCAGGCTTCGTTGAAAAGCGTATTGTGGTACGTTGTTCGCCTTACTCGCACGTTCCACCTCGCTCATACCCGATCACCTCAGGAATTGTCGAACACACTCTTTGAGAACTACGCGCTCCAAGAAAATCTGGACCGCTTGCAGGCCGTCGTCGACGACGCGCGCAGGCGGAAACGCAGTGGGGAGCCGCGCCCGCTCAACGCGTGGCGAGAGGATCTAGAGCCTCGAGCCGCTACTCGCGCACGCACAATCCCCACTCTCGAGGCCGAGCGCGACAAGTTGCGCAAGCAACTCACTGAGGTGTGTGCTTATCCCATGCATGACGCGACGTGCTGATCGTTGCCTCATAGCTCGAGGCGCACAACACAGAGCTCGAGGCGACCCTCAAGGAAAGCGTGGATACCAAGGTCGTGGCTGACGAGAAGATCGCTGAGATATTTGCTTTTTTGGATGAGGTGCGTCGCTGTGGATATTGCGAGAGCGACCGCTGATCAGTGCGTCGGGACCAGCTCGTGATGAAATGGAAAGACCTTCCAATTGAGGAAATGCAAGAGTGGTCGCTGCAAAAAGCCGAATCCCAGAGCACCATCAACCCTTCCCTCTGAAAGCCTGAAAGGCTTCACAAGGCTTCACTCCCGACGCTGTCACGTGACCTTTAACCATCCCTTTCCATCGCCATCGACTCTATCCTCTTGTTCACGACCCCAACATGCAATCCCCAACTCAACGACCGAATCTCCCGCCCTCAGCACTCTGGGCGCGCCTCCTCCGCAAACCGACGTTCCCCGCGGCCACGGCCATGCCTGCGCACACCCAGCTCGCGCCCGCCGACAAGGCTCAAACCTCGACACGCATCCTCCTGCACGACACACACGCGCGTCTCGAAACCTTCGGTGAGCGCACTGGCAGGCTGGTGAAGGAAGTCGAGGATGCGCGGCGCGAAATCGTGCGCGTCGGCGAAGAGGCTGAGAGCGCGCGGGAGAAGGCGGCGGACGTCGTCGTGCAGACCGGTGTGTTTCCTCGCCCAACCCTCAGCTTTCCTATGTGCAACCCGGTAGCTCCTCAGCACTGGGACGCTGGAACGGATGGGCCAATTATATGCGCATATACTTACCTATTTCTCGCAGTCAACCGCTGCCAGACAATGCTCCAGAAGGCAGTCGGTGAACCTGTACAAACCCGCGAGGTCGCCATTCTCCGTGCCGAGCTCGCCAGTGTGTCCACCAAAATGACCGCGCTCGACTCCAAGCTCGATGCACTCCGCACGGTGCGTCCTACATCGCTCTGTCGCAACGCTCGACCTGACCTCGCGCCATGCGCTATCCCCAGCTCGTGCAGGACCAGAATCGCGCCTTACAGATGCTGCAGGACCAACAGTCACGCGCGCAGGAACAACATGCGCAGACCGTCGCGCTCCTCGCGCCGCTCCTCCCGCTGCTCCAGGCCTTGCCTTTGCACATCGACCTCGCGCGCGCTGCTATGGTTGAGAAAATACACGAGGCACCCAAGTTCCACAGTTCATCTGGATCTCCGAAACGAGACAACCCTAAGGAACGTTCATCGAGCCCTCCGAATAAGCGTCGCCGGCTCGCGGACGGTGATGAGCGTCTGCACACTGGCATACTGCGCGGAACCGACATCCTCGCCGCATCTGAACTCAAGCCACGCCGCGGTCCGAGCGAAGCTGAACACCATGCGCCAACGCCCGTCTGCACGCCGTCCCCGGAACTGCCGATGTCCAACACTCCTACCGATGTCCACAAGCCGGATGTTTGGGCCACGACCGCGCATACCACTGCGATTCCGCACGGCACCGCGACGTTCTTGGGTGGCGCGTTCCACGGTGGTACGTAGCCACGATCCTACGTTCTGCGTACCGCATCTGACGTGCCGCTTTGGACTGCAGGGCAGGACTTCCGGGCAAGCATGTATGTACCCCCTCCGGGATGGAAAGTTCAGCCTGTGCAGGTGTGGTCGATGAAATCGAGCAGTGCCTGTGTGACGCTCATGCATTCGTCGCAGATGACGCCGGGGCCAGGCAAACGGTTCATCCCAATACATGAAGATGATGACGAGGAGTGAATGTGAACCCGCATCGTTGTGGTTGGCTTAGGAGGACGATTGGCGGTAAACGCTCCGCTCGATGGGGGTGCAATCGGACATGTACTTTCAGAGTATAGAGGGTGTACAATGCTACGATAGCTTCATTCGCCACATCCCGACCACCAGTAACTTACTAGAGGCTTAATAATTAGCTCGGTCTCTTTCGAAACACGGCAGATATCGAACGTGCCTCACCTAATTGTTTGGGAAAAGTCCACCGTCGACGCGGCCCAAATTATTTACGGGCTTTGACCACATCGGACGATCGCAGTCGGAGTCGGAGAGCATAGGACGTTATGCATTGTTGGAGATTTCTCCCACATCTAGCTGTGGGCAGAATTCAACGTCCTATTAGAGTTGCAGGATAGGCAAACTAGAAAGCACATACCCTGATAAGCACGCCGTGCAGTCAACGGGTGTCCCGAAGTCTGAAGTCTGAAAGTTCACCAGCGTCACGGAGGAACTAAATTCGGAATAGCATTGTCCAATTGTGTTGAGCAGAATGAACCGTTCAATATATTCATGTATCGAGTTTGAACTGACTGTACTAGTGCGCCGGACTTTCGGATAGTTCTGCGGTGTGGCACCAACGGAGATGAGCTAGAGCAACAGGACAAAAGACGACGCACCAGCACGATCACCTGTGAAGAGCAAGACCGATCGTCCGCAAGGCGACGCGAACAAAAGAATAGTGAGATGAAGGGCCTCCCAGCTATTGTCCTGTTCGGTCTCAGTATTCATCCTAGGCAACAAAGCACGCCGGACCTTGTCGTGTCGTCGATGGCCTGAGGCTAGACGAAGACAAGATCAAGCTCAACGTTCGAAAAGTATAAAATGCCCTGCGAGCGAGCGAGTTAGCCTCAAGCTCTTCCACGAAGTCTTACAACCCTCTCACATCTTATCAATGGACTCCTTCCTCAGCAACATCTTCACCACCACCTCCCCCGTGGAGTCCGAGCCCGCGAACTCGACCCCCGTCGACGCCGAGGGCGGCGGAAGCGGTTCCAGCGGCGGCTGCGTCGTTGCCTGAATTCCCCATGGAATCTACCCATTGTAAGCAGCCTTGTTTGGTGTCAATTGCGGCGACTGATGTTTTGCACGAGCAGATTCTCACCGGATATACGTCGTAACGGTTCCACGATTTGGCGGATGGCAAGATATGTAGCGGATGGCGGATGAGTTTTTGGCGCATACATTATGAACTTCGATCTTCTTTGTACCGTTGCGATTGGGCTCGCGCGAATTGAGCTTGCAACAGTTTCTTGACTTTTCTCTCAGCGATGAAGCAAGATATTGGAGCTCGAGTTGTGCGTCGTGGGCTTGAGACGGTGATGGCTGACAGCAGCCACAGATTGTACGGATCTGAGAAGCAAGCGATGTAATTTGCGACGAAGGCCAGCTTCATTCGCCGCATTCCGACTGGCAGTAGTCGAAGAAGACATTTTTACTGCTCGAGACGCGATCACGTGTGATGAGACGACGCCCCGTTACAGCATGATATAGCACCCCAAGCACCCCAGAACAAAAACAAGATAATTCGACGAACGGAAATAGATCGTTCACAGCGTCTTCAGCGCCCGCGCCGCCTTCAATCCGACCGCAAGTAACGAGCGCACGCGCATCCCAACCTCCACCGCCATATACAGCGGAATTAAGAAGAAGGGCACATAGCTCAAGAGAAGCATAATTCTCTGCTCGAGCGTGATGGATATGGTGCGAGATGCGATGGTCGCGGCAGTGGTGGTGGGCGTATACATGACGACAGCGAGGCAAGCGAGCGTCGTAGTGGCGGTGGAGGCGCCGTAGATGATGATGAGGGGGTATATTCCGCGAGAGCCTGTGTAAGCGTCGTATGACTTAGCTGAGCGCATCAAGTACACAGGCTCGCACACTCACCTCGCCAGAGCCCCCGCGCGCCGATGAAGAACGTCGGCAGCTGGAATGCCCTGCACCAAGCATCAGCAACTCCTCACTCGAAAGCCTCGGTGGGACGTACGCCTCGAGACACAGAAACGTCTTGAACCACACGAGCTCGCGCTCTGGAACGGGCAGGAGGCCCATTGCGCCGCCAACGAGCGGGTCGCCCGACATAGCGACGTACCACACGGGAAGGGCACGGATGACATCAGGCACGTAGGAGGGCGGGTATAGGGCCTGGCAGTCGATGAGCAGTGTCGCAGGGATGTGAATCTGTTGAAGCATTGATATTTCGTTAGATGTCGACACTAGGAGGCGGTCAGAGAAGACGCACGAGGAAGAAGATGAAGTAGAAGAGGTCCGTTGGACGGGAGGTCAGGGTTCGCCTGGTAGGGGGACCCATGTCTTTCGAAAGGTTCAGTTTGCTTGCTGGTTTGCTCCAAGTTGCGCTGCGAAGAGTCACTAGTCAGAGGTCGAATAAAAAGCAGTTGAAGGCGCGTAGTAGCGGACCGAACTGGGACCGAAGAGCATCTCAGCATCACTGACGCTCAATATACGGGTATTGCTCCCGACCGCCATGTCCATCCAGAATCCAACGCAGCTGGTCCAAGAGTACGTATGAAGATCGCTTGTCTCTGCGACTCTCATCACAATCTCGACGTCCCAGCGCAGGTTCAAGAAGTCTGGCGAGTTCGACCGCCTGCGCCGTGAGCTTTTGTCCCAGTTCCAGACGTCCGTGCGTATTGTTGCTACCATCCTTCTACGACGATCTCATACATGCGCTAGGACAATATGGACTCATTCATGGCGCGCGTGGAAAGCATCGCCCGGGAACGCCTAGATGCCGACGTTGACAATAAATTGGAAAAGGCGGCCCCAGACGCGCTTCATCGCGAGCTGCTGCAGGAGCTCAATCGGTCCGTAGCCATATCCCAGCCTTCCGATCCCGGCTTTCGACCATTATACCCAGGTATCCGCTCGTTGAGCGCGCGCTCGCCGACGTTCCCGCATTCTCGGATCCCGCGTTCGCAGGCGGCGTGCGTGCGCATGCGCGGAAGATCCTGCAGCGCGATCGAGGGGAGACAGTACCAGGTGCGTTGCATCCTCATTTACCCACAGAACCCTTCCACTCATTTACTTCACTTTCAGAGGATAATGTCCTACTCGGTGCGACACCAAATGGCGCAGATGCAGGTGCCAATCCAGGGGCTGCTCGCCCGAATGGGCATGGCGAGGCCCTCGTGCTGCGCGAGGTATCCCCCGACGACGACGGTAGCATGGACATGTCTCAGGACTAAGGTACCCGCCGTCGTGCATATGTTATCATCATCCATGTAGACGTGTCCTGCACATGCGAGGTAAATAGATTTATTAATACATATGTCTCTAATTATGGTTCACAAGCACCGCACAAGCGCGGCCGAGGCATTCTACTAGCGTGGTACGCCCGGTAAGGATCACCATGATACTAGAGGCCTCGGCCGTGCGTGGCTTAGCGCTGGCGGAAGCCCAGCAGCACCGGGATGAGGCACCTACAATCGCCGGAGACGGTCTACAGTAGTTGCAGAGTTGAAAGCGTTCCGGCCTGGCCATGCTGTGTAGGCCCCGCACATTTACCCGTGCCCATCATAACCACGAAGACCTGTGAGCCCCCAGTGCCCCCCTGGAGAGTAGAATTGCCTCTACCATGGCGGGACGTCTTTAGCCATGTGGATCGCGGTCGCATGGTCCATGGCAGTGTGCCAACCTTCGCATGGTCGACTTGAGCGCACCACCAGTGATTAGTGGCGCCCTGCTTCATTCTGGAGGAGCTGCGCCACCCTGTTGTGCGAATCAAACAGCATCGCGCTCGTCATCAGCACGGACCCCATCGTCTTCCTCCTCCCCAATCGCACAGCGCTGCGGATCTGCACACTGTCCTCCTTGTCCTCCTGCCCGCTTGGGGCGGGGCCCAGCTGCCGCAGCAAAATCTTGGGCTGCGCGCCCGTCGTGTAGTCCAAGGTGATGATGATCGAGTGCGGAAGCCCGTCGCAGGGGGGCGCCATGGCGCGGATGGCGTCGGCGCGGTCCCTCGCGTCTTGTGCGATGAGCATGCGGTGGAACTCCTGGTCGCCGTAGCTGACGAGCCCGTCGAGCTGGACCATTATGTGCTTGCGCCTCCAGGCGCAGTGGTCCCTGTGGGTTGCCACCCAGCCGTCGCTTTGGCAGCGTTGCGAGCAGTAGAAGGACAGGTGACATCCAGAGCACCGTCTGAACAACTTTCTTTGGCCGCCTGTACCGCACTGCAGGGAAACTGCATGTGAGCAACCAGTATGATGAGTACGAGTGTCAACTCACCGTTTCGCAGGTCCAATGGTCCAAGGCCCGTTTGAACTCCAAACGCTCCTTGCTCAAGGCTTTCAGCGACGTCCATGCGCTGCTGAGCATAGAGTTTGCGATGGCAGACTCCGCCTCCGCGGTGAAACCCTCCAGACGTTTGCCAATGGGGGTGATGACCGAAGGGAAGAGCAGGTACCTCGGGATGATGTCCTGGATGAGCCTTCTGCTGCATATCCGCGTGTTTTCGTCCAATTCCGGCAGCCACGGCGCGATGGTGAGCAGCGCCTCAAAGAAGCCTTCCTTGACTGTTTGTTGGAGCCAATTGATACCGATCCCACACTCGACGAGGAGGGCTACGAAGCGGACGGATACGTCGATGCCAACCTTGATATCGATGTCGGAGAGGATGTCCATTCTTGACAGCCTGAGGAGGATGCGTGTGACGCCGCGCATCGCGCCGTTCTCCATGATGGCAGCTTGCAATGGTGTGTCATCGCCTGTCGATAGAGAAGCTACCAGCATGGCGTACGTGCGCAACTGCAGCGCCAGCGTGGGGGACGGCCGCAGTTTGAGAGCGAGACGCATCGGTGCGAGTGCGTGCACGGCTACGGCATCGACGTCGCCTTGGGCGTGCGCGACGAGGTCGTCGAGCGTCGCGGGCCGCAGGCGAGCAAGCAGCTCGAGGGCCAGTGTGACGATGGGGAACTGTGGAAGGGAGGTGTGGTCGAGGGCCATCCAGCGATCTACCATGAAAGCGACGAGACCCGGCGTCGCGAGGAGCTGCTGCCTCATCTGCTCTGTGCCGAGCAGGAGGAACATGATATGCATGTGGGTCTGCGACGCCGCGGTGCGCATTTCGGCTGGCACGGCCGCGCTCTTCAGGCTCTCGGAGAGGTAGTTTATCCACTTGAATATGGACCCCCACGCCCGGGATATCGCCGGTACGTACGGCGTAGTGTCGGTCTGGAGGACTCCTGTGAGACCGATGAGACAAGCGCCCGCGGTGTCGGACGCGCGGCCGCCCTGCGGAGGTGCTAGGAGGTGCGCGCAGAATGCATCAGCGGTCTCGATGCGCTGAGCGGTCGTGAGCAATTCGCTGTCCAGCGCGAGCGCCTGCAGCGATGGAACTAAGCCATGCCGCGCATAGCCGATGACCTGATGAGTGGTTAAATGTACAAGATAATGAAGGGGCAACTACGACGCACCGCCGAGGGGTCCGTGCGCAGGAGGGCGCGCATCCTGTCGGTCGCTCTGTCGAGTTGGTGTGCCATGGTGGAAAGGAAGAGAGACGGTGTGGGAGCGAGCACGCATGTGCATCGCGGTCTATATTGAATGATATCGTTGTGCATGCGGCGGCGCCTCCGACGCAGACAAAGTCGCTTTCCCACGACAATTTCGTGGGCGCTCAAGCTGCTCGCAGCTTGGCAACTCGCTGATAACTTAGCACCGGCCTTCTTCAACTCACGCTCGACGTCGACATCGTTGTGTTCCTATGGCCGCCATCGGAAGCGTGTTCCTCGGCGACGTCCAGCGCCATCGCCTGCTTTCGAGCGGTTCGACGCCGGGGTCAACGCCGCCGTCATCGCCGCCGCCGTCCATCACCGCGACGAGCTCATTCCCGCATCCCCCCCGCACGCAAGTACCCGACGCATCATCCTCGAAGGCGTCCGACACTTTTCAATTACCGCCCACCGTTACCCCCGAGCAGTCGATCGATCTGCGCCTACGCTGGCTTGAGGCGCTGCTTCATGGTGTCAAACACGATCCTGACAAGCGGGCGGAGCTGAGGAACGGGGACACGCTCATGCGGAATGCGGAGGAGGTGAAGCGGCGCATGGACGACGTTGTTGAAGCCAACGAAGGGTTACGGCGATTCATCAGCCACTGTATGCACCCACTTGTTATCGTCGCCTCGCAATGCTGACCGTGGCGAACGCGCACCTCGTAGATGACCAGCACGCCCAGCTGCTCACGCCGGCGTTTGCACTATCAGGGACGCTGCCTGCCCCTCCAGCGTACCAAAATATGTCCGCCAGCGAGCTGGAGGCGTTCCTCGCAGAGCTCGAACCCGATATTCGCGCGGCAGACCGCGACATGCGCGAGATCGAGATGCTCGAGGCGAAGGGCGTCACTGCTGCAGGAAAGCTACCAGGTGCGCGTATATCCTTTCCTTGCATACCTGATATATAACTTAACCGCACGCGACAGACTACGAGGCGCTGCAGCCACGGTTGGAAGCTCTCGTCAAGCATCATCAAGAAGACCTGGAGACCGCGTCTGCGCTTGAACGGCGCGTCGCTAAGATCATACAACGGTATGCCACTCAAGTACGCGTGCATTTTGCTCTCCCGAAATCTCCGTGCTGATGCATTGTTCTAGGTTGACACGCTCTCTGAGCTTTTCATGGTATGGGACGACACGCTCAAGGACACAGATGACAAAATCTCGCGGTTGGAAAAGGACCGAGAGGGGCGTGAACGACTGGGCTACATCTGAACCATACTGTAGCCCTTGGGTACAGCTGCCCGTAGCAGGCGCGCCGGCGCTGATGAACATTTTGGGACCAGGATCACTGCCATCCTTGCTGCCCTCCGTGACGCAGTTGGGGCATCAGCAGAATTTATCCCGAGCGTTATGGGGTTGATCGAACCGAGTAGGCTTCTTACCGTGCATATAACACATCACTTCACAGGATGTGTACTAGAAGCCATAGCGGATGATTGTTCACAGTTAGCCTTCGTCGCAAATTGCATTACTTGCTTCTCAGATTCGTACAATCTGTGGCTGCTGTCGCTGCTGTCAGCCATCACCGTCTCATGATCAAGCCCACGACGCACAACTCGAGCTCCAATATCTCGCTTCATCGCTGAGAGAAAAGTCAAGAATCTGTTGCAAGCTCAATTCGCGCGAGCCCAATCGCAACGGTACAAAGAAGATCGAAGTTCATAATGTATGCGCCAAAAACTCATCCGCCATCCGCTACATAATTTGCCATCCGCCAAATCGTGGAACCGTTACGACGTATATCCGGTGAGAATCTGCTCGTGCCAACCATCAGCCGCCGCAATTGACACCAACCAAGGCTGCTTACAATGGGTAGATTCCATGGGGAATTCAGGCAACGACGCAGCCGCCGCTGGAACCGCTACCGCCGCCCTCGGAGTCGACGGGGGTCGAGCTCGCGGGCTCGGACTCCACGGGGGAGGTGGTGAAGAAGATGTTGAGGAAGGAGTCCATTGATAAGATGTGAGAGGGTTGTAAGACTTCGAGGAAGAGCTTGAGGCTAACTCGCTCGCTCGCAGGGCATTTTATACCTTTCGAACCTGAGACTCGATCTTGTCTTCGGCCAAGGTTTGCGCAGGCGAGTGAGGACACGACAAGACCCGGCACGCTTTACGATACTGAGACCAAGAAAGACAATAATAGTGAGGCCAGTTGAGCCGTTCATTGAGTCGTTGTTTTCTTTGTTCGTGTCCGACTCACGAGCGCTTTTCGGACGGTCGTACCGCGGCGCGCACAACTCAGAGGCAAGATCAGCGAACATCGCGAACAATAAAACAAGGTCCGGTCTCAAAGCTTACTCTTGTCACAGTGCCGATGTCGTTCATAATGGGCACTGCAGGTTAATTGTGTATCGTGTATTAGGCGACTGCGTACTCTTTAGCTGCGCGATGATGTCTGCGGCGCAAATACACCAGGATGTCCTTTATTGTCTAGAACATCGAACTTCTACCTCAGGCTCCTGACTGAAGCGCCTGGACAATGTGCCTAGTGTAGAACGAACTTTGCGAGACAATTGGTGTGATTCAAGTGGCGTAGGCTGAACAAGGTTGGGTGCGTATTTGACCTAGCTCGGCAATCGAGGGACTCATGTGGAATGCCCGGCAGCGCGCCAAGGCGGGCGCTTTCACTCCCTGAGTCAACAATGCCGACAGAGGCTGAAGCGCTGAGGCCTGAGGCCTGAGGCCTGGAGCCTGAGATCTTGAGGCCCAGGGCTTGAGGGCTGACTAGCGCTGACTGATGCTCAGCTATAGTGGGATGATTTTGGGATGATTCGGATATTCGGTCGTGTCGGACGTTCTCAGGCGCTGGGCACAAGTGACGTGGAGGAGCGTGGAGGTCGGGGCTGAAGAAGAGTGCATAAGTTATCTGCAGATTGTCGGAGAGGGCGCCATACGCGATTTACCGTCCAATGCCGGACGCCACGTATGGACAAGTCATTCTACCTATGGTGAGGCGCATTTTGATGTGTATTTGCTGCTTGACGCATCTGTCAAGAACTGTCGGTATTCCTGGAAGAGCCTCCGAGGCACCCAGGGGCTCCGTGTATCATGCCAGAGTTCAAGGTATAGCCCAGCTGTGCCGGCAGCCGCTGAGTTCGGCCCTAGACGAGCCTGCACGGCACGAGACGGCACGGAGATGACGTGGCACTGAGAGTACGGAAAGCCGTAGCCCATGAGTATCTCGCTCGACTGAAATCTGATGCTGACATGAAGAACTTGAAGGTTCGGACACGTCGGATGGGCGTCACTTGACTGTTGGCTTGCTTCCGGTCCCTTAAAATCTCGGTAAGTCGTCGGTTACTGATCTTGTCTCGCATGCGGAGCATACTGGGGAAGATGTTCCCATGAAAAGAGGGAAGTAGTTACATAGCGAGCGCTGAGCAGCAGCTGCCAGTGGCACCTATAGGCGCACAAACAGCGCAAATGACAAAGGCATTGGCTTACGTCAGCCCAACGCTTAGTACGCCCGAAGCATAGTATCCAGGGCTATACCTTCCTCTTCCTAGCTCTTCTTAGACTCTCTTTCTCTGTGTACATCCACGCGCAGGCGCTCTCTGTAAACCTCTTGCAACCTCTTGCAACCTCATCCAGTACTCTCACTGGCAAGGAATTAACTAATCCTACAACTCCGGAACACACATGTCGACTTCCGCCTTCACTAACTTATGGTACAAGACACCCACAACGCCTGCGACCGGGAAGCTCGAGCTGCCATACTCCGAGGATGAACCCCTCGACAGCAAGTCGGGCGAGCCGGAGAAGTGTGAGCTGCGGATCGAGGGCATGACCTGCGGGTCTTGTGTCGAGGTGCGCGCTCACCATCACTAAGCGTCTTGCGTCCACTGATTGTCTTTGCAGTCGATAGAAGGCATGCTCAGAGACCAACCTGGAATCGTCTCCGTCAAGGTCGCCCTTCTAGCGGAGCGAGGCGTCGTCGAATACGACCCAAACACTTGGACCCCAGACAAACTCATGAGCGTGAGTCTCCTCTCCGCGCGCATACGCACGCTTCGACTCACGTCGCTCCCAGGAAATCTCCGACATCGGCTTCGATGCCACCCTCATACCCAAGGCGCGCACGGATGAAATCACCCTGCGCGTATACGGCATGACTTGCGCCTCCTGCACAGGCACCGTCGAGACTGAGCTGGCCAAGCTCCCCGGCATCAGCAACGTCGCCGTGTCGCTCGCGACCGAGACCGCCAAAGTAACGTTCGACCGCGCCCTCGTCGGTCCGCGCGAGATGGTCGAGCGCATTGAGGAGCTCGGTTTCGACGCGATGCTCTCCGACCAGGAGGACGCGACGCAGCTGCGCTCGCTCACCCGCATGAAGGAGATACAGGAGTGGCGCTGGCGGTTCCGCTGGAGTCTCACATTCGCGCTGCCCGTCTTCCTCATCAGCATGGTCGCACCCAAATTCACCTTCACCAGCGACATCGTGCACCACCGCATCATCCCCGGCCTGACGCTCGGCCACCTCGTCGTTGCCATCCTGACCACCTGCTCCCAGTTTTGGATCGGCCAAAAGTTCTACCGCAACGCTTACAAGGCCCTTCGGCACGGTACCGCGACAATGGATGTGTTGGTCATGCTCGGGACATCCGCCGCGTACTTCTACTCGCTCTTCGCCCTGATCAACGCCGTAGTCACCGCGGACCCAGACCACGTCCCCTTTGTATTCTTCGACACAAGCACCATGCTCATCATGTTCGTCTCGCTGGGCCGTTACCTCGAGAACTCCGCCAAGGGCAAGACGAGCGCGGCGCTGACCGACCTCATGGCCCTCGCCCCGTCCATGGCAACCATATATACCGACGCGCCGGCGTGCACCCAAGAGAAGCGCATCCCGACCGAGCTCGTGCAGATCGGCGACACAGTCAAGGTCGTGCCTGGCGACAAGGTGCCTGCCGACGGCACTGTTGTTCGCGGCTCATCGAGCATCGACGAAAGCGCCATCACCGGCGAGCCCATGCCTGTGCTCAAACAGGTCGGTGACGCCGTCATCGGCGGGACGGTCAACGGACTCGGCGCGTTCGATATGACGGTCACGCGCGCTGGCAAGGACACCGCGCTCGCGCAGATCGTCAAGCTTGTCGAGGACGCGCAGACATCCAAGGCCCCCATCCAAGCCTTCGCGGACCGCGTCGCGGGTTACTTTGTGCCGACGGTCATCACGCTCGCGCTGCTCACATTCGGCGGGTGGATGCTGCTCTCGCACTTGCTGGCCGAGCCTCAGCTTCCGGAGATGTTCCACCACCACGGCACCTCCAAGCTTGCTGTGTGCCTCCAACTGTGCATCTCCGTAGTCGTCGTTGCGTGTCCTTGCGCGCTCGGGCTCAGCACTCCGACGGCCATCATGGTCGGCACAGGCATGGGCGCGAAGAATGGCATCCTCATCAAGGGGGGCCGGGCGCTCGAGGCCAGCCGCGCACTGCGCCGCATCGTGTTCGACAAGACGGGCACGGTGACAGAGGGCAAGCTCACCGTCGCAGGGCTCGCGTGGGCCCCGACGCATGAGCGCGGCGACGCCCACGTCCAGGGCCCTGCCGATGTCGACGCGGCCGCGCTGGCAGCGAAGGTGGCGGACGGGGTGACGTCGTACGCTGCGGTGATCGCCATAATAGCGGCGACAGAGGCTCGCTCCGAGCACCCCCTCGCGAAGGCCGTCGCTGTCTGGGGAAAGGGCGTGCTTGCCGCCGCCTCTAACGCCGCCGCCGCCACCGTCGACACGTTCGAGAGCGTCACAGGTCAGGGCGTCAAGGCCACGGTAGCCCTTGCGGGCGAGAAGCAGAAGTATACCGTCTGGGTGGGCAACGCGCGCTTCGTCACTCAGAGCGAGGATGGTTACCTTCCCACTGCGCTTAGGACATTTGAGGCGCGCGAGGCCACTCAGGGCCGCACGCTCATTTACGTCGCGATCGCGTCGTCCGCGCCGCGCCCGTTGCCTGTACTCGCAATCTCGCTGTCTGACGCACCGAAGCCCTCAAGCGCGCATGCGATCCGCGCGCTGCAGAACCTGGGTATCGAGGTGAATATGATGACAGGCGACGGGAAAGAGACGGCTTTGGCGGTGGCGAAGATGGTGGGAATCCCACCGGAGGGCGTGTGGCACAGTATGAGCCCGAAGGGAAAGGCATCTGTTGTGACTGAGTTGATGGAACAGGGTGATGTTGCGATGGTGCGTTGCTCTGATGTTTGTTCGGCTAACATGCTAATCCGATTTGTCATAGGTCGGCGATGGCATCAACGACTCGCCCGCGCTCGTCGCGGCCACCGTCGGCATCGCGCTCTCCTCTGGCACTTCCGTCGCTATCGAGGCCGCCGACATCGTTCTCATGCGCTCGGACCTCCTGGACGTCGTCGCCGCGCTGGACCTCTCCCGCGCAATCTTCTCCACAATCCGCCGCAATCTCGTATGGGCGTGCGTGTACAACGTGCTCGGCATCCCGCTCGCGATGGGCCTCTTCCTGCCTTTTGGGTTGCACCTGCATCCGATGATGGCCGGCGCGATGATGGCGTTCAGCTCTGTGAGCGTCGTTACCAGCTCGCTGCTCCTGAAGCGCTGGGTGCGCCCGCCCGTGAGTGTCATGCCCGGAGAGGATGTGGCAGAAAGCGAGGGCTTGTGGGCAAGCGCTCAGGGGCTCATGGGTGGTGCCTGGGACACGCTAATCACGGCGGTGCGTGGGCAGAGGGTGCGTGAGGGGTATGCGCAGGTACCTGTGGAGATGCATGAGACCGTATAACAGATATTTATTTTTGCGGCGTTATTTCTTTATGGATATACCTTCCACAACACATTCGCTTTCTGACCCATTGCAGTACGGGTGCTTTCTGTGCTTTCTGTGTCCGCGTTTTGGATTTATTTGATTATGTACAACGGACTGAACTGTATACTACTGGCAAATACCTGTCTAAGGAACATGATGCCACACAAAGACGGCTTCAATTCATGGGCAACTCTTCTGGCGCAGTCACGGACGACGCGCAATGGAAGGTAGCCTCAACGGTATACAGCAATGCTTGCCGGAGCAATCGACAACTTCAGCTGGAACAATTACAGCTGGAACAATTACCCATTAACGTGATCGAATAGGGAGGTCTCATTTGAAATAAGGCAGAGATGGAACGTGCCTCATCTAATTGTTTGGAAAAAGTCCACCGTCGACAGTCGCCGCCCAAATAATTTACGGGCTTTGACTACATCGGACGATCGCAGTCGGAGTTGGAGGGCATAGGACGTTATGCATTGTTGGAGATTTTCTCCCACATTCTAGCTGTAGGCACAATTCAATGTCTTATTAGATTCGCAGGATAGGCAAACTAGAACTTGAGCACACATCATGATAAGCACGCCGTGCAGTCAACAGGTGTCGCGAAGTTTGAAGTCTAAAGTTGACCGGCGTCACGGAGAAACTAAATTCGGAATAGCATTGTCCTATTGTGTTGAGCAGAATGACCGTCCAATATTTATCGAGCGAGTCTGAACCACTAACGCGCCGGACCCTCGGATAGTTCACGGTGTGCCACCAACGGAGATGAGCTCTGGCAACAGGACAAAAGACGATGCGCGGCATCACGATCATCTGAGAAAAGCAAGACCGTCACAAGGCACTCATTTGCAAATGAAGGGCTTCATGCTAGCCTCGCAGCTATTGTCCTGATCGGTCTCAGTATTCATCCTAGGCAACAAAGCACGCCGGACCTTGTCGTGTCCTCGATGGCCTGCGGAAATCCTAGACGAAGACAAGATCGAGTCTCAGGTTCGAAAGGTATAAAATGCCCTGCGAGCGAGCGAGTTAGCCTCAAGCTCTTCCTCGAAGTCTTACAACCCTCTCACATCTTATCAATGGACTCCTTCCTCAACATCTTCTTCACCACCTCCCCTGTGGAGTCCGAGCCCGCGAGCTCGACCCCCGTCGACGCCGAGGGCGGCGGTAGCGGTTCCAGCGGCGGCTGCGTCGTTGCTTGAATTCATCGCTGAATTCTGCGTCTTGTAAGCAGCCTTGCTCGGTGTCTCTGCGATGTGCGGCGGCTGATCTTGACGATCAGATACTCATTGGATATACGGTTTCACGGTTTCACGAATTGGCGAAGATGGAGAGCGGGTCGCGAAGATGAAGAGCGGGCCGCGGACGAGGAGTTTTTGGCGCATACATTATTATGAATTTCGACCTTCTTTGTACCGTTGCGATTGGGCCCGCGCGAATTGACCTTGCAACGAGCGCCGTTTTGGCATTTCCTAGATTCAACTGTGAGAATCTCTGAAGCGCACACCTGCCTAGCACATAGTTGGGCTCGACCGGTACGGATAGAGTCATAGACGGCAGTAGCTGGTAACCGGTGACAGCGGCCGCAGATGATTATTACGGGCGACGCGACTTGCGGTGAGCCCGCAGCAAACTTCTGCAATAAAGTCCGATTACTTTAACATGGCTCATGAACGATTCTTTTTCCCTGAGGCGATGGACTTGCATTAGAACCATCGTATTCCAAGTCACAAACCGCTGCTCACCGCGAGGAATTCCCGCCCATCGGCGAGTCGTCTCACTGGGAGGAAACTCATACTCTGAATGGTCCTCCGGGTCGGCATGGGTACGCCGCACCCATCGAACGTCGTTCGGACCCGTTGCCTTGTCCAGCCACTCGAGCTTCTCGTGCCTGGCGACAACTCGTCTTCCTCGTCTATCTCCTCGGAAAACTTCATATATACCACCGACAGATACTTCAACTGGGGCAACAAGACGTCCTTCCAATCGAGAGGATGTTGCTGGAAGTGTTGGTCGTTGTAGAGCGTCAGTGACGTTAGACTGGTGAGGTGCAGGAGGAACGCGTTCGGGATTGAAAGGCGCCAGAATTCGAACCATTCGGGCTGATCCTCGTGGTACCTGAACTCGTCGGATTTGATGGCAATACGGAGGCGGGTGAGAGATGCAAGGAGTGTGTGGAAGGACTCGGAGTCATAGACAGCGATGGGCATGGGGGTGAGGTTGTTGAGCGTGAGCGAGCGTAAACGCGAGGACAGCCTAGAGGCCCTGGCGGTGATTGCCTTGAGCAGTTCCTCCTGCAGATGAAGGGCGTCGCGAACGACGTCCTGATGATTATCGGGAGAAATTTCACCCGTCGAGTGGGTGTGCACGATTTGAGGATGGAAAGTGAAACAGAGCGCCTCGACTGCGGGGAGATCGGCGGCCAGCGAGAACGCCTGTACAAGAAGTTCTTGAGCTGCAGACCCACGATCCGGCGTCACTCCCGAGTTGTCCTCTAACAGGTAGCATAATAAAGGATGATGAGCTGATATGCGAGACTGTGGACACAGCGTGTTGAGCACACGTACTTGGCAAATATCGGTTGAACAGCACAATCGGCATGCCATCTTCTTGACCTCTTCGTCACGATAGGTCACCTCCCACACATATTGTGAAAGATGCGGCGACTCCAGGAGTTGTATCAGTCCCAGAGCACTCTCGGGTCGGTTGGTGGTGCCAACAACGTGGAATACATTGGGTGTAGCCAGCGCGCACAAAGCCTTGTTCACAGTACGTAAGCGCCTGACATCGTCGATAGAGGTGACCTCGTCGACGATGTGCCTGACGACCTCCTGCGGCAAGGCATGGAATGAGGCGGGTTGCATTGGGTGGGAGTCAGTATGCGGTGGTTCGGGTTGAAACGAGGCCGCGGTATGGGACTCGGGCATCTAGGCCCGACGATTCCTGGCGCTTGACATTGAGGACTTTCGTAAAGATTGTACATACAGTATATATCCTACATAATCAATGCGACAACAAAGGTGATGACGAAATGATGGTATGTACCAAATTGTGCAAGCAGTGGACTTCACGCCGCTCCCGCGTGGAAATCCTCGAGCGTTCTGATCAAAGCCTCCGCCTTCGCGGATCGCGGGACAAGTTTGCTCTGGAAAGGCTTCGGACGACTAGATAGAAATAAAATTTAGAACGTCAGCACCGCGCTCATCGGGACCATATGAGAGACACGTACACCAACACGCCATTCGTAAACTCGTGCTTTGGCTCTTGTACAACGCCATCGACGGTGACCTTCTGGATGTCGAAAACCGACAGGATGGTCGCGCAGAAGATATACATGATTGACTGGGCAAGCTGACTTCCGGGCACGCACTTCATACCAAATCATCAGGAATGAGACCATATATGTGATACGCGTTGGATGCTCACCGTCGGCCGTAACCGAAGCACACATCGTAAGGATCCATTTGGGCAGGCTTCCCGGAGACGCGATGAGACGGTCTGGGTTGAAGGTCATCGGGTCGGGGTAGACCTCCGGGTCGTGAAGGAAGTGCCTGCGGCAGGTATGAGGCAATAGCTCACGGTAATGCAGTAGTTCACGTACCAGATGTTAGCGAGGATGATCGCACCCTTTGGGATGTGGTATCCGTCATGGACATCATCCTGTTCGAGGCAGTGAGGTGCACCTAAAGCATATTGGCGATCAGCGAATAAACAAAATGCCGCGAAACGGGCAGGCGTACCGAGAGGAGTGGTGGGGCCCCACCGAATGACCTCCTTGATCATCGTGGAGATGTACGGCAGCGAATCCCGATCGGAGAACGTCGGGAGTCTGTCGTTCCCGACGACAGCGTCGAGCTCTGCTTGGCATTTCTTCTGGACGTCGGGGTACATAGTCATGGCCAGGAAGAACGAAGACATCGCAGACACGGGCTGCGAGCAGGTTTCAGCAATGCACCAGCAGTCAAGTCGATTTGCTTACTGTGTCTGCCCCTCCAGAATACAGGCTAGATGCAGCCCACTTGATCTCCTCTTCTTCCGACTGCGATAGGTTCTTCTTTCCTTCCAGGAGATTACTCACAAAGTTCGGGGTAGCCGTGCCCGCTTTCTATATTCCCAAACCTCAGTACATGCGCGCTCTGCTCAAACAAAGTAAGGCTCACCATCTGCTCCAGAACGAACTCGTAGGATTTGTCCGTAAGGTCGAACAGCGTGTGGCGCCACTCGCGTGCGATCTTGTGGAAGCCGCCGCCAGGGAACCACTCCGGAATGAAGCGCAAAGCAGGAATGAGGTCGACCGCGAACATGCCCGGAGACAGCAGCACGCCGAGCTGGTCTGTCGCTACATCCGCAATACGGACCAAGGGATCTGTCTCCGACTTGACCTTATATCCGTGCGAGATCATGAGGATGATCGCTCCGACAGCCCTGGGCAAGCGTCAGCTGCTGCGGTCTATCGCCATGATAGCGGATGTACGTACTTGCGCACCGGGCCCGCAAAGTTCTCTGGCTCATTCAGAAGCCTCCGGACGGCGTGCGACGCCTCCGTCTCGAGCGTGTTTCGGAACTGGTCAACGCTGCTGCGCGTGCCGATGACTTGCTGCATCATCCGGCGCATGCCTTGAACTTGTCGTTGTATGGAAGCAACACGAGGACATCCTTCCATCCCACGAGGTCGCATGCCATAGGGAGATGTGGCCGACTGGAGTAAATCAGACTCTTCTTGTTCAGCATCTCGACGCAGAGGCGCGGCGAATTGAGGATGATGAGCGGCTGGCCGAGGACGGTCATTTGAACGATGTCGCCTGGGCGTAGAATCAGAACGGGTTTTGCTCTTGGAAACACAAAGACGCACCATATTTCTTCTGCCATGATGAGAAGACGCGGTACTCGTCCTCCGTAGGCACGTCGAGAAGGTTGCCGATGATAGGAAGACCCCTCGGGCCCGGGATCGGCTTACCTGGGGGTTTGCGCTCCAGGACTTTCTTGAGGAGCCACGCAGCCGAGAGACCGACGACGACGGTGAGGACCTGGAGGGAAGTAGGCATACCGGAAAGCGCAAGTAGGGCCTGGGGCAGCCTCGGAATGAATAGCGTCCATCTCGCAGGACGGCGGCGCAATATATGTTGCGGCACGTCAGGCGTCCAGATAACCGCAAGGCGGCGAGTCGCCTGGAATTCGAGAAGACGCGCTTAGACGGCTGGATGCAGAAATTTGTTTGCGCTATGGGCGTTTCATTTACTTTTTGAGCCCACGAGGTGGTGAAGAAGCGGGAGCGTACCTTTCGCTAATAAGCCAATTGATGTAAATATGAAGTAAGGAGGGCTGCATAGTACCAACCGCGAAGAGCCGCGAAGACGACCGAGCCGGCGCCATCGATATCATCACCGATCCCCTGACCCTTGCCCTGCCGACAGTGGCGCCTCAGCACCAGGTATTGATGGCGGGCCAAGCAGGGTTGCACAGCTACGAAGGCAGGGTGTCGTCGAATAGGTGTAGATGAGAGCTAACAATCAGCGACAAAACGTCGGCAGTGGAAGTTTGGAGAGTAGAACTTTGATATCAAGAGCCTAGCAGCCCAGTCGCGAGTCGTGTACAGTACTATGCGGCCTCGCGTTGGCCTCGCGTCGTCCTCGTTGTAAAAGTAGGCGCGAACACTCTGCGCAATTAACGCGGCCGTCCTCGTGTGCTTACGTTCCACATCTTCGATGGCGTAAGATGGCCCTGAGCTTCCGAACTAAAGATGATGTCAGATCAGTGCGGCTGCCCTCTACTTACACCCATGCAGCGTCTCCGAGTTCCGCGTATGTCCTCCGAGACGCAGGGCTGCAGAACATCGGGCATGTCGACAGACGTCGCCGATCACCAATATCTTCCGAAGACCGCAGAACCACAGTTATTCTTTGAGGTCTTTATGATATGGACAGGACTTTGGACAACATTCGGCGAGTCGAAAGAAAGTTGTATATGTCAGTGTTGGCGCCACATCAAGCCATTTTGGAGGTCCTTCAACATTTCATCATCCACGGCGCTGCTGCGGAAAAATGAGACATAGTCGTACTCGGCCTCCGGGTCGTCTCTCGCATCCCGAACATACCCAACTTTCACCCTTTCCCTGTCTTCATCCGTCGAACCGAGATCTGGTATCATCTGCTCGACCACTAGCTTCTCCAGCGAGGGCATCCGGGTGAGGCCGCGGTACATGCTTTCCCAGACTACTTGGCGTGCTGTGTCCTCGATGGTCATGAACGTAGGAATAATAAAGAAACACTCGAGAAGGTCGAGCGTTTCCAAGCCCCGGAATGCCTCGACGAAGTCGTCCACCGCAAAGTCGCACTCGAAGAACATCCTCTTCAGCGAGAGACGGGTCAAGCCGGAGCTGTTGAGGCTTGTGATAGGTAGTGGGGGAGGATAGAACGAGTCGTTGTGCAGAGCAAGCTTCCTCAACGACGTAGCGGGATCCAGGAAGCAGTCTGCGATAGTGTGATCCCAGAACTCCTCTGCCGCTGCGGAGTACGTGGGAACGTCTGGGGCGTACGAGGCGACCGAGATGCGCAGCTCAACCAACTGCTCGAGCAAGGCCTGGACAGAAGGCGTGCCGTAGAGTTCGTCGTGCATGGGGACGAGGTTGTTCAGAGTTAGGGATGTCAGGGTTGGCGGGAAAGCATCTGCGGCGGCTTCAATAAGGGCGAGTTGGAGCAGCAGGCCATCCGACGTGTTGGTCTGCTTGTCGGATGTCTGGGGATCGAGGCCATCGTCCCACTTGGGATGGAACGTGAAGGAAAGTCGTGTGAGAGAAGTGAGGGAACGAAGGCGCGAAAACACGCTCGTGAGCAGCATCCGTATGTGTTCTCCATGTTCGCAAGCCCGCGATGTGTCTTCATAGTCCGCATCCTCGTCTCCAGCGACGTCTGCATCACAAAAGCAAGCGACACGGGCCCGCTGTCAGAGTATGTGATATGATGAGCAAAATGACCGGCGCACATTGAAGTTTGCAGTCGGCCGCTGCATCCCGGTAGATGACCACCTCCACGTTTTGGCAAAACTCGCTCGACTGCAGGAGGTCGGAGAAGAATTGCACGCTGTCCTTTGTGTTGCTGACGAGGATGGTACGGAGGGCCTTGGTGGTCGCGACCGCACACAAGGTCTTGCTGACGAGGCGCAAGCGATGCAGGTCGTCGACGACGGGGACGTTCACGACGACCATTTGCCATAATTCCACAGGCAGAGAACGGCAAACCATGACGATGGATCACAGTGTGGATGTTTGTGTGTGGTCGGAGGAAGAGCGATGTTATAGTCGGCGAAGGCTTAGCTTGGCAATTGAAGTCACCATGACGCGTGTCCAGCGTCTACGCTTACAAGTCGCTGCCGTGGTCGAGAACATGGTAGCAATGTGACTATGGATACAGTGCGAGGATATTGCGCTACAAAACACCAATAACTAAATGGAAATGCTGAAAACTGAGTAGGACAACCGAGTAAGATGTAAGATGTGCCCGATGTTCGTCATGGGCGGGACAAATCTGCCCTTAGGGACATTCCACAGTCACGCTTCGTACCACCGCGCTCATCCTCTCTGGCGCACGCTCCCAATTCACCGGACCGTTTGCCCACTCCGCCGTACCCTGCGGGCTGCTCGCATCCCAGATGCCGAGCTGCACGCGCGAAGGATGGCTGGGATAGTGCAGCGTGCCGTTCTTGCGCGTATCCTCCGGCCGAAGAGTGCGCACGACGCGACCGTCCACGCTCCAGACAATACGCTCCGCGGACCAGTCGATGGTGTACTGGTGCATGTCGGCGATGGACCCGCGCGCCGGGAGGTTCTCGATCTCGCCGAAGACGCCCCAAAGCGGTTCTTTGTCGGACGGACTGGGCGCGTAGACGTTCGTTTGCCAGTTGGTTGGGTCTCCGCCGACGAGCTCTACGTCAATTTCGTCATGTTCTTCGGCTGATTTTAAATGCGTCAATGCCGTCGAATAAGAACAGGCGCGCGAGCGAGACGTACCGATGAGGATAGCTGCAGAGACTATGCCGCTCACCGTCGGCCCTGACACTTCGACTGTGAGCTTACCATAGCTGTAGGGTTGTAAGCGTACATCGCTGTATAACTAGGGAAAGCGAGTGCGCACAGCATAGTAAATGTGGAGTTGATTGTTGCGCCCTCGGCGACCTTGTCGTTCACGCCGCCGTCCGTGGTGATCTTCCCGCTGGGCCGTTGGAGAAACAGTTTCAACCCGCCATCGGTAGTGCTGTAAGACCCCTCTGGGCTCACGGCGATGTACGGGGAGGAGCCGGGCGCGGACGAGCGTGATGCAACAGAGCCCGGCGAGAAGTTGGTGTGCAATGGCATGCAGTTGCCCGCGGTCCTGGAGGTGTATCGGCCTGCGACAGCATAGACAAAGAGAGAAAGATAGGCGAAAACATAAAACAGATGCATGGTTGGCAGGCGGGTCTCAGAAAGCAGAGTAGAGCCTGGGAACAGAGCATTTTGGATTGTCCACTGTGGACGGTTGCCACGTGATCGCGACATACATGGCTGCCTCAGAGTCAGTAGCCGGCATCCTGACGCCGTCAGGCCTTCAAGCTTCAAGTCTTCAATAGAGAGAAGAGCCCCAAGTTTGCCCACAAGAACCAGCGAAAAGGGAGGGTTGAAAATGAAGAGATGGTGGGCAAGAACGAGAAAATGATCGCTATACTTCAAAGTTCAAGGCGCCGGCCGACATTTCCCACGCCTTGTACCCTCTTCGACTCGTACTGAGTACTCCCTTGAACACCGTACTCTGACCTGCAAGATGACCGAGTCCCACGAACGCATGGGAAGTAAGCGCGCAAAGAAAGACAGCAATCTGGGTGTCCGACATGGTGCCAGGTGCGTAGCGAATATCAGCAGCAGCGTAGCCCTGCTGAGCGCTGACTGCGAACGCGTAGCTCATATTGGCAGTCAGCCTTTGACTCGCGGCATTCACTGAACCTCAGCCATGCGGCTATTTCTGGTCAGCCGGATATGCCATGGCGCCTTCTGGACGAGGAGATCGATGCTCTCACCAATATCCTGCGCTCCGCCAAGGCCATACGGAACGCGTGCACTCCGGGCCCTCTGCGTCTTCCGCCGGAGATCTTGTCTCTCATATTCTCGTTTGCGACTATTTCGGACCCTCCAAGACGCGTCAAGTCAAAGGAATATCCACCGAAGGCCGACCGTTTCATCCTGGGCTGGGTCGTCGTGACTCATGTCTGCAAACAGTGGCGTCAGGTGCGACCAGCGTATTACCAGGAGAGCTGTTCTGATCCAAAGCAAAGGTTTCTCTCGCGTTAAGCGCACTTTGGATTGGCTTGGACGCTGTCAACATGACGCCGTCGTGGTTCAAGCAATTCGTAGTCCGTTCCGCATCGGGCACGTCGCCTCTATCCGTGTCCGTGAACTTCACGCATTATCTCTATACGATCCCGCCATCTCTCAGCACAGCTCTCACGTTGACCGCGCGTATCCGTGATTTGACCTTGTCAACAGACGAGGACGACGAGAACCGCAGCCTTTATCTCAGTGACATTTGCCTGCAAGATGCCGCTACGCAGGGTCCAGCGCCGATGCTCCAGTCATTGATTATCAGAGGAACTCAAAAAACTGTCTTTCATATCTCCCCTGGATTTTTCGCATCGGATGCTCCACGTTTGCGAACCTTGTCTCTTCAAAATTGCACCATCGATTGGTGTTCTCCCTTCCTGTCTAATCTCGTTCGCCTTTCCATCGTATTACACTCTGGCTCGTACCACGACCGGAGTGACCGCCGGAACGCCACACCTTCGAAGCGCCAGCTTCTCGATGTTTTGTGCCGAATGCCGCGTCTGGAGACGCTCGTCCTCGTCAACACCCTGGGCAACCTCCACCGACCCCTTGACGGTCCACCTGACGAACGCATTGTGCAACTGCCGTGTCTCCGCTACATACGTATAAAGGCAAGCCTCCCTCACTGCGTATATGTCATGCAACATCTCGCCATACCGTCATCGGCACGCCGCCGACTACAAGAATCCACTCCAAGGGACCCCGCCTTGCTAGACTTCCATGCCTTTCACTGGTTATGTGGCGGTGCTTTGCGTATACAATCAATGCGCCTCGAGCTGTCAGACTTCTATGACGATGACGACTCGGACGAGGAGCCGACTCGGCTGTACATGTCTTGTTGGGCCAACTCATGGGACTGGCCTGACGCAGATACGAACCCCAAAAAAAAGGCATGCTTCGAGCTGACTTTAACCGTATCGACGGGGTTTCGCCTTCCCCATATGATCGCAAGCAGTCCCGGGTTACTTCGGGAGCTCCGGAGCGTTTGCCTCGACTCCAGAAATGAAACTGGAACATCGTTTGATTGGAGGAAGACGGACTGGCGGAATCTACTTGGCAAAGCGACACAGGTCAATCACCTCGTCGTGACACTGGGAGCAAGATCAACAGCGGAATTTCTGGACGCTTTGCAGGGTTCCACCACGGACCTCCTTCTTCCCAAACTTCAACGTCTCGTCCTGCCCCATTTAGGCGATCTCGACTACAAAAGTGAGCCTGACAGCGACGACGACGACGACGACGACGACGAGAACGACGACGATGACAACGACAACGACGACGACGACGACGACGACGACGCAGATGACGTGATACCCAACGTTCGGGAGCTCGCTTTGTGTCTGGAATCCCGTCACACCCGCGGGCATACACTTCCCCTCCTGCAGATATCTTCTTCATGCAGACACGAACCGTGGTTATGGCAGCTCACGCCCTTCGTATCCAATGTGGAGTTCAAAGAATTTTGGTGACGATCACTGTCAATTCTTCTTTTTCAACTATTCTATTGGCTGCCGTATATGGCTCCTCGGAGCGACCGCCCCCTTTCCTATCCTTCCATGATATGGTCAAACGCTCAATCTCGCTCCTGTCGATATCCCCAATGATTCAGGTACGATATCACGCACGCATAGCGTCCGAAACACCTATAATTGTATCGAGACCGTTATTTCTAAAACCTCGCCCTATCTAACAACACTTCCTCTATGTTCCTTCTTGATTATTTCCTAACGTACACCTATCCGCTCAATGCGACAGCTCCTTGATCTTGACGATGATGGCTACATGGGACAGAGTCAGCGACCGGCCAACATGAGGGGGAAAGGGCGTACATTGCGGGTCGAGGCCCTGGTGGGGGATTTGCTCCTGGAGGCCACCGCATCCTGTGCGAAGGCGGCGATGTCAATGACCTCGCGGACAAGGATGCGATACATATTAAATACGTACCCTCCTTGTTCGTTCCGATGTATCCGTACTTCGGTGTGAGCTGGCGCTCCAGCAGCCAAGTTCCGAACTTCGAGCCGAGCTATGCACATCAAACAGCAGACGGTGAGCGCAGCACAAAGATGCTCGGCGACGAACATACGCCGGTCTTCTGATTCAAAGACTCAACAACAAGTACAAATGGGCTCGCGCCAATCTTCTTGATGACCTACAACCCGGATGACGCCCTTATCAGGAAACGGATACGCTGGCAAAACCACGCGTACACAAAACGCACCTGCTCGTCGACCAAGTTCAAAGTAGGCTTGTTGATCAAGCCGACGTCCAGGCCCTCCTGGCGGACGCGCAGGACCGCATCGTAGCTGCGGTACAGCATATCGCCGAACGACACCACGTATCCGGCCTTGCCCTCGAGGATGACCTCGTCCTTCCCAGGCACGAACTCGTAGTCGTCGCCAAAGAACCGCGTCTTTCCGTCCTCTTTCAAAATGTACGGCACTTTGGCGCGCGTCGAGAAGACAAAGCGCAAGCCGCGCTCGAAGAACACACGCTTGATGACAGCGGTCATCTGCAGCGGATCAGCGGGGAAGTAGAGCCATGACTGGAGATCTGCAAGAGAGTTGTCCGCGAAGAAGGAGTTGATGCCGAAGTGGCAGGTGTTGTCAGCCATCTGCGCTATGTTAGGAATGGGACGGTGCGGGACATAGCTAGGAAACGAACTTCGTCAACTGGAACGAGATATCAATTTCCACCAATTGCGAAAGGGAGAACTGACGTACCGCCGGAATGGGAGAAATGGCAGAGCACGTTGCAGTTGTTCAGACGCGCCATAGTGACTTCCGACACGACCATCTCCAAGAACGCGGAGAACGTCGAGAAGACGCCGAATTTGTTTGCGTCAAAGCCGAACCCGGCGGCCGCGGAAAAGTTGCCGCGCTCCATGATACCTGAAGGAACGAAAACCTCCGGGTGCTTTTGGTGGATGGCCTTCAGGCCGGTTGAGCCCTCCAAGTCGCCTGCAGAAAGGCCGTCAGGGTAATCATCGTATACCATGTCTGTGACGCACTGTCAATGACCATGACCTTCTTGGCAGCCTCCTCCTTGGACAAGCCGTCAAGGACCAGGTTGACCGCCTCGCCGAATACGACTCGATTGGCACCGTTCTCGCGCGTCGAGCCAACGTACAGATACGGGACAGATGTGGGCTTGATGTTGAGCAAGATATTCTCAATCTCGTCGTACGTCTTCTGGCTGTAACCGCGCTTCTTGAAGTAGCCGAGGGCGCCCTTGACGGGGATGACGTCGTGACCGTGTGGGCTGCCCTCGATGTCCGGGACACCTGGCGCCATGAGGCGCTTGCAGACAACTGTGCAGCGGGCGTCAGTACTGCAAACATATAGGCGCAATGTCCTTCCAGAAGAGGAAAGAGAAGTCTCCGACGGCAGCGGGTCTTCGTCCTCCTCCGAGCTACGCATGTGAAGAGGCACTGGCACGTACTAGCGGCAGGCCCAGGAGTATTGATGACCTTCACGAGAGCGCCCCACAGAGCGTCTAAGTCTTCGCCCTGGACGGTGATGACCTCGAGGCCGTGTCCCTCGAGCGTCTTCCCGATCTCATAGCCCTTCAGATATTCGGACGGGTGGCCGGCAATGGTGACATCATTGTCGTCAATGATGAGCTTAACGTTCAGGCCCTGCGCGACAGCAAGGCGAGCGGCCTCTGCGTCATTACCTTCCTGCTGGGAGCCGTCAGATCCGAGGCAGAAAATTGTCTTGTCGCGGTTGGCGAGGGCGACGCCATTGACCAAGGCCCACACGTGACCAAGGCGGCCAGAAGAGAACTTGATTCCGGGGGTAAGGCCCAGCTCGGGGTGGCCGGGGAGCTTCGAGTTGGCCGCGCGGTAGTGCAGGAGGTGCTCCGGGGGAATGTGGCCCTCGAGCGCGGCGACAAGGTACTGCGTGGCGACGCGATGGCCTGGACAGAGCCCCGTGAGCTGAAGCTCGCGCAAAACAAATCTCGCCTGTAGGCACGCACCGGCTTCGTCGAAGAGAACAGGGTAAAACTTGTCCGACGTCTCGAAGAGAGATAGAAGGAGAACGGTCTCGGGAACAGTGTCATAAGCGCCGCCTACGATTGGTCCGGTCAATGATAGGAGAACGTGCGTGGAAGAGCGCGGGCGGCACCTGTATGGCCGCTCACACCACGCGCAGCGCCAGTAGCGGTGAAGAGTACTATAGCATCGCGCAGGAGCTGGATGTTCGCCTTGATAGCGATGCGCTGCTCGTCGGTGAGCTGGGGATTGCTCGGGTCTAGCTTGACCCTGTAAACGTCGTTAGCAGTGTATGACTTTCGAATTGGCTAGATTCTGACGGTTTATAGAGGGATAGGTCGATAGGGAACTGATTTTCTGCGCCGGACATGGTGGTTGCGGTCGAAGAGATCGATGGAGACATCCAAGGCGCGCCCACGGGCCCATACATGAGTTGGTGATGTCATATGCCACCGGCCCGAGACGGTCCGCCGAGACAAATATCATCTTCCGCATTTTCTACAGGACCGTCCACTGTTTAGGCTGCACAAGCTCTCGGACAGTACTAAGTATTCGGTGTCACATTGTGTACTCCTAAGTGGTCAGATTTTCCTACGTGGCATCAGTCTGCGGTGCTAATTCACTGAACACATTGAAGTCAAAACGCGGCACGCCAGTCGATGAAAACAGAAATGACTCACATAGAGAACATACTGTCAGCGGCGGCCGGCGTTATCATCGACGAGAGCGTCTGACTGGCATGCACAATGCACAGGTGTTCCCGGGCCCTCTCGTTCTCTACTCGAAGATTGATCATGACGCGAGACATCAAAGTCGCGCTGAAGACATTGGTCAACAGAGGAGATGTGTCCTTGAGTAATGGCTGACCAAAAGAGATTGGGTCAGGTCAAGATGGTAACTGGAGGAAAGCCAACGCACAGGCGCGAGCTGATTCATACGCATGATGGTCAAATACGGCTTTGCATCCAGACGGCTATCAACCGCACCATTATTCCCAGAATATTGGCCAAGTTGATCACGAAAAGAACGCTGCGGGTCAGTCAAAGCTATCCTGTCAGAGAGATAGAGCAATTCCGTACAAGAAGTACATAGCACCTGTTTGTTCACTGGTCAGTTAAGCTGAATCGAAGTGATAGGCGGAAACGACAGACCATCACGCAGGAAGACATGCATGATACTCCAAGACGTATTCAATGCCAACATGCGAGCTCTATAGAATGAAAGAGCGAAAATAGCGACGTCAAACACGAGGACAACTCCCCAGGTTGAAGCAATATCTAAAAAGCTTTCAGACGTGAGGTTGGAGATCTAAAGTGGCGTCCATACGATGTGCACTGTACAGAAGCGTAAGAAAGGATTTAATTCGGTGAGAAGGCCTTGGACGTACTTAGCTGGGGAGGAGTATGTCGGGCACACAGGCCATTTAACCACGACCGGCGTCATAGCGACTTTGGGACGCGGCCAAAATAGTGTCACCTTCACTTCCATCAATGTTTCGGGCCCCATACAACGATGTGGAGAGGAACATACGCAGCCCGCAGCGAAGACTCCAAGAAGCATGGCACAAAGTAGCCAGACGATGCCGCGGTGGTGGTTGTACACCGCCGACACACGTATCGCACACAGCACTGCAAAGAAGCTTCAGTTCAACACGTACCGCGAGCCCCTATACTTGTAATAACGTACTCGCTGTGGTTGCCTGCAGGAAAAACATCTGGTACGCGTGGTACTTAGAAAGACCCGTACAGCTGATAGGGCATGAGCTTCGCGCAAGGGCGCTGGCGTGCAATTTACCTACGCCTATGGGCCGCGTAAAGGTGAATTAAAGTTTGCAATATAGGAGTAGCTCACTTTTTCGCTCAACCCAGGCGCTAGCATCTCCATAATGACAGGAGCATGTCCGATGATAGCCAAGTACCGATGGAAGAAGAAGAGGAGAGATACAGCCGTCCAACGTTGCTCGCGCAGGTCCGCCGTCCGACGAGGAAACCAGAAGACGTCTATCTCAGCCGCAATGGTCAAGATAAAGTCATAGTAGAGCACCGCTAGATGCAATTAGTGACGACACCCTCGAGCTGGTCCTTCACGACTCACTGAAAGCGACCAAAGAGAATGAGCGATGGGCCTCTCTACACCAATGTCTCGGGTCAGTACAGAATGGACGAGCCCGGTGATCGACGGAGGCAGCATACAGTTGTATCATTGTCTGGGAGATGAATAGCAGACTGGCGTGGATGAGTACGCTACAGCCATATTTCGGCCATACTTATGAGCTGATCAGGGTGTGACAAATTGTCTGCTTTGTCGGAACTGGCGTTGACACGACACATTGTCGTTGACCAGGTGTGACATATACTGTACCATCAACACAGAGGTAAGAAGCGCAGTCGGAGACATGCGAGCACTGGCCTATAAAACGCACCACGATGAAAGACGATGAGCGCTCATGTCCTCGTATTGATGTGTTTCCAGCGACTACGCTGAGCGCTCTAGTCTGGTTGGGTCATCTCGTCCTGTCACTTACACGCTGCATGATGGAGACGGGACGCCGGCATGTCGTATAACTGCGCCGGGGGTCCTTCGGACCTTCTGCGAAGCTGAGTTGATTGAGAAAACCAACACAAAAGACAGCCAGCGAGTCGACACAAGCACAAGAGCCCAACTCCGAGTGAGTGCACAGCGCAAACTCGGAACGAAGTGGCTGTTACCGGTTCAGTGTTTCTTGTTCAGCGTCTGTTATTCTCGAGTCGTTTCAGGCGTGGCACTCCTCGGCAGCCGCATGCATTGCGCGAGCATTTGCAAGATAGCATCCTTGATGATGTCGACGAGTATTAGTATTGATCCGGTGATTGCTGCACAAAGCTGCTCGTTGTCTTCGTAGCATCATCGGGCGGCAGATGGTCATCATAACGGCGGGACAAGACCGCCAAAATGGATGCAGGACGGCGACTGCCAACCGTGTGCGCTCATGCTGTGGAAGCGCTGCCCGCGTGCGGCGAAATTATCTCTACTCTGAGAGTAAATGCGTGGATAAAACCATGAAGATCGTCTGACTCACACAGTGTCCATGCTGTCTTCGCGCTAATCAGAGTCAAGATCAATGGCGTGGCTACACGCGCTGATTTGATGAAGAATAAGGAAATACAGATACGTGACAAAGGATGCGTGCTCGTAGTCGCAAGCGCCTACGCCGCAAAAAGAACCCGAGCAGAAGAGCGTCTGCGGTGCGACTCAACACCGAGTCCTACTACGTCACTGCATGCATGACCGCAAAGGTGAATCAACTGTGAGATACTACCAGAAAAGATCGTGTCTCACACAGAGGAGGTCGAGCCTGCGCCAATGACCCTCGGTTTCTTCGGTGAGACCGGCTGAGCGACAACACATTCGTGGATTCTGTCATTCTCGACGCGGAGATTGATCATCAGGCGGGACGTCATAGTCGCGCTCAGAACATTTGTTAAGAG